>JAUIMM010000026.1:2202500-3425000 GCA_031769625.1 Taudactylus pleione
CACATTTCCCAGGTCACCCAGCAGGTGCACAGGTGTATTCATTACTCACTGACACATTTCCAGGTCACCCAGCAGGAGCACAGGTGTACTCATTACTCACTGACACATTTCCCAGGTCACCCAGAAGGTGCACAGGTGTATTAATTACTCACTGACATATTTCCCAGGTCACCCAGCAGGAGCTCAGGTGTATTCATTACTCACTGACACATTTCCCAGGTCACCCAGCAGGTGCACAGGTGTATTCATTACTCACTGACACATTTCTCAGGTCATCCAGCAGGAGCACAGGTGTAGTCATTACTCACTGACACACTTCCCAGGTCACCCAGCAGGAGCACAGGTGTATTCATTACTCACTGACACATTTCCCAGGTCATCCAGCAGGTGCACAGGTGTAATCATTACTCACTGACACATTTCCCAGGTCACCCAGCAGGAGCACAGGTGTACTCATTACTCACTGACACATTTCCCAGGTCATCCAGCAGGTGCACAGGTGTACTCATTACTCACTGACACATTTCCCAGGTCACCCAGCAGGTGCACAGGTGTATTCATTACTCACTGACACATTTCCCAGGTCACCCAACAGGAGCTCAGGTGTATTCATTACTCACTGACACATTTCCCAGGTCACCCAACAGGAGCTCAGGTGTACTCATTACTCACTGACATTACTCACTAAGCAGTCTTACATTTTAAAAGATCCACAGGTGAAGCTAATTATTTCACTTGTGATTCTGTGAGGAGATCTGGAAAACATGCACTGTTTGGAGTTCTGAGGACTGAGTTTGAGAACCTGTGGGTTAGAGACATCATGTGCCGGGTATTCAGTTACTGTATAATCGCTTCTCTATACTGCGCAGTAATTGCGTCTGTGTAACTCAGAGGGGTACATATCTGTCGCTTATTTCCCATCAGTAAGTGACTATTGTGTGTGTATTATTTGCAGAACACTCCGGTTTTACCATCCGCCCTGTTGCCGGGTACTTGTCTCCCAGGGATTTCTTGGCCGGTTTAGCATTCCGGGTCTTCCACTGCACCCAATACGTCAGACACAGCTCAGATCCCTTGTACACCCCAGAGCCGTGAGTATCAGTATTTATGGGGTCTATTTACTAAGCCTTGGACTGAGATAAAGTACCAGCCAATCAGCTCCTATCTGCCTGGTCATAGGCTATGTTTGAAAAATGACAGAAGCTGGCAGGCTGGTACCTCATCTCCATCCATGGCTTAGTAAATAGACCCTTATGTCCCTCTGCTATGCTTTGTCACACTTCCCAGGGGCCCATTTATCAATAACCGCAATTATTTAGTAACCCCTGAATGTATGATGGAGGGATGGCAGCAGATATCTCCCATACCTGCAGTGATCGCTCTATTCCCGCCAGCAGCCGCATCCCTCATACTGAAGGTTTCTATGGCGGATGCGATGCTGCCAAATTTACCAACTTCCAGAATGCGAAGCATCCCGGATATTAGCCCCCGCAGCTACCGCCATCTGTGGGCTACACATCACAAAAACCACCAGGAGAGGGTTGGGAGCCCCCGTTCCTGCATGTGCTTTCTGTATAATCGGGTAGTATGATCGCATCCTTCATTGCAATCAAGGGGCGCTAATATTGGGAATCTGATCCTCACTCATCACACACCCACTCACACTCACACTCACACTACTATCCTCTCCATTAATAGAATGTTATTCCTGGATTATAAGACAATTTTTTCCCTCCATCACACTTAGGGACACCTGCCACGAGCTTCTCGGACATGTTCCTCTTCTAGCTGAGCCCAGCTTTGCACAGTTCTCCCAGGAAATTGGGCTGGCATCTCTGGGGGCGTCTGATGAAGCTGTTCAGAAACTGGCTACGGTAGGTACGGAGCTTGTCAGCAACATGTGTGTAACTGGCAGTCTTACATGCCGTGTGTAACTGGCAGTCTTACATGCCGTGTGTAACTGGCAGTCTTACATGCCGTGTGTAACTGGCAGTCTTACATGCCGTGTGTAACTGGCAGTCTTACATGCCGTGTGTAACTGACAGTCTTACATGCCGTGTGTAACTGGCAGTCTTACATGCCGTGTGTAACTGGCAGTCTTACATGCCGTGTGTAACTGGCAGTCTTACATGCCGTGTGTAACTGGCAGTCTTACATACCGTGTGTAACTGGCAGTCTTACATGCCGTGTGTAACTGGCAGTCTTACATGCCGTGTGTAACTGGCAGTCTTACATGCCGTGTGTAACTAGCAGTCTTACATACCGTGTGTAACTGGCAGTCTTACATACCATGTGTAACTGGCAGTCTTACATGCCGTGTGTAACTAGCAGTCTTACATGCCGTGTGTAACTGGCAGTCTTACATGCCGTGTGTAACTGGCAGTCTTACATGCCGTGTGTAACTGGCAGTCTTACATGCCGTGTGTAACCGGCAGTCATACATGCCGTGTGTAACTAGCAGTCTTACATGCCGTGTGTAACCGGCAGTCATACATGCCGTGTGTAACCGCATACATGCCGTGTGTAACCAGCAGTCTTACATACTGTGTGTAACTAGCAGTCTTATATGCTTTTCATGGTGGTACACCACAGTGGATTACATAGGTTTTATTCCAACTGGAACCATATGTGTGCAGTTTGTACGTTCTCTCTGGATTTGCATGTTTCCTATGAGAGCTCTGGTCTTTTCCACAGTGTAAAACCATAATGGCAGGCTTATTAGACGTTAGTTTTTCATCCAAACATTTGTCTTTTTTTTTAAAGCTAATTATCGTAGTTTAAAATGCAGCAGATTTGCCGTTTGCCCAGACGGAGGGGCTCTTATTATAATATGTTGCAGCTACACTTGTTCTTTGCTAAAGATTTCTTATTGATGATGCATTTGCATTTTGCACGTGTTTTATTCAGGTGTGAAATTAGCAGATTATAAATGCAAAGGATAAAACAACTCATCCTGAGATATGAGAGGATGATGTGAAAAGTTACTCGCTGACGTCACAAACTCATTGAACAATTAATTCCACATTGAACATTACTAAGTGATACAGCACCCTTCAATCTGTGGGCCTGATTCAGCAAGGATCGCTATTCTGCTAATACGCACGCTACGCAGTTGCTAATATCAGCAGTGAAATGCAAATGTTTGCAATAATCAGTAACATCGAGTAACATCGGACCCATACGCACAGGCAGGTCAGACCTCACTCAGGAACTGCAAACTTCAGCGCACGCTATGAGGCCTTAGGCTGCATATGGCCACGAAGTGGATAATTTATGCACACCCATGCAACGGCGTTGCCACGCACTGGCACACCTGCGTTAGCCCGACCACCCCCCGTCACCACTCACAAACAGCACTTCCTGTCAATCACTCTGCAAGGGGTTTGCGTAGCCTCTGCAAACACAGTTCCCATCGCAATTACTATTTCGCGCAGGCACACTGCAATGCATACGCAATGCGAATTGATCGACCGATTGCGTGCGTATTAGCAACTGCGTTCCTTGCTGGATCAGGCCCAGTGCACCCTGCGTATTGCAGGTCAGCTCCATGTACAATCCTATGTAACCATCGCAATGTCATGATCTATAAACAACGTCTATGTAGCAAGCACAGGACCCTCATTTCAAGTTGGTGGAGAATTTAAGTCCCATTTACTGGGAGGGAGAGAGGTCTGGCCCTGATTCAGAACCGGACGCTCTGACAGGGCGCTCGCTCTGAATCAGGGCCGGTCTTCTTGCTTTTTAGAACGGCCTCCTGGCCGCTCGCATAGCTGTGGGTGACCACCCACAGCTATAGCGAGCAGCCAGGAAGATGGTTGCGATGGTCAAGACCATCAAGACCATCGGGCTTGCGACGAGACCCTTGTGGTAGGGTCTCGTTGCCGCAAGCCCCAGAGAGATTTCGGCTCTAACAGTGATGTCAGTGGGGCCGTCCCCAAATGGAGGCGTTCACATGGGAACGCCTCCGTCTGGGCAGCCACCCCCCCGGCCCGCCCACCAAAGGGGGCGTGCTGTCACTCAACATCGACAGCACGCCCCCTTTGGTGCAAGACCCGGAGTGACAGCTTGCCCATCGCTATCCGGGTCCCGCGCATGCGCACGACGGAGCCGGCTCCATCATGCGCATGCGCACTGGCCCACCATCGACCCGGTTGCGAGCGCACAGCGCTTGCGACCGGATCTGAATCAGGCCCTCTGTGTGCCCCCCTTCCTCCACAGAAAGTAGAGAAGCCCCACTAACACTCCCTCGTTATCTCATTGAAATAATTGCATTCTGCAAGATGAAACCTTGTTTCTGCGCTTGGCTGTATAAGTAGACTTGCCAGTGGGTATAGCATGCTGTAAACACCCTCAATCCGACTAACTCCTGACATGACATTGGCCACTGCAGGCTATTGCACGCCTGCCCTGCAGGCAACACCACCTTGGTCTGCAAATCCACGTGTTTCCATGCAATAACCCAACGCATTTGTGCAAATATAGGCATTTGGCAGCACCAAAGAGCATCAGTTCTGCAGTTGTGGCTTCTGTGATCCCTGTTATTTACATCCGTGTGCTTCAAGGACATCTGTTCATATCAGCTAATTTATCCTCATACTCTCCTCTTCCCACAGTGCTACTTCTTCACAGTGGAGTTTGGTCTGTGCAAACAAGACGGGAAACTGAAGGTTTATGGAGCCGGCCTTCTGTCCTCCATTAGTGAGCTCAGAGTAAGTCTCTATGCAGTCTGTCCTCCATTATTGCCTCCAGACAGCTGCTTGGCACACCCATCTGCCAGCAGGGCATCTCTGGAGGGGCAGCGAGGGCATTAACGCCTGGTACTGAGACTAATCATTGTCATGTGATGTTTGTACCCCTCCCACTACCTGCAGCAAAACCCTCCATGGACTGTGAGGTGGTGGAGGCCAGTCCTGCCCCCATTCTGAGCACAGCTGCATTATGTGTAATAGCTCAATATTACATGATATGGCTCTTTATAATGGTGCACTGGCGATCTATGTATGAATAACGGTTTCCACAAAATAAGTCCCAAAGCGACATGTTTATCTCTCCGTTCCTCCGCACATATTTGGCCATAAGGCTTCGCATTACTTTCTGTTTTCATATGAACCCTGATGTCCTGCGCCACTCACACACATAGCTGTAACCGCCGTCAGTCAGAGCTGTGCGCTGCCCGTATACGTCCCGTGGTCATGCTGACGTCTATATCCTCCATCCAATGTGCTCTTTCCCTAGCCTGGTTTATCTGTCCCGGTATTGCTGTTATTATTCATCTTGATGTAGTTATTAGATATCTGCATTAATACTGTGGTTATATTTCTGTTCCCTCTGTTCCAGCATTCTCTCTCCGGTCATGCCAAAGTAAAGCCTTTTGACCCCATGGTGACGTGCAATCAAGAATGTATCATTACCACCTTCCAGGAAGTCTACTTTGTCTCTGAGAGTTTTGAAGAAGCCAAAGAAAAAATGAGGTATATTCAGGGATATACATGGCTCCCAACATTGGGGGTAGAGGGAGGACATTGGAATCCTATTATTGGCAACCATCGATGTCAGCAATTGACACCAGGAGTGCGATGGTTGCCACCAATATATGCTTGTTTCCGACGTGTGATACGATGTCCACACTGCTGCGGACGCAAGGAAGTAGTATCCTCAGCATATGAGCAAACTTCCAGAACCCACTGCACAAACGGGGTCTACTTACTAAGCCTTGAATGGAGATAGTGTCCCAACCAATCAGCTCCTAACTGTCATTTTTCAAACACAGCCTGTGACATGACAGTTAGGAGCTGATTGGTAGGGATTTTATCTCTGTTCACTTTATCTCCATCCAAGGCTTAGTAAATAGACCCCTAAGTAACCATCACAAGGCATATTGCGATGGTGGCAGCCCCGTCACAAATATCTTGCAATGGCCATTGTACTGCCCGGCACTAAGTGGCTGACAAATTTGGAGCAGCCGCATAACCAATACTCTATCTTCCAATAATCCAGTCAGATGTGATCTGAAGAACTGAGTTTATTATTCGGTAGAGGAACTTGCGTGGATGTACACAGATCGATGCGTATAAACAAGTGTGCGCATGTGTAATGTGATGAGATGATAAGTGATGAAAAGTAATGATAAGTGATGTAGTAAAACTGTAAACAATCAATAATAAGCGATTACTATATGTACATGGGAATGCAAGGCAAACATATACATAACATGGGATATGCAAACAACATGAAACATACAGTATGCACAGTACAGGCTGCCATGTCACATAGTACAGCTAACATGCATTACTGACTTAGCAGATCTACAATATGATGGCACAGTTGAAGCTTAGAACTCACCATCGGATGCTGTACCAGGTTGAGCATATGTAATGATGACTGTCTGGGACCATGTGAAAAGGAAAATGGCTGCTTACAGCTCCTTTAGCCCAGAATGCATTGCTAGACTGCTATGGAATGTTAAGAAGGACAAAATAGATCAGATTTAAGCTGCTGCTGTCCTGACCACTAGGTGGGGCTGCTAATATGAAACAGTGTAACATAACAAACCCTGTGCTGAAGGCATGACAGCCATTCCTAATCTAAGGGTGAGTTCTGAGCTGATTGGGACTGGGGCGTGGCTATATCACAGAGGGGGCATGTCCAGGTTACAAAGTGGGTATGGCCATTCTTAGTGATGACACCATTAGGCATCCGTTCCGATGATCGCCATGGAGATCCCAGGCTATGACCTTCCAGTGCTGGGATCGCAGATGCAGCAGGGAGGGGCCTGTTTCCTACAGACGCTGCTGCATTTGCATTTTAGATGGACGTGATTGTACAGCAGCTTGTGTTTGGCTCTGCAATTCCGTCCATCTCTTACTCAGGCCCTTAGTTCCTCTCTAGTCCCCCTCCTACCACTCTTTCATGCTGCACGCACAAGAGACAGACGCCTGGGGCACCGGCTCACTGCTACTCTACTATGCAGCTTAGTGCTAACTGCTACTCTGCTACGCAGCTTAGTGCTCACTGCTTCTCTACTACGCAGCTTAGCGCTCACTGCTACTCTACTACGCAGCTTAGCGCTCACTGCTACTCTACTACGCAGCTTAGCGCTCACAGCTACTCTACTATGCAGCTTAGCGCTCACTGCTACTCTACTATGCAGCTTACTGCTCACTGCTACTCTACTATGCAGCTTACTGCTCACTGCTACTCTACTATGCAGCTTAGTGCTCACTGCTACTCTATTATGCAGCTTAGTGCTCACTGCTACTCTACTATGCAGCCTAGTGCTCACTGCTACTCTACTATGCAGCCTAGTGCTCACTGCTACTCTATTATGCAGCCTAGTACTCACTGCTACTCTACTATGCAGCTCAGCGCTCACTGCTACTCTACTATGCAGCTTAGTGCTCACTGCTACTCTATTATGCAGCTTAGTGCTCACTGCTACTCTACTATGCAGACTAGTGCTCACTGCTACTCTACTATGCAGCCTAGTGCTCACTACTACTCTACTATGCAGCTCAGCGCTCACTGCTACTCTACTATGCAGCTTAGTGCTCATCACTGCTACTCTACTATGCAGCTTAGTGCTCACTGCTACTCTACTATGCAGCTTAGTGCTCACTGCTACTCTACTATGCAGCTTAGCGCTCACTGCTACTCTACTATGCAGCTTAGTGCTCACTGCTACTCTACTATGCAGCTTAGTGCTCACTGCTTCTCTACTATGCAGCTCAGCGCTCACTGCTACTCTACTATGCAGCTTAGTGCTCACTGCTACTCTACTATGCAGCCTAGTGCTCACTGCTACTCTACTATGCAGCCTAGTGCTCACTGCTACTCTACTATGCAGCCTAGTACTCACTGCTACTCTACTATGCAGCTCAGCGCTCACTGCTACTCTACTATGCAGCTTAGTGCTCACTGCTACTCTATTATGCAGCTTAGTGCTCACTGCTACTCTACTATGCAGCCTAGTGCTCACTGCTACTCTACTATGCAGCCTAGTGCTCACTACTACTCTACTATGCAGCTCAGCGCTCACTGCTACTCTACTATGCAGCTTAGTGCTCATCACTGCTACTCTACTATGCAGCTTAGTGCTCACTGCTACTCTACTATGCAGCTTAGCGCTCATCACTGCTACTCTACTATGCAGCTTAGCGCTCACTGCTACTCTACTATGCAGCTTAGAGCTCACTGCTACTCTACTATGCAGCTTAGCGCTCACTACTACTCTACTATGCAGCTTAGCGCTCACTGCTACTCTACTATGCAGCTTAGCGCTCATCACTGCTACTCTACTATGCAGCTTACTGCTCACTACTACTCTACTATGCAGCTTAGCGCTCACTGCTACTCTACTATGCAGCTTAGTGCTCACTGCTACTCTACTATGCAGCTTAGCGCTCACTGCTACTCTACTATGCAGCTCAGCGCTCACTGCTACTCTACTATGCAGCTTAGCGCTCACTGCTACTCTACTATGCAGCTCAGCGCTCACTGCTACTCTACTATGCAGCTTAGCGCTCACTGCTACTCTACTATGCAGCTTAGCGCTCACTGCTATTCTACTATGGAGCTTAGCCCTCACTGCTACTCTACTATGCAGCTTAGCGCTCATCACTGCTACTCTACTATGCAGCTTAGTGCTCATCACTGCTACTCTACTGTGCAGCTTAGCGCTCACTTCTACTCTACTGTGCAGCTTAGCGCTCACTGCTACTCTACTGTGCAGCTTAGCGCTCACTGCTACTCTACTATGCAGCTTAGCGCTCACTGCTACTCTACTATGCAGCTCAGCGCTCACTGCTACTCTACTATGCAGCTTAGCGCTCACTTCTACTCTACTATGCCGCTCAGCGCTCACTGCTACTCTACTATGCAGCTCAGCGCTCACTGCTACTCTACTATGCAGCTTAGCGCTCATTGCTACTCTACTATGCAGCTTACTGCTCACTGCTACTCTACTATGCAGCTTAGTGCTCACTGCTACTCTACTATGCAGCCTAGTGCTCACTACTACTCTACTATGCAGCTTAGCGCTCACTGCTACTCTACTATGCAGCTTAGTGCTCACTGCTACTCTACTATGCAGCTTAGTGCTAACTGCTACTCTACTATGCAGCTTAGTGCTCATCACTGCAACTCTACTATGCAGCTTAGTGCTCATCACTGAAACTCTACTATGCAGCTTAGTTCTCATCACTGCTACTCTACTATGCAGCTTAGCGCTCACTTCTACTCTACTATGCAGCTTAGTGCTCATCACTGCTACTCTACTATGCAGCTTAGTGCTCACTTCTACTCTACTATGCAGCTTAGCACTCACTGCTACTCTACTATGCAGCTTAGCGCTCACTGCTACTCTACTATGCAGCTCAGCGCTCACTGCTACTCTACTATGCAGCTTAGTGCTCACTGCTACTCTACTATGCAGCTTAGCGCTCATCACTGCTACTCTACTATGCAGCTTAGTGCTCATCACTACTACTCTACTATGCAGCTTAGTGCTCACTGCTACTCTACTATGCAGCTTAGTGCTCATCACTGCTACTCTACTGTGCAGCTTAGTGCTCATCACTGCTACTCTACTATGCAGCTTAGTGCTCACTGCTTCTCTACTATGCAGCTTAGTGCTCATCACTGCTACTCTACTGTGCAGCTTAGCACTCACTGCTTCTCTACTATCCAGCTTAGTGCTCACTGCTACTCTACTATGCAGCTTAGCGCTCACTGCTACTCTACTATGCAGCTTAGCGCTCACTGCTACTCTACTATGCAGCTTAGTGCTCATCACTGCTACTCTACTATGCAGCCTAGTGCTCACTACTACTCTACTATGCAGCTTAGTGCTCACTGCTACTCTACTATGCAGCCTAGTGCTCACTGCTACTCTACTATGCAGCTTAGCGCTCACTGCTACTCTACTATGCAGCTTAGTGCTCACTGCTACTCTATTATGCAGCTCAGTGCTCACTGCTACACTATGCAGCTTACTGCTCACTGCTACTCTACTATGCAGCTTAGCGCTCACTGCTACTCTACTATGCAGCTTAGTGCTCATCACTGCTACTCTACTGTGCAGCTTAGCGCTCACTGCTACTCTACTATGCAGCTTAGCGCTCACTGCTACTCTACTATGCAGCTTAGCGCTCACTGCTACGCTACTATGCAGCTCAGCGCTCACTGCTACTCTACTATGCAGCTTAGCGCTCACTGCTACTCTACTATGCAGCTTAGCGCTCACTGCTATTCTACTATGGAGCTTAGCCCTCACTGCTACTCTACTATGCAGCTTAGCGCTCATCACTGCTACTCTACTATGCAGCTTAGTGCTCATCACTGCTACTCTACTGTGCAGCTTAGCGCTCACTTCTACTCTACTATGCAGCTTAGCGCTCACTGCTACTCTACTATGCAGCTTAGCGCTCACTGCTACTCTACTATGCAGCTCAGCGCTCACTGCTACTCTACTATGCAGCTTAGCGCTCACTTCTACTCTACTATGCCGCTCAGCGCTCACTGCTACTCTACTATGCAGCTCAGCGCTCACTGCTACTCTACTATGCAGCTTAGCGCTCACTGCTACTCTACTATGCAGCTTACTGCTCACTGCTACTCTACTATGCAGCTTAGTGCTCACTGCTACTCTACTATGCAGCCTAGTGCTCACTACTACTCTACTATGCAGCTTAGCGCTCACTGCTACTCTACTATGCAGCTTAGTGCTCACTACTACTCTACTATGCAGCTTAGTGCTAACTGCTACTCTACTATGCAGCTTAGTGCTCATCACTGCTACTCTACTATGCAGCTTAGTGCTCATCACTGAAATTCTATTATGCAGCTTAGTTCTCATCACTGCTACTCTACTATGCAGCTTAGCGCTCACTTCTACTCTACTATGCAGCTTAGTGCTCATCACTGCTACTCTACTGTGCAGCTTAGTGCTCACTTCTACTCTACTATGCAGCTTAGCGCTCACTGCTACTCTACTATGCAGCTTAGCGCTCACTGCTACTCTACTATGCAGCTCAGCGCTCACTGCTACTCTACTATGCAGCTTAGTGCTCACTGCTACTCTACTATGCAGCTTAGCGCTCATCACTACTACTCTACTATGCAGCTTACTGCTCACTACTACTCTACTATGCAGCTTAGTGCTCACTGCTACTCTACTATGCAGCTTAGTGCTCACTGCTACTCTACTATGCAGCTTAGTGCTCATCACTGCTACTCTACTATGCAGCTTAGTGCTCATCACTACTACTCTACTATGCAACTTAGTGCTCACTGCTACTCTACTATGCAGCTTAGTGCTCATCACTGCTACTCTACTATGCAGCTTAGTGCTCATCACTGCTACTCTACTATGCAGCTTAGTGCTCATCACTGCTACTCTACTATGCAGCTTAGTGCTCACTGCTTCTCTACTATGCATCTTAGTGCTCATCACTGCTACTCTACTGTGCAGCTTAGCACTCACTGCTTCTCTACTATCCAGCTTAGTGCTCACTGCTACTCTACTATGCAGCTTAGCGCTCACTGCTACTCTACTATGCAGCTTAGCGCTCACTGCTACTCTACTATGCAGCTTAGTGCTCATCACTGCTACTCTACTATGCAGCCTAGTGCTCACTACTACTCTACTATGCAGCTTAGTGCTCACTGCTACTCTACTATGCAGCCTAGTGCTCACTGTTACTCTACTATGCAGCTTAGCGCTCACTGCTACTCTACTATGCAGCTTAGTGCTCACTGCTACTCTATTATGCAGCTCAGTGCTCACTGCTACTCTATGCAGCTTACTGCTCACTGCTACTCTACTATGCAGCTTAGCGCTCACTGCTACTCTACTATGCAGCTTAGTGCTCATCACTGCTACTCTACTGTGCAGCTTAGCGCTCACTGCTACTCTACTATGCAGCTTAGCGCTCACTGCTACTCTACTATGCAGCTTAGCGCTCACTGCTATTCTACTATGGAGCTTAGCCCTCACTGCTACTCTACTATGCAGCTTAGCGCTCATCACTGCTACTCTACTATGCAGCTTAGTGCTCATCACTGCTACTCTACTGTGCAGCTTAGCGCTCACTGCTACTCTACTATGCAGCTTACTGCTCACTGCTACTCTACTATGCAGCTTACTGCTCACTGCTACTCTACTATGCAGCCTAGTGCTCACTACTACTCTACTATGCAGCTTAGCGCTCACTGCTACTCTACTATGCAGCTTAGTGCTCACTGCTACTCTACTATGCAGCTTAGTGCTAACTGCTACTCTACTATGCAGCTTAGTGCTCATCACTGCTACTCTACTATGCAGCTTAGTGCTCATCACTGAAACTCTACTATGCAGCTTAGTTCTCATCACTGCTACTCTACTATGCAGCTTAGTGCTCACTTCTACTCTACTATGCAGCTTAGTGCTCATCACTGCTACTCTACTGTGCAGCTTAGTGCTCACTTCTACTCTACTATGCAGCTTAGCGCTCACTGCTACTCTACTATGCAGCTTAGCGCTCACTGCTACTCTACTATGCAGCTCAGCGCTCACTGCTACTCTACTATGCAGCTTAGTGCTCACTGCTACTCTACTATGCAGCTTAGCGCTCATCACTGCTACTCTACTATGCAGCTTACTGCTCACTACTACTCTACTATGCAGCTTAGTGCTCACTGCTACTCTACTATGCAGCTTAGTGCTCACTGCTACTCTACTATGCAGCTTAGTGCTCATCACTGCTACTCTACTATGCAGCTTAGTGCTCATCACTACTACTCTACTATGCAGCTTAGTGCTCACTGCTACTCTACAATGCAGCTTAGTGCTCATCGCTGCTACTCTACTATGCAGCTTAGTGCTCATCACTGCTACTCTACTATGCAGCTTAGTGCTCACTGCTTCTCTACTATGCAGCTTAGTGCTCATCACTGCTACTCTACTGTGCAGCTTAGCACTCACTGCTTCTCTACTATCCAGCTTAGTGCTCACTGCTACTCTACTATGCAGCTTAGCGCTCACTGCTACTCTACTATGCAGCTTAGTGCTCACTGCTACTCTACTATGCAGCTTAGTGCTCACTGCTACTCTACTATGCAGCTTAGCGCTCACTGCTACTCTACTATGCAGCTTAGTGCTCACTGCTACTCTACTATGCAGCTTAGTGCTCACTGCTACTCTACTATGCAGCTTAGTGCTCACTGCTACTCTACTATGCAGCTTAGCGCTCACTGCCACTCTACTATGCAGCCTAGTGCTCATCACTGCTACTGTACTGTGCAGCTTAGTGCTCATCACTGCTACTCTACTGTGCAGCTTAGCGCTCACTTCTACTCTTCTGTGCAGCTTAGCGCTCACTGCTACTCTACTATGCAGCTCAGCGCTCACTGCTACTCTACTATGCAGCTTAGCGCTCACTGCTACTCTACTATGCAGCTCAGCGCTCACTGCTACTCTACTATGCAGCTCAGCGCTCACCGCTACTCTACTATGCAGCTCAGCGCTCACCGCTACTCTACTATGCAGCTTAGCGCTCACTGCTAGTCTACTATGCAGCTTAGCGCTCACTGCTGCTCTACTATGCAGCTCAGCGCTCACTGCTGCTCTACTATGCAGCTTAGCGCTCACTGCTGCTCTACTATGCAGCTCAGCGCTCACTGCTGCACTACTATGCAGCTCAGCGCTCACTGCTGCTCTACTATGCAGCTCAGCGCTCACTGCTGCTCTACTATGCAGCTTAGCGCTCACTGCTACTCTACTATGCAGCTTAGCGCTCACTGCTACTCTACTATGCATCTTAGCGCTCACTGCTACTCTACTATGCAGCTTAGTGCTCACTGCTACTCTACTATGCAGCTTAGTGCTCACTGCTACTCTACTATGCAGCTTAGTGCTCACTGCTACTCTACTATGCAGCTTAGCGCTCACTGCCACTCTACTATGCAGCTTAGTGCTCATCACTGCTACTGTACTGTGCAGCTTAGTGCTCATCACTGCTACTCTACTGTGCAGCTTAGCGCTCACTTCTACTCTTCTGTGCAGCTTAGCGCTCACTGCTACTCTACTATGCAGCTCAGCGCTCACTGCTACTCTACTATGCAGCTTAGCGCTCACTGCTACTCTACTATGCAGCTCAGCGCTCACTGCTACTCTACTATGCAGCTCAGCGCTCACCGCTACTCTACTATGCAGCTTAGCGCTCACTGCTACTCTACTATGCAGCTTAGCGCTCACTGCTACTCTACTATGCAGCTTAGCGCTCACTGCTGCTCTACTATGCAGCTCAGCGCTCACTGCTGCTCTACTATGCAGCTTAGCGCTCACTGCTGCTCTACTATGCAGCTCAGCGCTCACTGCTGCTCTACTATGCAGCTTACTGCTCACTGCTGCTCTACTATGCAGCTTAGTGCTCATCACTGCTACAATACTATGCAGCTTAGTGCTCATCACTGCTACTCTACTATGCAGCTTTGTGCTCACTGCTACTCTACTATAGAGCTTAGCGCTCACTGCTACTCTACTATGGAGCTTAGCGCTCACTGCTTCTCTACTATGCAGCTTAGCGCTCACTGCTACTCTACTATGCAGCTTAGTGCTCACTGCTACTCTACTATGCAGCTTAGCGCTCACTGCTACTCTACGATGCAGCTTAGCGCTCATCACTGCTACTCTACTGTGCAGCTTAGTGCTCACTGCTACTCTACTGTGCAGCTTACTGCTCACTGCTACTCTACTATGCAGCTTAGTGCTCACTGCTACTCTACTATGCAGCTTAGCGCTCACTGCTACTCTACTATGCAGCTTACTGCTACTCTACTATGCAGCTTAGCGCTCACTGCTACTCTACTATGCAGCTTAGTGCTCACTGCTACTCTACTATGCAGCTTAGTGCTCACTGCTACTCTACTATGCAGCTTAGTGCTCACTGCTACTCTACTATGCAGCTCAGTACTCACTGCTACTCTACTATGCAGCTTAGTGCTCATCACTGCTACTCTACTATGCAGCTTAGTGCTCACTGCTACTCTACTATGCAGCTTAGTGCTCACTGCTACTCTACTATGAAGCTTAGCGCTCACTGCTACTCTACTATGCAGCTTAGTGCTCACTGCTACTCTACTATGCAGCTTAGTGCTCACTGCTTCTCTACTATGCAGCTCAGCGCTCACTGCTACTCTACTATGCAGCTTAGTGCTCAATGCTACTCTACTATGCAGCCTAGTGCTCACTGCTACTCTACTATGCAGCCTAGTGCTCACTGCTACTCTACTATGCAGCCTAGTACTCACTGCTACTCTACTATGCAGCTCAGCGCTCACTGCTACTCTACTATGCAGCTTAGTGCTCACTGCTACTCTATTATGCAGCTTAGTGCTCACTGCTACTCTACTATGCAGCCTAGTGCTCACTGCTACTCTACTATGCAGCCTAGTGCTCACTACTACTCTACTATGCAGCTCAGCGCTCACTGCTACTCTACTATGCAGCTTAGTGCTCATCACTGCTACTCTACTATGCAGCTTAGTGCTCACTGCTACTCTACTATGCAGCTTAGCGCTCATCACTGCTACTCTACTATGCAGCTTAGCGCTCACTGCTACTCTACTATGCAGCTTAGAGCTCACTGCTACTCTACTATGCAGCTTAGCGCTCACTGCTACTCTACTATGCAGCTTAGCGCTCACTGCTACTCTACTATGCAGCTTAGCGCTCATCACTGCTACTCTACTATGCAGCTTAGTGCTCACTGCTACTCTACTATGCAGCTTAGCGCTCATCACTGCTACTCTACTATGCAGCTTAGCGCTCACTGCTACTCTACTATGCAGCTTAGAGCTCACTGCTACTCTACTATGCAGCTCAGCGCTCACTGCTACTCTACTATGCAGCTTAGCGCTCACTGCTACTCTACTATGCAGCTCAGCGCTCACTGCTACTCTACTATGCAGCTTAGCGCTCACTGCTACTCTACTATGCAGCTTAGCGCTCACTGCTATTCTACTATGGAGCTTAGCCCTCACTGCTACTCTACTATGCAGCTTAGCGCTCATCACTGCTACTCTACTATGCAGCTTAGTGCTCATCACTGCTACTCTACTGTGCAGCTTAGCGCTCACTTCTACTCTACTGTGCAGCTTAGCGCTCACTGCTACTCTACTGTGCAGCTTAGCGCTCACTGCTACTCTACTATGCAGCTTAGCGCTCACTGCTACTCTACTATGCAGCTCAGCGCTCACTGCTACTCTACTATGCAGCTTAGCGCTCACTTCTACTCTACTATGCCGCTCAGCGCTCACTGCTACTCTACTATGCAGCTCAGCGCTCACTGCTACTCTACTATGCAGCTTAGCGCTCACTGCTACTCTACTATGCAGCTTACTGCTCACTGCTACTCTACTATGCAGCTTAGTGCTCACTGCTACTCTACTATGCAGCCTAGTGCTCACTGCTACTCTACTATGCAGCTTAGCGCTCACTGCTACTCTACTATGCAGCTTAGTGCTCACTGCTACTCTACTATGCAGCTTAGTGCTAACTGCTACTCTACTATGCAGCTTAGTGCTCATCACTGCAACTCTACTATGCAGCTTAGTGCTCATCACTGAAACTCTACTATGCAGCTTAGTTCTCATCACTGCTACTCTACTATGCAGCTTAGCGCTCACTTCTACTCTACTATGCAGCTTAGTGCTCATCACAGCTACTCTACTATGCAGCTTAGTGCTCACTTCTACTCTACTATGCAGCTTAGCACTCACTGCTACTCTACTATGCAGCTTAACGCTCACTGCTACTCTACTATGCAGCTCAGCGCTCACTGCTACTCTACTATGCAGCTTAGTGCTCACTGCTACTCTACTATGCAGCTTAGCGCTCATCACTGCTACTCTACTATGCAGCTTAGTGCTCATCACTACTACTCTACTATGCAGCTTAGTGCTCACTGCTACTCTACTATGCAGCTTAGTGCTCATCACTGCTACTCTACTATGCAGCTTAGTGCTCATCACTGCTACTCTACTATGCAGCTTAGTGCTCACTGCTTCTCTACTATGCAGCTTAGTGCTCATCACTGCTACTCTACTGTGCAGCTTAGCACTCACTGCTTCTCTACTATCCAGCTTAGCGCTCACTGCTACTCTACTATGCAGCTTAGCGCTCACTGCTACTCTACTATGCAGCTTAGCGCTCACTGCTACTCTACTATGCAGCTTAGTGCTCACTGCTACTCTACTATGCAGCCTAGTGCTCACTGCTACTCTACTATGCAGCTTAGCGCTCACTGCTACTCTACTATGCAGCTTAGTGCTCACTGCTACTCTATTATGCAGCTCAGTGCTCACTGCTACACTATGCAGCTTACTGCTCACTGCTACTCTACTATGCAGCTTAGCGCTCACTGCTACTCTACTATGCAGCTTAGTGCTCATCACTGCTACTCTACTGTGCAGCTTAGCGCTCACTGCTACTCTACTATGCAGATTAGCGCTCACTGCTACTCTACTATGCAGCTTAGCGCTCACTGCTACTCTACTATGCAGCTCAGCGCTCACTGCTACTCTACTATGCAGCTTAGCGCTCACTGCTACTCTACTATGCAGCTTAGCGCTCACTGCTATTCTACTATGCAGCTTAGTGCTCATCACTGCTACTCTACTATGCAGCTTAGTGCTCACTGCTTCTCTACTATGCAGCTTAGTGCTCATCACTGCTACTCTACTGTGCAGCTTAGCACTCACTGCTTCTCTACTATCCAGCTTAGTGCTCACTGCTACTCTACTATGCAGCTTAGCGCTCACTGCTACTCTACTATGCAGCTTAGCGCTCACTGCTACTCTACTATGCAGCTTAGTGCTCATCACTGCTACTCTACTATGCAGCCTAGTGCTCACTACTACTCTACTATGCAGCTTAGTGCTCACTGCTACTCTACTATGTAGCCTAGTGCTCACTGCTACTCTACTATGCAGCTTAGCGCTCACTGCTACTCTACTATGCAGCTTAGTGCTCACTGCTACTCTATTATGCAGCTCAGTGCTCACTGCTACACTATGCAGCTTACTGCTCACTGCTACTCTACTATGCAGCTTAGCGCTCACTGCTACTCTACTATGCAGCTTAGTGCTCATCACTGCTACTCTACTGTGCAGCTTAGCGCTCACTGCTACTCTACTATGCAGCTTAGCGCTCACTGCTACTCTACTATGCAGCTTAGCGCTCACTGCTATTCTACTATGGAGCTTAGCCCTCACTGCTACTCTACTATGCAGCTTAGCGCTCATCACTGCTACTCTACTATTCAGCTTAGTGCTCATCACTGCTACTCTACTGTGCAGCTTAGCGCTCACTGCTACTCTACTATGCAGCTTACTGCTCACTGCTACTCTACTATGCAGCTTACTGCTCACTGCTACTCTACTATGCAGCCTAGTGCTCACTACTACTCTACTATGCAGCTTAGCGCTCACTGCTACTCTACTATGCAGCTTAGTGCTCACTGCTACTCTACTATGCAGCTTAGTGCTAACTGCTACTCTACTATGCAGCTTAGTGCTCATCACTGCTACTCTACTATGCAGCTTAGTGCTCATCACTGAAACTCTACTATGCAGCTTAGTTCTCATCACTGCTACTCTACTATGCAGCTTAGTGCTCACTTCTACTCTACTATGCAGCTTAGTGCTCATCACTGCTACTCTACTGTGCAGCTTAGTGCTCACTTCTACTCTACTATGCAGCTTAGCGCTCACTGCTACTCTACTATGCAGCTTAGCGCTCACTGCTACTCTACTATGCAGCTCAGCGCTCACTGCTACTCTACTATGCAGCTTAGTGCTCACTGCTACTCTACTATGCAGCCTAGTGCTCACTACTACTCTACTATGCAGCTCAGCGCTCACTGCTACTCTACTATGCAGCTTAGTGCTCATCACTGCTACTCTACTATGCAGCTTAGTGCTCACTGCTACTCTACTATGCAGCTTAGTGCTCACTGCTACTCTACTATGCAGCTTAGTGCTCATCACTGCTACTCTACTATGCAGCTTAGTGCTCATCACTACTACTCTACTATGCAGCTTAGTGCTCACTGCTACTCTACAATGCAGCTTAGTGCTCATCGCTGCTACTCTACTATGCAGCTTAGTGCTCATCACTGCTACTCTACTATGCAGCTTAGTGCTCACTGCTTCTCTACTATGCAGCTTAGTGCTCATCACTGCTACTCTACTGTGCAGCTTAGCACTCACTGCTTCTCTACTATCCAGCTTAGTGCTCACTGCTACTCTACTATGCAGCTTAGCGCTCACTGCTACTCTACTATGCAGCTTAGTGCTCACTGCTACTCTACTATGCAGCTTAGTGCTCACTGCTACTCTACTATGCAGCTTAGCGCTCACTGCTACTCTACTATGCAGCTTAGTGCTCACTGCTACTCTACTATGCAGCTTAGTGCTCACTGCTACTCTACTATGCAGCTTAGTGCTCACTGCTACTCTACTATGCAGCTTAGCGCTCACTGCCACTCTACTATGCAGCCTAGTGCTCATCACTGCTACTGTACTGTGCAGCTTAGTGCTCATCACTGCTACTCTACTGTGCAGCTTAGCGCTCACTTCTACTCTTCTGTGCAGCTTAGCGCTCACTGCTACTCTACTATGCAGCTCAGCGCTCACTGCTACTCTACTATGCAGCTTAGCGCTCACTGCTACTCTACTATGCAGCTCAGCGCTCACCGCTACTCTACTATGCAGCTCAGCGCTCACCGCTACTCTACTATGCAGCTCAGCGCTCACCGCTACTCTACTATGCAGCTTAGCGCCCACTGCTAGTCTACTATGCAGCTCAGCGCTCACTGCTGCTCTACTATGCATCTCAGCGCTCACTGCTGCTCTACTATGCAGCTTAGCGCTCACTGCTGCTCTACTATGCAGCTCAGCGCTCACTGCTGCACTACTATGCAGCTCAGCGCTCACTGCTGCTCTACTATGCAGCTCAGCGCTCACTGCTGCTCTACTATGCAGCTTAGCGCTCACTGCTACTCTACTATGCAGCTTAGCGCTCACTGCTACTCTACTATGCATCGTAGCGCTCACTGCTACTCTACTATGCAGCTTAGTGCTCACTGCTACTCTACTATGCAGCTTAGTGCTCACTGCTACTCTACTATGCAGCTTAGTGCTCACTGCTACTCTACTATGCAGCTTAGCGCTCACTGCCACTCTACTATGCAGCTTAGTGCTCATCACTGCTACTGTACTGTGCAGCTTAGTGCTCATCACTGCTACTCTACTGTGCAGCTTAGCGCTCACTTCTACTCTTCTGTGCAGCTTAGCGCTCACTGCTACTCTACTATGCAGCTCAGCGCTCACTGCTACTCTACTATGCAGCTTAGCGCTCACTGCTACTCTACTATGCAGCTCAGCGCTCACTGCTACTCTACTATGCAGCTCAGCGCTCAGCGCTACTCTACTATGCAGCTTAGCGCTCACTGCTACTCTACTATGCAGCTTAGCGCTCACTGCTACTCTACTATGCAGCTTAGCGCTCACTGCTGCTCTACTATGCAGCTCAGCGCTCACTGCTGCTCTACTATGCAGCTTAGCGCTCACTGCTGCTCTACTATGCAGCTCAGCGCTCACTGCTGCTCTACTATGCAGCTTACTGCTCACTGCTGCTCTAATATGCAGCTTAGTGCTCATCACTGCTACAATACTATGCAGCTTAGTGCTCATCACTGCTACTCTACTATGCAGCTTTGTGCTCACTGCTACTCTACTATAGAGCTTAGCGCTCACTGCTACTCTACTATGGAGCTTAGCGCTCACTGCTTCTCTACTATGCAGCTTAGCGCTCACTGCTACTCTACTATGCAGCTTAGTGCTCACTGCTACTCTACTATGCAGCTTAGCGCTCACTGCTACTCTACTATGCAGCTTAGCGCTCATCACTGCTACTCTACTGTGCAGCTTAGTGCTCACTGCTACTCTACTGTGCAGCTTACTGCTCACTGCTACTCTACTATGCAGCTTAGTGCTCACTGCTACTCTACTATGCAGCTTAGCGCTCACTGCTACTCTACTATGCAGCTTACTGCTACTCTACTATGCAGCTTAGCGCTCACTGCTACTCTACTATGCAGCTTAGTGCTCACTGCTACTCTACTATGCAGCTTAGTGCTCACTGCTACTCTACTATGCAGCTTAGTGCTCACTGCTACTCTACTATGCAGCTCAGTACTCACTGCTACTCTACTATGCAGCTTAGTGCTCATCACTGCTACTCTACTATGCAGCTTAGTGCTCACTGCTACTCTACTATGCAGCTTAGTGCTCACTGCTACTCTACTATGCAGCTTAGTGCTCATCACTGCTACTCTACTATGCAGCTTAGTGCTCATCACTACTACTCTACTATGCAGCTTAGTGCTCACTGCTACTCTACAATGCAGCTTAGTGCTCATCGCTGCTACTCTACTATGCAGCTTAGTGCTCATCACTGCTACTCTACTATGCAGCTTAGTGCTCACTGCTTCTCTACTATGCAGCTTAGTGCTCATCACTGCTACTCTACTGTGCAGCTTAGCACTCACTGCTTCTCTACTATCCAGCTTAGTGCTCACTGCTACTCTACTATGCAGCTTAGCGCTCACTGCTACTCTACTATGCAGCTTAGTGCTCACTGCTACTCTACTATGCAGCTTAGTGCTCACTGCTACTCTACTATGCAGCTTAGCGCTCACTGCTACTCTACTATGCAGCTTAGTGCTCACTGCTACTCTACTATGCAGCTTAGTGCTCACTGCTACTCTACTATGCAGCTTAGTGCTCACTGCTACTCTACTATGCAGCTTAGCGCTCACTGCCACTCTACTATGCAGCCTAGTGCTCATCACTGCTACTGTACTGTGCAGCTTAGTGCTCATCACTGCTACTCTACTGTGCAGCTTAGCGCTCACTTCTACTCTTCTGTGCAGCTTAGCGCTCACTGCTACTCTACTATGCAGCTCAGCGCTCACTGCTACTCTACTATGCAGCTTAGCGCTCACTGCTACTCTACTATGCAGCTCAGCGCTCACCGCTACTCTACTATGCAGCTCAGCGCTCACCGCTACTCTACTATGCAGCTCAGCGCTCACCGCTACTCTACTATGCAGCTTAGCGCTCACTGCTAGTCTACTATGCAGCTCAGCGCTCACTGCTGCTCTACTATGCATCTCAGCGCTCACTGCTGCTCTACTATGCAGCTTAGCGCTCACTGCTGCTCTACTATGCAGCTCAGCGCTCACTG
Source organism: Taudactylus pleione (assembly GCA_031769625.1). Lineage (NCBI taxonomy): Eukaryota > Metazoa > Chordata > Amphibia > Anura > Myobatrachidae > Taudactylus > Taudactylus pleione. The sequence continues at coordinate 2,224,786 of JAUIMM010000026.1, forward strand.
CTGCACTACTATGCAGCTCAGCGCTCACTGCTGCTCTACTATGCAGCTCAGCGCTCACTGCTGCTCTACTATGCAGCTTAGCGCTCACTGCTACTCTACTATGCAGCTTAGCGCTCACTGCTACTCTACTATGCATCGTAGCGCTCACTGCTACTCTACTATGCAGCTTAGTGCTCACTGCTACTCTACTATGCAGCTTAGTGCTCACTGCTACTCTACTATGCAGCTTAGTGCTCACTGCTACTCTACTATGCAGCTTAGCGCTCACTGCCACTCTACTATGCAGCTTAGTGCTCATCACTGCTACTGTACTGTGCAGCTTAGTGCTCATCACTGCTACTCTACTGTGCAGCTTAGCGCTCACTTCTACTCTTCTGTGCAGCTTAGCGCTCACTGCTACTCTACTATGCAGCTCAGCGCTCACTGCTACTCTACTATGCAGCTTAGCGCTCACTGCTACTCTACTATGCAGCTCAGCGCTCACTGCTACTCTACTATGCAGCTCAGCGCTCAGCGCTACTCTACTATGCAGCTTAGCGCTCACTGCTACTCTACTATGCAGCTTAGCGCTCACTGCTACTCTACTATGCAGCTTAGCGCTCACTGCTGCTCTACTATGCAGCTCAGCGCTCACTGCTGCTCTACTATGCAGCTTAGCGCTCACTGCTGCTCTACTATGCAGCTCAGCGCTCACTGCTGCTCTACTATGCAGCTTACTGCTCACTGCTGCTCTACTATGCAGCTTAGTGCTCATCACTGCTACAATACTATGCAGCTTAGTGCTCATCACTGCTACTCTACTATGCAGCTTTGTGCTCACTGCTACTCTACTATAGAGCTTAGCGCTCACTGCTACTCTACTATGGAGCTTAGCGCTCACTGCTTCTCTACTATGCAGCTTAGCGCTCACTGCTACTCTACTATGCAGCTTAGTGCTCACTGCTACTCTACTATGCAGCTTAGCGCTCACTGCTACTCTACTATGCAGCTTAGCGCTCATCACTGCTACTCTACTGTGCAGCTTAGTGCTCACTGCTACTCTACTGTGCAGCTTACTGCTCACTGCTACTCTACTATGCAGCTTAGTGCTCACTGCTACTCTACTATGCAGCTTAGCGCTCACTGCTACTCTACTATGCAGCTTACTGCTACTCTACTATGCAGCTTAGCGCTCACTGCTACTCTACTATGCAGCTTAGTGCTCACTGCTACTCTACTATGCAGCTTAGTGCTCACTGCTACTCTACTATGCAGCTTAGTGCTCACTGCTACTCTACTATGCAGCTCAGTACTCACTGCTACTCTACTATGCAGCTTAGTGCTCATCACTGCTACTCTACTATGCAGCTTAGTGCTCACTGCTACTCTACTATGCAGCTTAGTGCTCACTGCTACTCTACTATGAAGCTTAGCGCTCACTGCTACTCTACTATGCAGCTTAGTGCTCACTGCTACTCTACTATGCAGCTTAGTGCTCACTGCTTCTCTACTATGCAGCTCAGCGCTCACTGCTACTCTACTATGCAGCTTAGTGCTCAATGCTACTCTACTATGCAGCCTAGTGCTCACTGCTACTCTACTATGCAGCCTAGTGCTCACTGCTACTCTACTATGCAGCCTAGTACTCACTGCTACTCTACTATGCAGCTCAGCGCTCACTGCTACTCTACTATGCAGCTTAGTGCTCACTGCTACTCTATTATGCAGCTTAGTGCTCACTGCTACTCTACTATGCAGCCTAGTGCTCACTGCTACTCTACTATGCAGCCTAGTGCTCACTACTACTCTACTATGCAGCTCAGCACTCACTGCTTCTCTACTATCCAGCTTAGTGCTCACTGCTACTCTACTATGCAGCTTAGCGCTCACTGCTACTCTACTATGCAGCTTAGTGCTCACTGCTACTCTACTATGCAGCTTAGTGCTCACTGCTACTCTACTATGCAGCTTAGCGCTCACTGCTACTCTACTATGCAGCTTAGTGCTCACTGCTACTCTACTATGCAGCTTAGTGCTCACTGCTACTCTACTATGCAGCTTAGTGCTCACTGTTACTCTACTATGCAGCTTAGCGCTCACTGCCACTCTACTATGCAGCCTAGTGCTCATCACTGCTACTGTACTGTGCAGCTTAGTGCTCATCACTGCTACTCTACTGTGCAGCTTAGCGCTCACTTCTACTCTTCTGTGCAGCTTAGCGCTCACTGCTACTCTACTATGCAGCTCAGCGCTCACTGCTACTCTACTATGCAGCTTAGCGCTCACTGCTACTCTACTATGCAGCTCAGCGCTCACCGCTACTCTACTATGCAGCTCAGCGCTCACCGCTACTCTACTATGCAGCTCAGCGCTCACCGCTACTCTACTATGCAGCTTAGCGCTCACTGCTAGTCTACTATGCAGCTCAGCGCTCACTGCTGCTCTACTATGCATCTCAGCGCTCACTGCTGCTCTACTATGCAGCTTAGCGCTCACTGCTGCTCTACTATGCAGCTCAGCGCTCACTGCTGCACTACTATGCAGCTCAGCGCTCACTGCTGCTCTACTATGCAGCTCAGCGCTCACTGCTGCTCTACTATGCAGCTCAGCGCTCACTGCTGCTCTACTATGCAGCTTAGCGCTCACTGCTACTCTACTATGCAGCTTAGCGCTCACTGCTACTCTACTATGCATCGTAGCGCTCACTGCTACTCTACTATGCAGCTTAGTGCTCACTGCTACTCTACTATGCAGCTTAGTGCTCACTGCTACTCTACTATGCAGCTTAGTGCTCACTGCTACTCTACTATGCAGCTTAGCGCTCACTGCCACTCTACTATGCAGCTTAGTGCTCATCACTGCTACTGTACTGTGCAGCTTAGTGCTCATCACTGCTACTCTACTGTGCAGCTTAGCGCTCACTTCTACTCTTCTGTGCAGCTTAGCGCTCACTGCTACTCTACTATGCAGCTCAGCGCTCACTGCTACTCTACTATGCAGCTTAGCGCTCACTGCTACTCTACTATGCAGCTCAGCGCTCACTGCTACTCTACTATGCAGCTCAGCGCTCAGCGCTACTCTACTATGCAGCTTAGCGCTCACTGCTACTCTACTATGCAGCTTAGCGCTCACTGCTACTCTACTATGCAGCTTAGCGCTCACTGCTGCTCTACTATGCAGCTCAGCGCTCACTGCTGCTCTACTATGCAGCTTAGCGCTCACTGCTGCTCTACTATGCAGCTCAGCGCTCACTGCTGCTCTACTATGCAGCTTACTGCTCACTGCTGCTCTACTATGCAGCTTAGTGCTCATCACTGCTACAATACTATGCAGCTTAGTGCTCATCACTGCTACTCTACTATGCAGCTTTGTGCTCACTGCTACTCTACTATAGAGCTTAGCGCTCACTGCTACTCTACTATGGAGCTTAGCGCTCACTGCTTCTCTACTATGCAGCTTAGCGCTCACTGCTACTCTACTATGCAGCTTAGTGCTCACTGCTACTCTACTATGCAGCTTAGCGCTCACTGCTACTCTACTATGCAGCTTAGCGCTCATCACTGCTACTCTACTGTGCAGCTTAGTGCTCACTGCTACTCTACTGTGCAGCTTACTGCTCACTGCTACTCTACTATGCAGCTTAGTGCTCACTGCTACTCTACTATGCAGCTTAGCGCTCACTGCTACTCTACTATGCAGCTTACTGCTACTCTACTATGCAGCTTAGCGCTCACTGCTACTCTACTATGCAGCTTAGTGCTCACTGCTACTCTACTATGCAGCTTAGTGCTCACTGCTACTCTACTATGCAGCTTAGTGCTCACTGCTACTCTACTATGCAGCTCAGTACTCACTGCTACTCTACTATGCAGCTTAGTGCTCATCACTGCTACTCTACTATGCAGCTTAGTGCTCACTGCTACTCTACTATGCAGCTTAGTGCTCACTGCTACTCTACTATGAAGCTTAGCGCTCACTGCTACTCTACTATGCAGCTTAGTGCTCACTGCTACTCTACTATGCAGCTTAGTGCTCACTGCTTCTCTACTATGCAGCTCAGCGCTCACTGCTACTCTACTATGCAGCTTAGTGCTCAATGCTACTCTACTATGCAGCCTAGTGCTCACTGCTACTCTACTATGCAGCCTAGTGCTCACTGCTACTCTACTATGCAGCCTAGTACTCACTGCTACTCTACTATGCAGCTCAGCGCTCACTGCTACTCTACTATGCAGCTTAGTGCTCACTGCTACTCTATTATGCAGCTTAGTGCTCACTGCTACTCTACTATGCAGCCTAGTGCTCACTGCTACTCTACTATGCAGCCTAGTGCTCACTACTACTCTACTATGCAGCTCAGCGCTCACTGCTACTCTACTATGCAGCTTAGTGCTCATCACTGCTACTCTACTATGCAGCTTAGTGCTCACTGCTACTCTACTATGCAGCTTAGCGCTCATCACTGCTACTCTACTATGCAGCTTAGCGCTCACTGCTACTCTACTATGCAGCTTAGAGCTCACTGCTACTCTACTATGCAGCTTAGCGCTCACTGCTACTCTACTATGCAGCTTAGCGCTCACTGCTACTCTACTATGCAGCTTAGCGCTCATCACTGCTACTCTACTATGCAGCTTACTGCTCACTACTACTCTACTATGCAGCTTAGCGCTCACTGCTACTCTACTATGCAGCTTAGTGCTCACTGCTACTCTACTATGCAGCTTAGCGCTCACTGCTACTCTACTATGCAGCTCAGCGCTCACTGCTACTCTACTATGCAGCTTAGCGCTCACTGCTACTCTACTATGCAGCTCAGCGCTCACTGCTACTCTACTATGCAGCTTAGCGCTCACTGCTACTCTACTATGCAGCTTAGCGCTCACTGCTATTCTACTATGGAGCTTAGCCCTCACTGCTACTCTACTATGCAGCTTAGCGCTCATCACTGCTACTCTACTATGCAGCTTAGTGCTCATCACTGCTACTCTACTGTGCAGCTTAGCGCTCACTTCTACTCTACTGTGCAGCTTAGCGCTCACTGCTACTCTACTGTGCAGCTTAGCGCTCACTGCTACTCTACTATGCAGCTTAGCGCTCACTGCTACTCTACTATGCAGCTCAGCGCTCACTGCTACTCTACTATGCAGCTTAGCGCTCACTTCTACTCTACTATGCCGCTCAGCGCTCACTGCTACTCTACTATGCAGCTCAGCGCTCACTGCTACTCTACTATGCAGCTTAGCGCTCACTGCTACTCTACTATGCAGCTTACTGCTCACTGCTACTCTACTATGCAGCTTAGTGCTCACTGCTACTCTACTATGCAGCCTAGTGCTCACTGCTACTCTACTATGCAGCTTAGCGCTCACTGCTACTCTACTATGCAGCTTAGTGCTCACTGCTACTCTACTATGCAGCTTAGTGCTAACTGCTACTCTACTATGCAGCTTAGTGCTCATCACTGCAACTCTACTATGCAGCTTAGTGCTCATCACTGAAACTCTACTATGCAGCTTAGTTCTCATCACTGCTACTCTACTATGCAGCTTAGCGCTCACTTCTACTCTACTATGCAGCTTAGTGCTCATCACAGCTACTCTACTATGCAGCTTACTGCTCACTTCTACTCTACTATGCAGCTTAGCACTCACTGCTACTCTACTATGCAGCTTAGCGCTCACTGCTACTCTACTATGCAGCTCAGCGCTCACTGCTACTCTACTATGCAGCTTAGTGCTCACTGCTACTCTACTATGCAGCTTAGCGCTCATCACTGCTACTCTACTATGCAGCTTAGTGCTCATCACTACTACTCTACTATGCAGCTTAGTGCTCACTGCTACTCTACTATGCAGCTTAGTGCTCATCACTGCTACTCTACTATGCAGCTTAGTGCTCATCACTGCTACTCTACTATGCAGCTTAGTGCTCACTGCTTCTCTACTATGCAGCTTAGTGCTCATCACTGCTACTCTACTGTGCAGCTTAGCACTCACTGCTTCTCTACTATCCAGCTTAGCGCTCACTGCTACTCTACTATGCAGCTTAGCGCTCACTGCTACTCTACTATGCAGCTTAGCGCTCACTGCTACTCTACTATGCAGCTTAGTGCTCACTGCTACTCTACTATGCAGCCTAGTGCTCACTGCTACTCTACTATGCAGCTTAGCGCTCACTGCTACTCTACTATGCAGCTTAGTGCTCACTGCTACTCTATTATGCAGCTCAGTGCTCACTGCTACACTATGCAGCTTACTGCTCACTGCTACTCTACTATGCAGCTTAGCGCTCACTGCTACTCTACTATGCAGCTTAGTGCTCATCACTGCTACTCTACTGTGCAGCTTAGCGCTCACTGTTACTCTACTATGCAGCTTAGCGCTCACTGCTACTCTACTATGCAGCTTAGCGCTCACTGCTACTCTACTATGCAGCTCAGCGCTCACTGCTACTCTACTATGCAGCTTAGCGCTCACTGCTACTCTACTATGCAGCTTAGCGCTCACTGCTATTCTACTATGCAGCTTAGTGCTCATCACTGCTACTCTACTATGCAGCTTAGTGCTCACTGCTTCTCTACTATGCAGCTTAGTGCTCATCACTGCTACTCTACTGTGCAGCTTAGCACTCACTGCTTCTCTACTATCCAGCTTAGTGCTCACTGCTACTCTACTATGCAGCTTAGCGCTCACTGCTACTCTACTATGCAGCTTAGCGCTCACTGCTACTCTACTATGCAGCTTAGTGCTCATCACTGCTACTCTACTATGCAGCCTAGTGCTCACTACTACTCTACTATGCAGCTTAGTGCTCACTGCTACTCTACTATGTAGCCTAGTGCTCACTGCTACTCTACTATGCAGCTTAGCGCTCACTGCTACTCTACTATGCAGCTTAGTGCTCACTGCTACTCTATTATGCAGCTCAGTGCTCACTGCTACACTATGCAGCTTACTGCTCACTGCTACTCTACTATGCAGCTTAGCGCTCACTGCTACTCTACTATGCAGCTTAGTGCTCATCACTGCTACTCTACTGTGCAGCTTAGCGCTCACTACTACTCTACTATGCAGCTTAGCGCTCACTGCTACTCTACTATGCAGCTTAGCGCTCACTGCTACTCTACTATGCAGCTCAGCGCTCACTGCTACTCTACTATGCAGCTTAGCGCTCACTGCTACTCTACAATGCAGCTTAGCGCTCACTGCTATTCTACTATGGAGCTTAGCCCTCACTGCTACTCTACTATGCAGCTTAGTGCTCATCACTGCTACTCTACTATGCAGCTTAGTGCTCATCACTGCTACTCTACTGTGCAGCTTAGCGCTCACTTCTACTCTACTATGCAGCTTAGCGCTCACTGCTACTCTACTATGCAGCTTAGCGCTCACTGCTACTCTACTATGCAGCTTAGCGCTCACTGCTACTCTACTATGCAGCTCAGCGCTCACTGCTACTCTACTATGCAGCTTAGCGCTCACTTCTACTCTACTATGCCGCTCAGCGCTCACTGCTACTCTACTATGCAGCTCAGCGCTCACTGCTACTCTACTATGCAGCTTAGCGCTCACTGCTACTCTACTATGCAGCTTACTGCTCACTGCTACTCTACTATGCAGCTTAGTGCTCACTGCTACTCTACTATGCAGCCTAGTGCTCACTACTACTCTACTATGCAGCTTAGTGCTCACTGCTACTCTACTATGCAGCTTAGTGCTCACTACTACTCTACTATGCAGCTTAGTGCTAACTGCTACTCTACTATGCAGCTTAGTGCTCATCACTGCTACTCTACTATGCAGCTTAGTGCTCATCACTGAAACTCTACTATGCAGCTTAGTTCTCATCACTGCTACTCTACTATGCAGCTTAGCGCTCACTTCTACTCTACTATGCAGCTTAGTGCTCATCACTGCTACTCTACTGTGCAGCTTAGTGCTCACTTCTACTCTACTATGCAGCTTAGCGCTCACTGCTACTCTACTATGCAGCTTAGCGCTCACTGCTACTCTACTATGCAGCTCAGCGCTCACTGCTACTCTACTATGCAGCTTAGTGCTCACTGCTACTCTACTATGCAGCTTAGCGCTCATCACTACTACTCTACTATGCAGCTTACTGCTCACTACTACTCTACTATGCAGCTTAGTGCTCACTGCTACTCTACTATGCAGCTTAGTGCTCACTGCTACTCTACTATGCAGCTTAGTGCTCATCACTGCTACTCTACTATGCAGCTTAGTGCTCATCACTACTACTCTACTATGCAGCTTAGTGCTCACTGCTACTCTACTATGCAGCTTAGTGCTCATCACTGCTACTCTACTATGCAGCTTAGTGCTCATCACTGCTACTCTACTATGCAGCTTAGTGCTCATCACTGCTACTCTACTATGCAGCTTAGTGCTCACTGCTTCTCTACTATGCAGCTTAGTGCTCATCACTGCTACTCTACTGTGCAGCTTAGCACTCACTGCTTCTCTACTATCCAGCTTAGTGCTCACTGCTACTCTACTATGCAGCTTAGCGCTCACTGCTACTCTACTATGCAGCTTAGCGCTCACTGCTACTCTACTATGCAGCTTAGTGCTCATCACTGCTACTCTACTATGCAGCCTAGTGCTCACTACTACTCTACTATGCAGCTTAGTGCTCACTGCTACTCTACTATGCAGCCTAGTGCTCACTGTTACTCTACTATGCAGCTTAGCGCTCACTGCTACTCTACTATGCAGCTTAGTGCTCACTGCTACTCTATTATGCAGCTCAGTGTTCACTGCTACTCTATGCAGCTTACTGCTCACTGCTACTCTACTATGCAGCTTAGCGCTCACTGCTACTCTACTATGCAGCTTAGTGCTCATCACTGCTACTCTACTGTGCAGCTTAGCGCTCACTGCTACTCTACTATGCAGCTTAGCGCTCACTGCTACTCTACTATGCAGCTTAGCGCTCACTGCTATTCTACTATGGAGCTTAGCCCTCACTGCTACTCTACTATGCAGCTTAGCGCTCATCACTGCTACTCTACTATGCAGCTTAGTGCTCATCACTACTACTCTACTGTGCAGCTTAGCGCTCACTGCTACTCTACTATGCAGCTTACTGCTCACTGCTACTCTACTATGCAGCTTACTGCTCACTGCTACTCTACTATGCAGCCTAGTGCTCACTACTACTCTACTATGCAGCTTAGCGCTCACTGCTACTCTACTATGCAGCTTAGTGCTCACTGCTACTCTACTATGCAGCTTAGTGCTAACTGCTACTCTACTATGCAGCTTAGTGCTCATCACTGCTACTCTACTATGCAGCTTAGTGCTCATCACTGAAACTCTACTATGCAGGTTAGTGCTCATCACTGCTACTCTACTATGCAGCTTAGTGCTCACTTCTACTCTACTATGCAGCTTAGTGCTCATCACTGCTACTCTACTGTGCAGCTTAGTGCTCACTTCTACTCTACTATGCAGCTTAGCGCTCACTGCTACTCTACTATGCAGCTTAGCGCTCACTGCTACTCTACTATGCAGCTCAGCGCTCACTGCTACTCTACTATGCAGCTTAGTGCTAACTGCTACTCTACTATGCAGCTTAGTGCTCATCACTGCTACTCTACTATGCAGCTTAGTGCTCATCACTGAAACTCTACTATGCAGCTTAGTTCTCATCACTGCTACTCTACTATGCAGCTTAGCGCTCACTTCTACTCTACTATGCAGCTTAGTGCTCATCACTGCTACTCTACTGTGCAGCTTAGTGCTCACTTCTACTCTACTATGCAGCTTAGCGCTCACTGCTACTCTACTATGCAGCTTAGCGCTCACTGCTACTCTACTATGCAGCTCAGCGCTCACTGCTACTCTACTATGCAGCTTAGTGCTCACTGCTACTCTACTATGCAGCTTAGCGCTCATCACTACTACTCTACTATGCAGCTTACAGCTCACTACTACTCTACTATGCAGCTTAGTGCTCACTGCTACTCTACTATGCAGCTTAGTGCTCACTGCTACTCTACTATGCAGCTTAGTGCTCATCACTGCTACTCTACTATGCAGCTTAGTGCTCATCACTACTACTCTACTATGCAGCTTAGTGCTCACTGCTACTCTACTATGCAGCTTAGTGCTCATCACTGCTACTCTACTATGCAGCTTAGTGCTCATCACTGCTACTCTACTATGCAGCTTAGTGCTCATCACTGCTACTCTACTATGCAGCTTAGTGCTCACTGCTTCTCTACTATGCAGCTTAGTGCTCATCACTGCTACTCTACTGTGCAGCTTAGCACTCACTGCTTCTCTACTATCCAGCTTAGTGCTCACTGCTACTCTACTATGCAGCTTAGCGCTCACTGCTACTCTACTATGCAGCTTAGCGCTCACTGCTACTCTACTATGCAGCTTAGTGCTCATCACTGCTACTCTACTATGCAGCCTAGTGCTCACTACTACTCTACTATGCAGCTTAGTGCTCACTGCTACTCTACTATGCAGCCTAGTGCTCACTGTTACTCTACTATGCAGCTTAGCGCTCACTGCTACTCTACTATGCAGCTTAGTGCTCACTGCTACTCTATTATGCAGCTCAGTGCTCACTGCTACTCTATGCAGCTTACTGCTCACTGCTACTCTACTATGCAGCTTAGCGCTCACTGCTACTCTACTATGCAGCTTAGTGCTCATCACTGCTACTCTACTGTGCAGCTTAGCGCTCACTGCTACTCTACTATGCAGCTTAGCGCTCACTGCTACTCTACTATGCAGCTTAGCGCTCACTGCTATTCTACTATGGAGCTTAGCCCTCACTGCTACTCTACTATGCAGCTTAGCGCTCATCACTGCTACTCTACTATGCAGCTTAGTGCTCATCACTGCTACTCTACTGTGCAGCTTAGCGCTCACTGCTACTCTACTATGCAGCTTACTGCTCACTGCTACTCTACTATGCAGCTTACTGCTCACTGCTACTCTACTATGCAGCCTAGTGCTCACTACTACTCTACTATGCAGCTTAGCGCTCACTGCTACTCTACTATGCAGCTTAGTGCTCACTGCTACTCTACTATGCAGCTTAGTGCTAACTGCTACTCTACTATGCAGCTTAGTGCTCATCACTGCTACTCTACTATGCAGCTTAGTGCTCATCACTGAAACTCTACTATGCAGCTTAGTTCTCATCACTGCTACTCTACTATGCAGCTTAGTGCTCACTTCTACTCTACTATGCAGCTTAGTGCTCATCACTGCTACTCTACTGTGCAGCTTAGTGCTCACTTCTACTCTACTATGCAGCTTAGCGCTCACTGCTACTCTACTATGCAGCTTAGCGCTCACTGCTACTCTACTATGCAGCTCAGCGCTCACTGCTACTCTACTATGCAGCTTAGTGCTCACTGCTACTCTACTATGCAGCTTAGCGCTCATCACTGCTACTCTACTATGCAGCTTACTGCTCACTACTACTCTACTATGCAGCTTAGTGCTCACTGCTACTCTACTATGCAGCTTAGTGCTCACTGCTACTCTACTATGCAGCTTAGTGCTCATCACTGCTACTCTACTATGCAGCTTAGTGCTCATCACTACTACTCTACTATGCAGCTTAGTGCTCACTGCTACTCTACAATGCAGCTTAGTGCTCATCGCTGCTACTCTACTATGCAGCTTAGTGCTCATCACTGCTACTCTACTATGCAGCTTAGTGCTCACTGCTTCTCTACTATGCAGCTTAGTGCTCATCACTGCTACTCTACTATGCAGCTTAGTGCTCACTGCTACTCTACTATGCAGCTTAGTGCTCACTGCTACTCTACTATGCAGCTTAGCGCTCACTGCTACTCTACTATGCAGCTTAGTGCTCACTGCTACTCTATTATGCAGCTTAGTGCTCACTGCTACTCTACTATGCAGCTTAGCGCTCACTGCCACTCTACTATGCAGCTTAGTGCTCATCACTGCTACTGTACTGTGCAGCTTAGTGCTCATCACTGCTACTCTACTGTGCAGCTTAGCGCTCACTTCTACTCTTCTGTGCAGCTTAGCGCTCACTGCTACTCTACTATGCAGCTCAGCGCTCACTGCTACTCTACTATGCAGCTTAGCGCTCACTGCTACTCTACTATGCAGCTCAGCGCTCACTGCTACTCTACTATGCAGCTCAGCGCTCACTGCTACTCTCCTATGCAGCTCAGCGCTCACCGCTACTCTACTATGCAGCTTAGCGCTCACTGCTACTCTACTATGCAGCTTAGCGCTCACTGCTGCTCTACTATGCAGCTCAGCGCTCACTGCTGCTCTACTATGCAGCTTAGCGCTCACTGCTGCTCTACTATGCAGCTCAGCGCTCACTGCTGCTCTACTATGCAGCTCAGCGCTCACTGCTGCTCTACTATGCAGCTCAGCGCTCACTGCTGCTCTACTATGCAGCTCAGCGCTCACTGCTGCTCTACTATGCAGCTCAGCGCTCACTGCTGCTCTACTATGCAGCTCAGCGCTCACTGCTACTCTACTATGCAGCTTAGCGCTCACTGCTACTCTACTATGCAGCTTAGCGCTCACTGCTGCTCTACTATGCAGCTCAGCGCTCACTGCTGCTCTACTATGCAGCTTAGCGCTCACTGCTGCTCTACTATGCAGCTCAGCGCTCACTGCTGCTCTACTATGCAGCTTACTGCTCACTGCTGCTCTACTATGCAGCTTAGTGCTCATCACTGCTACAATACTATGCAGCTTAGTGCTCATCACTGCTACTCTACTATGCAGCTTTGTGCTCACTGCTACTCTACTATAGAGCTTAGCGCTCACTGCTACTCTACTATGGAGCTTAGCGCTCACTGCTTCTCTACTATGCAGCTTAGCGCTCACTGCTACTCTACTATGCAGCTTAGTGCTCACTGCTACTCTACTATGCAGCTTAGCGCTCACTGCTACTCTACTATGCAGCTTAGCGCTCACTGCTACTCTACTATGCAGCTTAGCGCTCATCACTGCTACTCTACTGTGCAGCTTAGTGCTCACTGCTACTCTACTGTGCAGCTTACTGCTCACTGCTACTCTACTATGCAGCTTAGCGCTCACTGCTACTCTACTATGCAGCTTAGCGCTCACTGCTACTCTACTATGCAGCTTAGTGCTCACTGCTACTCTACTATGCAGTTTAGTGCTCACTGCTACTCTACTATGCAGCTTAGTGCTCACTGCTACTCTACTATGCAGCTTAGTGCTCACTGCTACTCTACTATGCAGCTTAGTGCTCATCACTGCTACTCTACTATGTAGCTTAGTGCTCACTGCTACTCTACTATGCAGCTTAGCGCTCACTGCTACTCTACTATGCAGCTTAGCGCTCACTGATACTCTACTATGCAGATTACTGCTCACTGCTACTCTACTATGCAGCTTAGTGCTCATCACTGCTACTCTACTATGCAGCTTAGTGCTCATCACTGCTACTCTACTATGCAGCTTAGCGCTCACTGCTACTCTACTATGCATCTTAGCGCTCACTGCTACTCTACTATGCAGCTTAGCGCTCACTGCTACTCTACTATGCAGCTTAGTGCTCACTCCTACTCTACTGTGCAGCTTAGTGCTCACTGCTACTCTACTGTGCAGCTTAGTGCTCATCACTGCTACTCTACTGTGCAGCTTAGTGCTCACTGCTACTCTACTATGCAGCTTAGTGCTCACTAATACTCTACTATGCAGCCTAGTGCTCACTGCTACTCTACTGTGCAGCTTAGTGCTCACTGCTACTCTACTATGCAGCTTAGTGCTCAGTAATACTCTACTATGCAGCCTAGTGCTCACTGCTACTCTACTATGCAGCTTAGTGCTCATCACTGCTACTCTACTATGCAGCTTACTGCTCACTACTACTCTACTATGCAGCTTAGTGCTCACTACTACTCTACTATGCAGCTTAGTGCTCATCACTGCTACTCTACTATGCAGCCTAGTGCTCACTACTACTCTACTATGCAGCTTAGCGCTCATTGCTACTCTACTATGCAGCTTAGTGCTCACTGCTACTCTACTATGCAGCTTAGTGCTAACTGCTACTCTACTATGCAGCTTAGTGCTCATCACTGCTACTCTACTATGCAGCTTAGTGCTCACTGCTACTCTACTATGCAGCTTAGTGCTCACTGCTACTCTACTATGCAGCTTAGTGCTCATCACTGCTTCTCTACTATGCAGCTTAGCGCTCACTGCTACTCTACTATGGAGCTTAGCGCTCACTGCTACTCTACTATGGAGCTTAGCGCTCACTGCTACTCTACTATGCAGCTTAGCGCTCACTGCTTCTCTACTATGCAGCTTAGCGCTCACTGCTACTCTACTATGCAGCTTAGCGCTCACTGCTACTCTACTATGCAGCTTAGCGCTCACTGCTACTCTACTATGCAGCTTAGCGCTCACTGCTACTCTACTATGCAGCTTAGCGCTCACTGCTACTCTACTATGCAGCTTAGCGCTCACTGCTACTCTACTATGCAGCTTAGCGCTCACTGCTACTCTACTATGCAGCTTACTGCTCACTAATACTCTGCTATGCAGCTTAGTGCTCACTGCTACTCTGCTATGCAGCTTACTGCTCACTGCTACTCTACTATGCAGCTCAGCGCTCACTGCTACTCTACTATGCAGCTTAGTGCTCATCACTGCTACTCTACTATGCAGCTTACTGCTCACTGCTACTCTAGTATGCAGCTTAGTGCTCACTTCTACTCTACTATGCAGCTTACTGCTCACTGCTACTCTGCTATGCAGCTTAGTGCTCACTGCTACTCTAGTATGCAGCTTAGTGCTCATCACTGGTAATCTACTATGCAGCTCAGCGCTCACTGCTACTCTACTATGCAGCTTACTGCTCACTGCTACTCTACTATGCAGCTCAGCGCTCACTGCTACTCTACTATGCAGCTCAGCGCTCACTGCTACTCTACTATGCAGCTTAGTGCTCATCACTGCTACTCTACTATGCAGCTTACTGCTCACTGCTACTCTACTATGGAGCTTAGCGCTCACTGCTATACTACAATGCAGCTTAGTGCTCATCACTGCTACTCTACTATACAGCTTAGTGCTCACTTCTACTCTACTATGCAGCTTAGTGCTCACTGCTACTCTACTATGGAGCTTAGCGCTCACTGCTACTCTACAATGCAGCCTAGTGCTCACTGTTACTCTACTATGCAGCTTAGCGCTCACTTCTACTCTACTATGCAGCTTAGTGCTCATCACTGCTACTCTACTGTGCAGCTTAGTGCTCACTTCTACTCTACTATGCAGCTTAGCGCTCACTGCTACTCTACTATGCAGCTTAGCGCTCACTGCTACTCTACTATGCAGCTCAGCGCTCACTGCTACTCTACTATGCAGCTTAGTGCTCACTGCTACTCTACTATGCAGCTTAGCGCTCATCACTACTACTCTACTATGCAGCTTACTGCTCACTACTACTCTACTATGCAGCTTAGTGCTCACTGCTACTCTACTATGCAGCTTAGTGCTCACTGCTACTCTACTATGCAGCTTAGTGCTCATCACTGCTACTCTACTATGCAGCTTAGTGCTCATCACTACTACTCTACTATGCAGCTTAGTGCTCACTGCTACTCTACTATGCAGCTTAGTGCTCATCACTGCTACTCTACTATGCAGCTTAGTGCTCATCACTGCTACTCTACTATGCAGCTTAGTGCTCATCACTGCTACTCTACTATGCAGCTTAGTGCTCACTGCTTCTCTACTATGCAGCTTAGTGCTCATCACTGCTACTCTACTGTGCAGCTTAGCACTCACTGCTTCTCTACTATCCAGCTTAGTGCTCACTGCTACTCTACTATGCAGCTTAGCGCTCACTGCTACTCTACTATGCAGCTTAGCGCTCACTGCTACTCTACTATGCAGCTTAGTGCTCATCACTGCTACTCTACTATGCAGCCTAGTGCTCACTACTACTCTACTATGCAGCTTAGTGCTCACTGCTACTCTACTATGCAGCCTAGTGCTCACTGTTACTCTACTATGCAGCTTAGCTCTCACTGCTACTCTACTATGCAGATTAGTGCTCACTGCTACTCTATTATGCAGCTCAGTGCTAACTGCTACTCTATGCAGCTTACTGCTCACTGCTACTCTACTATGCAGCTTAGCGCTCACTGCTACTCTACTATGCAGCTTAGTGCTCATCACTGCTACTCTACTGTGCAGCTTAGCGCTCACTGCTACTCTACTATGCAGCTTAGCGCTCACTGCTACTCTACTATGCAGCTTAGCGCTCACTGCTATTCTACTATGGAGCTTAGCCCTCACTGCTACTCTACTATGCAGCTTAGCGCTCATCACTGCTACTCTACTATGCAGCTTAGTGCTCATCACTGCTACTCTACTGTGCAGCTTAGCGCTCACTGCTACTCTACTATGCAGCTTACTGCTCACTGCTACTCTACTATGCAGCTTACTGCTCACTGCTACTCTACTATGCAGCCTAGTGCTCACTACTACTCTACTATGCAGCTTAGCGCTCACTGCTACTCTACTATGCAGCTTAGTGCTCACTGCTACTCTACTATGCAGCTTAGTGCTAACTGCTACTCTACTATGCAGCTTAGTGCTCACTTCTACTCTACTATGCAGCTTAGTGCTCATCACTGCTACTCTACTGTGCAGCTTAGTGCTCACTTCTACTCTACTATGCAGCTTAGCGCTCACTGCTACTCTACTATGCAGCTTAGCGCTCACTGCTACTCTACTATGCAGCTCAGCGCTCACTGCTACTCTACTATGCAGCTTAGTGCTAACTGCTACTCTACTATGCAGCTTAGTGCTCATCACTGCTACTCTACTATGCAGCTTAGTGCTCATCACTGAAACTCTACTATGCAGCTTAGTTCTCATCACTGCTACTCTACTATGCAGCTTAGCGCTCACTTCTACTCTACTATGCAGCTTAGTGCTCATCACTGCTACTCTACTGTGCAGCTTAGTGCTCACTTCTACTCTACTATGCAGCTTAGCGCTCACTGCTACTCTACTATGCAGCTTAGCGCTCACTGCTACTCTACTATGCAGCTCAGCGCTCACTGCTACTCTACTATGCAGCTTAGTGCTCACTGCTACTCTACTATGCAGCTTAGCGCTCATCACTACTACTCTACTATGCAGCTTACTGCTCACTACTACTCTACTATGCAGCTTAGTGCTCACTGCTACTCTACTATGCAGCTTAGTGCTCACTGCTACTCTACTATGCAGCTTAGTGCTCATCACTGCTACTCTACTATGCAGCTTAGTGCTCATCACTACTACTCTACTATGCAGCTTAGTGCTCACTGCTACTCTACTATGCAGCTTAGTGCTCATCACTGCTACTCTACTATGCAGCTTAGTGCTCATCACTGCTACTCTACTATGCAGCTTAGTGCTCATCACTGCTACTCTACTATGCAGCTTAGTGCTCACTGCTTCTCTACTATGCAGCTTAGTGCTCATCACTGCTACTCTACTGTGCAGCTTAGCACTCACTGCTTCTCTACTATCCAGCTTAGTGCTCACTGCTACTCTACTATGCAGCTTAGCGCTCACTGCTACTCTACTATGCAGCTTAGCGCTCACTGCTACTCTACTATGCAGCTTAGTGCTCATCACTGCTACTCTACTATGCAGCCTAGTGCTCACTACTACTCTACTATGCAGCTTAGTGCTCACTGCTACTCTACTATGCAGCCTAGTGCTCACTGTTACTCTACTATGCAGCTTAGCGCTCACTGCTACTCTACTATGCAGCTTAGTGCTCACTGCTACTCTATTATGCAGCTCAGTGCTCACTGCTACTCTATGCAGCTTACTGCTCACTGCTACTCTACTATGCAGCTTAGCGCTCACTGCTACTCTACTATGCAGCTTAGTGCTCATCACTGCTACTCTACTGTGCAGCTTAGCGCTCACTGCTACTCTACTATGCAGCTTAGCGCTCACTGCTTCTCTACTATGCAGCTTAGCGCTCACTGCTATTCTACTATGGAGCTTAGCCCTCACTGCTACTCTACTATGCAGCTTAGTGCTCATCACTGCTACTCTACTATGCAGCTTAGTGCTCATCACTGCTACTCTACTGTGCAGCTTAGCGCTCACTGCTACTCTACTATGCAGCTTACTGCTCACTGCTACTCTACTATGCAGCTTACTGCTCACTGCAACTCTACTATGCAGCCTAGTGCTCACTACTACTCTACTATGCAGCTTAGCGCTCACTGCTACTCTACTATGCAGCTTAGTGCTCACTGCTACTCTACTATGCAGCTTAGTGCTAACTGCTACTCTACTATGCAGCTTAGTGCTCTTCACTGCTACTCTACTATGCAGCTTAGTGCTCATCACTGAAACTCTACTATGCAGCTTAGTTCTCATCACTGCTACTCTACTATGCAGCTTAGTGCTCACTTCTACTCTACTATGCAGCTTAGTGCTCATCACTGCTACTCTACTGTGCAGCTTAGTGCTCACTTCTACTCTACTATGCAGCTTAGCGCTCACTGCTACTCTACTATGCAGCTTAGCGCTCACTGCTACTCTACTATGCAGCTCAGCGCTCACTGCTACTCTACTATGCAGCTTAGTGCTCACTGCTACTCTACTATGCAGCTTAGCGCTCATCACTGCTACTCTACTATGCAGCTTACTGCTCACTACTACTCTACTATGCAGCTTAGTGCTCACTGCTACTCTACTATGCAGCTTAGTGCTCACTGCTACTCTACTATGCAGCTTAGTGCTCATCACTGCTACTCTACTATGCAGCTTAGTGCTCATCACTACTACTCTACTATGCAGCTTAGTGCTCACTGCTACTCTACAATGCAGCTTAGTGCTCATCGCTGCTACTCTACTATGCAGCTTAGTGCTCATCACTGCTACTCTACTATGCAGCTTAGTGCTCACTGCTTCTCTACTATGCAGCTTAGTGCTCATCACTGCTACTCTACTATGCAGCTTAGTGCTCACTGCTACTCTACTATGCAGCTTAGTGCTCACTGCTACTCTACTATGCAGCTTAGCGCTCACTGCTACTCTACTATGCAGCTTAGTGCTCACTGCTACTCTACTATGCAGCTTAGTGCTCACTGCTACTCTACTATGCAGCTTAGTGCTCACTGCTACTCTACTATGCAGCTTAGCGCTCACTGCCACTCTACTATGCAGCTTAGTGCTCATCACTGCTACTGTACTGTGCAGCTTAGTGCTCATCACTGCTACTCTACTGTGCAGCTTAGCGCTCACTTCTACTCTTCTGTGCAGCTTAGCGCTCACTGCTACTCTACTATGCAGCTCAGCGCTCACTGCTACTCTACTATGCAGCTTAGCGCTCACTGCTACTCTACTATGCAGCTCAGCGCTCACTGCTACTCTACTATGCAGCTCAGCGCTCACTGCTACTCTCCTATGCAGCTCAGCGCTCACCGCTACTCTACTATGCAGCTTAGCGCTCACTGCTACTCTACTATGCAGCTTAGCGCTCACTGCTGCTCTACTATGCAGCTTAGCGCTCACTGCTGCTCTACTATGCAGCTCAGCGCTCACTGCTGCTCTACTATGCAGCTCAGCGCTCACTGCTGCTCTACTATGCAGCTCAGCGCTCACTGCTGCTCTACTATGCAGCTCAGCGCTCACTGCTACTCTACTATGCAGCTCAGCGCTCACTGCTACTCTACTATGCAGCTCAGCGCTCACCGCTACTCTACTATGCAGCTCAGCGCTCACTGCTACTCTACTATGCAGCTCAGCGCTCACTGCTGCTCTACTATGCAGCTCAGCGCTCACTGCTGCTCTACTATGCAGCTCAGCGCTCACTGCTGCTCTACTATGCAGCTCAGCGCTCACTGCTGCTCTACTATGCAGCTCAGCGCTCACTGCTGCTCTACTATGCAGCTCAGCGCTCACTGCTGCTCTACTATGCAGCTCAGCGCTCACTGCTACTCTACTATGCAGCTTAGCGCTCACTGCTGCTCTACTATGCAGCTCAGCGCTCACTGCTGCTCTACTATGCAGCTTAGCGCTCACTGCTGCTCTACTATGCAGCTCAGCGCTCACTGCTGCTCTACTATGCAGCTTACTGCTCACTGCTGCTCTACTATGCAGCTTAGTGCTCATCACTGCTACAATACTATGCAGCTTAGTGCTCATCACTGCTACTCTACTATGCAGCTTTGTGCTCACTGCTACTCTACTATAGAGCTTAGCGCTCACTGCTACTCTACTATGGAGCTTAGCGCTCACTGCTTCTCTACTATGCAGCTTAGCGCTCACTGCTACTCTACTATGCAGCTTAGTGCTCACTGCTACTCTACTATGCAGCTTAGCGCTCACTGCTACTCTACTATGCAGCTTAGTGCTCACTGCTACTCTACTATGCAGCTTAGTGCTCACTGCTACTCTACTATGCAGCTTAGTGCTCACTGCTACTCTACTATGCAGCTTAGTGCTCATCACTGCTACTCTACTATGTAGCTTAGTGCTCACTGCTACTCTACTATGCAGCTTAGCGCTCACTGCTACTCTACTATGCAGCTTAGCGCTCACTGCTACTCTACTATGCAGATTACTGCTCACTGCTACTCTACTATGCAGCTTAGCGCTCACTGCTACTCTACTATGCAGCTCAGCGCTCACTGCTACTCTACTATGCAGCTTAGTGCTCACTGCTACTCTACTATGCAGCTTAGCGCTCATCACTGCTACTCTACTATGCAGCTTACTGCTCACTACTACTCTACTATGCAGCTTAGTGCTCACTTCTACTCTACTATGCAGCTTAGTGCTCACTGCTACTCTACTATGCAGCTTAGTGCTCATCACTGCTACTCTACTATGCAGCTTAGTGCTCATCACTACTACTCTACTATGCAGCTTAGTGCTCACTGCTACTCTACAATGCAGCTTAGTGCTCATCGCTGCTACTCTACTATGCAGCTTAGTGCTCATCACTGCTACTCTACTATGCAGCTTAGTGCTCACTGCTTCTCTACTATGCAGCTTAGTGCTCATCACTGCTACTCTACTATGCAGCTTAGTGCTCACTGCTACTCTACTATGCAGCTTAGCGCTCACTGCTACTCTACTATGCAGCTTAGTGCTCACTGCTACTCTACTATGCAGCTTAGTGCTCACTGCTACTCTACTATGCAGCTTAGCGCTCACTGCCACTCTACTATGCAGCTTAGTGCTCATCACTGCTACTGTACTGTGCAGCTTAGTGCTCATCACTGCTACTCTACTGTGCAGCTTAGCGCTCACTTCTACTCTTCTGTGCAGCTTAGCGCTCACTGCTACTCTACTATGCAGCTCAGCGCTCACTGCTACTCTACTATGCAGCTTAGCGCTCACTGCTACTCTACTATGCAGCTCAGCGCTCACTGCTACTCTACTATGCAGCTCAGCGCTCACTGCTACTCTCCTATGCAGCTCAGCGCTCACCGCTACTCTACTATGCAGCTTAGCGCTCACTGCTACTCTACTATGCAGCTTAGTGCTCACTGCTACTCTACTATGCAGCTTAGCGCTCACTGCCACTCTACTATGCAGCTTAGTGCTCATCACTGCTACTGTACTGTGCAGCTTAGTGCTCATCACTGCTACTCTACTGTGCAGCTTAGCGCTCACTTCTACTCTTCTGTGCAGCTTAGCGCTCACTGCTACTCTACTATGCAGCTCAGCGCTCACTGCTACTCTACTATGCAGCTTAGCGCTCACTGCTACTCTACTATGCAGCTCAGCGCTCACTGCTACTCTACTATGCAGCTCAGCGCTCACTGCTACTCTCCTATGCAGCTCAGCGCTCACCGCTACTCTACTATGCAGCTTAGCGCTCACTGCTACTCTACTATGCAGCTTAGCGCTCACTGCTGCTCTACTATGCAGCTCAGCGCTCACTGCTGCTCTACTATGCAGCTTAGCGCTCACTGCTGCTCTACTATGCAGCTCAGCGCTCACTGCTGCTCTACTATGCAGCTCAGCGCTCACTGCTGCTCTACTATGCAGCTCAGCGCTCACTGCTGCTCTACTATGCAGCTCAGCGCTCACTGCTACTCTACTATGCAGCTCAGCGCTCACCGCTACTCTACTATGCAGCTCAGCGCTCACCGCTACTCTATTATGCAGCTTAGCGCTCACTGCTACTCTACTATGCAGCTCAGCGCTCACTGCTGCTCTACTATGCAGCTCAGCGCTCACTGCTGCTCTACTATGCAGCTCAGCGCTCACTGCTGCTCTACTATGCAGCTCAGCGCTCACTGCTGCTCTACTATGCAGCTCAGCGCTCACTGCTGCTCTACTATGCAGCTCAGCGCTCACTGCTGCTCTACTATGCAGCTCAGCGCTCACTGCTACTCTACTATGCAGCTCAGCGCTCACTGCTACTCTACTATGCAGCTTAGCGCTCACTGCTACTCTACTATGCAGCTTAGCGCTCACTGCTGCTCTACTATGCAGCTCAGCGCTCACTGCTGCTCTACTATGCAGCTTAGCGCTCACTGCTGCTCTACTATGCAGCTCAGCGCTCACTGCTGCTCTACTATGCAGCTTACTGCTCACTGCTGCTCTACTATGCAGCTTAGTGCTCATCACTGCTACAATACTATGCAGCTTAGTGCTCATCACTGCTACTCTACTATGCAGCTTTGTGCTCACTGCTACTCTACTATAGAGCTTAGCGCTCACTGCTACTCTACTATGGAGCTTAGCGCTCACTGCTTCTCTACTATGCAGCTTAGCGCTCACTGCTACTCTACTATGCAGCTTAGTGCTCACTGCTACTCTACTATGCAGCTTAGCGCTCACTGCTACTCTACTATGCAGCTTAGTGCTCACTGCTACTCTACTATGCAGCTTAGTGCTCACTGCTACTCTACTATGCAGCTTAGTGCTCACTGCTACTCTACTATACAGCTTAGTGCTCATCACTGCTACTCTACTATGTAGCTTAGTGCTCACTGCTACTCTACTATGCAGCTTAGCGCTCACTGCTACTCTACTATGCAGCTTAGCGCTCACTGCTACTCTACTATGCAGATTACTGCTCACTGCTACTCTACTATGCAGCTTAGCGCTCACTGCTACTCTACTATGCAGCTCAGCGCTCACTGCTACTCTACTATGCAGCTTAGTGCTCACTGCTACTCTACTATGCAGCTTAGCGCTCATCACTGCTACTCTACTATGCAGCTTACTGCTCACTACTACTCTACTATGCAGCTTAGTGCTCACTGCTACTCTACTATGCAGCTTAGTGCTCACTGCTACTCTACTATGCAGCTTAGTGCTCATCACTGCTACTCTACTATGCAGCTTAGTGCTCATCACTACTACTCTACTATGCAGCTTAGTGCTCACTGCTACTCTACAATGCAGCTTAGTGCTCATCGCTGCTACTCTACTATGCAGCTTAGTGCTCATCACTGCTACTCTACTATGCAGCTTAGTGCTCACTGCTTCTCTACTATGCAGCTTAGTGCTCATCACTGCTACTCTACTATGCAGCTTAGTGCTCACTGCTTCTCTACTATGCAGCTTAGTGCTCACTGCTACTCTACTATGCAGCTTAGCGCTCACTGCTACTCTACTATGCAGCTTAGTGCTCACTGCTACTCTACTATGCAGCTTAGTGCTCACTGCTACTCTACTATGCAGCTTAGTGCTCACTGCTACTCTACTATGCAGCTTAGCGCTCACTGCCACTCTACTATGCAGCTTAGTGCTCATCACTGCTACTGTACTGTGCAGCTAAGTGCTCATCACTGCTACTCTACTGTGCAGCTTAGCGCTCACTTCTACTCTTCTGTGCAGCTTAGCGCTCACTGCTACTCTACTATGCAGCTCAGCGCTCACTGCTACTCTACTATGCAGCTTAGCGCTCACTGCTACTCTACTATGCAGCTCAGCGCTCACTGCTACTCTACTATGCAGCTCAGCGCTCACTGCTACTCTCCTATGCAGCTCAGCGCTCACCGCTACTCTACTATGCAGCTTAGCGCTCACTGCTACTCTACTATGCAGCTTAGCGCTCACTGCTGCTCTACTATGCAGCTCAGCGCTCACTGCTGCTCTACTATGCAGCTTAGCGCTCACTGCTGCTCTACTATGCAGCTCAGCGCTCACTGCTGCTCTACTATGCAGCTCAGCGCTCACTGCTGCTCTACTATGCAGCTCAGCGCTCACTGCTGCTCTACTATGCAGCTCAGCGCTCACTGCTACTCTACTATGCAGCTCAGCGCTCACTGCTACTCTACTATGCAGCT
The DNA here is from genome assembly GCA_031769625.1 of Taudactylus pleione. Classification (NCBI taxonomy): domain Eukaryota; kingdom Metazoa; phylum Chordata; class Amphibia; order Anura; family Myobatrachidae; genus Taudactylus; species Taudactylus pleione. The sequence goes on from JAUIMM010000026.1 coordinate 2,249,072, forward strand.
CAGCGCTCACCGCTACTCTACTATGCAGCTTAGCGCTCACTGCTACTCTACTATGCAGCTTAGCGCTCACTGCTGCTCTACTATGCAGCTCAGCGCTCACTGCTGCTCTACTATGCAGCTCAGCGCTCACTGCTGCTCTACTATGCAGCTCAGCGCTCACTGCTGCTCTACTATGCAGCTCAGCGCTCACTGCTGCTCTACTATGCAGCTCAGCGCTCACTGCTACTCTACTATGCAGCTCAGCGCTCACTGCTGCTCTACTATGCAGCTTAGCGCTCACTGCTACTCTACTATGCAGCTTAGCGCTCACTGCTGCTCTACTATGCAGCTCAGCGCTCACTGCTGCTCTACTATGCAGCTTAGCGCTCACTGCTGCTCTACTATGCAGCTCAGCGCTCACTGCTGCTCTACTATGCAGCTTACTGCTCACTGCTGCTCTACTATGCAGCTTAGTGCTCATCACTGCTACAATACTATGCAGCTTAGTGCTCATCACTGCTACTCTACTATGCAGCTTTGTGCTCACTGCTACTCTACTATAGAGCTTAGCGCTCACTGCTACTCTACTATGGAGCTTAGCGCTCACTGCTTCTCTACTATGCAGCTTAGCGCTCACTGCTACTCTACTATGCAGCTTAGTGCTCACTGCTACTCTACTATGCAGCTTAGCGCTCACTGCTACTCTACTATGCAGCTTAGCGCTCACTGCTACTCTACTATGCAGCTTAGCGCTCATCACTGCTACTCTACTGTGCAGCTTAGTGCTCACTGCTACTCTACTGTGCAGCTTACTGCTCACTGCTACTCTACTATGCAGCTTAGTGCTCACTGCTACTCTACTATGCAGCTTAGCGCTCACTGCTACTCTACTATGCAGCTTAGTGCTCACTGCTACTCTACTATGCAGCTTAGTGCTCACTGCTACTCTACTATGCAGCTTAGTGCTCACTGCTACTCTACTATGCAGCTTAGTGCTCACTGCTACTCTACTATGCAGCTTAGTGCTCATCACTGCTACTCTACTATGTAGCTTAGTGCTCACTGCTACTCTACTATGCAGCTTAGCGCTCACTGCTACTCTACTATGCAGCTTAGCGCTCACTGCTACTCTACTATGCAGATTACTGCTCACTGCTACTCTACTATGCAGCTTAGTGCTCATCACTGCTACTCTACTATGCAGCTTAGTGCTCATCACTGCTACTCTACTATGCAGCTTAGCGCTCACTGCTACTCTACTATGCATCTTAGCGCTCACTGCTACTCTACTATGCAGCTTAGCGCTCACTGCTACTCTACTATGCAGCTTAGTGCTCACTCCTACTCTACTGTGCAGCTTAGTGCTCACTGCTACTCTACTGTGCAGCTTAGTGCTCATCACTGCTACTCTACTGTGCAGCTTAGTGCTCACTGCTACTCTACTATGCAGCTTAGTGCTCACTAATACTCTACTATGCAGCCTAGTGCTCACTGCTACTCTACTGTGCAGCTTAGTTCTCACTGCTACTCTACTATGCAGCTTAGTGCTCAGTAATACTCTACTATGCAGCCTAGTGCTCACTGCTACTCTACTATGCAGCTTAGTGCTCATCACTACTACTCTACTATGCAGCTTACTGCTCACTACTACTCTACTATGCAGCTTAGTGCTCACTACTACTCTACTATGCAGCTTAGTGCTCATCACTGCTACTCTACTATGCAGCCTAGTGCTCACTACTACTCTACTATGCAGCTTAGCGCTCACTGCTACTCTACTATGCAGCTTAGTGCTCACTGCTACTCTACTATGCAGCTTAGTGCTAACTGCTACTCTACTATGCAGCTTAGTGCTCATCACTGCTACTCTACTATGCAGCTTAGTGCTCACTGCTACTCTACTATGCAGCTTAGTGCTCACTGCTACTCTACTATGCAGCTTAGTTCTCATCACTGCTTCTCTACTATGCAGCTTAGCGCTCACTGCTACTCTACTATGGAGCTTAGCGCTCACTGCTACTCTACTATGGAGCTTAGCGCTCACTGCTACTCTACTATGCAGCTTAGCGCTCACTGCTTCTCTACTATGCAGCTTAGCGCTCACTGCTACTCTACTATGCAGCTTAGCGCTCACTGCTACTCTACTATGCAGCTTAGCGCTCACTGCTACTCTACTATGCAGCTTAGCGCTCACTGCTACTCTACTATGCAGCTTAGCGCTCACTGCTACTCTACTATGCAGCTTAGCGCTCACTGCTACTCTACTATGCAGCTTAGCGCTCACTGCTACTCTACTATGCAGCTTACTGCTCACTAATACTCTGCTATGCAGCTTAGTGCTCACTGCTACTCTGCTATGCAGCTTACTGCTCACTGCTACTCTACTATGCAGCTCAGCGCTCACTGCTACTCTACTATGCAGCTTAGTGCTCATCACTGCTACTCTACTATGCAGCTTACTGCTCACTGCTACTCTAGTATGCAGCTTAGTGCTCACTTCTACTCTACTATGCAGCTTACTGCTCACTGCTACTCTGCTATGCAGCTTAGTGCTCACTGCTACTCTAGTATGCAGCTTAGTGCTCATCACTGGTAATCTACTATGCAGCTCAGCGCTCACTGCTACTCTACTATGCAGCTTACTGCTCACTGCTACTCTACTATGCAGCTCAGCGCTCACTGCTACTCTACTATGCAGCTCAGCGCTCACTGCTACTCTACTATGCAGCTTAGTGCTCATCACTGCTACTCTACTATGCAGCTTACTGCTCACTGCTACTCTACTATGGAGCTTAGCTCTCACTGCTATACTACAATGCAGCTTAGTGCTCATCACTGCTACTCTACTATACAGCTTAGTGCTCACTTCTACTCTACTATGCAGCTTAGTGCTCACTGCTACTCTACTATGGAGCTTAGCGCTCACTGCTACTCTACAATGCAGCTTAGCGCTCACTGCTACTCTACTATGCAGCTTAGTGCTCATCACTGCTACTCTACTATGCAGCTTAGTGCTCACTGCTACTCTACTATGCAGCTTAGTGCTCACTACTACTCTACTATGCAGCTTAGTGCTCATCACTACTACTCTACTATGCAGCTTACTGCTCACTGCTACTCTGCTATGCAGCTTAGTGCTCATCACTGCTACTCTACTATGCAGCTTAGTGCTCATCACTGCTACTCTACTATGCAGCCTAGTGCTCACTGCTACTCTACTATGCAGCTTAGTGCTCACTGCTACTCTACTATGCAGCTTAGCGCTCACTGCTACTCTACTATGCAGCTTAGCGCTCACTGCTACTCTGCTATGCAGCTTAGCGCTCACTGCTACACACGTATTGTATGAGCTGTAACAAATAGAAAACACTGAGATGACTGGAAAAGAGATCACATATATTATATTGTATTTGCAAGTCTGTATTTAAATACAGGGTTAGTGTTAGTGTACTTACCTGATGGTGTCATGATTCTGAATGCCGGGGTCCCATACCCAACCCCAACAGCCGCAGCGTCGGCCATGTTATCTGTTGTCACCATAAATGTGACATCATGATTGTATATTAATACTGCTGCCATTTTTACTATGGTATCTTGTGTCTTTCCATAGGGAATTTACAAAGACCATTAAACGCCCCTTTGGACTGAAATACAACCCGTACACCCAAAGCGTGAACATCCTTAAAGACACCAGGAGCATCACCACCGTGGTGAGCGACCTGCGCCATGAACTAGACATCGTCAGCGATGCCCTGAACAAGATGAACGTGCAGCTCGGCGTTTGACGGGATGCGGCTGGCGAGCCTGGAGGTCTCTAGCGTCTGACCCTCTGAGCCACCTCTTATTTATTACATAGAGAGCTGAAAGACTTGTTTGTGTCCGGATATTGTTTATCAGTGACATTCTATCCTAGCACTCGCATGTTACAGGCCCTTCCCAGAGATTTATTTTTGTAAATGAATGACTTTCTGTAACATGCCTGCACCGATAACATTGTAGAGGAGATGTTCCAAGGCTTGAATCATCTCCCCCTGTGTGTCCAAAGTAGCATCAGGAGGTGACAATGGTCCATGCTTTAATGTTGCTTTATCTGAATGTTTCAGGTACAGCCCACACCTCAAAAAAGAAATAAGTTGAGACAATACTTCCGGCATCTACAGAACTTGTAAAAAGAATAATCATATTAGACGTGATGTAATGTGCCTACGTTAGTCATCCCTGATTTTACTGATGTGCCCGCATAGAGCAGCACCTGCGTTATTCGCTACGGCCACAAGATTTTGATGTGCCAAGCCACATTTAGGGGCAGATGTACTAAGCTCTGGAAAGTGATAAACTACCAACCAATCAGCTCCTAACTGCATTTTTCAAACACAGCCTGTAGCATGACAGTTAGGAGCTAAGTGGTTGGTAGTTTACCACTTTCCAATTTATCACTTTCCAGAGCTTAGTACATCTCCCCCAAAGTCTGTAAAGTGACAGGTAGAAGCTGATGGTTGGTACTTTCTCTCTCTCCAAGCTCTGATAAATGTCCCTCTAAGGGGGAGATTTATCAATCCTTCTAAGAGGACAAGCGTAGGTGTTACCCTTAGTAACTAACCAGACTCTAGCTACTATTTATCTAGTACACTCTATAAAATGATAGCTTGATGCTTTTTAGTTGCTCATATTGTCCTTTTAATAAGGTTTGATACATCTCCACCCAAGGCTGAGATCTCTACACCATCTACAGGACAATCAGGACCCTGTCCCCAGATGTCACGTCATTGACACCAGCGATTAGTTGACTAAACAATAAATTTCCAACCTGGGGACATCCGGGAAATAACGTAGCGGAGGGACGCGATGCGATGGCCTCTGCGCAAGTCTCTGGTGCTTCAGCTGAACTGAAAAACAGCAAGCATGGCACTTTACCCCTTCTCTGATCTATTGTCCTAGTACAATGGCTGGTACGGTGCCCTCGGCTCTGATAGTCTAATCCTCGCTCAGCAGATAAATGGATTACTGAGACAGATCCCTGCACGTGCACCTTATGTCACCGCTTATTATTAATCCGGTCACCAGTCACGTTCATAATGCTCCATGTGACGGTTTAGAGGAAAATTGTACCTATGTTCAGCTCTCCCCGTTTATCTCCCAGCCTGGGCGGCCGCACAGTGCAGATATTAATTTCCAATATGGCTGCTCTCCTGACATTTTTTAAATGGAAGCCATTGTCCTTACTGTGATCACTACCTGGTGGCGACACTATTACTGATATTTATGTAAAACAGACATAAGTTCAAAGGTCAGCGAAATAGTGGGCACCCCCCCCCACCTCCTGGCATTTCTGTCTGAAATGGTTTCTGGGGGTATTTAAGCTGGTCCTCCGGGCTGAAGAGGTTTCCCCTGGCATGATAATACCAGCACCCAACAATTCATTCATCCCCATTGTAGCAATTAGGCTCTAGACAGAGCTTTGTGTTGGTGAGGGCTCTGCCTCTCTCTTTCTGCGTACACGCCATTTTGGCGGAGCCTGTTGTGAACGACAAACACTTCCACCATGTTTGACAAATGAGGACGGACAAATTCTCAAAGTCTTTGCAGCAGACGTGTCAGCCAGATGCCATGTTTGTTACTGATTGCCATGTTTAGTTATTTAGCAGCGGTACGGGCCATTCCACAAAGGACCGAGGCACCAGCAACTCATTTTCCGCTTTTGCGCTGTCGTTGATTGGAATCGCCATTCCTCTCTGTATTGGTAAATCGCACTTTCTGCAATTTTTAGAGCTGGGAGAAATGACAGAAGCAGCTAATTCTGCCCTGCGGGGTGGTTAGGAAATAATAAGGTAGAAATTTGGGCAGAATAAAAATTCAGATCGGGGCAAAAATGAAGGAACAGTGAAGACCAAACTCTACCAGGAAACTTCTACCCCCCCTAAACTCCATATTTGCTTTTTCTATGTTTATTAACACACAAGCAGAATGGTGATCTCTGTACAAACGGATTCCAATTAGACCTAAGCACAAAGCATTCAGGGCCTGATTCAGGTGTCGCCGGACGTAGTGGAGCGATGTTTTGCAGCGCACGTGTATCCCGACTGCGTCCGTGCACAGTCACACTTCTAATTTCAGGTGCACGCAGGGAGGAGCGTACTGAACATGTAGTGGGTGTTCCTGGGTGGTGACAGGGAGGTGTTTTAGCGCATGCGCGGCGATGGTCCGTCCTATGGGCGTGTTAGGGGAGTGTCTCAGGTGTGTGGTTGCATGCAGGAACGCTCGACCGCTGGCGTATGATACATGGAGACACTGCGTCTGCCATAGGGCTGCTGCTTGTTTCAATGGTGGCGTCTGTATTACTGCGGGTACAGGCGCTGACAGCGGGCGCCTCTGTCCTTGCACATTTGGACGCACCCAAGCAAAGGGCTTTATAGTGGCTTTTGCATAAAATCGCAGGCGGGCGACCTCCATTAGACGCAGCTGCGAGCGCTACCTCGTCCAGCGCTGAATCAGGCCCTCAAAGTTATTCAAGATAGAGCAATAATAACATAAGGGGACTTTACTGTTATTGTATACGGCATGAAAACAGCATTTACTGCACTAAGGACCCTGGATTACAACGACTTTTCTGTTTATATATCAGACTCATTTTGTTTGTGTGACATAAATACTTGGATCATTCTATTTGGCTTTTCAGTTCATATGTTTCTTTTCTTATTGAAGCCCCATTAAAATGAGATACATTGATTGTATGATCACACCGTGCCTGCATTTTATCATTTGTTTTCAGTCTATTTTTTTCTAACTATATATATTTTGTCATGTTGTTGTGTTTGTTTAGAGCTATTTACAAAAATAAAACTATACGTATACTCACCGCTGTGTATTAATTATTATATTATTTTGTCTGTGTCGCACACTGACTGACCTGTTGGTCTTGCTCTGCGCACATTATGATGCTGCGTACACGGCAGACTGGACTGACATGGAACCCAGGACCGTGCTAAGGTTCGTATTGTCTACGCGCTGGCCCAGTACTCCGCTGTTCTGGATCTTTGGGCGCATGTGTGAATTGGCAGGATGTCATGTGCACGTGTAATCAGGGCCGGATTAATAATGGGGTTGATGGGACTACGGCACCAGGCCTCCATATCAAAATAGGCCCACCCGTGAGGCAGTGGCAGATGAATAATTGAATAAACCTGTGAGAATCCGACAGCGGGAGGATGACATTTTGCCTCGTTTTGAGATCCGAGTCACGCGGGAAACCTCGAGCCATGTTCAGAGTTCGGGTGGGTCCGGCTCTCTGAGTACTGTATATATGACTTGTGGTAGCGGTGCCAGATGCTTGAACAGCGGTAATAGCACGATAATATACCAGTTTGCTTAAAGCTAGGTGGAAGACGTCTGTCTCCCACTGTGCCACTCTCTCACAGTAAAGACAAGATGCCCCCACACATGCTCAGTAGTACCTTTGGTGGCCATCTTAGAACAGGGAATGAAGCCTTCCTAGGAGGAACAAAATGGAGGCTGCAAAGTAGCTTACTTCCTTATCAACAGGTACCACCGAAAAAGCCGCTACCAGCACTGGGCCGGCTGGGTTGGTGACAGAATAACAGAGAAACCTGCAGCCTGCGTAAATTATGCAGAAATTACTTCCAAGTATAGATGTGGCCGGCTGTGTTTAAATCAAATGCTTTTTTTTTTTTTTATAGAAAACCTCTATTAAATAGTTTTTGTAGAATTGATACCTACCCACACACAGGAGGACACTTCATTAGGAGATAACCAGACCGGAGGCTAAACAATCTGCATATTTATGAAGAGCACAATATATCCATTGTGGGACATACTCCAGCGTTATCCAAAGAGAAATGCAAATTGATTTACATAGATGCATGTTCCATTATGCCCGATTATTAGTATTACTTTTGCATTGTTATTCGTAGGACCTGTGATAAAATGTCAGACGTCTAGGCCTGGTCTGTCCAAAGGTCGGCCCACGGGCCATAGGTGACCCTGAGCGATTTGTGGCTGCTTGTGCCTTTCACATCTCCACATATGTTATCTACAAACTAAAAATAAAAGTGGCTTCTGGTGTTTTATACAATGTGAAGAATTCTGGGTTAATTTACTTACCATTTAGTGAATAAACCCCTCTATCTCGACTTTCAGATTTCCCATTTTTGTTTAATCCTTTAAACCAAGTCTTGGAAAGAGATAACGGGCCCGATTCAGACCCGCACGCTAGATGCGTTCGCGCAGCAGTCTGCTGCCAAAGTATGCAAATCCCGCGATCGCACGGCAAGACATTAGCATGCCCACTATGTCTTGGCATGCCATCATGGTGTGTATTTAGACGCCCACCAGCCTGTCACAAGACACCAACTTTCCCTTAGTAATACATGTCATCTCCAGGAAGTGTATGAAACAATCGGTAACATCGGACCCATACGCTTACCATACCCTACCGCAAGCACCGCGAGTGCTGCTGTGTGTAATTCTGCCATGTGACATGTATGCTGACACTGCTTCTTAATTATGTACACCCATGAAACGGCGTTTAGACGCACAGACGCGCCTGCGTGCGCACCACCACACCCCCGTTACCATTCACCATCCCCTGTCGCCACCCACAAACGGCACGTCCTATCACTCATTCTAGCGAGGTGTCTTTGTACAGGGTGCGAGCGCTTCTCGATCGCAGTGACTGGTTCGCGCACACACACTGCGTCTTATACGCATGCGCAGATTGTAAATATCGGCAGGTTACGTGCGAATGCATCCTAGCGAGCGGGTCTGAATCGGGCCCAAAGTGCACAGAGATAAAGTACCGATCAATCAGCTCCTAACTTATTTTTCAAACACATCCTGTAACATGGCAGTTCGGAGCTGATTGGTTGGTACTGGCTTAGTAAATCTCCCCCTTATGTGAGAAGGTGTTCCCAGGAAAGCTGAAATGGTGCACAGAATTATGATCAGCATCCAATCTTAGTTACATCTCTTTGTGGGAAACAGAAGCAAAACAAAAAGTGCTCATTGTAGACCAGAATAATGCATATAAAGAGGTCAGTAAATTCTAAACTTACCCTTCTCAGGGGTTGCAAAGACTTGTAAAGAATGAAGGAACTTTCCAGAGAAAGTGCGCAGTGAAGCTCACGAAACGCATTACAGTGGTAGAATACTAGATTTTATTCAAGACTTTGAGAACATTTAAGGGCAAGACCGAGATAAGAGCAACACAAATTTGATTATTCATATCTGCTTAGAGGCCTGGAATGGGTGCACTAAACAATTGCATGTGACTATGAATATTCAGAATAGTTAGTGGATTATGGTGAATTTAATCATTTTCATTGGATCCTGTGCGGAGTTTATATTGGCTAATTTTATGTTATTGATCATTTTTTACATTTACAAACTAAAGCTATTTTAAATTTGTTTACAATGTTTATATTAATATTTTTTTTGATCAATACAGTACATTCAATTGAAAGCTATTGTTTGGATTCAGCAGTGCTCTCTATTTCTACTGTATTCACAATCAGGGTTGTTACATACGTGATTCACTTTTCTGGGGATAAAAAGAGACCCTGTCATGTGACCTTTTGCAACAAAAAATATGAATCCATTTGATTTGTAAACATTGATGTAAAGTGATAATAGATTATATTACAGCCTAAATGTGATCAATCGCTTACATCATTTTAGATAATAAATCACTATGTATGAAGTCAATAATACAAACTGTAATAACAAACTGTATTCTGAAACCACATGACTAGGGGGTCATTGTAACACCAAAGTATCTGTTAGTATTCTGGTTAGTCTGATTCAGGGAGGGACGATAATCCAATCGCAACTGCATTCTCTCACAGATAGATTTGCTACAATATACTAATGTAACACCCTCACCTGTTTAGTGTGGTAATGTCTATCAGGCGTCTTACCAATTTGAGTTCAGTCCCAGAATAGAAAGTATCCTGTTCTTCATACAATGTATAAGACCAACTAGTTGATTGGTTGGAATGAAAATCTGGTAACGTATGGGAGTAACTGATGATCAGCAATTTGCTCCTAAATGCCAGAAAACAGATGAAAATGGTCGTTAGACAAGTTTGTTAAATGTTTGATCTAAACAATTTGTTCATACAACAGTTTTTGTCCATTTTCCGGCATTTGGGAGCAAATTGCTGATTGTCGTTTGATTTAATACGTTACCAAATTTTCATTCCAACCAATCAACTAGTTGGATGGTTGGATGAAATTTGGTCTAGTGTGTGGCCATCTTAAGTCTATCTGCTGAGTTTGGCAATTATCAGCTAATGAAAGCAACAAGCAGGCTGAAGTTAAGATAATACTGAACCCAAACACTGATTAATGGGCAATTGGCTGATTCTAGTCTTTGAAGTCTGCCTAGTAAACAGTCCAGCTCTACTGGCAATACAGGTCCTGCAGTGTGGTAAGATGTGCTAAGCCTAACATACAGTAAGCAATTATGTCTCACTGTAGCAGACCCTCCAACATGACCCGTTCCTTTAGGTACAAAGTACTCTGCTCCTGGACTTCCTTCTCAATTTATGATTGCAGCCACCTGTATTAAAGCACCTTTGCAGGGTTAACCCGGGTTGCTTCTGGGTGTAAAAGGGGCCAGAGCCCGGGTCGGGGGACCCAGCAATCCAACCCAGGTAACTTGCAGGGTTTAAAACTGGAACAACTTGTGAAACCCTGCATTGTAAACGGCACGATCTGGGTGACGATGACACATATTGGGCCGCATGCCGCCCGATGACGTCATCTCCAAGCAGAAGAGCCGGGTCAACAGACCCGGCTCTGGTGTGAACGTCACCGACTCAGGAATATCCTGGGTCGACGCCGCAGTATGAAGGGGTTAAGTTCCGAGTCTGATCCGGTATTGAACCCTGTTCCAACCCCCGAGTAAAGGCCCCCATACATCAGCAATTGATTGCAGCAATCGTGTAATTTGCAATCGATTGAAAAAGGGAAAGATTTTTATACACAATCGATTGCAAATTGCACGATTGCTGCAATCAATCTCTGATGTATGGGGACCTTAAAACCTGGAACTTTGGTGTAAAAGAAGTATTAATTGATGATTGCAGCCATCTGTGGTGAAACACCTGCCTCATCTTTTAGCTAGCTCAGCACAGGTGTCTGCAATCATTAATTAAGAGAGAAATCCAGGAGCAGAGCATTTTGTACCGGGTGGAAGGGGCCATGTTGGAGGGAAGGCTTTAGGGGTAAATTTACTAAGTTGACGATTTCTATTTGATGTCATCCGAGATCAATCTCGGAATTCATTGTCCGTATTCATGTGTTTAATTTTTTGAACAGGTTACTGAATTTACTAGGCTGCCGAGTTGCTGTCATATTGTTCGATATTGTATTCTTTTGTATTATTCAGGGGTGTATTTATAATAGGTGCAGGGTGTGCAGTGCATACAGGCCCCTGAGTCTAGGGGACCCGCACCGCACACGCTGCACCCATACTTTTTTCTTCATACTTACCTCTCCGATGTCCCACGCAGTAGCGCAGCTGACATCACTGGGGAACTGGCTGCCTCGACGTTTTCCAGGTGAACTGCGCATGCGCAGTAGACTCCGGGCACATTCTAGTGCCCAGAGTCTACCGCTGCTGTCAGTTCGCTGACAGCAGCCGGGGAGAGAGGAGGAGGCCCCAGACGGGGAGTGAACACGGGCCCCCTCCTCTCTTGACCACTTGCCTGGCATGGGTGTAACAGTTACGCCCACACCAGGCTTATCTTTAACTGACATAGTCGTCATGGTGACCAGTCAGAAATGCCCAGTAGGCAGCTGCAGGAAGTAATCCCCTCTAGTGTGTCCCGATCACTGCTGGCCACTGTGATGGGGCACCCGGCAGGACCCCCTCCCTGTGCAGCTGCAAACAACCGTATTTTCAACAGAAGCAGCAGCTGTATCTCATCATGGGCAACAACTGTTTCCACTGGGGCCTGATTTACACAAACAACATCTTAATCATCAGCATCCTCATCATCAACATCCTTATTAGTGTCAGCTATGCAAATCTCCTCATTATGGTGCAGTTCCACAGAAGCATCCTCAATTTCAGCATGTTGACTTGTGCTGCTCATCCCCACATTTGCAGAGGATGCACAAGTGGTGGAAGGAGGCTTCTCTTCGAGTACAGTATTGGAAAGGTCAGGCTCACACATGGCACTCGCCAACACAATTAAACTGTCCCTAGGGATTTGTGACATTTCTGAGCGCACAGTTGGTTCCTGTGCCTTAATGATTTACATTTTTAAACATCTACAGGGAGAAGGGCTTACATCATCATAAGAGGCAGAACCACCAGTCATAAATAAAGGATCAAGGTCTTAGCCTTTCCTTGCCGCTTTCAGTAGTGAAATTCATATTGCCAATTTTCTGTCTTTCTGCAACTAACTTTCCCTTTAATGTTTTTTTCTTTACCATTGTAAAATGATTGGTTCTTTGATTTTAGATGCCCTGACTTAAGCCCTGTATGCCCTTGGGCATCGGCTTTAGTAGATGATGTAGACGGACTATTATCGTCATGACTGGTGGCACTGGCAGCAGCTCCAGCACTAGTATGTGGTTCCTGCTCTCCACTCAACTGATCATTCTCCATATCAACAAACAGAATGAAGTGGGTTACAGCACACACATCAATTTGTACAAATTTTAAATATTACACTGTGGTATCAATGACTTACGGTGTCACAATATTTTTATGAATACGAAAAGAATAACACACTGCACTACCACTTACAGTGTCATTATAATATTTTTTATGAATAAGAAAAGAATATCACACTGTGCTAACACTTAGGGGTAAATTTACTAAGAATCAAGTTTGGTCGAGTTTTTTTTTTTTAAACTCGATTTGCATCGCCAAAACTCGGGTGAGTTTTTTTTTTTTGCATTGCAAATTTACTAAGAAGCGAGTTTAGCTGAAAGTGAGTTTTTCGATGGTGAAACAAATCGAGATTTCTCGCCCGAGTTGCAAGTGAAGATGTTATTACTCACCCGAGATTGCAGTTATCTCTCTGCAAATCTCGCCCGAGCTAGCAGCCTGCACATATCAGTGAGATATGTGCTGGCTGCTTGTGTTGTACCTGTAAAAAACAGGTTTGTTTGTTAAAAAAATGACATGAGGTCCCCCCCAAAACACTAACCAGCCCTCTATTTGGCAGCCTGTCCTGGTACCTAAAATTACGGGGAACAAAATGAATAGGGTTCCACTGTAAATTAGGTACTAGCACCAGGCAGCAGGGACAGGGCTGGTTTTAAATATAGGGGTACTCCTATGCAGATTTTTTGCCCCTATATTTAAAACCAGCCCTGTCCCTGCTGCCTGATGCTGGTACCTAATTTACAGTGGAACCCTATTCATTTTGTTCCCCGTAATTTTAGGTACCAGGACAGGCTGCCAAGTCTGGGACTGGTTAATGTTTTTGGGGGGGACCTCATGTCTTTTTTTTAAATAAATTAAATAAATATTAATGAAAAAAAAACAAAAAAAAATATTGATTTATGTATGTTTCAGCAAAACTCACAAATCTGGAGGTGTAAGTTTAAAACATCAATTTGGCAGCGAGTTTGCAGGCATCTTGCCCGAGATTTTAATCTCAATTCTTGGTAAATTTGCGAGATGTATTTCTCACATGTTAAAAAAAAAATGATTTTTCCCGATGGTGAGTTAAGGCGAGATTTCCATCTCGGGTGAGAAAAAAGTGAGAAAACAAAGCTCACTAAAAAACCCATCCGAGTCTGCCCTTAGAAAATTTGCGAGATGAAAAACATGCCTAAAAACACCCGAGATTGTCATCTCGACCAAACTCGATTCTTAATAAATTTACCACTTACAGTCTAACAAGATTTTTTGAGTAAAAGACTGCGCTACCACATACAGTGTCACAATATTTTTTATGAATAAGAAAAGAATAACACTGCGCTACCACTTACAGTGTCACAAGATTTTTTATGAATATAACACTGCGCTACCACTTACAGTGCCACAAGATTTTTATGAATAAGAAAAAATAACATACTGCACTACTGCTTACAGTATCACAAGATTTTTTTATGAGTAAAACACTGCGCAACCACTTAGTGTCACAATATTTTTTATGAATACGAAAAGAATATCACACTGCGCTACCACTTACTGTACAGTGTCACAAGATTTCTTATGAGTAAAAAACTGTGCTACCACTTACAGTGTTACAATGTTTTTTAGGAATAAGAGAATAACACACTTCACTACCACTTACGGTGTCACAATATTTTTTATGAATAAGAATAAGACACTGCGATACTACTTACAGTGTCAAAATATTTTTTTATGAATAAGAATAAAAGAATAATACACTGTTCTGCCACTTACAGTGTCACAAGATTTTTTTATGAGTAAAACACAGCGCTACGACTTACAGTGTCACAATATTTTTTATGAATAAGAAAAGAATATCACACTGTGCTACCACTTAGAGTGTCACAAGATATTTTGAGTAAAACACTGTGCTACCACTTAGTGTTACAATATTTTTTATGAATCGAAAGAGAATAACGCACTGCGCTACCACTTAGTGTCACAAGATTTTTTATGAGTAAAAGACTGCGCTACCACTTACAGTGCCACAATATTTTTATGAATAAGAAAAGAATAACACACTGCGCTGCCACTTACAGTGTCACAATATTTTTAATGAATAAGAATAAGATACTGCGCTACCACTTACAGTGTCACAATATTTTTTTATGAATAAGAAAAGAATAACACACTGTGCTGCCACTTACAGTGTCACAATATTTTTTATGAATAAGAATAACACACTGAGCTACCACTTACAGTATCATAATATTTTTTATAAATAAGAAGAAAAGAATAACACACTTCACTACCCAGGGCCGTAACTAGTATAATGCGACCAGTGTCATGGCACAAGGCACCGCAGGGCAGGGGGCGCTGTTCGGGCCTGTCAATTTTCTGTTTATTAATCTCACTTGTAGCTTCCTCTTCTTTTATCCCCAGCAGCTCCTGGCCGCCCCTATCTCTTCCCTGGCCCTTCCCCATGAGGCCATGGCCCTCTCTCAGGTGCACTATATTATGTCCCTATTTATCCCCAGCATCTCCTGGCCTCCCCTATCTCTTCCCCGGCCCTACCCCATGAGGCCATGGCCCTTTTTCAGGTGCACCATCTTATGTCCCTATTTGAAAAAGATTGGGGGGTGCGCCAAAGCTCTCAGGCACAGGGCACCAAAAAGTCTAGTTACGGCTCTGTCGCTACCATTTACAGTGTCACAATATTTTTTATGGATAAGAATAACACACTGCATTGTGACTTACAGGGGCATATACAATTAGCCGTGGGGTTTACCCCGCGACTAATTGTCGCGCTGGTGGTAAGTCAATTAGTGGGGATTGCACGTGTCCATGAGACCCCGTGCGCGAGTCCCCCGCTGTCGTGCTTTACCTCGCACCTCTCGCAGGTGCAAGGTAACAGCTGCACGAAGCCGCCCTTGTTGTCCTCACGCGCGAGACAATAACACACTGTTTCCGCACTTCTCGTGGAAATAGTGTGTTCCCGCGCGCGAGAGCACATTTACCGGCGCGGGGAAAAAGCTATTTTATTGAATAGCTTAACCCCGCGCCACGGAACTTTCGAGCCCCAATTACTCGCAGAAGAAGTCCCGCGGGTAATTATATATCCCCATAGTGTCACAGTACGTGGATGATAAACGGTGATCTGGGCAGCAGTGTCACCGAACAATAATAGTGTAGCTAGCACACACAAAAAAAACCTGAAAAAATATTTTATTTTTTATTTTTTTTGTGCAATGCTAATTTTATTTAACTTTTATTTTTTTACACTGGGGAAGAGCACCCCTGGACGAGGCAGCAGCGCCTTGATGAACATCACAGCACCTGTTTATGGACAACAACCTGCAGAGTCACAAATACGTGGATGATAAACTGCGGTCTGGCTGGCAGTGTCACCGAACAATAATAGCATAGCTAGCACACACAAAGAAAAAAGGAAAAAAAAAAGATTTTAATATGATAATTATTAATTTTAACATTTATTTATGTTTTACACTGGGGAAGAGCAACCCTGGACAACACAGCAGCCCTTTATGAACTGCAGCCCTAGCCCCTTTGATTGACTGGACAACAGTGACACAGCAGCACCCCCCACTTTATGTACTGCAGCCCCTGCCTGACAACACTGAATAACAGAGAAGAACAGAGCACGTCTGTTCTGTACACTCTCCACAGCGGGAGTGAAAATGGCACGATCACCGGAACCTTTACTGAATCCAAAACCCGCAAGAATCCGACAGCGGGAGGATGGCGTTTTGCCTCGTTTTCGGATCCGAGCCAGGTGTGAAAACCCGAGCCGGACTTGGATCCTACTCGGAATTGCAATGTTCGGGTGGGTCCGGTTCTCGAAGAACCAGACCCGCTCATCTCTCGTTTCGACTATAATAATTATCAGAAAAATTAAAAGAAAGTATATATATATATATCTTCTTTGCATTATTGTAATAATTTTTATCGCCAAAACTCTTGAGTAAAAAGTGTATGGCAGGTGAGGCACTGCCTCCCCTGTCTACCTTTTCCACACATCCCTGATCAAAACTCACCAAAATTCCAGCACTATATACTGCTGCACCTTTGATGGGCCACTAACTAGTCCCTATATAATAAGTGAGAAAACAAGTCTGTCTGTCTGTTTGTACTTTAAACATGGCCAGAGTTTTGGACCTAGCGCCACTAAAATTTGGCAGGTGGTGTAATTTGACCAGGACTAGGCTTTTGCCTAGGTTTGAACTTTGTCAGGGCTACACACTGTCACACATTCCCTAAAAATGGGCAGACTCTTAAATGACATGTTTCAGGGCCTGCTCCAGTGGAAATTGGCAGTCTACCAAAAACCTGTGTGAAAGCTACAAATGTATCCTTTTAACCTCACAGTCTGAGCAAGTGTCAAACTTTATGACTCATGCAAGTTCATATTAAATCCATGCCTCATCTGACCTTATTATGGGATTACAACATTGTGGGCCACGTTCATGAAGAAGAACACTCTCTCCTATAGGTGCTCCACCCCCTGCAGAGCCCCTTCCACTATAGGTGTCCCACACAATGTAGCAGAGCCCTGCACCACCGGTAACATGGCAGGTATCTCAGTTCTGGGGTAGAGAGTGGTCTCTGTATAGTTGCCATGTCCCAAGAAATGGATGGGGATCTAGTGCGACTCCGCACTAAATCCCCGAAGTCTGAGCTGCTGGAGGCGTTGTGCCGGTCATGCCGGCCAACAGCATATACGGCCAAAGAAGCAACACAGCAGGGCTCCTGAAGTGGCCGCTAGCAGGAGCAGTTGACAGCTTCAGTTTTTGAGTTCCGCAGTGGAACGCAAATCCTGGAAGCGCCACAGACGACAGATAGCAGATGTAGGAATCGGCCTGGGCCCAGCGGGAACCTTCCCGCTTTTCTGGTGGCCCAATCTGCCTCTTCTTCCATACAACAGAGCTTTCGAGTCGGTCGAGCACTACCGCATTCACATCTCCCATATGAGAAAAAACCTGCTCAAGCCACCCAGTTTCCTACATGCAGCCTCCAGCTTTAACTCTCGGGTTCTGCTCCGTGTCCAGAGAATTTTTGCACGCAAATTTATTTTAAAAATATTTATTAATTGTATAACCGGAATGGGATTGAAATGCCGGCCGCTGTTTAGCAGATGCCCGACAGGAGGAGATCCCGACTGGGGCAGGCAGGTATCCAGGGGTGCCTAATCCTACACCCCCTCCCCGTACCCTAAACCTAACCCTCCAGGGGGGGTGCCTAATCCTAACTTCCCCCCGGTGATGCCTAACCCTCCCTTCTAGGGGTGCCTAACCCTAATCTCCCCCCAAACCTAACCCCGCTAAGGGCCCTAATCCTAACCCCCCCGTGGCTAACATTAAGGGCGCCCCGGACTTACCTTCATTCGGGCTGGCGTCCTCGGCGTTCCGACGTCGAGATTAATATAGGCGTCTGTATTTCGATGCCTATGTTAACTCCCTTGCCGGGATTCTGCTGTCGGGATTGAGACCAGCGGCCATGCGGTCGCTGGTATCATAACTACATCCCGTATGACCACATCAGTGATTAAATATGTGTAAAAAGAAACTAAATTGAGGATCGAGGAGCATGAAAAATATATTTTTATCCACATTGATAATGCTAAAACATTATTTTCCATAATTCTAACCCCCTAAGGCGACTGAACATGTTCAATTAGAAAACTGAGGGGGTAATTTGCAAAAGAAAGTAGCAAAATGAGATATGTTTTGGATATTCAAACTCCAAACTCTCCATCAACAGTGTCTATGTGTCTATGAGCACATTTTAATGATTGATGCTCCTCTAATTAATTCCACAGGATCATACAAATTTAGAAATATATCATTAAGTATCTTACGGTATATTATATTGCATTGTACATGTGTTTTTTATTTTATTGTTGTTGGTTAGTTGTTTTTTTTTTTGTTATTTTTCTGTCAGCATATCATTTCACTTCACATTGACTTACTTCATATTTCCTTTTTATGTCCATTCCTTCCTTTAACCATGACAAATTGACACATATCTATTTTAATTTATTTAATTTATCAATTTTTATGTATTTAATACTTCCTTAAATCATTAATACAGTATTATTTTAAGCCTATACTAGAGATATACGTAAGCACCTCTACTGTAATTTTGTACCATTGTATAACAAATTCCAAAACTACTGGTGCTCTTAAGGTCAACCACTCTATTGCCCTGTATTGATCCTGCAGCTCACAAAGTGTGTCCTCCAATCCACTAAAAGTCCAAATATACAGAAAAAGAATATGTGAGCGCTAGTCCAAGACAGTGGGTGAATAAAAAAAATACATATGCAGTATCACTTTAGAAGATTTAGAAAAAAAGACAAATAGGCATAATACAGCAATAGATATTTCTAAAGCCAGACAAACAATATAAAAAGTATCAATGTTGTTTAATTTGTTTTATTATAATAAGCTGACACCTTGTGGGTCTTTATTAATAAGTAGAGTCAATCCGCGTACGGAGTGGTAGAGTAATGATAGTAAATAGGTTTCTTCACTTATTGTCCTTAAATAATACGCTGAGCTGCATATTGTATGTCCCGTGCAGTGATACTGCATATGAATATGCATTTTATTGTTAATAAATAATTTTTTATTCACCCACTGTCTAGTTCTGGCGCTCACATATTCTTTATTCTGTATATTGTATAACAAGGATGTATTTCCCATTTATGATTTACCACTTTACTTATGACGATGACTATAAAGCAATATTAACAGAGCAATTTAGTTAAATCCAAATGCATGAAGAGATGAAAGTGATGCTATAATCTCACAGGAATACCATAATAATCCTCAAATGTAGCCACTCTCTGTCTGCATTATACTCTCAGCATTGGGGAGTTGCTGCCTTTCCTACAAGATGGCGGGGGCCTCCTCAGGATTTCCAGCTGAGATTTCCGATTTCTTTTTGTTTTTTATGTTTTTTTTTTTACTTTTCTTGTACTTCTCACTTATCACAGCAATACAGGATGTCTTAGCGCAAAAAAGAGTCACCAGAGATGTGTAACGGTAACTCACACCTCCGGCAACCTCTGTCCCACCTGTATTGCATCTGCAATAGAAAATGGCTGCTGGGCGCCTGCATTAAGCTTTCTCGAGATCTTGAAAAACACCCCCGATTTCATTACCAGTGAACTGCGCATGCTGGAGGAGGTCTGGCGGCTGTACTCATAAGTAACTACACCAGCACCTGCAGATGGTGCTATGTGTAAATAGACAAGTGATGAAAAGCTCACCTAAGTGGCCATCACAGTTTACCAAAGTGAGGGGCGATGGTGAGTGGGTACTACTTACCTGAACTCAGGCTGGTTGAAGGGGCCTGGTCAGCGTTCATCCCCACTGCTCTGCCCACCGCCACCGGCTATGCCTGTATAGCAGCGCAGCTACAACGGCACATCGGGCAGTGAGAGAGAGCAAAGACCGCTGCTGGAACAGTCTTCACTCACCTGCATGCGTGCCGCTGCATCTACTCTGCTATATAGGAGTGGCCAACGGTAGTGGGCAAAGAGGAGAACTGTTACTGGTGGGCGGGATCACGCTGAACGTCCTGTGGTGAGCGTGAGGCGGCACCGTTTGGAGTGGATGTTACCATGCCTCCCAGTTTTGGCCACGTACCCAAGTACCCAGGTACATCAGGGTTCTTGACGGCCCTGGCTTCACTACCATAGCTGGCTGTGGCATTATTAGGAGAAGTCAAAGGCTACGCCGGAGAAATCTCTGGTCTGCCTTTAATACTATTTGGAAAAGTGCTAATAACCTCTTTTTTGGAGGCTGAGGGCAAAATTTACTAAGCGGCGGTTTGACAGCGGGTTCTATTCTATTCTAAACCCCAGGGGTTTGGTGGCGGTTTTGCAGCGGTTTCTAAATGACAGCCCTGTTCTATTCTATTCTAAAATATGTTTTGATGGCAGTTTTGCAGCGGTTTTGGCCTTAGTAAATCTGCAGATAGCAAAACCGCCACCATACCACAGTCAAAACACATTTTAGAATAGAATAGAACAGGGCTGTCATTTAGAAACTGCTGCAAAACCGCCACCAAACCCCCGGGGTTTAGAATAGAATAGAACCCGCCGTCAAATTGCCACTTAGTAAATTTTGCCCTAAAAAGCAACAAAAAGGGGTAATAACTGATTGATACGTTTGACCTGATTTGACACCATTCATTCCACAATGTGATGCCTGGGCTACCGCAAATGAGCCCGGCTAGTGTGGTTAATCTGGTATGTACAATATATATATATATATATATATTATATATATATATATATATATACTGTATGCTCGGTAGTGTGTGGTTTGGTCTGGAAGGGCGCACGCAATTGGTGGGAATATATTGGTGTAATATGAGTAGTGTATGTTGTTCTGCATTTCCAATAAGCCTGAACCAATAGAAATAAATATAGTATTAAAGGTGGATCCAGATAAATTAAACATGACAGTTTATTGTGACACATTCATTCTGTATATATATATACAACATGATTCTAAAACATAACTTTACTTATATTTATAAAATTCTCATATCAGTCTATCTAAATAAATGAGAAAAAGAGCTGTCCAGATAAAAAAAAAAGAATGAAATCATCCAGCAATCTATGTATATAGTGGAGGAAGGTTGACTTTGGTATTCAGTGTGAGCTGTAGGAAGGCTCGTCCAGTGTATAAATCTGGTATGTACATACTGTACATTACTTCCTGAAATTAACCTGATTATTGGCACCATTAAGTTATTTTCATGCAGATTTACGGTTCTATTTACTAAGTAGTGTTAGGAGATAAAGTGAAATGAGATAAGGTACCAGCCAATCAGCTCCTAACTGCCATCTCACAGGCTGTGTTTGAAAAATGTCAGTTAGGAGCTGATTGGCTGGTACCTTATGTTCTTTTCACTTTATCTCCTAACACCATACTGGCCGACATTCAGTTCCCTCCTTCTGGGAGGGAGCTGAATGCCTGCAAACAGTGGGGCGTGGCCGGTCAATGGGTCAGTTTGGGGGCAGGGCACATTGGGGGCGGGGCACATTGCAAAGCAGGGGGCGGAGACACGATGACGCGATTCAGTGCGAATCGCGTCATCGGGCTCCCCTGCTGCGGGGTTTTCTAGTAGGTAGTCGGGGGGGCAGGCGGCAGCCGGGAGGCTTGCCTGCCTTTCCGGGGGGTCAGGAGCGGCACCCGATATTCGGGAGGCTAGGCAAGCCTGCCTAACACACCTTAGTAAATAGACTCCTTAATGTGATCTGCGGATGCTTGGATTATACACATATGCGATGAGGTGGCCCCCTGTGTGCCTGCCCCATCTGCCATCTTGGGACATTTATATTCTATGCCCTACTGATATTTCCCTAGAGTTTTCATACATTCATATCTTCATAATGAGATTGTGTGAGGTATCATTATTGTATAGTGGTTTTCTATGTATATCCAGGGCTATTTTTCAGCAGGAAGAAGCGGGAACTCAATTCCTGAACCTCTCATTAACTATGACGTAATGTCCTGGGCCAAAATGTACCTAATTACCAGAGGAATTCATCATTCCTCCTCCCCATAAGTATCTATTCCAAAAAGCTGTCATTTTTGCGATGACTGCCTTTCGGGAAATAGATACTTTTCCCTACCTAGTCCTACCTTACCGCAGCTGTAATCAGTGCTGTGTCTGCGCCGTTACATCCGTAAAAGCACTGCCTGCAGCTGCGGTAACTGTGTGTCCCCACAAACTTTACTGTGTTCTGCTGGGAGAACACAGTGTCAGCACAGCAGACGGAGCCTGAGAAGTGACCAGAGTGACGGAGGGAGCCGGCGGAGGACCTGCCCAGCTGACAGCAGGGAAGTGTAACCCGCTATACGCTACCTGACAGTGGCGTATAGTAACACCATCAAATTCCGAAAATACATAATTTTTGGAATTTGATGAATAGCCTAATTTCTACATCCCCCGTACTAATGTACTAATGTATGGGGAGTGTGGAAATGAACGCAGGGGGACTTACCCAGGAGATATCAGTGATATTTCCTGTGTTAAGTCTCTTCATGAATACTAAAATAATGGTAATTAAGGAAAATGTCCTTAAAAACATTATTTTAGTGTTGATGGATACCCCTGAATCTCCATTGGTCACTCTCTGAAGTATATAATTATAGTGTCCTGGCAATATTACTCTGTTACAATGGCAGGAGTCTTAAGAACCATCTACAACATTATAAAAGTATATATAAGTGCGCGTTTACATGTCTTTCACTCCCTAATGTATATTTAGACGAAAAGCGCAGAGAAGGTAAATTTATATTTTACTATGTTTTACTAATATTTTCCATCTGTGTTTTGCAGCACTTTTCTGGTTTCTGAAGTAAAAAATGAGAGATTCTCCTCGTGGTCTGGGAATGTGGCTTCCACAGATTGGTTGTGGCCTATGTGGCTGATGGGACCTGGCCTGTAGTGTCCCAATTTTCAGATTGGAAATTTTGCATTAATGTGAATATTACCAAGGTCATTTCAACCTGAATTGAACATTTAAAAAATAGTTTAACAATACTATTAACACTAGCGTTCATACTAGCTGTGTCTGGTAGAGGTAATGTTGGGGGGCAAACAGGGTACCCCCAATAAACCCACTTCCAGCTCTGGGCAGACTGGGCTGGTGACAGCATAACAGATAAACTGCAGCCAGCATAAACTACGTAAATTATGCGCAAATTGCTTCTAACTATAGATGACACCGCTGTGTTTAAATCAAATCATTTTTTTTAAAGAAATTAAAGCATTTGTTTTTATTTATAAAATACCTCCCTAAAATGTTTTTTGCAGAATTGATACCTTGCCACACACAGAAGGACACTTCATTAGGAGATAACCAGACTGGAGACTAAACAATCTGTATATTTATGAAGAGCACAAAATGTCCATTGTGGGACATACTCCAGCGTTATGCAAATGAGAAATGCAAATTGATTTACATAGATGCATGTTCCATTATGCCCGATTATTAGTATTACTGTTGTATTGTTATTCGTAGGTCTTGTGATAATGTCACACGTCTAGGCCCAGTCTGTCCAAATGGGCCAAAGGCGACCCTGAGCTATTTGAGGCTGTCTGTGCCTTTTAGATCACCACCGATTTTGGGGTCTATTCAATATGTTAATTATCATAATTTGCGGTGAGCACCAGAGCTATTTATCATTGCTCCGGCGCGGAGACACTTGATCCGCAAATCATCTGTCTACCCGAATGTTTTCACAGCTTCTTTCAACGCAGGCGCACAAGAGCTCTGACGTCTGGCGGAATGAGCCGGACAGGGGTGATGGGATCAGAAAGAGCGGGTGTGCAGGGATCCCGCAGTCAAGCTCCGAAAATAATATATTTTCGGAGCTTGATGAATTTAGGTCCCCATAATAGTGTATGGGGACAGCGGGCCACATCGGAAGTGAAAGGTAAGATCTTTATGATGAATGGACCCAATACTTAATTTCTCCATAAGTAGGTGAAATTGTTAATTTTAAGCTGCTTTGTAGAAATGAAGTGATAATAAATAGACCCCTATATCTCCAAACTAGAGATAAAAGTGTCTGGTGGTGTTTTATACAATGTGAAGTATATGGGGTTCATTTACTTCTTTAAAAGGCAAAACACCGCACTTATACTCGCCAGGAAGCATTTGCAAGTTGCCACTTAGTGAATAAACCCCTCTCTCTCTGCTTTCAGCTTTCCCATTGTCATATAATCCCTCAAACCGAGCAGAAACATACACTGAGGGGGATTTACTATTATTATGCTAACTAGTATGGAGTGGCCCCCACACTCTGACGCTGGGCACTGCGATCACGCACGCACCGAGGAAACCATCGCCATGTGAGTGACAGACTGCCAGCTGACCATAAACGGGGCAATTTCTGCTCAGTTTTGATCGATATCACCAAACTTATTGTTCATAGTAACTGCTGGGCTCATCCTATCCTATCACATGAGGGGGGTCCTCAGGAGGGGCTTGCGTGCAGCTGCTGTGTGAGCCCCCGCCGAGCATGTCCTCAGTAGACTATGGCATGGGTGCCATTTTCCCTGTGATTTCTGTAGTGCACATGCACAGAGCTCCAGAAACATGGCGCCATGTGAATGTTCTAATGCTCTCTCTGATCTAGGGCCTGATTCAGCAAGGAACGCACAGGAGAGAACGCACGCACTTGTTTTTGCAATGCGCTTGCACTGCGCGTCCGCAAACTAGCCAGTGCGATCGGGGAAGGGTACGCAGACTACACACAGTGTGTACGCAGACCCTTCTGATATGCATTTACAGGAAGTGCTGTTTGTGGGTGAGGTGACCGGGTGTGGTCAGGTGAACGCAGGCGTTATAACGTCGTAATAGGGGCGTGCATAATTAAGGCAGTGCAGCGGCATACGCAGCCAATACCGTAAGCTGTACACAGGAAGTGGGCAAAATCCTGGGTCACCCACTATTATGCTAATGGGTCCGATGCTTCTCGATGTTACCGATGTTTCCGCTGTCTTGCGTGCTGAGCAGTAAAAGGGAGTATAGGGAGATGGGCGGCTTAATATGGGGCTGGACGTCTGCAACTTGTGCTGCGGTCTCCGTGCGTATGCATTGATTAGCATATTCGCACAGCGGACAGGGGCGTGCGTCTGCATTGTGCGTTCCTTGCTGAATCAGGGCCCTAGTCTCGTGACTGTTACGATGCTCTGACTGAGGATGGACCCTAGACCTAGGAATATTTACTGTAAATCCCCTGATTGGGTGACAGACTGATCTAATCCTGCAGGTGATGCAATGCTGTGATTGGTCACAGGTTGGTCTCCATCTATCAATGCGCAAATGTTTTTACAATAAATCTCCACTTAACACAGAATTAGTAAAACTCGTATAAGAACAGAAATGTATTAATTGTTAACTTTTATTTGATACATTTTCATCACAGACTGTTTTGTCTGGAGCGATTGCTACCTGCGCAGTCTGCAGGTAACGCAGTAAGGCGCTGGTATAGCTCTACGTGTTCACTGCCTGGCAGGAGAAATGGGGTGCAGGGATGTTGTAAGTACTTTTTCTTCCCCAGGTAATTAGAGCACAATACTACAGTATATTAGTGAACGCATGGCGCAATGCCGTATCTATAATGGGTGCAGGGGGGATGTAGTCGGCATCCCAAACGCCAGGATCCCAATACCGGCGCTGAAATCCCGACAGCTCGGGCTCCCGGCACTAGTATCCCGACCGGAGACGAGACGCAGCCGACCACTTTAGGGGGCGGGGTCAGACTGTCACCTAATTAGGTCTCGTCACTTTAGCCCCGCCCCTCCATACAGAGCGGCGATTCCGGTATTATCTCTCCCCATCCTGCCCACTTCATTAGGAAGGGAGCGGGATGCAGGAGATCTGGGCACTCTTTCAGGAGCCTCCCGCATCTTCTGGGAAAGTAGGCAAGTATGTAACGATGGCACGCTAAATGCAATATACAACCTATTATTGCTCGGTCATACACCAGATTGAATAGTGTGTACGGCGCACGCGATATATCGTTCCATTGCAAAGTGCCATTGACTGGGTACACATCGCACAGTGGGCCCGATTCAGAACCGCTCGCTAGATGCGTTCACACGCAGCCAAAGTATGCAAATCCCGCGATTGCACGGCAAGGCATTAGCACGCCCACTATCTTTTGGCGTGCAATCACGGAGTGTATTTAGACGCCCACCAGCCTGTCTTAAGACGCCCACTTTCCCTTAGTGATACACGTCATCTCCAGGAAAGAGTATGCAACAATCGGTAACATCGAGTACCATCGGAACCGCACGCAGCACTTGTGGCTGACCATACCCTACCGCAAGCACTGCGAGTGCTGCAGTGTGTAACTCAGTCATGTGACGTGTACTATGACGCAGCATCTTAATTATGCACGCCTCTGAAATGGCGTTAAGACGTACAGACCTATCACTGAAGCTAGTGAGGTGTCTATGTACTAGGGGCGATCGCTTCATGATCGCATGGACTGGTTCGCACACGCGCATTGTGAAGCGCACATTGCAAACATCGGCAAGCTACGTGCGAACGCAGCCTAGCAAACAGGTCTGAATCGGGCTCAGTGTGTACCCAGATTAAGATTCCAGCACTGTCAGCGGTAGTTACCTTCACATATTACTGCGTTTCCAAATTGTGTTTTTTATATAAATATGTGTGAAGCACAACGGGATATGCTAATTATAAATAATATATAAGTGTAACCATGTTAATAAACAAAAAATACATATGTGACAGATAAAAAAGTAATTTTTTATTTAATATTATTATATTATTTATGAATTATTATAATATATGAGAGTATGGATAAACTCTTTATTTTCATTTTTATGCAGCATCACATGAGTAAACAAAAGGGGGATTATTTTGATTATATTGCAGTTTAGTTTTTGGTTTTGTGACATCCAGCTGCCACACTGAGTTATTTGCGCAGCGCGGGACGGTCTCTCGCTGCCAGGATGGAGGTGTTAGTATTAGTAAATGCCCAGGACAGGGGAACTAGCTCCTCCCAGGGTTGTGGTTTCCCCACAAGGTCTCACATTACTGATGGGACATGAAAGTGAGAGGGAGACCAGATAGTGCAGACTGGGTGACAGGGATCCTTCCGTGTCCCAGACACAAGCCACAAGTGAGGGCTGGAAATCGGGACTATGCCCCCTCTGCTGCTGCTCATCACAGCACTTCTCCTGGGGAAGGTAGGACCCTCACTGGTGACAACTGCTATTCTCATTCATTTCCAAGGGAATCACCTGTGCTGTCCACACTCATATATACATATATATCATACTGCACTGTGCACCCAGGTATATGGGATCTATCTATCTATCTATCTATCTATCTATCTATCTATCTATCTATCTATCTATCTATCTATCTATCTATCTCATATGTATCTATCTATCTCCTATGTATCTATCTCCTATCTATCTATCTATCTATCTATCTCATATCTATCTATCTGTCTCTCAAATCTATCTATCTATCTATCTATCTATCTATCTCATATTATCTATCTATCTCATACCTATCTAACTACAGTATCTATCTATCCATCTATCTCATATGTATCCTTATCTATCTATCTATCTATCTATCTATCTATCTATCTATCTATCTATCTATCTATCTCATATCTATCTATCTATCTATCTATCTATCTATCTATCTATCTCATATCTATCTATCTCATATTATCTATCTATCTCATACCTATCTAACTACAGTATCTATCTATCTATCTATCTATCTATCTATCTATCTATCTATCTCATATGTATCTATCTCCTATCTATCTCATATCTACCTATCTATCTATCTATCTATCTATCTATCTATCTATCTATCTCTCAAATCTATCTATCTATCTCATATCTATCTATCTATCTATCTCATATTATCTATCTATCTCATACCTATCTAACTACAGTATCTATCTATCCATCTATATCATATCTATGTATCTATCTCATATATATCTAATATCTATCTATCTATTGCATATCTATCTATCTCATATCTATCATCTATCTCATATCTATCTCATATTATCTATCTCATACCTATCTAACTACAGTATCTACAGTCAGGTGCATAAATATTGGGACATTGACAGAATTTTCATTTTTTGGCCTCTATTCACCACCACAATGGCTTTGAAATGAAACAAACAAGATGTGCTTTACCTGCAGACTTTCAGATTTAATTTGAGGGTAATTACATCCAAATCAGGTGAACGGTGTAGGAATTACAACGGTTTCTATAAGTGCCTCCCATTTTTTAAGGGGCCAGAAGTAATGGGACAAACTAAACAATCCTAAATCTAACTTTCACTTTTTAATACTTTGTTGCAAATCCTTTGCAGGCAATTACAGTCTGTAGTCTGGAACGCATAGACATCACCAGACGCTGGGTTTCATCCCTGGTGATGCTCTGCCAGGCCTCTACTGCAAATGTCTTCAGTTCCTGCTTGTTCTTGGGACATTTTCCCTTCAGTTTTGTCTTCATCAAGTGAAATGCATGCTCAATCGGATTCAGGTCAGGGGATTGACTTGGCCATTGCATAACATTCCACTTTTTAGCCTTAAAAACTCTTTGGTTGCTTTTGCAGTATGCTTCGGGTCATTGTCCATCTGCACTGTGAAGCGCCGTCCAATGAGTTCTGAAGCATTTGACTGAATATGAGCATATAATATTGCCCGAAACACTTAAAAATTAATTCTGCTGCTTTTGTCAGCAGTCACATCATCAATAAATATAAGAGAACCAGTTCCATTAGCAGCCATACATGCACACGCCATGACACTACCACCACCATGCTTCACTGATGAGGTGGTATATTTTGGATCATGAGCAGTTCCTTTCCTTCTCCATACTCTTCTCTTCCCATCACTCTGGTACAAGTTGATCTTTGTCTCATCTGTCCATAGGATGTTGTTCCAGAACTGTAATGGCATTTTTTAGATGTTGTTTGGCAAACTCTAATCTGGTCTTCCTGTTTTTGTGGCTCACCAATGGTTTACATCTTGTGGTGAACCCTCTATATTTACTCTTGTGAAGTCTTCTCTTGATTGTTGACTTTGACACATATACACCTACCTCATGGAGAGTGTGCTTGATTTGGCCAACTGTTGTGAAGGGGTTTTTCTTCACCAGGGAAATAATTCTGTCATCCACCACAGTTGTTTTCCGTGGTCTTCCGGGTCTTTTGGTGTTGCTGAGCTCTCCGGTGCATTCTTTCTTTTTAAGAATGTTCCAAACAGTTGATTTGGCCACACCTAATGTTTTTGCTATCTCTCTGATGGGTTTGTTTTGATTTGTCAGCCTAATGATGGCTTGCTTCACTGATAGTGACAGCTCTTTGGATCTCATATTGAGAGTTGACAGCAACTGATTCCAAATGCAAATGTCAGACCTAGAATCAACTCCAGACCTTTTACCTGATTAATTGATAATGAAATAATGAGGGAATAGCCCACACCTGTCCATGAAATAGCTTTTGGGTTGATAGTCCCATTACTTTTGGCCCCTTATAAAGTGGGAGGCACATATAGAAACCGTTGTAATTCCTACACCATTCACCTGATTTGGATGTAATTAGCCTCAAATTAAATCTGAAAGTCTGCAGGTAAAGCACATCTTGTTTGTTTCATTTCAAAGCCATTGTGGTGGTGAATAGAGGCCAAAATGTGAAAATTCTGTCAATGTCCCAATATTTATGCACCTGACTGTATCTATCTATCTATCTATCTATCTATCTATCTATCTATCTATCTATCTATCTATCTATCTATACATCCATCTATCTCTCTCATATCTATTTATCTGTCTATCTATCTCATATATATATCTATCTAATATCTTTCTATCTATCTATATTCTAAAATATTGAATATACGCTAAGACAGCCTAATTCGTTAATAATGGAGTTGTATTAATAATTGACAATCAATTTATATTAGTTAATGAAGCAGCTATCTTCAGGTAAAGTCTCTATGTTAATACCGGTAGAGACAGGGCTAAAACTCTGTAAATAAAGATTCTAAGGAGCGCTAATTAGTTATTGTTAATTTTCCCAACTTGCAATAGTCATTAACGTAATAGATATAACAGGTACCAATAAGGAGGTAAAGGATGATTTTCAAAATACACTAGATTAGTTATAGAAACAAATACACATATGTATTAATATACAATAAAAGTAATACATTTAAGATTTTTCAGTATTATACAGTACATAAATGGAATGTCCTTATTGTAGACCATAAACCTGTTAATGCCCCATTTCCGGGGGAAAATTAAATTATAGCTTGAACCTCACCAATTCAGGTTAGCGACAGTCAACCAACCCAAATCATAACGCAATTTAATAAGGAGAATAGGACAGTCAAAAGAATCCTATCCTAAGGCATTGGGGTATTCTACAAAAATATCCGATACTTGGACCCCATCTTTCAGAGAGACCTACAGTTACATTTAGAAAAGCGGCAAATTTCAAAAGTATTTTGGCCCCTACTGAGTTACAGGTGGAAAACAGAAACCTACAGCCTCATAAGTTTGATTTTTTTTTATCTAGGAGAACAGGTAGTTATCCAGGTAACAAATGTATGTGCTGCAAATAGATGGAAAAATCCCCAGAGATACGTGATGAAGAAAATAAAATATATAAAATAATGGCGTACTTGCAATTCCAACTATGTTATCTATCGAATTACTTGTGGCTGCAATCTCCATTATGTAGGAGAAACAAAAAGAATCCTTAAGATAAGAATACAAGAACATCTAAGGAATATTAAGAATAAAATGTTGACACATAGTCTACCTAGACACTTTTTGGAATATCACATATTCATATGTAAGCAGCTTAAAGTTCAATATTTTAGAATTTGTAAAAGAAAAGAAAAGGAGGAGGAAATAGAGACGTCCAACTATCAAAAAGAGGATCCTTTTGGACTTATACAGTACATTAAACACCTTGACACCTAAGGGTCTTTATGAGGGAGTCAATATAAAGTAGCTTCCTTCATGTGACCCTTATTGTTAATAAAGTAAAATAAATAAAAAATTTAAAAAGTATATCTAAAGTTGAGAGATTAGTGCAACTTATTTTATTGTGCTGTTTAATACTATACTGTATGATGAAGCCCTTACAAATAATAGGTTAAACCAGGTTATTGGAGATAAGTTCGGCATATTAAGGATGTCTATAATATAAAATTAGGAATATGTCTGATAGTTGGTCTCAAGGATTTTATATTTTGACAAAATTGTTATATATATATATATATATATATATATATATATATATATGCTATTTAAGATCTGTTGGTATGAGGCTGCACCTCTGTGTTCTATATGATTTTATTTCTGGCTTTAAGTGTATTATTATAAAAATATGAAAAATGCATTTAATTTGGTATTTAAATCTGTTTTAGGACTTTAAGTATATTAAATGTATTTATATTAGGTATGTATCTATTGTATTTAACATAGAAAAACATAAAAAATAATATTTTCTAAGATAAAAGAATGTAAAATATTGGTCATCTGTGGGACCCTAAATAGAATGAATGTCCTTTCATGTAGTGGATTCTTTGTATCTGCAAATTATTGATGCTGGGGATATCAGTTTCCATAACAACGAGATGCCGTTGGACACAGGTACGGCGCGGTATCCTAAAACTGTGAGCCCATATGTCCAGCCTTAATATGTGCTGGTTCATTATTGGTCATAGGGTGGGAATAGTCGTGCGGCATGTGTGCCTACATTGTACCCAGCCTTGGACCACGCGTGCGCCAGAAGAGTGTCGCTGCTTGCCGGGCAACAGTGGACCGCACCAGGTAGTAAAGTGCGTTCCACTGAAGGGAAGACCGAATGCGAATGCGCCATTAGAGCGTGAAAATGGATGCTGGGCACCAATGGAATGCACTAGGAAGTAAGGTGCGTTCCACTATTAGGAAGTCCGCGCCACTTTAGAAATGGGACGGTGCAGATGTTATTGTTGGCCCCTGTGGCAATATGCTTTATTTAGCAGCACATAGTTGCTGCATTTTCATTGGTGGACATTGAAAAAAATGGGAAAGAGGGGCGGAACACACTCAGGAAAGTAAAAATCAATTGGAACGCAATTACATTAATTAACAGTTGTTCAGTTGTTCAGTTGTTCTATTTATAAGATATGCTTAATATACATTTTATTGGAGTTTTTTCAGAACAAATAAAAATAAATCAGTTGAAAGTAGTTATTAACCACAAATAATATTTTACATCAATAAAACTGATACAACACCAATATAGGAAGTGATGTAATCGGAAGTCAGGTATATAAGGGGAATTAGGGCCTAGTATTTCATTCACATCCTAATTTACATAGGGATCACAAGGGCTGAAGAATTCACTTCTGTTTCTATGTAAGTGTCACAAACTCACGGGCAGATTGTGGATGCTACCCGTATTCAGGGAATTGGCTAGACCTATCCCTGAGGCGCGGAGTCTAATGTGCCGGCGGTTTTCACCAGGGACCCTCGCAAGAAGGTATGGACTTGGCTGCGTCCGACACACAAGTCGCGGCCCTCAGGTTAGGTTTCCCTATACAGGTGATGGCAACTTGGTCGGTATACAGGAGACTTAACATAGTCAACTAGCCGGGTCAGAACCAAATGGACGAGACGGTACCAGGGAGCAGCCATAAAAGGGGTCACAGGGAATAGCTGAGGTCAGAACCAGATATCAACGTAGAACCAGCGGTCAGGCAGAAACAGAGTCACGAACACGCCAGCGGTCAGAACCAATGATCAAGATATGCACAGGAACGCTGGAGTATGGTAATGCAGCGTATACTCTGGCACTGGTGTGCTCCCAGGAACTTCCTTATATAGGTTAGAGTTCAAAACTAGCCCCAATCAGCACTTCCTATTACGGTGCCTGTCCCTTTAAATCTTTTAGCAGAGCAGCGCGCGCTCCTAAGGAAGCCGCGGCCGCCTGCACACAGCCGCTGGGGGAGAAGAGGAGCAGCTGACAGCGGGTACCGGGGATCTCCCGCCCGCTGTCACACACCAGCCAGAGCTCCAGCGTCGCAGGACCAGGTATGAGCGACCTGGATTCGGCAGCGCCGTGACAGTAAGTAATCATTATAGTTCCTTTACATATAATTTTTAGATTGGTCCTTAAGACCTTTTCCACTTGTTAAAATATAAAAAGTTTAAAAAACTATTTTGAAAAAAAAATGATAAATCATAATATGGGTAATATAAAAGTATATATAGTATATAGATATCTTCTAAACGAATACTGAAATAACAATACATTTTTTTAAGTATTGTTAGGACTGGTTACGAAGGAATCTTTCACATTAATTGAGTGTGGGATAACAACAAGAATAATTTGTACGTAAAATTCTATTAAAACTTATTCATTTATAAATTAGGTTTCTTTTACTCATATCCAAGCAATATCTATATCAGTATTCAAGTGTTGCCCAAAATTGGGAGTCCAGTGGCAGGCCGCAAGCCTTTGGGAAAACAAATAATTTGTAAGTAAAATTCCTAATATATGGGTACACATGTGTATATATGTATAGGTACACGTGTTGTGTATATAAGATCTATTAATACTAATTAATTTATAAATTAGTTTTCTTGCTCACATTCAAGCAATTTCTATTCAAGTGCTGCCCAAATTGGGAGTCCAGTGGCCAGCCGCAAGCCTACAACAAGCTGAGTTTCCTGGAGAGTTTTTCTTATATCTTAAAATAAGTAAATTAGGGGTGACACAGTTGACCTCTATTAATATGTATTTGTGACTATTTTGAAATTGGACAACATATGCACATTCTAGTTAATTTTAATGCTAATTAGAACCAATTTCGTAGATAATTTAACTGGTTTGATGTAATGGGAGCTTTTGTTTTAACTAGTCATATTAAGATACCTCATCTTTCTTGTTCAAGAACCCCTGAAGAAGTCGTAATTGACGAAACGCGTTGATTGTTGCTAACCTGAATTGGTGAGGTTAAAGATATATTTGAATTTTCCCCCGGAAATGGGGCATTAACAGGTTTATGGTCTACAATAAGGACATTCCATTTATGTACTGTAAATTACATTTATTACTTTTATTGTATTTTAATAAATTTGTGTATTTGTTGCTATAGCTAATTTAGTGTATTTGGAAGATCATCCTTTACCTCCATATTGGTACCTGTTATTTCTATTATGTTAATGATTATTGTAAGTCTGTCTATATTATATCTATTTTTTTCCCCTTTTTTGTGGGTGGGGGGGGTGGAACACTAACATGGGATGAATTTACACCCCTGGATGTACTATATTCTTTCACACTGCCATGTGTTTGTGCTGCTGCTTTGTTGCTTACTTTAGCCAGTCAGCTCGCTGCAGCCTTCGGCCAATATTGGAGGAAACAGAATTGTGAGCTATGGGGTGGTCTGGCCAGAAATGACTGGAAATGAATGTTATTGATATTAATAATAGCTGGAGTGACCTATTAATCAACTCAATGACCCCTCGGTGTGTTCTTTCCCACCCAACGCCAAAGAAAAAAAGGAGAAAAGATAACGTCCAAAAATTAGCCAAATATATAGAGGCGGTGAGGAAGGAAAAGAGAGAGAGGAAGAGAGTGAGGGGTAAATGCTGAAAAGAGGCAGCTACCTGTTGGGAACGGACCTGTAAACTACAGCTCCTCCCTTAAACCCACCCCTAATCCTACCATTGGATAACTACCAAAACTTATTAACCCTCTACTAACCATGCAGTTGTACATACAACTGTTCTAGGGTTTTAAGGTGCGTCCTACACTGTGAGTGCCCTCTGTCTCTATAACTGAATGAGTAGGTGAATTAATGGTGTATATGTAATAAGCCCCAATTTGCAGAGCAATTTCAGCAATACAGCTGCCTGATTTAAAGTGGCAATTTGTTTTAAGGCAAAACCAGGTTGGTAATCCATAATTCACCATTGTCAAGTTTATCACGTTTTACATTTTATGGTTGTTGTGGTTTTGTTATTTCTCCTCAGTTTCAACTTTTTTTTTTTACATTATTTAGCTTTTGTCATGGAAGAGACGTTTTTTTAATGTATATCCATAAACCTCATAGATTTAAATACATTTTAGAGGATTAGACCTAACTAGTCTGCGCCTCCATTCTTGTATAGTTTCTATGTTTCCAGTACACTCACCTGCGCACCATAGGGTCTAGTCCTTAGGGCCTCATTTATCAATGAGTTTTATTATTCACAAGGAGTGATAAAACTCGCTGTGTATGATAAATGATGCTCCAGCCAATCAGCTCCCAACTGTCATTTTAGAAAGTGTGAGTCCATAATCACTAAAACAATATATATAGTATGATTCCTACCTTTGTGGACATTCTATCTAGTGTGTCCATCTGCTCAGATGTGTCCAAGGAGGAGCCTAAGAGGCGAAAATTATTTCTCCTTTATACAGTTATGTCTATCGCAGTCATTCTGAAACAGAACCCCATTATGAACCTAAGTACACACATTTAGTCACAGCTCAGATCATTAACATCTCTGAATGAGTAGGTTCCGGTAAGTACAGTATGTGGTAACATAACTACTAATATATGTTGTTCTACAACTTGATATCTGATCAGCAGACTGATAGATTTGTCAAATAGATGATTATTGGTCCCATCAATCCCTAATGCTTCACACAGGTGACCATATAGGGCAACAGACGGCAATCAAATTAGCTGGTCAGTAAAACAATTGTTTGGAGTTGTATACAGTATGTATCACCCTGAAAAGATACAAGCGTATGCGATCGATATTTCCCAAATTCAAACCATCGTACGCCCACATATTGGGCGGGATGTACTAACCTTGCAGTGTACATCTCGCTAGTCACCGCAAAATGACTAATTGCATATGTACTAAGATATGCGATTAGTATTGCA
Organism: Taudactylus pleione; assembly: GCA_031769625.1. Classification (NCBI taxonomy): domain Eukaryota; kingdom Metazoa; phylum Chordata; class Amphibia; order Anura; family Myobatrachidae; genus Taudactylus; species Taudactylus pleione. The sequence goes on from JAUIMM010000026.1 coordinate 2,285,151, forward strand.
AAGGATAGCGCTTGCGATAAGAGCTGCCCTTTGAGAAACAGCCGACGCCGGGAGAGGGGCCCCCCCCCCTCCGAGCCCTGGGTGCTTCCTGCTGGTGAAGCGTTGGGTGCGAGATGCGGTAAGAAGCCCATAGGCTGCCATAGGGTAACGCCAGGTTTTTCTGGCATTACCCTCCGCACCGAAAATAGAGCGGCCGGGGTTTAGTACATATGAAAACGGGGTTTTTACCACATTTTTCCTTTAGTACATCCCAGCCATTCAATGCTAAGCTAGCAATGGGATGGATACATAATGCAATTGCAATGCAGTAAACATAGCTTATAATTTATTCAATGTGTCACACTGTTTATAGGGATTCCAAGTCATAAATTAGCCCCAATAATACACATTCCAATCCAATGTTCTGTTCTCTTATAGTGTTGGTCAGTATAGAAAGTTCTCATGTGGCGAAAATATACTCAGACACGGATAATAATAAAGATAATGCAGGGCCGTAGCTAGGGTAGTGCGGCCGGTGCCATCGCATAGGGCACCACAGGTCAGGGGGCGCTGTTTGGGCCTGTCAAAATTCTGTTTATCATTCTCACTTGTAGCGTCCTCTTATTTCATCCACAGCATCTCCTGGCCTCCCCTATCTCTTCCCTGGCCCTTCCCCATGAGGCCATGGCCTTCTCTCAGGTGCACTATATTATGTCCCTATTTATCCCCAGCATCTCCTGGCCTCCCCTATCTCTTCCCTGGCCCTTCCCCATGAGGCCATGGCCTTCTCTCAGGTGCACTATATTATGTCCCTATTTATCCCCAGCATCTCCTGGCCTCCCCTATCTCCTCCCTGGCCCTTCCCCATGAGGCCTTGGCCCTCTCTCAGGTGCACTATATTATGTCCCTATTTATCCCCAGCATCTCCTGGCCTCCCCTATCTCTTCCCTGGCCCTTCCCCATGAGGCCATGGCCTTCTCTCAGGTGCACTATATTATGTCCCTATTTATCCCCAGCATCTCCTGGCCTCCCCTATCTCTTCCCTGGCCCTTCCCCATGAGGCCATGGCCTTCTCTCAGGTGCACTATATTATGTCCCTATTTATCCCCAGCATCTCCTGGCCTCCCCTATCTCCTCCCTGGCCCTTCCCCATGAGGCCATGGCCCTATCTCAGGTGCACTATATTATGTCCCTATATATCCCCAGCATCTCCTGGCCTCCCCTATCTCTTCCCTGGCCCTTCCCCATGAGGCCATGGCCCTCTCTCAGGTGCACTATATTATGTCCCTATTTATCCCCAGCATCTCCTGGCCTCTCCTATCTCTTCCCTGGCCCTTCCCCATGAGGCCATGGCCCTCTCTCAGGTGCACTATATTATGTCCCTATTTATCCCCAGCATCTCCTGGCCTCCCCTATCTCTTCCCTGGCCCTTCCCCATGAGGCCATGGCCCTCTCTCAGGTGCACTATATTATGTCCCTATTTATCCCCAGCATCTCCTGGCCTCCCCTATCTCTTCCCTGGCCCTTCCCCATGAGGCCATGGCCCTATCTCAGGTGCACTATATTATGTCCCTATATATCCCCAGCATCTCCTGGCCTCTCCTATCTCTTCCCTGGCCCTTCCCCATGAGGCCATGGCCCTCTCTCAGGTGCACTATATTATGTCCCTATTTATCCCCAGCATCTCCTGGCCTCTCCTATCTCTTCCCTGGCCCTTCCCCATGAGGCCATGGCCCTCTCTCAGGTGCACTATATTATGTCCCTATTTATCCCCAGCATCTCCTGGCCTCCCCTATCTCTTCCCTGGCCCTTCCCCATGAGGCCATGGCCCTCTCTCAGGTGCACTATATTATGTCCCTATTTATCCCCAGCATCTCCTGGCCTCCCCTATCTCTTCCCTGGCCCTTCCCCATGAGGCCATGGCCCTATCTCAGGTGCACTATATTATGTCCCTATATATCCCCAGCATCTCCTGGCCTCTCCTATCTCTTCCCTGGCCCTTCCCCATGAGGCCATGGCCCTCTCTCAGGTGCACTATATTATGTCCCTATTTATCCCCAGCATCTCCTGGCCTCCCCTATCTCTTCCCTGGCCCTTCCCCATGAGGCCATGGCCCTCTCTCAGGTGCACTATATTATGTCCCTATTTATCCCCAGCATCTCCTGGCCTCTCCTATCTCTTACCTGGCCCTTCCCCATGAGGCCATGGCCCTCTCTCAGGTGCACTATATTATGTCCCTATTTATCCCCAGCATCTCCTGGCCTCCCCTATCTCTTCCCTGGCCCTTCCCCATGAGGCCATGGCCCTCTCTCAGGTGCACTATATTATGTCCCTATTTATCCCCAGCATCTCCTGGCCTCCCCTATCTCTTCCCTGGCCCTTCCCCATGAGGCCATGGCCCTCTCTCAGGTGCACTATATTATGTCCCTATTTATCCCCAGCATCTCCTGGCCTCCCCTATCTCTTCCCTGGCCCTTCCCCATGAGGCCATGGCCCTCTCTCAGGTGCACTATATTATGTCCCTATTTATCCCCAGCATCTCCTGGCCTCCCCTATCTCTTCCCTGGCCCTTCCCCATGAGGCCATGGCCCTATCTCAGGTGCACTATATTATGTCCCTATATATCCCCAGCATCTCCTGGCCTCTCCTATCTCTTCCCTGGCCCTTCCCCATGAGGCCATGGCCCTCTCTCAGGTGCACTATATTATGTCCCTATTTATCCCCAGCATCTCCTGGCCTCCCCTATCTCTTCCCTGGCCCTTCCCCATGAGGCCATGGCCCTCTCTCAGGTGCACTATATTATGTCCCTATTTATCCCCAGCATCTCCTGGCCTCTCCTATCTCTTACCTGGCCCTTCCCCATGCCCATGAGGCCATGGCCCTCTCTCAGGTGCACTATATTATGTCCCTATCTATCCCCAGCATCTCCTGGCCTCCCCTATCTCTTCCCTGGCCCTTCCCCATGAGGCCATGGCCCTCTCTCTGGTGCACTATATTATGTCCCTATTTATCCCCAGCATCTCCTGGCCTCCCCTATCTCTTCCCTGGCCCTTCCCCATGAGGCCATGGCCCTATCTCAGGTGCACTATATTATGTCCCTATATATCCCCAGCATCTCCTGGCCTCTCCTATCTCTTCCCTGGCCCTTCCCCATGAGGCCATTCCCATTTTTTGGGTACATTATGTCACTTTGAAAAATGAGGGGGGCGCCAATGTTCTTTCTGGCACAGGGCACCAAAAAGTCTAGTAACGGCTCTGAGATAATGCGATTACCAGCAAATACAGCTTTCCAAATCCATTAAACATAAGTCATAAGGGGATGTAGTTATGATGCGGCCGCCAGTCTCAATCCCGAGAAAGAAATCCTGGCAAGGGATTTAACATAGGCGTCGAAATACCGATGCCTATGTTAATCCCGACCTCAGAACCCAGAGAGGACACTTAGCCGGGTATGGGGGGATAGGTTTAGGGACCCAAGGGGGGGACATAGGGTTAGCCACCCCCCCGGGGAAGGTTAGGGTTAGGCTAGGGAAAGGGGGGGTTAGGTTTAGGCACTAGGGAGGGGGATAGGGTTAGGCACCCCCCCGGGAGGGTTAGGTTTAGGGTGCGGGGAGAGGGGGTTAGGCACTTATGAAGGGAGGTTAGGGTTAGGCAGTAGGGGGGAAGGTTAGGGTTAGGCACCCCTAAAGGAGGGTTAGGGGGAGAGAGGGGTAGGGATAGTGGACTTACCTTTGCTGTCGGGATTTCAAACCATGGAACCATCAGGCTGCGGCAGTCGGGATTTGAACCGCCGGGCTGGAGTCCGGCTGTCATTCATACTGATTCCGTCATAGGATATGAGTTTTATACACAAATTACAATCAGACACGGCAGTCTGAATGAAGTTATACAGTTACCATCATGGATACCAGGGGTGGGGAGGGCGGTCGGCGTGTGCACCTGCCTGACCACATCCATAAACTGGATTCGCGTTTCGTCTACTGTGAGTCTTGTTCACCATGTTTCCTGCGATCTGTTAGACAGTGTAACTATGTTGCATTAGTCCTGGATCAACAAGGTAGAATACTGAGTTGAATATTATTGCAATCCTGACAAATAAGCAGAATTTGTATTGTATACCAGACATATGCTTTGAGCATTATCTGGTAAGGTATATCCCACTCACCGCTGTTCTGTAACCCACTCACTGCTGCTCCATAATGGGGAGGGAGATAAAGGGGTCTATTTACTAGGCCTTGGATGGAGATAAAGTACCAACCAACCAGCTCCTAACTGTCATTTTTCAAACACTGCCTGTGACATGGCAGTTAGGAGCTGATTGGCTGGTACTTTTTCTCCGTTCACTTTATCTTCATCCACGGCTTAGCAAATAGACCCCATAGTCCGCTCCCCGCTGCTCTGTAATAGGGAGGTATACCCGCTCACCACTGCTCTGTAACAGGGAGGTATATCCAGCTCACTGCTGTTATGCACAGGAAGGTGTATCTTACTCACTGCTGCTCTGTATCAGAGAGGTACAGTACAACCCGCTCACTGCTGCTCTGTATCAGAGAGGTACAGTACAACCCGCTCACTGCTGCTCTGTATCAGAGAGGTACAGTACAACCCGCTCACTGCTGCTCTGTACAGGGAGGTCTATCCTGCACACCACTGCTTTGTGACAAGGAGATATAACCTGCTCAGCACTGCTTTGTGACAAGGAGATATAACCTGCTCAGCACTGCTCCATAAGTGGGATATATATATAACGCACTTACTGCTGCTCTGCACTGGGAGACTTGCCACTGCTCTGTAATAGGGAGGGAGATATATTGCACTCACCACTGCTCTGAGCAGGCAGGTACACATCCCGCTCACCTCTGCTCTGTAAGAAGGGGGGGGGGGGGTATAACCCACTCACCACTGCTCTGTACAGGAAGGTTGTTCGCTCACTGCTGCTTTGTAAGAGGAAGGTATAAACCCGCTCACTGCTGCTCAATATCATGACGTATAACCCGCTCACTGCTGCTCTATATAAGGAGGTATAACCCTCTCACTGATGCTCTATATAAAGAGGTATAACCCACTCACTGCAGCTCTATATAAGGAGGTATAACCCGCTCACTGCTGCTCTATATAATGATGTATAACCCACTCACTGCTGCTCTATATAAGGAGGTATAACCCTCTCACTGCTGCTCTATATAAAGAGGTATAACCCTCTCACTGCTGCTCTATATAAAGAGGTATAACCCGCTCACTGCTGCTCTATATAAGGAGGTATATCCCGCTCACTGCTGTTCTATATAATGAGGTATAACCCGCTCACTGCTGCTCTATATAAGGAGGTATAAGCCACTCCCTGCTGCTATATATAGGGAGGTATAACCCACTCACTGCTGCTATATATGGAGGTATAACTCGCCCCCTGCTACTCTATATAAGTAAGGTGGTATAACCCACTCACAGGTGCTCTCCATAAGGATGTATAACCCACTCACTGCTACTCTATAAAGGGAGGTATAACCCGCTCACTGCTACTCTATAAAGGGAGGTATATCCTGTACATAATAAATCCCAGCTGCTTAAACATTTTGTATAAGTATATATTACACTGTCGGGTTTGAACATTACATCTGCAGTCTAAAGAATGTAATCAGACTTACATTATGTAGCCTTTTCTCTAACTACAGTCTGTTCTGTTTATTCCAGGTGACGTCTCCTTGCCATGGTGAGAACGTTCATCCTTGCCTGCAACTTTTCTTTTACATTTGTGTTTATTTTAAAATGTGATCTTATCTAGTGGGCAAAATAAATGTGATAAATTATTGCACTGTATGTTCAGTTAGTGATATAGCTTATAGCTACCTGCGTATAAATGATGGGTAAATCTTGCTATTAAACACCAATCACAGCTATTTTACATTATGTTAGGTTACTGTACCTAATCAGCTGTTTCACTATACTGTGTAAACTGTATATTAGATTATAATGTAATCACTACTGTAGTTCACTGTTTACCATATAAACCACTAGGGAGTCACATGAACAAGTTATACAAGGTGACTTCAAACATCCATACTAATTTATATAGTAGTTATATAGGTTTATACATCATATACAGGGGCTGCTGGGTATACAGTGCTTATAGTGGGTCGCCCAAACCCAAAGCTGGTAGCTTCTGGGAAATGGCGATATCATTAATACCTGGACACTGTTAGGGTGCTGAGGACCTGTAACAGTGTAATATATTGTATGACAGTCTGTATATAGTATGAAAACATTGACATTGTTCCTGTCTGATTTCTCTATTACAGGCGTCACTGAATGCCGGACAGTCATTATCCAGACCTTCACCTCCCAGATAAATGTCACAGGACTGGCAGACGGATTTACCGTGCAGAATGTAACCAGTATAGATGGGACTCTGGTGCTGGCATCTGATAACAGCACTAATAATACATCACTGATGAGCTTTGTGTCGGGTACACAATATATTCTCTACTATGGAAATGCCTCAGTCAGCTGCTGCCGGAACTTCACTACCAGTAAGTGTGGGGGCGCGGGGGTCATACACTGGCAGGTTCTGTTATTGCCCCTCTGTATGTATAATGTGCATCGCTACCAGTAAGTGTGGGGGCACTGGGGTCATACACTGGCAGGTTCCGTTATCGCCCCTCTGTATGTATAAAGTGCATCGCTACCAGTAAGTGTGGGGGCACTGGGGTCATACACTGGCAGGTTCCGTTACTGCTCCTCTGTATGTATAATGTGCATCGCTACCAGTAAGTGTGGGGGCACTGGGGTCATACACTGGCAGGTTCCGTTATTGCTCCTCTGTATGTATAATGTGCATCACTACCAGTAAGAGTGTGGGCACTGGGGTCATACACTGGCAGGTTCTGTTATTGCTCCTCTGTATGTATAATGTGCATCGCTACCAGTAAGTGTGTGGACACTGGGGTCATACACTGGCAGGTTCTGTTATTGCTCCTCTGTATGTATAATGTGCATCACTACCACTAAGTGTGGGGGCGCTGGGGTCATACACTGGCAGGTTCTGTTATTGCCCCTCTGTATGTATAATGTACATCACTACCAGTAAGTGTGGGGGCACTGGGGTCACACACTGGCAGGTACTGTTATTGCTCCTCTCTATGTATAATGGGCATCACTACCAGTAAGTGTGGGGGCACTGGGGTCATACACTGGCAGGTTCCGTTATTGCTCCTCTGTATGTATAATGTACATCACTACCAGTAAGTGTGGGGGCGCTGGGGTCATACACTGGCAGGTTCCGTTATTGCTCCTCTGTATGTATAATGTACATCACTACCAGTAAGTGTGGGGGCACTGGGGTCATACACTGGCAGGTTCTGTTATTGCTCCTCTGTATGTATAATGTGCATCACTACCACTAAGTGTGGGGGCACTGGGGTCATACACTGGCAGGTTCTGTTATTGCCCCTCTGTATGTATAATGTGCATCACTACCAGTAAGTGTGGGGGCTGTGTGGTCATACACTGGCAGGTTCTGTTATTGCTCCTCTGTATGTATAATGTACATCACTACCAGTAAGTGTGGGGGCACTGGGGTCATACACTGGCAGGTTCTGTTACTGCTCCTCTGTATGTATAATGTGCATCACTACCAGTACGTGTGGGGGCACTGGGGTCCTACACTGGCAGGTTCTGTTACTGCTCCCCTGTATGTATAATGTACATCACTACCAGTAAGTGTGGGGGCGCTGGGGTCATACACTGGCAGGTTCTGTTACTGCTCCTCTGTATGTATAATGTGCATCACTACCAGTAAGTGTGGGGGCGCTGGGGTCATACACTGGCAGGTTCTGTTATTGCTCCTCTGTATGTATAATGTGCATCACTACCAGTAAGTGTGGGGGCGCTGGGGTCATACACTGGCAGGTTCTGTTATTGCTCCTCTGTATGTATAATGTGCATCACTACCAGTACGTGTGGGGGCACTGGGGTCATACACTGGCAGGTTCTGTTACTGCTCCTCTGTATGTATAATGTGCATCACTACCAGTAAGTGTGGGGGCACTGGGGTCATACACTGGCAGGTTCTGTTATTACTCCACTGTATGTATAATGTACATCACTACCAGTAAGTGTGGGGGCACTGGGGGCATACACTGGCAGGTTCTGTTACTGCTCCTCTGTATGTATAATGTGCATCACTACCAGTAAGTGTGCGGGCACTGGGGTCATACACTGGCAGGTTCTGTTATTGCTCCGCTGTATGTATAATGTGCATCACTACCAGTAAGTGTGGGGGCACTGGGGTCATACACTGGCAGGTTCTGTTATTGCTCCTCTGTATGTATAATATGCATCACTACCAGTAAGTGTGGGGGCGCTGGGGTCATACACTGGCAGGTACTGTTATTGCTCCTCTGTATGTATAATGTACATCACTACCAGTAAGTGGGGGGGGCGCTGGGGTCATACACTGGCAGGTTCTGTTACTAGTCCTCTGTATATATAATGTGCATCACTACCAGTAAGTGTGGGGGCACTGGGGTCATACACTGGCAGGTTCTGTTATTGCTCCTCTGTATGTATAATGTGCTCTAGACACAGGTTAGGTTTGTGTTTAGGGATAGCTCAAAAAAATTCAAGGGTTTGTTGTTCATTGTGTTAGAGGTAACAGCTCACTGTGGGCCTGATTCTGACCCGCTCGCAAGCACTCGCAAGCGGGTCGATGTTGGCCCAGTGCGCATGCGCACGACGGAGCCGGCTCCATCGTGCGCATGCGCGAGACCCGGATAGCGACGGGCAAGCCGTCGCTTCGGGTCTCGCTACAAAGGGGGCGTGCTGTCGATGTTGAGTGACATCACGCCCCCTTTGGTGGGCGGGCCGGGGGCGTGGCTGCCCAGACTAGGAGGTGTTCCCATGGGAACGCCTACCGTCTAGGGCCGGCCCCAGTGACATCACAAGTGATGTCAGTGGGAGTGCTTTCGGCTCTGTTAGTGCCGAAAGCACTCTTGGGCTTGCGGCAACGAGACCCTACCACAAGGGTCTCGTCGCAAGCCCGATGGTCGCGATGGTCTTGACCATCGCAACCATCTTCCTGGCCACTCGCTGTAGCTGTGGGTGGTCACCCACAGCTATGCGAGCGACCAGGAGGCCGCTCTAAAAAAAGAGAAGGATGGCCCTGATTCAGAGCGAGCGCTCTGTCAGAGCGTCCGGATCTGAATCAGGGCCTGTGTTAGTAATGATGAATAACATACAGTATATGCAGAAAAGAAGGCATAGTAGAGAATATGTTTGTGCTTCTTAAAGGACAAGCTTAAAATTAAAAGAGAATACTCTATATTTCATGAATCTAGTATTTTCTGTAAAAGTTTATAAAAAAAATTAAAAAACAAAATTCATTATAAAAACGGTATTTTTTTTTAATATAATTGAATCAATAATGATTCTGTTATCCATCACAAGACCAGTGGTACATCAGCTTCTAACAGTGTTCTTGTGTTGGGTTTAATAAGAACTAGCCCACCTTAGCAAGACCTCTTCCTACGAAAGAATTTTGTAGGGTAGCGCAACGGTCATATGCAGACCAGTGTTACCTGCTGGGGATGCACATAAATGCCGTTCCAGAAATTCTCTATTACAGTGACGTAATCAGGATGGCGTTCCGATACCTTCCTCCTGATAATCCAGGAATCAGAAAATCTCACTGGAGCGCAAAGGTGCCCTAATCCCATACCTAAACATTACAGTATGTCCCCAGCGGCCTCACTGCTATGGTAGCTGTGCAGGAATTTGAAACAGAGCTGCTCTCATGAGGGCTGGAGACCGGCTGCGCAGCGAGACTCTGAAACAGAGCTGCTCTCATGAGGACTGGAGACCGGCTGCGCAGCGAGACTCTGAAACAGAGCTGCTCTCATGAGGCCTGGAGACCGGCTGCGCAGCGAGACTCTGAAACAGAGCTGCTCTCATGAGGCCTGGAGACCGGCTGCGCAGCGAGACTCTGAAACAGAGCTGCTCTCATGAGGCCTGGAGACCGGCTGCGCAGCGAGACTCTGAAACAGAGCTGCTGTCATGAGGACTGGAGACCGGCTGCGCAGCGAGACTCTGAAACAGAGCTGCTCTCATGAGGCCTGGAGACCGGCTGCGCAGCGAGACTCTGAAACAGAGCTGCTCTCATGAGGCCTGGAGACCGGCTGCGCAGCGAGACTCTGAAACAGAGCTGCTGTCATGAGGACTGGAGACCGGCTGCGCAGCGAGACTCTGAAACAGAGCTGCAGCGCCGGCTGACACCGGACCCCAGATAGGTAAGAATAATTATATTGATGCAAGGGTTGTGGTATGGGCCCCTCTGCACCCAGGGACCAATGTGCGCAGCACACCACCCTGCACCCATTATAGATAAAAAATGCCCCAGATGCCGTAGCATGATTTGCAGCAATTTGAAACAGAGCTGCTCTTATGAGGACTGGAGACCGGCTGCACAGCGAGACACTGAAACAGAGCTGCTCTCATGAGGACTGGAGACTGGCTGCACAGCGAGACACTGAAACAGAGCTGCTCTCATGAGGACTGGAGACCGGCTGCACAGCGAGACACTGAAACAGAGCTGCTCTCATGAGGACTGGAGACCGGCTGCGCAGCGAGACACTGAAACAGAGCTGCTCTCATGAGGACTGGAGACCGGCTGCGCAGCGAGACACTGAAACAGAGCTGCTCTCATGAGGACTGGAGACCGGCTGCGCAGCGAGACACTGAAACAGAGCTGCTCTCATGAGGACTGGAGACCGGCTGCGCAGCGAGACACTGAAACAGAGCTGCTCTCATGAGGACTGGAGACCGGCTGCGCAGCGAGACACTGAAACAGAGCTGCTCTCATGAGGACTGGAGACCGGCTGCGCAGCGAGACTCTGAAACAGAGCTGCTCTCATGAGGCCTGGAGACCGGCTGCGCAGCGAGACTCTGAAACAGAGCTGCTGTCATGAGGACTGGAGACCGGCTGCGCAGCGAGACTCTGAAACAGAGCTGCAGCGCCGGCTGACACCGGACCCCAGATAGGTAAGAATAATTATATCGATGCAAGGGTTGTGGTATGGGCCCCTCTGCACCCAGGGACCAATGTGCGCAGCACACCACCCTGCACCCATTATAGATAAAAAATGCCCCAGATGCCGTAGCATGATTTGCAGCAATTTGAAACAGAGCTGCTCTTATGAGGACTGGAGACCGGCTGCACAGCGAGACACTGAAACAGAGCTGCTCTCATGAGGACTGGAGACTGGCTGCACAGCGAGACACTGAAACAGAGCTGCTCTCATGAGGACTGGAGACCGGCTGCACAGCGAGACACTGAAACAGAGCTGCTCTCATGAGGACTGGAGACCGGCTGCGCAGCGAGACACTGAAACAGAGCTGCTCTCATGAGGACTGGAGACCGGCTGCGCAGCGAGACACTGAAACAGAGCTGCTCTCATGAGGACTGGAGACCGGCTGCGCAGCGAGACACTGAAACAGAGCTGCTCTCATGAGGACTGGAGACCGGCTGCGCAGCGAGACACTGAAACAGAGCTGCTCTCATGAGGACTGGAGACCGGCTGCGCAGCGAGACACTGAAACAGAGCTGCTCTCATGAGGACTGGAGACCGGCTGCGCAGCGAGACACTGAAACAGAGCTGCTCTCATGAGGACTGGAGACCGGCTGCGCAGCGAGACACTGAAACAGAGCTGCTCTCATGAGGCCTGGAGACCGGCTGCGCAGCGAGACACTGAAACAGAGCTGCTTTCATGAGGACTGGAGACCGGCTGCGCAGCGAGACACTGAAACAGAGCTGCTCTCATGAGGACTGGAGACCGGCTGCGCAGCGAGACACTGAAACAGAGCTGCTCTCATGAGGACTGGAGACCGGCTGCGCAGCGAGACACTGAAACAGAGCTGCTCTCATGAGGACTGGAGACCGGCTGCGCAGCGAGACACTGAAACAGAGCTGCTCTCATGAGGACTGGAGACTGGCTGCACAGCGAGACTCTGAAACAGAGCTGCTGTCATGAGGACTGGAGACCGGCTGCGCAGCGAGACTCTGAAACAGAGCTGCAGCGCCGGCTGACACCGGACCCCAGATAGGTAAGAATAATTATATCGGTGCAAGGGTTGTGGTATGGGCCCCTCTGCACCCAGGGACCAATGTGCGCAGCCCACCACCCTGCACCCATTATAGATAAAAAATGCCCCAGATGCCGTAGCATGATTTGCAGCAATTTGAAACAGAACTGCTCTCATGAGGACTGGAGACCGGCTGCACAGCGAGACACTGAAACAGAGCTGCTCTCATGAGGACTGGAGACCGGCTGCGCAGCTAGACACTGAAACAGAGCTGCTCTCATGAGGACTGGAGACCGGCTGCGCAGCGAGACACTGAAACAGAGCTGCTCTCATGAGGACTGGAGACCGGCTGCGCAGCGAGACACTGAAACAGAGCTGCTCTCATGAGGACTGGAGACTGGCTGCACAGCGAGACACTGAAACAGAGCTGCTTTCATGAGGACTGGAGACCGGCTGCGCAGCGAGACACTGAAACAGAGCTGCTCTCATGAGGACTGGAGACCGGCTGCGCAGCGAGACACTGAAACAGAGCTGCTCTCATGAGGACTGGAGACCGACTGCGCAGCGAGACACTGAAACAGAGCTGCTCTCATGAGGACTGGAGACCGGCTGCGCAGCGAGACACTGAAACAGAGCTGCTCTCATGAGGACTGGAGACCGGCTGCGCAGCGAGACACTGAAACAGAGCTGCTCTCATGAGGACTGGAGACCGGCTGCGCAGCGAGACACTGAAACAGAGCTGCTCTCATGAGGACTGGAGACCGGCTGCGCAGCGAGACACTGAAACAGAACTGCTTTCATGAGGACTGGAGACCGGCTGCGCAGCGAGACACTGAAACAGAGCTGCTCTCATGAGGACTAGAGACCGGCTGCGCAGCGAGACTCTGAAACAGAACTGCTTTCATGAGGACTGGAGACCGTCTGCGCAGCGAGATTCTGAAACAGAACTGCTTTCATGAGGACTGGAGACCGGCTGCGCAGCGAGATTCTGAAACAGAACTGCTTTCATGAGGACTGGAGACCGGCTGCGCAGCGAGATTCTGAAACAGAACTGCTTTCATGAGGACTGGAGACCGGCTGCGCAGCGAGACTCTGAAACAGAACTGCTTTCATGAGGACTGGAGACTGGCTGCGCAGCGAGATTCTGAAACAGAGCTGCTCTCATGAGGACTGGAGACCGGCTGCGCAGCGAGACTCTGAAACAGAACTGCTCTCATGAGGACTGGAGATCGGCTGCGCAGCGAGACTCTGAAACAGAGCTGCAGCGCCGGCTGACACAGGACCCCAGAGAGGTAAGAATAATTATATCGGTGGGTGCAAGGGTTGTGGTATGGGCCCCCCTGCACCCAGGGACCAATGTGCGCTGCACACCACCCTGCACCCATTATAGATAAAAAATGCCCCAGATGCCGTAGCATGATTGACATGCTGCTGGCATTTGTGGATTTGGGGGTGGTGACAGAAAGTTATAGAAAACAGGGGGCGTGCCTAAGTAAGCGCAGCTTCACAGACCCCCGCTGTGTTATTTACCTGGACATCCTGAGTAACCTGAGGGTTATGCAGATGTGCGATATTCACACAGTTGATATGGGATGTAGTAGGGATGCCAGAGGTCAGAATCCTGGTGCCGGAATCACGTATCCAACCCAGTTGTTACGATGCTCCATCTTCAGAAGCAGCAGCAGATCACAGAAGCCGGCCTTGGGGTATATTTATTAAAGTTCGATTTTGCATTTAATGTTCCATTTAGCTCACCTAAAAATGGAATCAAATCGAATGTAGAAATCCCTGTCAAAATCCCACATTTACTAAAATTTGATTTTGGAATCCTTTTCTAAATTGAATTTGATTTGGTTCAATTTTGAATAGTGATTTCTTGTTCGATTTTGCATGACCATGTCCAAATTGAACACCAAATCAAAGTTCAAAATAATAGACCTGCTTCATACTGGAATTTTTAGCATGTGCACAGATGCATGCACAGATCAGTAAGATCCGTGCATGCTTCTGTGTGTAAAAAAATTGAAGAGTTAAAAAAAACTATTTAAAAATTTACGTGAGGTCCCCCCTAAAAGCACAAACCAGCACCAGGCTTTTTTGAGCTGGTCCTGGTTGTGATAATATGGAGGACACAAGGCATAGGGGTCCCCCGTATTTTGCACAACCAGCACTGGGCTCAGTGAGCCGGTCCTATTTTTGGACAAAAAAAAATGCAAAGTCCCGAACCCACGGACATAAGTACTTTCCTCTAAGGACGAATGTCAGCTCACTGAGCTAACTGCGGCATTTCACTTAAAAATGCATGGGCTGAGCATTCATTGACTGAAAAAGGCTTGCCTCCGCCTCTCTCAGCCAATGAGTGATTCCACCATTGCCTTCAGTGGTGAGAACCACTAGGTTCTCCAAGTACCAGCATGCAGGGGAGGCTTGCTGGGACCATACACAATCTACTCAGCACCCACTGACTAGGGATGCCAGGGATAGCCCCAGGCTATCAGCTCAGATCTGGGGTGTCCTGGAGTGGGGTGACACCTTTATTGGGGGGTCCCCACCTCCCCAGGGACCGCCGGTCAGCACTGACTAGTGGTCAGGTATAATGCTTTGCATTACACCTCCGCTAGAAATAGTCCATTGCTGATTTTGGAAAATACAGAGGACCCCTATATCTTTTGTCCCCTGTATTTTTAAAATCAGGACTGGCTCACTGAGCCCAGTGCTGGTTGTGGAAAATATGGAGGACCCCTCTGCTCTTTTGTCCCTCGTATTTTCACAACCAGGACCGACTCAGAAAAGACTGGTGCTGATTGTGCTTTAAGGGGGGACCCCTCATAATTTTTTTTACATTCCAACACTTTACAACCTTTTTACGGACAGAAGCATGCACGGATCTCACTGATCCGTGCATGCATCTGTGTAATTCACAGGCTGCACTGCTGCATTGATTCTGGTTGCAGGGTGCTGTTCCAGGCACCCTGCAAGCCAGAAGCAAGGGCTGTGGGGTGGTGACGATGCCGCTCACAGAGCCTCTGTGCTGTGTGTGTGCGGCACCAGTTGCCCATAGCTAGTTACAGCCCTGCCACTACCTAGTCATCTCCCAGCTAGATTATTGCAATCTCCTGCTGTTTGGCTTTCCTCATGATCAGCTCTCCTCCATAGAATACATCCAAAATACTGTGGTGAGATTGACCATTCTATCTTGCCACTCCATGTCCACGACACCACTACAACCACTGTCTTCCCCACTCCTCCAAGATCCAGTTCAGGCCCTGCCTCCTTACCTTTAAGGCCCTCTCCATTAAAACCATCATCTCCTCACCCCCTTACATATCTTACCTTGTCTCGAAATACATCTACTTTCGCTCCTCTGATCTTCCTGAGAACTACGCCTTTCTTCTGTCCTGGTAACCACCTCACACACCTGCATCCACTTCTCTTGTGCTTCTCCTCTCCTGTGGAAATCTATACCCCACCGATCAAGCTCCCTGCCAACCTTCAATTAATCCCTCAAAACTCACATCTTTAAAATTTTCTTTTGAAACTCAGGTTCCTCAACCTCTGTATGCTGATTGGCTGACTGGCAAGATCAGTATTTTAAGGGTTTCATTCAGACAGCGTGGTTCAGAGTCTCATACAGAAAATATCAATGAGTACGGAAGTCCTGTATTTCTAGTTGTGAGCTGAAGGAGTTCTCCACGTCATGACATCATACTTTGGGCTTAGATTCTTGATGGTCCAGGTCTCAGCATTGTTGGCTTCCTTATGGTGTACAGCATGTTCAGCCCCCATACATCCCTCTGATGGTCCCACTATCTGGTGCTCAGGGCTCTGAAACATACATCCAGTAATGTGAATTTGGTGGCCCAGAAGTCCTTAATGTGGAAAGCTGCATTCTTCCTGGCTATTGCCACAGTTTGGAGGATTATAGAACTGGAGCTTTTATCTGTTTTCCACAAGGACAGAAATATTTTGAGGACTAAGACCAATTTGCAACTCCAAGGTAGTCTCTAGGTCCTACTTAAACTAGTAGGTATTGGTTTGGGGTACAGTATGCACTGAGATTGACCTTTGAATGAAGATAACTTGCTTCACTCCTTGGATGTTGCTCGGGCTCCTACGATTTATGTCCAAAAGACTATGGAGGTACCTTGGTTAGACAAGCTCGTTATCTATGATTCCCACAAAAACTTATAAGCAGAAAATAGCTATGTGCATTATCTGTGTAATCCACCAGATTTACATTGGGGCCAGCAAGCCATTTCCGAAGAATGTAAGGGCTCATTCGGATAGGTTGGTGGGAGCAGCAAGACATGGGGTGTCTGCTAAACAGCTGTGCAGGGCGACCACCTGGTCTTCCATACACATGTTAACAAAATTCTATAGACATGACACCTTTGTGTTCAACAGCTTTGGGCATAAGGTAAGGCTGCCCAGGAGCACTCCCACCCTTACGAATATCTTTGGGACATTCCCAGTTTGCCCGTCCCCAAGGATAACAGAAATATAGACCCTTTTACCCTCCTTGTTTCTTTGATTCTTTCATGACAGTGATTTTTCTTCTCTGCCTTCTTTTTGTCCTTTGGAGCTTTACTTAATGAAAAAATGAGTTTGCAAGGCAGCCTATCAGGGTCCAGTATAATTGCCCAGTCTCCTCATACCACTTGCTCTACCCAGTGTTCCCCATGTAACCAGAAAAAGGACTGAACGTAAGTACAAAGATCACTTATCAATTGTTGTTAGTTAATGATGAGTGTATTATACTGCACTGTAATAATAAATTACAATAAATATCCTTTCACCATATATGTCTGTGTTTCCATCGTTTTAGAGCCATTGTCGGTGAAGTCACTAAGTACCGGTAATGTGACTTCATATTCTGTGTCCCTGATGTGGAGTAAACCCAATGAGTATCAGGCATCTTACACCTACAGAATCCAGACAAATGTCACATCACCAGCTACAATGATAAATAATACAACAGTGACAAATGAATCAGCTACAATAATGAGTCTAACAGCAGGAGAAACATATACATTCATGGTATATACAAGAGCTGGTGATAATGTCACTGAGTCTGACCCTGTGTCAGTAACTACCTGCACATGTGAGTACAGACGGACTGGAACATATGAGTTATACCTGTATATTTATAAGGTATGCGGTCGGGAAGCCGGCGGACCTAATCCCGGCAGCTGGCTTCCCGACTGTCATATCCAGGCAAGGGTTAGACCTACGCCGGTAGCCCGATGCCCGGCATCCCAATCAAAGGGACACCAGCCACCGAGCGCGGATAGCCGCAGAGGGGGGGGGGTGTAGGGAGGGTTAGGTTTAGGGTTCCCGGGAGTGACTTAGGGTTAGGCACCCCCCTGGGAGGTTAGGTTTAGGCTAGGGGAAGGGGGGGTTAGCGTTAGGCACCCCCTCGGGGGACTTAGGTTTAGGCGGCGGGGAAGAGGGGGGTTAGGTTTAGGCACTTAGTGGGGGGATTAGGGTTAGGCACTGGGGGGAAGGTTAGGGTTAGGCACCCCTAAGGGAGGGTTAGGGGGTAGAAATAGGTTAGTATATACTTATCTTTGATGATTGGGATTTCCTCCTCTGCCGGGATGCCGCTGTCGGGATTCCAACCGCTGAGCATGGGTCCGGTGGTAAATCATACCGATTCCATTTATAGATACCTTTGGGTAAATTTACTAAGATTCGAGTTTGGTCGAGTTATCAATCTCTGGAGAGTTTGGTCATTTTTTCCCACTCGCAAATTTATTGTCAAACTCGGGAGAGAATCTCCTTTGCTACAAGAAACGTCTGGAGAGTTAGCAAACTCTCTTCAATTCATCATCGGCCAAACTCGAGTAACTTTTCACCAATGAAGATAGGTTTAGGGAATTTAGCAATTTCAGAGTTGCAAAACTTTCACGAGAATGGACAAAACTCATGTCCAAATTCATGAAATCAATTCACCTGCCTGTGAGCTGCGAGTTCAGCAGCAACATACACAGATCAGCGTGATCCATGTGTGTTTTTGCCTGTAAATAGTCAAAAAAGAGTGAAATGTAAAAAAAATAATGTAGGGTCCCCCTCAAAAAGCATAACCAGCCCCGGGCTGCTCAGCCAGTCCTGCTTCCTAAAAATACGGGGTAAAAAATGAGTAGGGTTACCCCATATTGTAGGAGCCAGCACTGGGCTGCTGAGCCTGTCCTGGTTTTAAAAATAGGGGGGGGGAATTGTGTAGGGGTCCCCCACTTTTAAAACCAGCACTGGACTCAAATCCGGCCGGGGTGTAATGCCACAGTCAATCACCTATCACCGGGTCTCCTTGGCCAAAGCATTATCACCCTAAGCCGATCTGCCCAAAACAGGGATCTCAGAGGAGGCGGGGACCCCTCCAATAAAGGGGTCCCGCCTCTCCCGGTCTGAAGTCCGGGGCTCTTCCCCGCACCTCTGGGCTGTCAACTATTGTATTTTACAGTGGAACTACAGGTGCCAGCATGCCAGCCCTTTGGCACTTGTGGTACTACAAGTGACAGCACGCGGCCAGCACCCGTACCACCAGTTTAAAATAAATTGTTAAATTACCACAAAACTCACACACCGTGTCAAGTATAACTTTATTACACACACCTACTTATCCCACTGCTGCCAGGTGATCTGTCCACTTGTCCATGTAGAAATCCAATTTAAGTACCTGGAAAAAAGATCATATACTCACCTCTAACTGTGCTTCGGTCGCCTTTGCATCCATGATACTTGGCAAAAAAAAACAACGAATACCGTTCCATGCCAGACAAGTATACGTATATATGTTACCACACATACCTATACCTCGCAAAATAACAAATACAGCAGTCATCTGAAATTCCTACGGGCCGCCAGCCAATGAGAGGCCACTTAACATGTAGCGGGCACTCATTGGCTGTGACACATGTGAGTCATCTATTTATTAACATTATTTTTACTAAAATAAAGGGAAAAAGGGTGTTTTTACTCCAAGCCCTAATTATCACATATTTTTAGTAAGCAGATCGCCTTACCCATAATTGTAATGGGAAATGTGATCTGGCTAGAGTTACAAAAACAAACTGTGAAAAAATACCGGGGGAAGCCCTGTGATAATAACGCCACCTGAAGATGGTGTTATCCAGGGTTTCCCCCAGTTTCCTGACTCCTGCTCTGCTCTAACAGGCTGAGCAGAACTGAGTCCCAGTAATCAGATATATGGTCTAAATAGACCACAAGCTGATCACTGCAAAATAAATAAATAAAATAGTAAAAAAAAAAAAAGAAATTACCTGCATCAAGGGTGATCGGTGCTCCAGTGATGTCCTCCGAGGCTCCCATCAGCTGGTCTACCAGCTCCTGCACTGTGACCTTGGTCAGCAGCTGCATAGAACAGCTCACTGGAGTCACAGTGCAGGATGGGAGACCAGCTGACCGGAGCCCCAGAGGACATCACCGGAGCACCGATCACCGGAGGTAAGTGTAATCCGAGCGGGGGTGCAGCCGGTTCGCAGGGATCGGGGGGTAGCAGGGGGAGGGAGTTGCGCCTACCGCATGTGCTGACACAGTCCCCCTGTATTTTTTCCGAAAAATACAGGGAGAAGTGCCCGGAGGGGATTCACAGGGACAGAGCTTTATCGCAAGCTCTGTCCTTGCAAAGGAGTTTTGATAAATCCCTGTGATATTTCCTAAATTCGCAATGCAAATTTAGTCGGTAATATCGCACTACAACCACATCTTAAATGCAGATTGTAGTAAATAGAGCCCGTTATCATGATCATTGTTCATTTATAAGACGCCACAAAACTCGACAGCATTGGACAGGCAGCTTAAGCAAATTATTCATAGATAACGAACAAAAACATATGAGGTGTCTGAAGAAGGTGCAGACATGAGGTAGAGGCCGGAGATGGCCTGCCGGGCAATATGAGCTAGAGTGATTCCCAGTACCGCACCTAGGGGGAGGAGTTGCTGGATTGCCCCTGGTGGCCCTAAGAAGCAAGGGGCCAGCTGGGGGACACTAAAAGGATAAGCATACTAAGCCCTTAATGCAGGGAGCCAGGCAATGCTGAATACAGCCAAATACCTGAGCCCACAGCGCTCACGGGAAGGGAGGATGACAAGTCCGGGCAGCATGAGAAGAGATTGGAAGACTGTGTGGCGCATAAGGAGAGACTTTAAACCTGAGAGGGAAATGCAGGTAAGACGGCAGTCAGAGAAGAGAGAGAGGTGGGTAACCTGTGAGGGGAGAGCTGTGTTGTTGAAGGATCAATGCTAGAGAGTGGGACGGAGAATCTTACGGCTCGGGAAAGCACAGGAAATCTGAGACGTCACTTTGAGAAGAACATAAAAGTGCTATTGATATCATCATAAACTCGATTTTTGTGTTAGAAGTTAAAAACATGTCATTCCTTTATTAATATTATTAGCCAGTACTGTTGTGTAATTAATTGCATTACATTTTGAATTTACATTTGTAATAATTTGTTTTGATTAACTTCAAAGTGTCGGCGGCATCAGAATAAATGTATAGAACCCAGGGGGCATCACCCAAAATGTTTGGGAATCACTGAGGAAGAGGGATGGGTCTGTAGCTGGTGCTGCCCAGGGGGTATAGTGTCAGGTGGGGGGTAGGATAGGTTACAGAACATCCGAAAGATGACAGATTGGGGAGAGTCTAGTTAGGTGAGGAAGGGAGTTCAATAAGAGGGGTGTCACATGGGGGAAGTCATGTGGGTGGGGGATCAGTCTCATCGCAGCATTTAGGTTTGGACTAAGCGAGGTGAGGGAAAGGCTGGACAGAGGCGATGGCAGTGGAAGGTGGGAGATAATGAGAGCATGTAAATTGCATGTATCTAAAGATGTTTAACTTTTCTTCAGTTCCCGGACTCGCTGTCCCCATCACACTCAACAATTACAAGTCTGTTAATGTTCTTGGAGTCTCATGGATGACACCAGCAGGAAAAGTGGATCGTTATCAAATCAGTCTAACAGGAGCCATAAATATCACAGCACAAACTAATTCTACACAGACACAATGGGATATGACAGGGTTATTACCGGGCAGAGAATATACAGTCACTGTACAGACACTTAGCGGTAACTGCAGCCAGACATCCGCCCCAGTGACAGAGGCAACATGTGAGTATGACCGGGGTCACGTGACCTTCTTATCATGTGATCGTACATAGATACTGCACTTATTGTCCAGTTAATGTCTCTATCACACATGTATTGTCATTCATCTCCTGCTTACTGTTTCTGTTTTGCATTATTTTGAACATAGACTGTATATGTCCTCACTTATTGTCCTGTTAATCTCTCTATAACATTTGGATTCTCATTCATCTGACTGTATATGTCCTCAATTATGTGTATTTCTATGTTTTTACACAGATCCAACCCAACCAGGTAACATAAACTTTATCACAGTTGGAGTAAACAGCGTCACACTATCCTGGGGAGAGCCAGTCACTATGACAGGTGTAATAAAGTCATATAATATAACTTATGGGAAATCTTCAAGCACTTGGACTGTATCAAGTAACACAACAAATATCACCCTTCAGAGCCTGACATCTGGGACTAATTACACCATTACTGTGGTAACAGTCGGAGCCCGAGGCTATCAGAGTTTACCCGAGAGAGGATCTGTCTACACAGGTAGGTTTCCATCCTCTGAGAGCTGCGATAGATGATAATTGTCTAGTGCCTTGCATAGGCTGTGTGTCAGCTAGCAGATAGACACATTCAACTCCATTACTGTGCCAGAACACAGCAGGCTCCTCCCTGTATATGATGGAGGACAAGCCTCCAACAAGTCTGAGCACATCAGATTGGAGTTCTGGGCTCCTCCTGAGGGAGAAGGCATTCAGGACTGTAGATATAAGGTAGCTGAAGCAGGTGGTGAGAGAACAGAGTGAGAATGGAGGGAAGGGAAAGCAGAGGCCGGTGGAGAGAGATACAGTGACAGAAGAACATGTAAGAGGTTCTGTTTTTGGATTCTGCTCTTTTTTACTTCTGTCATAATCTTTCTCTCAACATGCGAAATAAAAAGAGCAGTACCAGAGCCTCTTCTAGTAGGGTGACATCAGTAACACTTTTCACCTGTCCTAAATTGCCTATAGGGTAGACTGGGGAGGAAGCCAT
This sequence comes from Taudactylus pleione, assembly GCA_031769625.1. NCBI lineage: Eukaryota > Metazoa > Chordata > Amphibia > Anura > Myobatrachidae > Taudactylus > Taudactylus pleione. The sequence continues at coordinate 2,307,340 of JAUIMM010000026.1, forward strand.
TTGCCAATCTTGTAACAAATAGGCCAGATCAGCGCCTTTCCCATGGCTATGGTTATCAGGGCTGACCTGGTGGAACCTCTTGGATAAAAAATTTGCCATGGCTTGCTCGGCTGGTTGGTCACTCTCCAGCCTTACCTGAGAAAAATTGGCCCTCAGTTTCTTCATGTAATTATTAAGGTGCAGTATCTGCATAAGGTGGTACTTTTGGAAGCCATTTCTGACTTTTTCCCATGGATGAACCTGTGTTTTCCCCCCATGGACACCTAGGTGAGAGCAGCTAAAGTAACAGGTACTGAAACAAATAATTCAGTTTTTAAATTCTTCACAGGTAGTTATGACTGTACCACAATATCAGAAAAGATTTGAGTTTAATTCCAACCTTTTTCTAGTTCAGAAGGAAGATTTGAAACTTAGAAGATCTAAAATGGGTCAACAGTTTTAAAAATGGAATCACTGAGATCTCTCATTCAGGGTAGGGAACCAAGCTAGAGCCTACTATACATTGATATAAAAGATGCTTATTTACATTTTCCAATGTGGGAAAAACATTAATGCCCTCTCAGCTTTACCACCCAATCTCAGCACTTGGCTCATACACAGTAGACGATGTGCTGAGAGATATTGGTGAAAGATATTGGGTGTACACACTGAACGATATCGTTCAGTAACGTCATCCTGTCACATCCCTGAACAGGCACTTTCTGCCGATATCATCAGATTGGCCTGCATGTTTGCACGACAACAAACATCGTTAACAACCCGCGGGAGCGTGCATCGTTTGTCGTTTGGTGCATACACACTGAACGATATATCGTAGAACGATATCGGTTATATAGTTCACTTTTATCATCTAGTGTGTATGCCCCATTACAGTTTATCACCCTTCTATTCGGTCTAGCAATGGGCACCAAAGGTTTTTGCAAAAATCATGGATGACCTGTTGATCAAGACTGAGGACCTCATTCAGACCCGCTTGCAAGCGCCTATGCGCTAGCAAGCGGGTCGATGGTGGGGCATGGCGCGTGCGCAAGCCCCAGAGCAAGAGAGAAATTCTCTCACTCCGGGGCTGTCGATGTTGATCGTCAGCTCGCCCCGTTTTGTAGGCGTGGTGGGGGGGTGCTCAGGCAAACGGAGGCGTTCCTGAAGGAATGCCTGCCGTTTGTAAGCGACCCTACTGACATCACCAGTGATGTCAATAGGGTGCTTCCTGCTCTGTTAGAGGAGACCCTTGCGGCAGGGTCCCGTCTACCGCAAGCCCCGATGGTCGCGATGGTCTTGACCATCGCGACCATCAACCTGGCCGCTCGCTAAAGCTGTGGGTGGTCAGAGGGCGGCTGCTCCTTTCTTTGTCTTTGTGTTCGCACCCAAATAACTATTCGAGTTTTGGATTCTCACTCAATTATCAAAAGTTCAGTCTAGTTCCCACACAAAGGATGATTTTCTGGCTGTTTCTCTTCAAGCCATCCTAAATAATAGAGTGTGTTTTTGCTGATTGGCAAAACTTCGGCCTTACCGAATCTTTTCAGGTTTTTAATGGTTCTCAAAAGGGTTTCGGCCTGTCATGCCATAAAGGTCCCTTTGGAAATGGAGGCTATATCTAAGGTATTTCAATTTGCACAATTCCAATACTAGGTGAACATTTTAATGAAATAGGCCCTGTCCAGTCAGTTCTTCAGGTTGTTCCCAAGGACACGACTGTCTCTTCTATGGAGAAAAAGGATGGACAATCAAAGCACGGGTCATGCGATCTCAATTTGGAATTGGACAATTGAAACAACAGAGTCTATAGGGCTGATGGTCAGTGGGCCTGATTCACTATGGATTGCAATACTGCGTACACATGCAGTTCAACTGCGATAGCAAACCAAACCACTGCGTTCGCAATGCAATCTCAGCACCACATAAGGACACCCACTTTACCATACGTACATCCGTAATACTTCGCAGAATAGTGAAACCATCGGTACAATTGAGTATCATCGGACCCATACGCACACGGCACTCCCTGTCAATCACTCTGCGATGGGTCTGCATAGCCGCGGCGATTGCAGTCCCGATCGCAGCGGCTGCGCATGCGCACTGCAATGCATACGCATGTACAGAATGTAACAATCGGCCCGATTCCGTGCATATTAGCAACTGCGATCCGTGCTGAAACAGGCCCAGTAATCCATCAGCACCACCTTCAAGAGCTTTGGACAAAGAAGGCATTAGTGTTAACAATCAATGTACTGGATCTCAGAGTGGTCTTGTAAAAATTCAACATCTTTTAAGAGGAAGACTAATCAAATTCAGTCCAACAATGCCACAGCAATGGCAGATATCAATCACCAGGAAGCAATAAAAAGTTTCCAGGTGATGAACAAGGTCAAAAGAACCATCTACTGGCCAGAGCACCATGTTCCAGCAATCTCTGCAGCCTTGATTCTGGGACCAGACAACTGAGGAGAAGACTTTCTCAGCAGAAATACTCTTCATCACAATGAATTTGTAGTATGTCAAATCAATTAATGTGTAATAAATATATTTCAATAGTTGCAGATTTTCCTGTACTGTGATCCCATTGAAACATTTTTTATTTATTTATTTGAGTTTACAGAACTGGGTTGCACCCACTACATATGACTAGGCAATAGTGAATATTTGAGAGTTTTGAATTTATTAAGCTTGATAACAAGTTTATTATTTCAAAACATTTTGTTAAAACTGTATGATGTGCTGTTATATGTATTATAAACTATAGTAAATACCCTCCTGTCATATTTGTCTGTTTCCGCCATTTTAGAGCCAATGTCGGTGAAGTCACTAAGTACCAGTAATGTGACATCATATTATGTGCCCCTGATGTGGAGTAAACCCAATGAGTATCAGGCATCTTACACCTACAGAGTCCAGACAAATGTCACATCATCAGCTTCAATGATAAATAATACAATAGTGACAAATGAATCAGCTACAATAATTAATCTAACAGCAGGAGAAACATATACATTCATGGTATATACAAGAGCTGGTAATAATGTCACTGAGTCTGACCCTGTGTCAGTAACTACCTGCACAGGTGAGTACATGCAGACTGAAACATGTAAACTTATCAGTGAGACTTGTATGGTTATATAATGATATTGATCTATATAGTGATTTATTTGATCATTTTCTAGATCATTAGCTGTAATAAAATATATTGTTTGGGTACATAACAGATATGTATCTGATAACGTGTGATTTTCTTTTCTTTTAGTTCCCGGACTCGCTGTCTCCATCACACTCACCAATTACAAGTCAGTTAATGTTATTGGAGTCTCGTGGATGACACCAGCAGGAAAAATGGATCATTATCAAGTCAGTCTAACAGGAGCCATAAATATCACAGCACAACCTAATTCTACACAGACACAATGGAATATGACAGGGTTATTACCGGGCAGAGAATATACAGTCACTGTACAGACACTTAGCGGTAACTGCAGCCAGACATCCGCCCCAGTGACAGAGGCAACATGTGAGTATGACCGGGGTCACGTGACCTTCTTATCATGTGATCATACATAGATACCGCACTTCTTGTCCTGTTAATCTCTCTATAACATTTGGATTCTCATTCATCTGACTGTATATGTCCTCACTTATGTGTATTTCTATGTTTTTATACAGATCCAACCCAACCAGGAAACATAAACTTTATCACAGTTGGAGTAAACAGCATCACACTATCCTGGGGAGAACCAGTCACTATGACAGGTGTAATAAAGTCATATAATATAACTTATGGGAATTCTTCAAGCACTTGGACTGTATCAAGTAACACAACAAATATCACCCTTCAGAGCCTGACATCTGGGACTAATTACACCATTACTGTGGTAACAGTCGGAGCCTGGGGCTATCAGAGTTTACCTGAGAGAGGATCTGTATACACAAGTAGGTCTCCATTCTCTGAGAGCTGCGATAAATGATAATTATCTAGTGCCTTGCGTAGGCTGTGTGTCAGCTAGCAGATAGACACATTCAACTCCATTCCTGTGCCAGAACACAGCAGGCTCCTCCCTGTATATGATGGAGGACAAGCCTCCAACAAGTCTGAGTACATCAGATCAGAGTTGTGGGCGCAGGGTCAGCTATTCTGCAGTTGAAGCATGGCAACCAATCTGCAGGACAATATGCTGTGCAGTTCCGAACCATTTCCGCAGAGTTAAGATGGAAGATGGAACCTTGGTTGCTGTATTTAGGCAAGGTTTACCAGAGCAAATCAAGGATGTACTGGCGTCCAATTGCCAACATCTCTGGATGACTTGACATCTTTGTGTATCCGGGTAGATCTTCGACACAGAGAGAGGGCATGACAGAGGGAAGAGTCTCGGAACTTCAGCTTCAAGCTCACCCCACGTTTCACAGCTCCAGTTGAGTCTCCAGAATAGACCATGCAATTTGGGAAGTCACGTCTTCCTGCCGCAGAGAGGGAAAGGAGGTTCAAGAACAAGCTGTGTCTGTACTGTGGCGAACCAGGGCACCTTCTCTCTGGCTGTTCTAAATGTCTGGGAAACAAAAAGGGTTAACTGGTTACCCACAGCTATACGAGCGGCCAGGAGGCTGGTTTAAAAAAAATGCGGCCGCCCTGATTCAGAGCGAGCGCTCGCTTTTTGCGAGTGCCTCTGAATCAGGGCCATAGTGAGCCATTGGCAGCATGTATATGAAGTACTGTCACAACTCCGGGCCAACCAGCTTTTCTGCAAGCTAGATAAATACTCCTTTGAGCAAAAGGAGCTGACATTTCTGGGTTACATCATTTTAGGTTCTTGCCTTCTTGCCTTCGGATGGATCCAGAGAAACTCACTGCCATTGTCAACTGGCCTCTTCCAATTGGGTTGAAAGCGATATAATGCTTCTTGGGTTTCTGCAACTTCTATCACCAGTTCATCAGGAACTACTCGTCTATTGCAGCTCCCATTACTGCTCTTACCAAGAAGAGTCAAGATACCCGGGTGTAGCCTTCTGAGGCAGAGGAGGCTTTCATCCTTCTAAAGCAGTGTTTTATTTCAGCACCCATTATGAGACAACCAAATTGTGACCAATCTTTTTTTCCTGGAGGTGGATGCCACCATGGTTGGAGTTGAGGCAGTGCTTTCGCAGAAGGATGAAGTGGTATTCCTGTGGTTTCTTCTCCCATAAGTTCTCTGCTCTGGAGAGGAATTATGTCATCAGGGATAAAGAACTGTTTGCCATCAATTTGGCCCTTCAGGAATGGCGATACTTATTGGAGGGAGCAAAAATTCTGGTGACAATTTATACCGATCACAAGAACCTGACGTACCTCAAAACAACTCACTGCCTAAACTACCATAAATCCAGATGGTCATTATTCTTCGATCAGTTCAATCTGGTGGTTATCTACCATCCGGGTAACAAAAACATCAAAGCCAATACCTTGTCCTGAGCATTCAGTTCTGTTGAGGTGGACAAAGTAAGGGAAGACAAGCCCATTCTGAAGGGATGCAGTCAGGAAGATGACGGTCGAAATGCCGACCACCAACTTCCCGACTGTGCATTCCCGACAGGGGACTAATGATAGGCAATGAAATCCCGACGCCTATCATTATCCCTATGCCAGGAGCCTGATGCCCGGCATACCGAACGAAGGACAGCCGCGGGGGGGAGTGTTAGGTTAAGGGCTCCCGGGGTGGACTTAGGGTTAGACACCCCTAGGGTCAGACTCGGGCAGGGGTTCCCAACCATGGTCCTCAAGGCACACTAACAGTCCAGGTTTTAAGGATAGCCATAATTGAGTACAGGCAACTTAATTAGTACCTTAATTATATTGATTAAACCATCTGTGCTTTAGCATGGATATCACCAATACCAGGGCTGTTAGTGTGCCTTGAGAACTGAGGTTGGGAATCACTGGGCTAGGGGAAAGAGGGGCTAGGGTTAGACACCCCCAGAGGGAGGTTAGGGTTAGGCACCCCCCCAGGAGGGCTAGGTTTAGGCTGTGGGCACAGGGGGGGTTAGGTTTAGGCACTTATGGACGGGTTTAGGGTTAGGCACTAGGATGGGAGGTTAGGGTTAGGCACTAAGGGAGGGTTAGGGGGGATAGGGTTAGTGTTACTTACCTTAATCCCCTGTCAGGATCTTCACTGCTGCCGCTCTTCTGGCGTCGGGATTTGAACAGCCGGACATACATCCGGCGGTCATTCATACTGGTCCCCATTCTGAAGCCTGCTTGCTTTGTGGCAGTTACCAACAACGTCAATATTCTGCTGGGAAAAACATTCATAGCACCTGAACTAAAGGCGATGCTACTTCAGTAGGCACATTCATCACGCTTTACCAGTCATGCAGGCGTGAGAACTCTGGAGCTGATCATCGGGAATTATTGGTGGCCAACAGTATGAAGTGATGTCAAGGACTTTGGGACAGCTTGTTCTACCTGTGTACAACACAAGGTTCTACCTCACCCTCCCTCTGGTTCACTATGTCCATTATCAGTGCCTGATCGTCCCTGGTCCCATATATCCATGGATTTTGTCACTGATCTACCATCTTGCCAAGGTTTCAATACCATCTGGGTGGTGGAGGAAAGATTTTCCAAGGGTTCTCATTTTATTCCATTAAAAGGTCAACCCTCTGCTCCAAAACTGGCATTCATAAGAGAAATCTTCAGACTGCACGGGTTCCCCAAGGACATTGTCTCAGTCCGCAGGGTACAATTTATGTCAAAGTTCTGGAGGTCACTATGTAAATGCTTTGCTGTTAATTTGAGTTTCTCATAAGCCTATCACCCTCAAAGCAATTGTCAGATGGGAGTGAGTAAACCAGGATCTGGAGAAGTTTATTTGATTGTTCCAGCCAATGAAGATGTTTGGGTAACCTTGCTGCCTTGGGCTGAGTTTGCCCACAATAATCTGTTTCATGAGGCATCGGGTCACTCTCCATTCTTCATCCAATATGGTCTGCATCTTGTGTTATCGGAGTTACCAGCCCCCTGGTCAGTTTCACTACCAGTGGTCCAGGGTACAGTGAACCATTTCCTGAAGATTTGGAGAGACGTTAAGAGGAATTGTGCAAGGCCTCTTCTAGGTACAAACTGTTTGCGGACAGGAAGAGGAAGAAGGGTCCTTTACCAAGTCCTAGGGACAAAGTCTGGTTGTCAACCAAACATCTGTGAATGAAGGTGCCCACAATGAAGTTTGCTCCCAGGTTTATTGGGCCCTTTCAGATCCTCCAAGTGATCAACCCGTTGGCCTACCATCTGAGGCTGCCCGGCACGCTTAAAATACCGAATGTTTTCCATATCTTCCAATTGAAACCATTGGTTCTCAATTGATTTTTGACACCCTGCAATCCTCCTTTGGCTATTCCAGTGGACCATCAAGAGGAATATCAGGTAAAGCAAATTTTGGACTCTAAAATGTCTTGAGGTATGGTTCAATTCCTGGTGCCCTGGAAAGGATATGGTCCCAAAGAATGCTGTTGGGTCAAGGCCTCAGATATTCACACACCTCAACTTCTTTGGAAATTCCACCAGAAGTTCCATGGCAAGCTATTTGTGGGGTGTTTGGTGCCAACCCCAAAAAGGGGGTAATGTCACAGCACGCCAGACACCGGCATGCACTTAATGGGTCTGGCAGCGCTAGTCAGCAGCAGGGAAGTGGGTGGGGAGTCCCTGGTGCCTGCTGCTGTGTACCCCGGTCCATTCTCCCAGAGTTTCGCGCCAAAGTGCAGGGGGCCGCAGCTCCCCAGGGGGCGATGCCGCTGACCTGAGTAAAATGTAAAGAGTCAAATCCTCCCACAGGTGACGTTACAGGCGGTGCCTAATTCAAGCCTCTCTCTATATAAGAAAGTCCATGGGTGCACTCCTGTGCCAGAGTATAGGCTCCCAAACATACTCAGTGATTACTACGGCTCATTCCTAGCTTTGTTTGTGACCTGATTCCTTCGCCTTCCAGGTACTGTGCTTGGTATTCTGGTTTTGACCTTGGCCATTCTCCATGACCTGTTTTTGTCTGCTGCCTGGTACCGTCTTGTCCATTCGATTCTGACCCAGCTTATCATCTACATTGTAAGTCTTCATCGTACTCCGCTCCAATCCAGAGCACACCAGCACCTGTATTAGGCAAACAAGTCTGAGGGCCATATCCTATGTGTCAGATGCAGCTAAGTCCAAACCTCCTTGCAGGGGTCCCTAGTGAATACCACTGGCACATTCGACTCCACTCCTTAGTACTAGGTCTCGCCATTCCCAAAATATGGGCTAGCATCCACTACCCTTCCGTGAGTTGTGACACATTCTCAATTTGGAATTGGACAATTAAAACAACAGAGGCTGTAGGGCTGGTGGGCAGTAATCCATCAGCACCACCTTCAAGATCTTTGGACAAAGGAAGCATGAGTGTTATTAATGTACAGAATTTCAAATTGGTTAAAAATTCAACATCTTTAAAGTGGAAGACTAATCAAATTCAGTCCAGCAATGCCACAGCAATAGCAGATATTAATCACCAGGGAGCAACAAAAAAGTTTCCAGGAAATTGAACAAGGTCAAAAGAACCATCTACTGGCCAGAGCACCATGTTCCAGCTATCTCTGCAGCCTTGATTCCGGGACCAGACAACTGGGGAGAAGACTTTCTCAGCAGAAATACTCTTCATCACAGTGAATTTGTAGTATGTCAAGTCAATTAATGTGTAATAAATATTTTTCAACAGTTGCAGATTTCCCTGTACTGTGATCCCATTGAAACTTTTTTTTTTTACTTGAGTTTACAGAACTGGGTTGCACCCACTACATATGACTAGGCAATAGTAAATACTTGGGAGTTTTGAATTTATTAAGCTTGATATATTCTTTCAAAACATATTTTTTAAAAACATATGATGTGCTGTTAGCTAGTTATATGTATTATAAACTATAGTAAATACCCTTCTGCCATATTTGTGTTTTGCCACCATTTTAGAGCCATTGTCGGTGAAGTCACTAAGTACCAGTAATGTGACGTCATATTCTGTGTCCCTGATGTGGAGTAAACCCAATGAGTATCAGGCATCTTACACCTACAGAATCCAGACAAATGTCATATCATCAGCTACAATGATAAATAATGCAATAGTGACAAATGAATTGGCTACAATAATGAATCTAACACCAGGAGAAACATATACATTCATGGTATATACAAGATCTGGTGATAAGGTCACTGAGTCTGACCCTGTGTCAGTAACTACCTGCACAGGTGAGTATAAGTGGACTGGAACATGTAAACATATCAGTGAGACTTGTATAGTTACAGCAATACTAGTGTTTACATGCAGCATCACTTGCGTGGATGTTTGTTATTGCTCTGCTCAACTAATTTTACAAAGACAGTAGTGGCATCTAATATTGTGATATATATATTATATTGTAGACATTGATCACAAAACGTCTTCGTAAACAATATTTGCAGATTTTCCTTCAGGGATTAACACAAAAAGATTCTTGGGCCTCCTAACTTGTGAGCAAGCCAGTTAACCTACTGTAAGGTTGCGAGTAACATGAGCAGCAACTCTATGATATGTAGTATTTGTCTTGGTGACCCATCTACTGGATTGGCATGCATACTGCAATTTCATGAGTCAAGATAAGCTGCCTGATTGGTGCTTAATATATAGTTGGATTTTCCTGTGAAAAAGATCTTGTGACATACATCTGTGTATTTATATATGCATACATATATAATTGTTTGCATTTGGGGCATGCAATATACTATATACATATAGTAATTTTGGACTTGAGAAGCCAGTGCAAATTCTGATAAAAAAAGCTGCGCCGAGTCTCGAGCGTCTGGTTTTTCCTTTATTGCTCCACTCCCTGATGTCACATTGAGATAATACATACTGCAGTTTCCTTCTAGGTAACTTAGGTATAAAATATTGAAAACGCATTCCATATTCATCCCGTAGTTTTTGCGTGATGCTGGAATGAACAGACAAACAAAAATTCCAAAGAATTTTTCTTTGTCTCCATATTCATACACAGTCCCAAGGAGTACATTCCTGTACAAAATGTCTATGTACAGACACAACCATTACAACTTTATTACAAGTATAGATAATGATATTGATCTATATAGTTATATACAATGAAATTGATCAATATGGTGATTTGTTAGATCATTTTCTTGAACATTAGCAGGAATAAAATATGTTTGGACCACTGACAGATATGTATCTGATAACGTGTGATTTTATTGTTAGTTCCCGGACTCGCTGCCTCCATCACACTCAACAATTACAAGTTGGTTAATATACTTGGAGTCTCATGGATGACACCAGCAGGAAAAATGGATCATTATCAAGTCAGTCTAACAGGAGCCATAAATATCACAGCACAACCTGATTCTACACAGACACAATGGAATATGACAGGGTTATTACCGGGCAGAGAATATACAGTCACTGTACAGACACTTAGCGGTAACTGCAGCCAGACATCCTCCTCAGTGACAGAGGCAACATGTGAGTATGACCGGGGTCACGTGACCTTCTTATCATGTGATCATACATAGATTCTGCTGTGTCCGTTCAAAGACTTTATTTGTCAATATTAATTTCACAGTCACCTTTTCAAAATGATTTACTGACCAGTCTGTAAATAACACCGAGGAACAAGAAAATGTTTTTGGTATTTTCATTTATTGAATCTCTGGACTCACATACAGTAGTTTAATATTTGTATCATTGTGTTTAACAGGTCCTTCACCGCCAGGATCTATAATCTTTAATGCAATTGGGACAACCAACATCACACTATCCTGGGGAGAGCCAGTCAATATGACAGGTGTAATAAAGTCATATAATATAACTTATGGGAATTCTTCAAGCACAAGTAACGCAACAAATATCACCCTTCAGAGCCTGACATCTGGGACTAATTACACCATCACTGTGGTAACAGTCGGAACCCGGGGCTATCAGAGTTTACCCGAGAGAGGATCTGTCTACACAAGTAAGTTCTATTTTTCCACATCTAATATTTAGCTAAACTGATACCTACTGTAGCAATATTTTGTTCAGCAATTTTAAATGGAAGAAGCAATAATTTAAATATAGACTTTGTTTTAGCGTTTAATTACATGAAAATATACAAAAATGTTACAGAGCGTTTACCTGCGTGTGTACATTTTAGGCACAAATCAGCACTATCATCATAGCAATGGATATCTAAAAAACCACATTGGGGTAAATGTAATAGTCTGCGACTTGCAGGCACCGGCGAGATCCCGGGCAGTCTGTCCGATGTTTTAAAGTGGCAATCATTTAAAAGACAAAGCCAACCTGGTGTTGTCTTTTAAATTGTTGCCACTTTAAAACATTGGCCAGACTCGCCGGGTTCTCACTGATACCTGCAAGTCGCAGATTATTACATTTACCCCATCGTCACAGAGACCCTTCCTAAACATATTGGTTATTACACATAAACATACGGATATAGGGAGCACAATATGTACTCAAGAAATTCATATTTACAAATTGGCTGAAGAAGTGGCTACTGACAATTATAGCTCCTCTCCCTTTAAAACAACAGACAAGTCCAAAGACCATTAAAGAAAATATAACGTAAGTCTATATCTGTGGCTGTTTTTTGAGTCACACATGTTTTATACTTATCTAATACAGTGTACATACAACTGTCCAGTGGCAAGAAACAGTTTTCAACCCTCCTGATTTATTCTATTTTTTTATTCTATTTTTTATTTTTGCATAAACTGTATGTCACACTTATTTGTTACAGATTTTCAAACAAAATTGAATATAAGACAAAGACACCCAGAGGTAACACAAAAAAAAACAGATTTTAAGTGATGAAAAATGTCATCCAACACCAACCAGCCCTGTGTGACATAGTAATTGGCCCCTTAGTTACTCATCCTACCAATGACTCAAATTGAATTGAGTTAAATAACTAGACACTGATTTAGACTGGATCTAGATCATGATTACTGCTGGCCCTGTTGAATCTAAAAATCACATCAAACATCAAATAGAACCTTTCCAGCTATGTGAAGTTGGCTACAAGGTCTGAACAAGCAGCAAAGTACAGGATGCCACGGTCCAAAGCTATTCCAGAAGAGATAAGAAAGTTATAGAAATATATCAGCCTGGAAAGAGTCACACAGCCATTTCTAAGGCTCTGGGACTCCATGGAACCACAGTGAGAGCTATTACCGCCAAATTGAGAAAAGATAGAAGAGTGGTTAATCTTCCCAGCCTGCCAAAATCCCTCCAAGAGTGCATTAACAACTCATCCAGGAAGTCAAAAAAGAACCCAGACAAACATCTAAGGAACCGCAGGCCTCTCTCGCCTCAGTTACTGCCAGCATTCAAGATTCCACCATAAGAAATAGACTAGGCAAATTTGGTATCCATGGGAGAGGTGCAAGGCATAAACCACTGCTAACCAATTGGAATATAAAGCCTTGTCTCACATTTGCAAAAAAAAACCACACTAATAACCTCCAAGCATTTTGGGTTATGTTCTGTGGACTGATGAGTCCAAAATTGAACTTTTTGGAAGACATGGGTCCGGTTACATCTGGCGTAAAGTCAACACAGTATTTCACAATAAGAACATCATGCGAAGAGTAGAACATGGTGGTGGAGGTGTGATGGTGTGGGGATATTGCTGTTTCAGGACCTGGGTGACGTCCCCTTAATTGACAAAATCATGGATTCTGCTCTCTACCAGAATATTGGTATAATGTCCAGGCATCAGTCCGTGATCTGAAGCTCAAGTGCATTAGGGTTATGCATCAAGACAATGATCCAAAGCACAAGAGCTCAAAAGAAACCAAATTAGGGTTTTGGAGTGGCCTAGTCATAGCACTGACTTGTATCAAATTGAGGGGCCTATTCATCATTACTAAAAAAATCGATGAAGGTAATTAGCTTTAGAACTCGCATGGAGTTCTACCTAATTACTGGAGGAATTCATCATTCCTCCTCTCCATAACTATCTATTCCGTAAAGCTGTCATTTTTGCGATTACAGCTTTTTAGTAAATAGATACTTTTCCCTATCTGCTCTAACTTACCGCAGCTGGAATCAGTGCTGCACATGCGCCGTTACATTCACAAAAGCGTTGCATGTGCAGCACTGCCTACAGCTGCGGTAATTCTGTGTCCGTCCGCTCCCCATCCCCCCTACCTGGCTGCCTGTCAAAGGCTGCAGCCGCGGACCCTGACCTCCCGAAGATTTTTTTTTTTCTAAACTTTACTGTGTTCTGCCAGGAGAACACACAGAGCAGCATCCAGAGCCGGAGGAGGGACCAAGGAGCGACGGAGGGAGCCAATGAGGACATGCCCAAATGAAAGCAGGTAAGTATAACCCGCTATACGCCATCTCAGAATGGAATGTAGTAACACCATCAAATTCTGAAAATACATTATTTTCGGAATTTGATGAATAGCCTAATTTCTAAATCCCCATACTAAAGTACTAACGTACTAATGTATAGGGAGTATGGAAATTAACGCAAACGGACCTAACCAGGATACAGGATATCAGTGATAAACTGCTAAAAGTGGCACAAGCAATTATTAAGTTTTTTCACATGGGTGATGCAGGTGTTGGATAACTGTTTTACAGTACTTCAATAAATGAAATGAACATTTAATAACTATTTTGTGTTTCCTCAGGGTATCTTTGTCCATTATTCAATATTTGAAGGTCTGAAACAATTAAGTGTGATATATATGTAAAAAAAATAAAAAATCAGGAAGGGGGCAAAAACTTTTTCACGCCACTGTAGTTCCTGCTTCTAGACACATCCGGGGCAGTAATGAGGGCGTCATGCACCTGTCCTATAAGACATGAAAAGATATGCCTCCTGATGGATGTGTCTTAGTGATACGGGCACAGCTCTAATGGGCATGGCTGACTTACGTCTCCTCAGCGTTACCATGCTGAACTTACACGAGAGCCCACCTGACCCTCCACTCCGAGCGCAGGTGGCCACCAATGCACGATGCAGGCAACTGAGAGACAGACGCAGCTTACACACAAATCTTACACCAGGCACAGTTTTACTTGGTGTAAATAGACCTACATCCAACTCTAAATTGTTAGGTATCAAAATGTATCAAATATTGCAAATACATTGTGATACATCCCGGCCATATGTGCCTGAATACTGGATTTATTTATCACCGGTATGCAAGTAAACTTGCCCACCCGGACAGCTCTTGTGATATAGAACTGTCCAATCATTGAAAAAGCTTCTAGGTTTATGACATGAGAGCCCAAATATACATGTGCGGCCATCAGCCTGTGCAACGCAAGCTGCGAGCCTTCGTATCCCTCTCCGGGGAATGGCTTTGTGAAGAGAAGCCCATAGGCGTCTATAGACAACACCAAAAAATCTCACTCCCTATTATGGGATCATTCTGAATCAGAGGAATCTCTGGGTCTGATTCAGAGCCGGACGCTATTTGCGCTCGCTCGTTCAGAAAAAGGGGGTGGCTATTCAAATGAACCGTTCGCTCTTTGCGGTCTGTTCACGCCTGTAAGTCTGAACGAGCGAACAAAACTTGCGGTCGTAATTTTGAAAAAGACGCCCAATGGCCGCTCGCACCATACGTTATGTCCGCTATTTATTAGATTAATCGAGTACATCGAACAGCGTATGAACTGCTCGCTATTCTTGTGGTTGGTTTTTCCTACCGCTATATTGCGAGCAGTTCTGACTTTAAAATAACCCAGTGACGTGGTCAATGACGCTGCTGTATTAATTATGCACACCCATAAAACGCCCGTTTTGACCTTCAAGCACGCCTGCGTTCTGATCTCCACTCCCCGTTTTCAAGCACCTTCCCCTGTTACCACCCACATACGCCTCCTCTTGTCACTCCAAATAGCAGGCATTCGCTATTTAGCGAACAAACGATTTTCAGATTCACTGACTGGTCCGTGCATGCGTATTACAAACCGTACGCATGCGCAGATGTGCGAACATCGCTCGGAATGAGCGAACGGCCGCTTACGAGCGGCTCTGAATGAGACCCTCTGTGCACGGACGCAAACAATGAGTTTCTGTATACAGCGCATGCGCAGATGCAAATTTTTGTGTATGTCGGACAGAACTACACAACTGTCACTCAGGAACAGCTCCTACAGAGCATGTTCAGTAACCAAGCCTGTGCGGGTTCCAGAGTGTTGCCCGTTTTGATTGCAGCTTTTTGGCTGCCCTCATTTCTTCCTAGTTTCCATGCTGAATGATTAGATTGCCACCTGACCTGACATTTAACTCACGGGGGGGTGATTCAGCAAGGATCGCAATTGTAACGCTGCAGGCAGGCTATAGGTATATGCACGCAGGCAGCTTTGCAATTCCGTCCTTGCTATAATGCAAATGCAGCAGGAGGTGTATGACACCCCCTGCTGCATTTGCGACCCCAGCACTGCGACGGAGGTGGCAGACTGGGATCATCATCGTGAACATCGTGGGATCACCATCGTGTTAGTGGGAGAGATTTCGGCTCTGTTAGAGCCGAAATCTCTCTGGGGCTTGCAGCCACGAGACCCTAACACAAGGGTCTCATCGCAAGCCCGATGGTCGCGATGGTCTTGACCATCGCGACCATCTTCCTGGCCGTTCGCTATAGCTGTGGGTGGTCATCCACAGCTATGCGAGCGGACAGGAGGCCGTTCTAAAAAAAAAATAAACCGGCCCTGATTCAGAGCGAGTGCTCTGTCAGAGCGTCCGGCTCTGAATCAGGGCCTATACTCTCTATTATAGTTTTTTTCCAGTGTTGTTTAAACTCCGGTGTTCGGTGTCCACGACAGCAGCACAACCATACCCGCATGTCCATCTGCAGTGTTTCCAGGCAGAGTCCCCATACCAGTACTCACAGTGAAAACCATACACTGGGTCGCGACCTGGGTCCACTCTGAGCCTGATTCAGACCCGCTCGCGAGCGCTCTCAAGCGGGTCGATGGTCCCCCACTGCGCATGCGCACGCCGGCTCCGGCGTGCACAAGCCCCAGCGAGTAACAGCAGCTCCGTCGCTCCCGGGCTCACTACAAGACGGGGCGGCTGTTGATATTGACAGTTCGCCCCGTTTTGTAGGCGGGGTGGCTGTGCAAACGGAGGTGTTCCCGAAGGAACGACTGCCATTTGGGGACGGCCCCACTGACATTACGAGCTCACTGGGGCTTGCGGAAGACGAGACCCTACCACAAGGGTCTCGTTGCAAGCCCGAAGGTCGCGATGGTCGAGACCATCATGACCATCACCTGGCCGCTCGTAAAAGCTGTGGGTGGTCACCCACAGCTTAGCGAGCGGCCAGGAGGCCGGCTCCAATAAAAAAATACAACGCCCTGATTCAGAGCGAGCACTCTGAAAGAGCGTCCGACTCTGAATCAGGGCCTCTGAGTATAGTCCACATCCTCTTGTGGGGATTCCTGGTGAAGTCCGGTGGGAGTCTTAGACTCCATGCCAGAGTATTTGGTTGTTTCAATGCCATCTGTTTGCATTTATCATCTGTGTGTGCATGGGTATTCTGATACAGTTGCTGTCTGTCTTGAGCTCCAGCGTTATTGCAATGTACTCTGTATATCTCATTGCATGCTACACACTGTTCCCACTAGTGGCGGTACTCCCGGAGACAATGGAGTCATATGCCGCCGGTCGCCAGCCCTGAAGGGGGCACCTGGCTCCATTGTCCCCTGGCTGTTTTGTGCACTGCTGAGGAGGAGCTGTATAGAGAAGGAGCGCCGCTGATCTGCGCTCTACCTCCAGAGGCGTAACTACGGAGGGTGCCGGGCGCCTGCTGAGTGTGTTACCAGCGAGCGCCCGGCTCCTCCTCTCCTCTCTCCCCCCCCCCACTCCTGAGCTCCGGCTTTCTGGGTGCCGCAGTGCACTATGGAGCGGGCGCCGGGGACGGATGGCAGCAGCACTGGAGTGGGGTTTAAGGTAAGTATTGTTTTTTCTTTTTTTGTATGTGTGCGCGTGGGGGTGGGGGGGCACTACTGAGGGCATTACAGGGGGCTTACTGCTGGGGGCACTACAGGGGGCTTACTACTGTGGGCACTACACAGGGGGCTTACTACTGGGGGCACTACAGGGGGCTTACTACTGTGGGCACTACACAGGGGCTTACTACAGGGGGCACTACAGGGGCCTTACTACTGGGGGCACTGCAGGGAGCATTACTACTGGGGGCACTACAGGGAGCATTATAACTGGGGGCACTACAGGGGCCCTTACTACTGGGGGCACTGCATAGGGGGACCACTACTGGGGGCACTGCATAGGGGGACCATTACTGGGGGGCACTACACAGGCAGGCACTGCATAGGGGGACCACTACTGGGGGCACTGCATAGGGGGACCACTACTGGGGGCACTGCATAGGGGGACCACTACTGGGGGCACTGCATAGGGGGACCACTACTGGGGGCACTGCATAGGGGGACCACTACTGGGGGGCACTACATAGGGGGACCACTACTGGGGGGCACTACATAGGCAGGCTGTAATTCAGCAACTTTTAGCATGTAAAAAAAAAAATACACAATATACATATAACCTTGTAAAGACTGTGTGTGAAGTATTGTTACAATAATGTTTTAATCATTCCACAGGTCTTCCATATCCGCCTACGAACGTGCGGGCCGCTCTATCCTCGTCAGGTGCCGCAATGAATGTTACATTCCTGGCTTTCGATAGCTCTAATGGACCCATAGTGGCGTATGCTCTCATACTGACAACTGAGATAAGTGGTATAAATAGCGTCCGATATTTATATTCATTATTTATATAAGAAGCCGTGAAGAATAATAAGACCATACTGTGCGTGGCCATTTCTTTGGCGCGTGGAATGGAACGTGGACATTCAGAATGTAGACACCAGAAAGTCGTCATGGTCTGAATTTTGAGTTGGACGTTATGTCAACATGGGCGTTATTTTGACATGATCATAATGTCGACAATGTGCATGGCGACAGTTAGAATGTCATCATAGCGTTATTACAGTGTTTGAGCCCTAACCCTATATATATGTATACATATACAGTATATACATATACAGCCTTATTAGCACTAGAACTCCAGAAAGCTGAGCTTCCTTAGTACAATATACTCTCTCTCTATTAATAATCACATTTGCAATGCCATCTGGGTGCGATGCTAGGACCTGAGTCGGATGCAGGGGAGCAATGTTTTTCATATGTGCATGCGTGATGATTGTGTTAGGACAGAGTCGCAGTACACGTCTGTATGCATGGTATCAGGGCGATGTGGTGCCTTATGGGAGTGTCGCATGCAGAGACGCTAAACCACTCGCACAGGAGGCCATGGACAGACAAAGAAACTGCATCTGCCATAGGGCCGGTGCAAGTATCAATGGTGTAACCGATGATGCATCTAAAGAAGCACCAAGCGGCGTTTCAGCACCTACAGATTCTGACAGTGGGGATCTCAGTCCTTGCACGTTCAGACGCCCGGATCTACACAGGGAAGGCAGTAGCGCACGCAGGGGGGGTTTCTGGGTACTCAGAAATTCCCCCTGTCAGACTGGACTGCAGGCACCATGTTCTTAAGCCCTGCCCCCTCACGGCAAATTGCCGCAATTCACAGGTCAATATGGAGAAGGCGGAGCCAATATGACACAATTTCATTTGAATATAGTCATTTGTCCCCGCCCCCTCATCGATTGACCCGCGAATCGCAGCATTTTGCATTGAGGGGGAGGGGCCTAATTAAATAGTGCCAGCCTGCTTATTCCTGTACCGATCTGATGCAAGGTAAGTTTGTTTGTAATATATATGTGACATGTGTGTGTGTATATAATATGTGTGTGCGTGTAAGATGTGTGTATATTTATATATGAATGTATATCTATATGCGTGTATATGTATCTATGTATGCATACCTCCCAACATTTGATTTTGCCAGCCAGGAACTCCCCCGCGCCCTTCCGAAAAGGAGCCGTGGTCTGTCCATAAAGGGGGCGAGACCTGTTGGCACACCCCGTTTACATCGCTAATGGGCGTGTCCAGCATTTCCGAGATGCTGGGCTGCCCACAGGCTTCCTCCCCGCACATGTGCACGGCATCTATTCTCGCTCTGCTTCCTTCCCACCGCGGGACACTGCGGCCTGCGGGTGGGACAGCGGGCCAGTCTCACAAAAACGGGACAGTTGGGAGGTTTGATGTATGTTTATATATATATTTGGAACCCCCCCCCTAAAAATCCTGCATTTGCCCCAGGAAGGACTTTGTAGCAGCATTAGCGCCCAACCCCGAATCAGGCGCTTAGTCATTTCCTACATGGAAACATACTGTAGTAAGAACCGGTATTGGGACACGTTTCATGTAACATCCTCATGGACGTCCTTGCTTGTATGTGTTACAGGTGACGGCCCGCTTGGAGGGATTTTATCTAAAACTTACAGTGATTTTGAGAACCAGACAACAAGCACCTACGTCACTTGTGTCATTGACCCCAGGCTGAGACGGAGCGATGATGGACCACAGGAGATAGACGTGGGAGTCGGTGATGACACTAAGACGCATTCCTACATCAACGGACCACTGGAGCCACAGTTACAGTACCGGTAAGCTCCCTAGTGAGGGGATAGCACTTACTTGGTGGGCACAGTATGAGTGGAGCCTGGGAGAGAATATCGGTTAATAAAAAAATGATTATAAAATATATAGATATAAAATGGATTAATATGTCTGTCCATGATTTTAGTATATGAGACACTATGAAAATCCTCAGCGCAGCTGAGGATTTTAAAGCCACTGGTCAATGAATAAGAGCAGGAAGCATGTGCTGAGCAGATTTATATACTAATATAGCATACACCGATCAATTAGTGAAAGTTCAGTATAAGTGTAGCCAAGCTGTCATATGTACTATTTAGTAGCAAACACTGTCGAAGGTGGACAAGCTGAAACTGCTGGGCAGTATGATGTATGCACACTGGGGTAGGGAAGCATATATAAAAAATACATTGACCATGCAGGTTGGAAATACGACTGGACTCAGCCCTTATCTGATGGTAATATCCACTATCTTAGTGGGTGCAGGTGGATGTATTGCGGACAGATGCTGATGGACCTAGATCTGTCACTACCAGTGAAGCTGCTCACTGGGGCAGCCGATTTTCGAATCAATGATGAATTGCTCCAGCGTCCGCGGCGAGTCAGGGTGTTAATTATCAGGATTCGGACCTCGATAATTAACATCTTGAACTCACACTGGTGTGAAGACAGTGCAGACAGATAGTGGAGATGCTCTGCCTTACAGAGCTACATCTGAACTAGACCCTCTCATTGTGGGACTTTTGGTGGCTGGCAATAATAAAAGTTAATGAGCCAGTGACATAGGGGAGAACTGGCCGCTGGGCCTGTATGGTGGCACTGCAGAGTCATTAATGAAATGTTACTGTATAGAGCTCCCCAGTAACACTCAGATGTATCTCTCCATTTTCAGGGTCAGCATAGCAGGATTCACCGCTATTAGCTATGATCCATACAGCGATACCATCCTGGAGGAACGATCTACTGTAACTTATACCAACTACACAGAATTTATTTCCCCCATACCTGTACCTACCCCAGGAACAGACGTGTCTAACACAGGTATAGTACAATCAGGCTACTGTGTTACTGAGGTACAAAGATGTCGCTGTGCACTGGCTGATGCATACTGTCAGAGAGAGTGTTATACACATTACACTGGTGGCCATAATGGTGGGAATGTATCAAACTACCCAACATCATCTACATGCATTATATATATGTATAATTCATTCCAGAACTATAATGAACTCAATGGTTCCAGAGCTATATGTCACATATGGGTTCCAGAACTATATATCACACAATGGTTTGCAGTTTTCGCACTGTGGGCCCTATTTTGAGTGGCAGCTGCTGTGACTGCTTTAGCGTCTTTTGCCGAAGTCGTGCCTGCGACTTTATGCGAATATCTGCCCTTCCCCTGGTGTACAAGCATTTGTCTGTGAAAGAACTGGGGTGTACACCCATAAGACGGACCATATCTCTGCATCTGAATAGCTACCTCCCAGTCACCGTCCAGGAACCAAGGGCGAAACTATCTATAATGGGTGCGGGGCACACAGGCCCCTGGGTCCAGGGGGCCCACATGGCACACTCTGCACATATATATAGTTATATTAACCTCTCTACAGTCTCCAGAGTGCTGCTCTGGAGAATATGGGAAAGAATTCTGGACTGCACACCCTAAATATATATATACATATATAAAGGGAGGTGCTACCTGATGAAACTAATTGCAGGCACAGAAACAGACAAATCTCAGGTGCACAACTCCAAATTATTAATTATATATAAATGCAATAAAATTTTGCAATCATTAGAGGTTTTTAGCATAATCATGGCCAAGGGTATGGGCCTACCCACCATATCCAGGTAACCTCTTTAGGGTAGGTCCCTAACATACTAGGGTTCAAATCCAGAGTGCAGGACCCCCCAAAACTGGCCCAGCCAAGCTGCCCCAGGGCACCACCATAGTAAGAAAAGTGCAGTGTAAAGAGATAGTTAGGAGTAGCTGGAGCTGCATATAAAGAATATAAAAAAAAGTGAAGTACATATATATTAAACATAGAGTGAAGGGTTAAAATGTGTTTTAAAGGAAAATGTGTTATAATGTGGCGCCCTGAAAGATCAACCAATGCAATCCAGGGGGACCCACGCCCCAAAAATGAACCAAAGTTGCACTACAGTATATAACTTGTAGGACTTACCTAGAGTTGTGCCTAATACCAGTGTGCATATACATTACCAGACTCCATGCTTTTAAACCTGGATTGCATTGGTTGATCTGTGTGGCATAATGTGTATAAGGGGCACTGCTATTGTGTGACATGTGTATAGGGGGCACTACTATGGTGTGGCATGTGTAAAATGGGCACTACTACTATGAGGCATAATGTATATAAGGGTCACTACTACTGTGTGGCATAATGTGTAGAAGGGGAACTACTACTGTGTGGCATGTGTAAAAGGGGCACTACTGTGTGGCATAATGTGTATTAGGGTACTAATGTGTGGTATAATGTGTATAAGGGGTACTACTGTGTGGCTTAATGTGTATAAGAGGTACTACCATGTGGCATAATGTGTAAAAGGGGCACTATAAACTGTGTGGCATAATGTGTATATGGGGCATTACTACTGTGTGGCATGTGTATAAGGAGCACTACTCCTGTGTGGCATGTGTAAAAGGGGTACTACTGTGTGGCATAATGTGTATTAATGTGTGGCATAATGTGTATAAGGGCATTACTACTGTGTGGCATAATGTGTATAAGAGGAACTATGACTGTGTGGCATAATGTGTATAAGCAGTAGAACTGTGTGGCATAATGTGTAAAAGGGGCACTACTGTGTGGCATAATGAGTATAAAAGGCACTACTGTGTGGCATGTGTAAAAGGGGTACTATTGTGTGGCATGAGTATAAGGGGCACTACTACTGTGTGGCATAATGTGTATAGAGGCACTACTTTAGGGGCCAGTAAAGCTGCATCCAAGGACACAGATCCGCACATGCGCAGATCACCAAACATCGGGTTTGCATGCAGTTCTGAATCAACCCCTCTGTGTGTACAGTGAAATGCATGCACCTTATGAGTTTACACAAGGGATTCTCATGCACGTAGCAACAGTTTGCTCAGCTCTGTGCACTTCGGCCATACGTGTGACTCACAATCAGACCCTGTATCGTTGTTGTCAATTAGGTATAAATGCTACTTTGAGCTTTGTAAAGTTAATATTTTGACCTGAGCCCATCTTGTTTGTGGTACATGCAGCCTATGCAGTATTTATTATTATTCGTTTCATTAGATGTTTGTCCATATTTTATGCTGATAACTGATTGATACCAATACGTATTTGCAGCTTCTATTGTAGGAGCTGTAATCGGAAGTCTTGTGGTTTTGTCTGCTCTCATCACTTTGGGATGTTTCTTATGGAGAAAGAAAAGGTAATCCTGAACTCATGGGCTTGTCACGTTGTGTAACATGTCTGTCAGGCTACATGAGTATATGAGCCTTGGGGGGCACATTTACTAAGCGGCAGCTTGGGCTTCAATTACAAACCAATGGGTATCGTCAATGGTTTAGTCCTGAAAGATGCAGCATATACCAAGCATCGGTTTTGACTGTCATGTGAAAGGCGCCGGCGATGCCCATCGGTCGGCCGGCGATGCCCACAGCAATTCTGGCGTCAATCTGTAGCGCATTGTGAAGTACTGCACAGATCACTAGAACCCCCCCCCAAATCATTAACCAGTCCTGGGCCTCTGAGCCCAGAGTGGCATTTAAAATTAAGGGGGAAAAATGGCTTGGGGTCCCCCTATTTTCCAATTACCAGCACTAGGCTGAACCAGCCAGGGCAGCTGACGCTATAGCTGGGCCAAACACACAGCATGGGACCCCCTGTCATAATGGCAACTAGTCCCAAACTGGTCAACTCAAGGCTGGAATCCCTATGGAAGTGGGACTCCTCCAAAAAAAATGATTAGCTGTTTGGGTTTGGCTGGCTATATGGCAGGTGGACTCCATGCTGTATGTCCCGCCTTGCTATAGTGTACACTACACTTTCAGGTTCAGCCTAGTGCAGGTTATTGGAAAATTGGGTCCCCAATCTGTTTCAATACCAGCCTAGGCTCAGATGGGTTTTATTGCTGACTGGGGGCATCCGGAGGACTGCGCTGCACTCTGTCAAGCCCCCTTCTGCATGGTGTAATGACATCATGTGCGTGACAGCATGCTCAGGGGGCAGGGCCGGCACAGGGCGCAATTGTGCCCTGTTATGGCTCTGGCAGAAGCAGCACAGATGGTCGGCCAGACAAGGGGGAGAAGTTGCCCAGGAGGCCGTATGGTCACTGAACAGCTTGGTGATTCATATCTGGTACATAATTGGTGGCAGTAGGCAACACCACCTTTTAATACATGTTACGTGTAGAACAGTTTTCAGAAATACTCCCTACTATTGTGATATTATTACTGATCTGCAGGTGATCATTAGAATAAGGAGCATTGGAGATATAACCATATTCTATATTTATATATGTTTATTGTTCATCAATGCTTAATGTGTTGTTTTTTTTTACAGACAGAGTAGACAAAAAGGAGAGGCTTTCTCTACAGGGTAAGTGTGCAGGGCTGTGATATGTGGGTGTAATAATAACTCAGAGGGGCACATTTCTAAAAACTACAGGTAACTGAAGAAACTGATATTGCTCATATGGTCAACATCACCGCTACCTGCACCATGACCGGTAGAGGCGCCTTCATAACTGTCTCCTAGAATGTTTAATCTGCTCTCAAATAATCCTAGTGGTTGGTGGTTGCAGTTAGAATAGCCAATTGGTTCATCAGAATCCTACGGTAGCGTATTTTGGCACGAGTGAGCTGATGAGCGTGGGAGACAAGCACCTGTACGTTTATACACTGTGGCAGAAGTACCGGTACTGCTGGAGGCGCAGCTGCCAAGGGGCAGTGGTCCATCAATGCCAGGTCACCATCCTGAAGCCCCTATGCTGCACACAGGAGAGCGGAGTGGGTGGCCTCTTCCAAACAGGCAAGGTCCAGTACATGCCCAGACGATGCCCTCACTCTTTTTCTGAGAAGAACAGGACTGGCAATAGACATCATGAGTCCCAGTACACCCATTTATTTTTTTTTAGGAGCCCCCCATCCCCAGTTCCCTGGCAGGTACAGGTCAGGCATTTGAGAGTCTACCTTACGTATATGTAGTTTCTCTGCAATGGGAAACCTTTGAAGAAATTGTTCCTCACAGAGAAAAGATGGCGACTTCCGGAAAACGCATGTAAGCATAGGGATATAACCAATGTCATCATCATATAGCAGAGGATCAACCAGATAATACATAGAAACAGAAGTTTTATTGCAGGGCAAAATGTGAACTTCCATAATTAAACAATTTTATATTATTAAACTGTATTTTCTAATTTGATACCATTTGTATCAGTAATGTTTTTTTAGAATGAAGATGACCTCCCCCGAGCAGTTTCTTTCTAATCCTGCCAGTTGTAGAAAATCTCCAGCCACTTCCACACAGTTCTCTTCAGCCTCATCCCTCGTGTCTCTCCAGCCTCATCCCTCGTGTCTCTCCAGCATCATTCCGCCGTGTCTCTCCAGCTCCTTTCTGTCTCTCCAGCTCTAGCCTCCTTCTGACTCTCCATCTCCAGACCCATTCTGTCCCCACAGTGTCTCTCCAGCCCCATTTATTGCACTGCCGATGCAATAAAGCTACAGCAGCTCCCAATCTCTGCTGATCACTGTAGCAGCACAGGCAACAGTTACAGCTAGGTTCATCTATGGGCCCATCTGGGGCCCCCTAGAGCCTCAGGGCCCAGTACAGCTGTGCCCCTAGTCTCCCACTGTTACCGGGCCTGGAGAAGAAAGATGGGGCTCAAGAAACTGGAGAGTCAATGTCTGGTCCTCGCTGAAATTTTGCTATAGGGCCTGGTGATACAGAGAAACCATTCCTGTACTGACTGGTTTGTAATGTGAAGTGAAAAAATACATGAAAGCAACCATATAATTACCGATTGTCAGCCTAGGCCCTTTATTTTCAGGAAATAATAAAGGTGACAAGATTCCCTAGAGACATAATCACTGTACACCATTATATTAATAACACACACAGCAATGATTATGTCCTAATAAACAAGGGAGGGGGTAGCGCGGCACCTAACCTGTGCACAGACGGAACACCATGGTGGCACCAAACACTGAGCCGAGCTTCCAGAGAAGTGTTTCTACAGATGCGTTATACAGTGGAACATTGGAAGCGGAAATAGCTCCCAGAAGGCCGAATTGTGTAACATTGAATAGGAGATTCAATTGGCTGATTCAGAGGCGCTCGCAAAAGGCGGCCCTTCTTTTTTTAGTTGCGGTCTCTTGGCCGCTCGCATAGCTGTGGGTTACCACCCACAGCTTATGCGAGCGGCCAGGTGATGGTCGCGATGATCAAGACCATCGGGCTTGTTCCTGCAGGAAAGCCTCCGTTTGCCTAGCCACTCCCCCTCCCCGCCTACCACACGGGGCGAGCTGTCGATCAACATCGGCAGCCGCCCCTTTTGGATGCGAGCGCCGGAGCGAGTGCTTTTTGCGCTAGCTCTGGAGCTCGCGCATGTGCAATGGCACACCATCGACCCGCTTGCGAGCACTATATGCTTGTGAGCGGGTCTGAATCAGGTCCATAATGCAGGTTATCAGGGAAGGAAACCTTTATTATTACATAGAGATGCCAGCAAGGATTCCCTCACGTAATTGCCTCAATGTGTGCCTCCGCACATCCAGGAGGCTCTGACGTAACCTCATACGTACCTGAATCTCACCCTTAGATTGGCTCTATGGTTCCCTACACTGACACCAGGATTTCTTATTTTTTGCAGCACTCCTGACAGTGACTCTCGGAGGAGGTACGTGGTGGTCATCTCTCTTATGTACATACAAACACGTGATCATATATAGGGCCTGATTCAGCAGGGATCGCAGTTGCTTATACGCACGCAATCAGCCGAGTGTTGCATTCTGCGCATACGTATGCATTGCAGTGCGCAAACTAGCAATTACGTATGGGACTGCGATCACAGAGGCTACGCAGACCCATAGCAGAGTGATTGACAGGAAGTGCCGTTTGTGGGTGGCGATTCGGGGGGTGGTCGGGCAAACGCCGTTGCATGAGCGTGCATAAATTAGCCACTGCAATACCATACGCAGCTTCAGCTGCCATAGCGTACTTGGAAGTTAGCAATTTCTGAGTAAGGTCTGGGCTTGTGCAAGTGTGTGTATGGGTTCGATGGTTTCGCTATTTGGATGAGTATTACGGATGTGAGACAATGGGAAGTGGGCGCCCTTATGTTAGGCTGCGTTCGCAGTGCGAATGCAAACATTTACATTTCATTGCTGATATTAGTAACTGCGCTGCGTGCGTATATGCAGAATAGCGCTGCGTGCGTGAATCAGGCCCTGGGTAAAGACATACGGTCACTATATAAATAGAATGTCCCTTAGTGTAATATACGATATGCACTTTTTAGTTCTATTTTGGACATCTGAGAAATGGCTGTAATTAAACATTTCTATTACACCTTCCAGGAAACGAGCTGTGAGGAGAGAGGACTATGAGGGAATGTTTCACACACTGACAGCGGATAACTACAAAGGCTTCATCCATGAGTATGAAGTATGTACGGAACCAAGTGTGACCCACTCATAGATAATCCAACCACGTCTTTTTTATGTACATTAAATTAAGCTTTTATAACCAAATACAACACTATGGGTCTGATTCAGTACTGATCGCACTTGCGTGCGCAGCTGCGTAATCGCACGCAATGCAGCTGCAAAAAATATGCTAATATCTGCCACCGCTCAGCCAGCATAGAGACGTCCACTGCTGCATCCGTAATACCTCGCAGTCATCGTTACCATCGAAGCACATCGGCCCAACACGCACAATTACAGCAGGTCTGACCCGTCGCAGAATCTGCAAGTCTCCTCGCACGCAGAGGGCTCTCAGGCTGCGTATGCAATCGCAGTGGCCAGTTTATGCACGCCAATGCAGCGGCATTCAAACGGACAGGTACTGCTGCGTTTCTCCAATCACGCCCCCATCACCACCCCCAAACGCTCACGACCTGTCACTCACTCTGCCATGGATTCCTATGTGTATGCGTGATCGCAGTGCGATTGTAGCGCACATGTGCAGTGCGGTGCATGCGCAGTACTGAGCAAACGCTCGATCTGTGTATGCAGTTGCATTTGTGATCGCTGCTGAACATGGCCCTATATTCCAGGTCTGACTTCCTGTTGGAAATGGTGCCCTACCCTTACATTGCGCCCCCATCCCTACTACTTTCCTTAGTAGGAGAGAGGTGGGGGCTGCATTCTCTCCTCAAGAGAATAAAAGTGTGGCGCTGGGCTGTGACATCATAGCCCAGCGCCACATTCCCAGCGTATCAGAGACATGGAGAAACAACTGCCAGCAGCATCACACATAGGTATCTGCTGGCTGCTTATCCTTGATGTCAGATCCAGGGGGTCCGTGTAGGGGATTAAAAACACTGGATTAGTTATATTCTGCCACTCATTCAGTGTTATAGGCACCCTCCAACCACTGGCGCCCTAGGCAACTGCCTAGCTCCACCTAATGCTTACACTGGCTGTATAACACCTATAAAACTGTCCTATAACACTGCTTACATTACATTATTTTTAGTTTAAGTCCTGATTTAGAGATGGACGGAATAGCAGAGCAGCACACAAGCATCTGTGCAATTCCGTCCATCTCAAATGCATCAGGAGGTGTCTCTAGGAAACAGATACCTCCTTACTGCAACTGCGATCCCAGCGCTGCAGCCTGGGATCACCAACGCGACCGATGGTCGGGCATCGGGATGGTTGCTCCTTTGGCCAGGCTGCGTTAGCTGAAGCTTACCACAGCCTGGCCAGGTCCTGGCAGCTGCGAGGCCAGGAAATCTGCGTCCACCAATGCAGAGCCTGGCTTCTTCCATCCTGGAAAACAGGGGCCCCCCAAACGTCACAGCCTGTCAATCAAGCTATGGCTGGGGGTGTGGGGTCTCCAAGCGAGACCATAAACCGTTGGAGATTTGCGCTAACCATTGGGTTATTGTATATCTTTGAATCAGGCCCTTAGTCTCTAAACATATATTAATTAGTCAAAAAGTTTAATCAGTATAGATTCTATATTTAGGAAGTTACATAATGTGGCCTTAATGTAATTATTTTCTACTCAGAGTCTGCAGGATGTCGGCATTTCACAGTCGTCCTCCTTAGCTCTGCATCCAGCTAACGCAGGAAAGAACCAAACAAATGGCGTCTGTCCATGTAAGTGAATGATACTCCCAATGCACAGTCATTTACTGGGACACTAGGGAATAGCTGCAGCTACATTTACTGGGACACACGGGAACAGCTGCAGCTACATTTACTGGGACACACGGGAACAGCTGCAGCTACATTTACTGGGACACTAGGGAACAGCTGCAGCTACATTTACTGGGACACGAGGGAACAGCTGCAGCTACATTTACTGGGACACGAGGGAACAGCTGCAGCTTCATTTACTGGGACACGAGGGAACAGCTGCAGCTACATTTACTGGGACACGAGGGAACAGCTGCAGCTACATTTACTGGGACACGAGGGAACAGCTGCAGCTACATTTACTGGGACACACGGGAACAGCTGCAGCTACATTTACTGGGACACACGGGAACAGCTGCAGCTACATTTACTGGGACACACGGGAACAGCTGCAGCTACATTTACTGGGACACACGGGAACAGCTGCAGCTACATTTACTGGGACACACGGGAACAGCTGCAGCTACATTTAATGGGACACACGGGAACAGCTGCAGCTACATTTAATGGGACACACGGGAACAGCTGCAGCTACATTTACTGGGACACACGGGAACAGCTGCAGCTACATTTACTGGGACACACGGGAACAGCTGCAGCTACATTTACTGGGACACGAGGGAACAGCTGCAGCTACATTTACTGGGACACGAGGGAACAGCTGCAGCTACATTTACTGGGACACACGGGAACAGCTGCAGCTACATTTACTGGGACACACGGGAACAGCTGCAGCTACATTTACTGGGACACACGGGAACAGCTGCAGCTACATTTACTGGGACACACGGGAACAGCTGCAGCTACATTTACTGGGACACACGGGAACAGCTGCAGCTACATTTACTGGGACACACGGGAACAGCTGCAGCTACATTTACTGGGACACACGGGAACAGCTGCAGCTACATTTACTGGGACACTAGGGAACAGCTGCAGCTACATTTACTGGGACACACGGGAACAGCTGCAGCTACATTTACTGGGACACACGGGAACAGCTGCAGCTACATTTACTGGGACACACGGGAACAGCTGCAGCTACATTTACTGGGAAACGAGGGAACAGCTGCAGCTACATTTACTGGGACACACGGGAACAGCTGCAGCTACATTTACTGGGACACACGGGAACAGCTGCAGCTACATTTACTGGGACACACGGGAACAGCTGCAGCTACATTTACTGGGACACACGGGAACAGCTGCAGCTACATTTACTGGGACACACGGGAACAGCTGCAGCTACATTTACTGGGACACACGGGAACAGCTGCAGCTACATTTACTGGGACACACGGGAACAGCTGCAGCTACATTTACTGGGGCACACGGGAACAGCTGCAGCTACATTTACTGGGACACACGGGAACAGCTGCAGCTACATTTACTGGGACACACGGGAACAGCTGCAGCTACATTTACTGGGACACACGGGAACAGCTGCAGCTACATTTACTGGGACACACGGGAATAGCTGCAGCTACATTTACTGAGACACTAGGGAACAGCTGCAGCTACATTTACTGGGACACACGGGAACAGCTGCAGCTACATTTACTGGGACACACGGGAACAGCTGCAGCTACATTTACTGGGACACACGGGAACAGCTGCAGCTACATTTACTGGGACACTAGGGAATAGCTGCAGCTACATTTACTGGGACACTAGGGAACAGCTGCAGCTACATTTACTGGGACACACGGGAACAGCTGCAGCTACATTTACTGGGACACACGGGAACAGCTGCAGCTACATTTAATGGGACACACGGGAACAGCTGCAGCTACATTTACTGGGACACACGGGAACAGCTGCAGCTACATTTACTGGGACACACGGGAACAGCTGCAGCTACATTTACTGGGACACGAGGGAACAGCTGCAGCTACATTTACTGGGACACGAGGGAACAGCTGCAGCTACATTTACTGGGACACGAGGGAACAGCTGCAGCTACATTTACTGGGACACGAGGGAACAGCTGCAGCTACATTTACTGGGACACACGGGAACAGCTGCAGCTACATTTACTGGGACACACGGGAACAGCTGCAGCTACATTTACTGGGACACACGGGAACAGCTGCAGCTACATTTACTGGGACACACGGGAACAGCTGCAGCTACATTTACTGGGACACACGGGAACAGCTGCAGCTACATTTACTGGGACACACGGGAACAGCTGCAGCTACATTTACTGGGACACACGGGAACAGCTGCAGCTACATTTACTGGGACACACGGGAACAGCTGCAGCTACATTTACTGGGACACTAGGGAACAGCTGCAGCTACATTTACTGGGACACACGGGAACAGCTGCAGCTACATTTACTGGGACACACGGGAACAGCTGCAGCTACATTTACTGGGACACACGGGAACAGCTGCAGCTACATTTACTGGGACACACGGGAACAGCTGCAGCTACATTTACTGGGAAACGAGGGAACAGCTGCAGCTACATTTACTGGGACACACGGGAACAGCTGCAGCTACATTTACTGGGACACTAGGGAACAGCTGCAGCTACATTTACTGGGACACACGGGAACAGCTGCAGCTACATTTACTGGGACACACGGGAACAGCTGCAGCTACATTTACTGGGACACTAGGGAACAGCTGCAGCTACATTTACTGGGACACTAGGGAACAGCTGCAGCTACATTTACTGGGACACACGGGAACAGCTGCAGCTACATTTACTGGGGCACACGGGAACAGCTGCAGCTACATTTACTGGGACACACGGGAACAGCTGCAGCTACATTTATTGGGACACACGGGAACAGCTGCAGCTACATTTACTGGGCCACACGGGAACAGCTGCAGCTACATTTACTGGGACACACGGGAACAGCTGCAGCTACATTTACTGGGACACACGGGAACAGCTGCAGCTACATTTACTGGGACACACGGGAACAGCTGCAGCTACATTTACTGGGACACTAGGGAACAGCTGCAGCTACATTTACTGGGACACACGGGAACAGCTGCAGCTACATTTACTGGGACACACGGGAACAGCTGCAGCTACATTTACTGGGACACACGGGAACAGCTGCAGCTACATTTACTGGGACACACGGGAACAGCTGCAGCTACATTTACTGGGACACACGGGAACAGCTGCAGCTACATTTACTGGGACACACGGGAACAGCTGCAGCTACATTTACTGGGACACACGGGAACAGCTGCAGCTACATTTACTGGGACACACAGTATGAGCAGCAGCTACATTTACTGGGACACACGGGAACAGCTGCAGCTACATTTACTGGGACACACGGGAACAGCTGCAGCTACATTTACTGGGACACACGGGAACAGCTGCAGCTACATTTACTGGGACACACGGGAACAGCTGCAGCTACATTTACTGGGACACACGGGAACAGCTGCAGCTACATTTACTGGGACACACGGGTACAGCTGCAGCTACATTTACTGGGACACACGGTATGAGCTGCAGCTACATTTACTGGGACACTAGGGAACAGCTGCAGCTACATTTACTGGGACACACGGGAACAGCTGCAGCTACATTTACTGGGACACACGGGAACAGCTGCAGCTACATTTACTGGGACACACGGGTACAGCTGCAGCTACATTTACAGGGACACTAGGGAACAGCTGCAGCTACATTTACTGGGACACTAGGGAACAGCTGCAGCTACATTTACTGGGACACTAGGGAACAGCTGCAGCTACATTTACTGGGACACACGGGAACAGCTGCAGCTACATTTACTTGGACACACGGGTACAGCTGCAGCTACATTTACTGGGACATGAGGGAACAGCTGCAGCTACATTTACTGGGACACTAGGGAACAGCTGCAGCTACATTTACTGGGACATGAGGGAACAGCTGCAGCTACATTTACTGGGACACTAGGGAACAGCTGCAGCTACATTTACTGGGACACACGGGAACAGCTGCAGCTACATTTACTGGGACACACGGGAACAGCTGCAGCTACATTTACTGGGACACACGGGAACAGCTGCAGCTACATTTACTGGGACACACGGGAACAGCTGCAGCTACATTTACTGGGACACACGGGAACAGCTGCAGCTACATTTACTGGGACACACGGGTACAGCTGCAGCTACATTTACTGGGACACACGGTATGAGCTGCAGCTACATTTACTGGGACACTAGGGAACAGCTGCAGCTACATTTACTGGGACACACGGGAACAGCTGCAGCTACATTTACTGGGACACACGGGAACAGCTGCAGCTACATTTACTGGGACACACGAGAATAGCTGCAGCTACATTTACTGGGACACACGGGAACAGCTGCAGCTACATTTATTGGGACACTAGGGAACAGCTGCAGCTACATTTACTGGGACACACGGGTACAGCTGCAGCTACATTTACTGGGACACTAGGGAACAGCTGCAGCTACATTTACTGGGACACTAGGGAACAGCTGCAGCTACATTTACTGGGACACTAGGGAACAGCTGCAGCTACATTTACTGGGACACACGGGAACAGCTGCAGCTACATTTACTGGGACACACGGGAACAGCTGCAGCTACATTTACTGGGACACACGGGTACAGCTGCAGCTACATTTACTGGGACACACGGTATGAGCTGCAGCTACATTTACTGGGACACTAGGGAACAGCTGCAGCTACATTTACTGGGACACACGGGAACAGCTGCAGCTACATTTACTGGGACACACGGGAACAGCTGCAGCTACATTTACTGGGACACACGAGAATAGCTGCAGCTACATTTACTGGGACACACGGGAACAGCTGCAGCTACATTTATTGGGACACTAGGGAACAGCTGCAGCTACATTTACTGGGACACACGGGTACAGCTGCAGCTACATTTACTGGGACACTAGGGAACAGCTGCAGCTACATTTACTGGGACACTAGGGAACAGCTGCAGCTACATTTACTGGGACACTAGGGAACAGCTGCAGCTACATTTACTGGGACACACGGGAACAGCTGCAGCTACATTTACTGGGACACACGGGAACAGCTGCAGCTACATTTACTGGGACACACGGGTACAGCTGCAGCTACATTTACTGGGACACACGGTATGAGCTGCAGCTACATTTACTGGGACACTAGGGAACAGCTGCAGCTACATTTACTGGGACACACGGGAACAGCTGCAGCTACATTTACTGGGACACACGGGAACAGCTGCAGCTACATTTACTGGGACACACGAGAATAGCTGCAGCTACATTTACTGGGACACACGGGAACAGCTGCAGCTACATTTATTGGGACACTAGGGAACAGCTGCAGCTACATTTACTGGGACACACGGGTACAGCTGCAGCTACATTTACTGGGACACTAGGGAACAGCTGCAGCTACATTTACTGGGACACACGGGAACAGCTGCAGCTACATTTACTGGGACACTAGGGAACAGCTGCAGCTACATTTACTGGGACACACGGGAACAGCTGCAGCTACATTTACTGGGACACACGGGAACAGCTGCAGCTACATTTACTGGGACACACGGGTACAGCTGCAGCTACATTTACTGGGACACACGGTATGAGCTGCAGCTACATTTACTGGGACACACGGGAACAGCTGCAGCTACATTTACTGGGACACACGGGAACAGCTGCAGCTACATTTACTGGGACACTAGGGAACAGCTGCAGCTACATTTACTGGGACACTAGGGAACAGCTGCAGCTACATTTACTGGGACACTAGGGAACAGCTGCAGCTACATTTACTGGGACACTAGGGAACAGCTGCAGCTACATGACTTCTGTCACATTATAATTCAGCTGCGACTTTTGCCATTTACATTGAAAATTAATTAAATAACATGTAAAGGTATACATGTCTTTTTATATATAGGCTATTAGTGACATTCTTGATTACATACCTGACAGTTCCTGTAGTCAGATTTGTGCCGTTATCCTGTGTTTCTTTGTGTACACCACCTTCCTGTAGTTGAGCAGACAGCCCTATGATAAGACTGCTTATTATTAATGCATTATTATCTATGCTATGCTGGTTCTTTTAATAATCACTATTGCTCCATTACATTGTAGATAATAAAACTCGTGTCAGACTGTCAACCTTTCAAAACTCTATCATGGGATACATTAATGCCAGCTACATTCCTGTAAGTACTGTGTATGACCACTGAGGATGAACGATGGAGCTGGCGGGGTGATCGAGGATGGATTATAATAATGAGGAGAGATGATGATAATGAGATATAACAGCATGGTTGGGAGTATGGGCAATAATATGATATGTGAGGATGGATTATAATGAATGAGATGATGATAATGAGATATAACAGCATGGTTGGGAGGAGTATGGGTAATAATATGATATGTGAGGATGGATTATAATAATTAGGAGAGATGATGATAATGAGATATAACAGCATGGTTAGGAGTATGGGTAATAATATATGTGAGGATGGATTATAATAATGAGGAGAGATGATGATAATGAGATATAACAGCATGCTTGGGAGTATGGGTAATAATATGATGTGTGAGGATGGATTATAATAATGAGGAGAGATGATGATAATGAGATAACACAGCATGGTTGGGAGTATGAGTAATAATATGATATGTGAGGATGGATTATAATAATGAGGAGAGATGATGATAATGAGATATAACAGCATGGTTGGGAGTATGAGTAATAATATGATATGTGAGGATGGATTATAATAATGAGGAGAGATGATGATAATGAGATATAACAGCATGCTTGGGAGTATGGGTAATAATATATGTGAGGATGGATTATAATAATGAGGAGAGATGATAATGAGATATAACAGCATGGTTGGGAGTATGGGTAATATATGATATGTGAGGATGGATTATAATAATGAGGATTAAAAAGGACAACATTGCAAAGCATTATGAATGAGGAAGGAGTTATTATGAAGATGAACCTATCAGCATCCGCTATATTCAAGTAT
The DNA here is from genome assembly GCA_031769625.1 of Taudactylus pleione. Lineage (NCBI taxonomy): Eukaryota > Metazoa > Chordata > Amphibia > Anura > Myobatrachidae > Taudactylus > Taudactylus pleione. The sequence goes on from JAUIMM010000026.1 coordinate 2,343,287, forward strand.
ATACAGTATCTACATCCTACACTATTATCACCTTACTCACTGTGGCATCAGGAGGATCCCCCTCTACGCTCCGCTCCCCCTGCAATCAGTGGTAGTGACTAAGAGGATGCACCGTCCAATGCATTGGAGTTAGGGGAGTATATGAATAGTTGTATAAATAAAAATCATATACATGTGAGCAGGGTGGGTGGATAAAAATCCCTCTCCTTCTACTCTCCCATCCTGTCCTCTCTTTCCTGGCACCCTGTCCCCTCACATGGGATCAGACGGGGCCCGGTGCTAGAGATGGCGCCTGGCCAATAATGGCTGTGCCTACGCTTGGCATATTGCGCATTGTTAAGAATGTGCGTCTGAAAATGGGGCGTTGCTCTACCTCTCTGACTGACCCGTGTTCCCCAGACAGGCCTTGTCCCGGGTAAACAGTACATTCCCCGCCCACCTTCTAGTCGCCTCTGCTTGAGATCCTGTCCCCTGACACAACCCACTTCCCCCTTTTTAAAATTCTGGTAAGAGAAATACAAAATCTATTTTTTCAGTTTTTATGGTCTATTTATTCATTAATAGGAAAAGTCAACAATCTTTTGCATGTCACAAAAAATGAATGCATGCCATTTATATATAACAATAACATCACGAATGATCATTAACAATATATGATGACGGAGTATCGATGATGATAGCTCAGGGGGGATTATTATAAACAAGGGTGGAAGCAGATAACCATAAATAATAGCCTGGATGAATAATATACTGTAGGATACTGCATAATAACTATATAGATGACTAACCATGGGTGATGATAATCGATGGAGGACTGTGGTGATTGATGAATGAGTCTGGATGATGATAAAAGGTAGATGATAATTCCAATGTCAATAATACCTAAAACAGCCAAAGTGTATAGTATAAAATGTAAGAAATAGCAATGTTTCTTATGATTGGAAATAGTAGTATTTACCATTCTATAGGTTATGCTATATTATATTTTATTGTTGCGTTTCAGGGGTACAGAACTAAAAAGGAATTTATTGCTGGTCAGAACCCTTTGCCGGGAACAGTGAATGTCTTCTGGTGCATGATCTGGGAGAAACGCATAAACACTATTGCCATGCTGTCCAACTGCCTAGAAAATAGCAAGGTGCAGTAATAAAGTCTGTACAGTATCATGTTCTGTACAGTACAGGTTGAATATCCATTATACAAATATTCCGAAATACGGAATATTTTTAGCATGACTGAGATGGTGAAAACTTTGATTTTTGATGGTTCAATGCACACAAACTTTGTTTAAGGCACAAAATTATTAAAAATAAAGTATAAATTGACCTATAGGCTGTGTGCATAAGGTGTATATGACACATAATTAAATTTCATGTATGTACACAAACTTTGTTTGAGCCACAAAATTATTGAAAATATTGTATAAAATTACCTTCAGGCTGTGTGTATAAGGTGTATATAAATCATAAATGCATTCTGTGTTTAGATTTGGGCCCTATACCTAATATGGTATGCAATTATTCCAAAATACGGAATATTCCGATATCCAAAATACCCCTGGTCCCAAGCATTTTGGATATGGGAGACTCAACCTGTAATACATTCTATACAGTATCATGTTCTGTACACTAATACATTCTATACAGTAATACACTCTATACTGTATAGTATCATGTTCTGTACACTAATACATTCTATACAGTAATACATTCTGTACACTAATACACTCTATACATTATGTTCTGTACACTAATACATTCTGTACAGTAATACACTCTATACATTATCATGTTCTGTACACTAATACATTCTATATAGTATCATGTTCTGTACACTAACATTCTGTACCATAATACATTCTATACAGTATCATGTTCTGTACACTAATACATTCTGTACCATAATACATTCTATATAGTATCATGTTCTGTACACTAATACATTCTATACAGTAATACATTCTATACAGTATCATGTTCTGTACACTAATACATTCTATACAGTAATACACTCTACATTATCATGTTCTGTACACTAATACATTCTATACAGTATCATGTTCTGTACATTAATACATTATGTACAGTAATACATTCTATACAGTATCATGTTCTGTACACTAATACATTCTATACAGTAATACACCCTATACAGTATCATGTTCTATACAGTAATACATTCTATACAGTATCATGTTCTGTACACTAATACATTCTATACAGTATCATGTTCTGTACATTAATACATTATGTACAGTAATACATTCTATACAGTATCATGTTCTGTACACTAATACATTCTATACAGTAATACACCCTATACAGTATCATGTTCTATACAGTAATACATTCTATATAGTATCATGTTCTGTACACTAACATTCTGTACCATAATACATTCTATACAGTATCATGTTCTGTACACTAATACATTCTGTACCATAATACATTCTATATAGTATCATGTTCTGTACACTAATACATTCTATACAGTAATACATTCTATACAGTATCATGTTCTGTACACTAATACATTCTATACAGTAATACACTCTACAGTATCATGTTCTGTACACTAATACATTCTATACAGTATCATGTTCTGTACACTAATACATTCTATACAGTATCATGTTCTGTACATTAATACATTATGTACAGTAATACATTCTATACAGTATCATGTTCTGTACACTAATACATTCTATACAGTATCATGTTCTGTACACTAATACATTCTATACAGTAATACACTCTACAGTATCATGTTCTGTACACTAATACATTCTATACAGTAATACACTCTACAGTATCATGTTCTGTACACTAATACATTCTATACAGTAATACACTCTACAGTATCATGTTCTGTACACTAATACATTCTATACAGTATCATGTTCTGTACACTAATACATTCTGTACAGTAATACACTATACGGGATCGGTATGGATGACCGCCAGACCTATGTCCGGCGGTTCAAATCCCGACGCCGCAAGACCAACACCACTGGCACTGAAAATCACAATCGGTAAGTATGGTAACTATCCCTAACCCTTTCCCTCCCATAACCCTAACCCTCCCTTAGGGGTGCCTAACCCGCCCCCCATAGTGCCAAACCCTGAAACCTCCCTAAGTGTCTAAACCTAACTCCCCGTCCCCGCAGCCTAAACCTAAGTCTCCCAGGGGGGTGCCTAACCCTAACCTCCCCTGGGGGTGCCTAAACCTAACCCCCCTTCCCCTAGCCTAACCCTCCCGGGGGGGTGCTGAATCCTAAGTCTCCCCCGGGAGCCCCTAACCCAACCCTCCCCCTGCAGCTGTCCACGCCGCCTTACCTTTGGTCGGTATGCCAAGCGTCGTGCTCCCGGTATAGGGATAATGATAGGAGTCGGGATTTCGACACCTATCATTTGTGCCCTGTCGGGATTACACAGTCGGGAAGCTGGCGGTCGGCATTTCAACCGTCGGTTTCCTGACTGCATCACCTCTATACAGTGTCATGTTCTGTACACTAATACATTCTATACAGTAATACATTCTATACAGTATCATGTACTATACACTAATACATTCTGTAATGTTATATTTAACTTGGATTTAGGAGTGGCTATTTTCTTTCTGCTTGACTCATGCATTTAGATAGATCTAAAATCTATCTATATATATATCTAAGATTACAAGCTTCTGGCTGCTTGATGTTCATTGGTTTATTTAATTTGCACATATATATATATATATTTACCACTTGACTGCTGTTTGTATGTGAATTTCCTTAAGCCCGGAGAGTTACACTCTTTTGACCAGCTATATTATTTATAATTCATATATATATATACATATATTACACACACACACACACACACACATATATATATATATATATATATATATATATATTACATATACACACACACATATATTTATATTACACACACACACATATATATATATATATTATATATATATTACATATACACACACACACACACACACACACACACAGACAGCGGGCTACCTTCCTTTCAGCTCTCAGGCTGACTGCTCTGCTCCATGTCCACGGCCGCCCGCCCAGATGAAACGCTGAGGCAGTATAAACGGCTCCTTGGGGCGTCTGACTCAGCTGCTCTGCCCTGCACGCACAGCACGCAGCCTGGGTTCTGGTCCGACCAGTCACAGTCTCGCCAGATTTCATCTGCACGTGGCCTCTACTGGCTGCGGCGTTTAAGGACGCAGCCGCTATCACTGACACGCCGGCAACCCTCCCCTAACATGCTCATGGGACAGGCTTTTTTGTGTTCACCTCCCAGTCACCGCCCATCACTTTGCCGCCCCATTTCTGATACCATCTGTCCCGATCGCAACAGCGCCTTTGTGCGAACGCTTTGTAACGCATGCGTCGCACAGGTTTCCAGAACTTTTCGGTCATGCGTGGTTGCAAATAATTGCTAAACTATGTGAAAAGATGCAGACGCATGCACAGTACTTATAACATTGGCCAATCGCGTGAACATCGGCTTTGCATGCGATTTAAAATCGATTCGGATTTGACTCTGTTCTTTTCGCTAACTTTACGCAAGTTCGGATCTGAAAATGAGGCAAAATGTCATCTTTCATGGACCTCTTGGATCTCTCGTGGCGGAAAGATGTCAAATCCAAACTGCTCATCTCTAGTTACTGTTCTGCAGAGCATCTTACATTATGTTACCCGTGTACAGTCTCTGACACTGTTGCTGGCACCATATCACCCGCTTCCAGCAATGAAACATGAATTATTCTGTTTATTAATAAGACTCACTCACGATACCACTGAATAATGTATAATTTTAGGTGCAAAGCACAAAGTATTGGCCCTCCAGGGAAGGCAAGACGTTTGGGGACATAATAGTGACTCTGATATCAGAGAACGTCCTCCGTGATTGGGCGATCAGAGACTTCATGATGACAAATGTGAGTACGGGATTGTCTCATATTAGTAGCAGCTGATACTGAGTGGTTATCAGCCTGTATGGGATGAGAACTATGGTTGTTTAAAAGGGATTTCTATTGGTTATTACTGTATTATTGTTCCATGTCTTCCTCATTATCAGCAGTGTGGCCATGACCCCATTCCCACTGGGGCCAACACAAATTACCAACTGGGGCACTTTCCATTAGGGATGGACATCGGAAGCCGATGGCTAGCAATCATTGATGTTTCCATTTTGATGGAAGTACTTTTCTCATCGATTAGCGGGAATTTGATCATTGCCAGCCATCAGATGCAGCTTTCCGATGCCCATCCGATGGCTGGCTGTGAGGGAAGCAGAAACCACTGTCCCACATAGAAAGCAGTGGAAGAATAAATGCTGTGTTAGGGGACATTACAGTGTTAGAGGGAGCCTGGGGGGCAGCCCAGCAACTCGGAGAGTGCTGGGCACGCCCCTACAATGACGTGAACATGGGTGCCGTGAAGATCGGCCACCATTCCCAGATGCTATGTTCCCCTTTTTTCAAGTCCTTGACCCAGAAGAATCCTTGAGCGATATGCCTGCTGCTGCTGGGAGTGGATTTTCATCCCAGAAGGGGACCAGGAAGACTACTAGTAGTACTTTAAAAAACAATTGACTGTTAAACAATCATTGGCAAGGGGGAGCAAGTATGACAGCAGTCACCCAGTGTTAAGGCTCAGGTATGACGATAGGGTATAGTCCGGGAACAGCTGATAAGATTTAGAGTAGCGGAAGCCTGTGAGCCCGTAGGACGTGATGTGGCCTTCAGGCAGTGCAGCAGCCTTGAGGCCTGGAAGTGACTTGGCTGTCTGTGGCCTGTGGGCCAGTAAGATGAGATGCAGCCTTTGGGCCGGTAGCAGCCTCTGAGCTGAGTGGCAGCCTTGAGGACTGGGAAACCTTGGCTTGAAATATCAGTCTCTGGGCAGAGTTGCAGCTTTTGGGCTGTGTAGCAGCCTTGAGGGCTGATAGACTTGACAAGATGACGCTGAGATGCGCTTAGTGCCGCCGGGATGACACTAGCGATAGTACACAAGATTGCGTACACAGGATGCTGAGGTGCGCTTAGTGCCGCTGGAATGACACTAGCGGCAGTACACAAGTCTGTGTACACAGGACACTGAGGTGCGCTTAGTGCCGCCAGAATGACACTAGCGGCAGTACACAAAATCGCATACTCTGGTGTGCGACCTGTGCCGCCGGGTTGACACAAGCTGCTGGATGCTGGATTGCGCACTCTGGACACAGAGAGCAGGACTGCAGACCGTGCCGCCAAGATGACATGAGCGGCAGGTAGTACAAATGCGGACCGCGCCACCTAGATGACTGAATACAGGAACCCTCACTAGAACCAGAAACATGTGAAACGCTACCATTGGCATCGGAGCAGCGTTCACAGAAGAAGGTCATGGACGCAGGAGCCAATCCGGGCCGATCCCAGAATGATGGCCCAGCTTTCGCTTTGCACCGCATTAGCAGTGTGGCGGCTTGATAACTGACGCCATAACATCTATGCTGGTATTAGATGTGCGTCCAATATCCACCAATAATGCAGTGGGTTCTAGACAGACAGTTAATTGAGGTCCTGTGTTCCTGATACCAAATCCCATCAAGATTCGACTTCACTAGAAAAGAAATTAAAACCTTAATTAGTGGCCTCCAAAATGGCGTTGTACCCACTGTCCACTTAACCACGGATATGTGGACATGCTGAACAGAGCAAATGCAAGATTTAAGAGATAAGGATAAAGTCATACGTTGTGTCTTTCTTCCCAATGGACACAGATCTGAAGCGATGGAAAGAGCTGTTGGCACGTGATGCAGCGATGGCTTCTCCATTAGTTTCTCCAGCAAGTGCATCTGCCGAGAAAAAAGAAAACTTTGCCAAAAGACCCACTGGTGATGCAGATGAGTCAACACAAAACAAAAACTTTTTGGATGGATGCGCTGCAGGTGATGTAACAGGAAGGAGATTCTTAGATAGCTATGTTTCCTACCCTCACTTTACAAAGGGAACAGATGACATGAGAATTGTTGTCCAGATTTGGGTAGAAATAGTTCCACACATAAGAAGTGGATTTTTTTTGTCTTTTGCCAAGGCATGACAATAGCCTTTTCCTTATCAGAGGAGGTTAGGGATAGGCACCCACCCGGGGGACTTAGGTTTAGGCGGCAGGGAAGGGGGGAGTGGGGTTAGGCACTTGGGGGGGGAGGTTAGGCACCCCTAAGGGAGGGTTAGGGGGTAGATTAGGGTAGGAAATACTTACCTTGGGACGAACAGGATTTTCACTGCTGCCGGGATGCTGCTGTCAGGATTTGAAATCACACTGAGTCCCATGTAGAGATTGATAAGTTTTATCCGGTTTCTCCAGAAACATTCATGTAAGCCCTGTTTACTGATACAAAAGTTCAGCTTTTCCTTTTTATTGCCGTTCCTTTTTCATTTTATGTGAAAAAACGATTCTTTAATTTCAAATGAGTCCAATTCCCGGTAAGAGGCTGCTTTGACATGACCATAAATACAGCACAGGGACAGACGTGGCTGGAGCTGACCGAAGTGTTTTTCTCATGTACAACTCTACGTGGCCCTGTTGCGTGTCACATCAAAATTAAATCTAATCTTTTCATGTAGACCACAGGAAGAAAAATTGCAAAGGTCGTCTACAAGGCAATATTAGAAGCCCTTGGTTTAAAAAGACTATCGCCGCAAATTAAAAATTTCTCACGTGAGAAGCCGGGGCGGGTCGCTAGTATACAATATACAACAAATGCACCATGTTTGTGTCTGTAGATTTTTGGGACATAAAAGCCATCATTAGGTAATAAGGGACAAAGTAATTTATTAAGCTGTGCAGAGAAAACTGCAGGAATTGGCATGTCACAAGTTAGTAGGAAGATTTTTACATAAGTCATACTGAGGACATGTGCGCTGACCCTCGTTTTTTGGATCTGGCTTTTTTTTTTTTTTTTTTAAATAAGTTGATAAAAAGTTTTTAAAAACCATCTTAAATAATTACATTTTTGGAAACCAAAACCCGAAATTATGATTTAAAATCCGAATTCCGAACTGCAGGAAGATCAGAACCATGACTATGATTTATCCGGATCTCTTCAGGAGATCAGAACCATGACTCGGATCTGTCCGGATTCACGAAATTTGGGTGGATTTGGATTTCTGGAGTATCGAACTATTTATGATGGGCTCTCGAGGAATCATTTAGATCTAAACTTAAAAAAGTCCCTTTAGCATATGGATAAAGAGAAGTCTGCAGACAGATTTGCCTGCGCACTTCTGTTCCACGCCTTTATTTTGTGTTGCATGTATCTTAATATATGTACAATCTAACATCTGGCAAATTTATAGGTATAACAATCATAACCTTCATGTAAATTATACCTTGTCCTAAGCTAATGAACTTAAAGAGCCATGTAACTAAAACTAAGATGCATTCCAAAGAGCAGACACATACTGTAACCTGCATAACCTGGGTGTACTGCGTTAGCGCGTCACTGCCTCGGATACACCTTTCCAAGGCCAAAGTCTTTAGATGCGGGATAAGTGCAGCTCGTAATACAGATGCAGGTTGGTCACAATAGGCCCTCAATGTGCAGCACAATAATTTTTGTTTGGCTCCCATGTACCTAGTTGGCTCACATGTGCGCATTAAGGTATGTGCCTACTCTCTGCTTGGACAGACACCTGCACTCACTGTAAGAACACCTAGGTGTTCAGGAAGGTGATAAAGTCTGAATAGACTGAAAAGTCAAATCAACCAGGGGTACAGGAACCAGAGGCAGGGGAACAGGAAGCAGAGGCAGGGGCACAGGAACCAGAGGCAGGGTTAAACACACAGAACAAGGCTGAGTCTGGCTGTTACACCCTCTGCCCACTCTGCTGTATGTGAATGAGCCAGGGGCGGGGCTGGACTGCTGACAGCTGATCTTAGCCGGTGTCAAGTCTCTTAGACGGGCCATCCCAACGCGGTTGTTGCTGATGTCACAACCACATGACCGCTACGGCAGGCCCGGTCAGCTACAAGTGTTACTATCCACGTGGGCATAGAGGGGGAATATAAACCTGTGGCAAGTAAAGTGAGCTACCTAAAGTGAGCTACCGTGCCTGAAGCGTGGCGAGCGAACACTTTTGTCCCCCCATTCTAAACCTTGCCCCTCCTCCATTGGTCGCAGGTCATGTGGTTGTGACGTCAGAGTGCCTGTAAAGCATCTTCTTCTAGACCTAACCATCCCGGCACATGTTAGTTACACACTGACTGTCACAATGATGTGTTGAATTGAAATGTAAGCTGCGGGACTTGGAGCCTGTGGTGGCACCGCGACGCAGGGCTACTGGCTGACAGCCTAGTAGCTCTGTGCTGCAGACAGTGCAAACGTCAAAATAAAACTTCAGGCCCCCGGCTACCATGTCTGCCAGGAAATCGCTATCCTCGCCAATGATGGTAAAACCCTCGGCTATCGTCGGATGACCATTGATTGTTTCTAATCATCGATGGTAGATGGCCATCCCTACTTTCCTACCATTAATGCAATAGTAGATTGGTAATTAACTGTGCGGGACCACACGGTGGCGACTTTCATTGTGCATTTAGTAAATGTAGCACTATGTGTAATGCTTATACCTAATGCCACTTGTTTCCCTAATTAAGGTTAAGAAAAATGAAAGTCGCCAAGTACAGCAATTCCATTTTATGGCATGGACTGAGAATGGGGTCCTGAATGAGCGAGTTGTCCTGATTCAGTTTGTAAACCTGGTCCTACAGCATAGAAAAGAGAATTCTCCTTCATCTCCTACTCTGGTGCATTGCAGGTAGGTATCTTTGGTCTGCTCCAATAATCACATAGGGCTTAAAGCTTCCGATCAAGACTTGTGGCCTATTTATCAAGCAATTCTGCCCTTAAAATATATACATGGAATCTGCTGTCTAGTAAGTAACAATGCAGGAAAAGGTGTAAACTAAATCTAGGACTAAGGGGTCTATTTAAAAAACAAAGTTTAAAGCGGCACGAAAAGGCAAAGCAAAAAGCAGCGTTTCTTTAATCACTAATATATATATATATATATATATATATATATATATATATATATATACATATATATATATATATATATATATATATGTGTGTTATAGGACAGCTCTTGCAGTAAAAGGCTGTCCCAGAGAGGCCATTTCAAACATGTTTTGCATTTAAATGCTCTGCGCATGTGGTGATCCACGTCAGATCGACGCTGATCAGCAAAGCCGGGCAGGGGGAGCAGAAAAAGAAGACACACAATACCAATTAGAGATGGTGCTGTGTTTCTCAGAAAAGATGAAGGAAGCTTCTTTTACATAAATACCATTCCAACACAGTCCCCCGTTATATATAATGGGGGCTGCGGGACTGTGATAGGAGAAATGAAATGTAACTAAATACAGAGAAAACTAAAGTATGGCTTTCTCAGGGCTAATATGCTGGATAAAAGCCTCAGTTTGGTTAACTAAATAAACCCCTAAATATTGTGTTATTACATCTAAAGCCTTAGGGCCTGATTCAGAGCCGGACGCAATTAGCGCTCGCTCGTCCAGAAAATAGGGGTGGCTATTCAAATCAACCGTTCGCTCTTTGCGGTCTGTTCACTCCTCTAGGTCTGAACGAGCGAACCAAACTTGCGGTAGTTTTTTAAAAAAATACGCCCCCTGGCCGCTCGCATCCTACGTCATGTCCACTATTTATTAGATTAATCGAGTACATCGACCAGCGTATGAACTGCTCGCTATTCTTGGGGTTGGTTTTTCCTACCACAATCTTGCGAGCAGTTCTGACTATAAAATAACCCAGTGACGTGGTCAATGACACTGCTGTATTAATTATGCACACCCATAAAACGCCCGTTTTGACCTTTAAGCACGCCTGCGTTCGGATCTCCACTCCCCGTTTTCAAGCACCTTCCCCTGTTACCACCCACATACGCCTCTTTCTGTCACTCAAATTATCAGGCATTCGCTATTTTGCGAGCACATGAATTTCGACCGCACTGACTGGTTCGCGCATGCGTATAATGATCCGTACGCATGCGCAGTTGGGCAAACATCGCTCGGAGCGAACGAGCGGCCGCTTACGAGCGGCTCTGAATCAGGCCCTTAATTGTCTATTCTAATACTGTGTATATTGCAGGGTTGGGGCTGGGAGATCTGGAATATTCATCGCTCTTGATCGCATTATTAACCAGTTGGAAGATGATAACACTGTGGATGTGTATGGAACAGTCCATAACCTGCACTTACATCGCCCCTCAATGGTGCAGTCAGAGGTACGTCTCAGCAACTCCACTGTGAATTATCAGAATAAGGGGTCATTTTACGAAACTATATTTGGAGTAAAACCTCCAAAAAAGGACATTTTGGAGGCAGTCACAAAAGCAATCACCATAGCGGTCTATGGGGCCAGCAATAATGGGCAATTTACCAAACTCCGAAGTGCTTAGCACGTGTACTGGCAAGAAACGCTTGATAAATGCCATTTTACATGATTTCTTTTTTACGTAATATGACGTAATATGCTGTGATAAGAGAAAACAAATAGCCCCTAATTCTAATCAATAAAATAGGTTACAGATATATTTAGAATTTTATATTGTAATTTACCAAACAGCACTAGAAATATAGAATGTAAATCACCCGGTCATTTAGGGTTACACAGTATAAGGGACAATGGGCTGATTCAGGGCTGGACGCTATAGCTGCCACAGCTGCCACTTGTTTTCAGCTGAGTATGTGTGGAGATACGCTAATGGACCAGCCCACCGGAGCCATCGCAGCTGTCCGCAACTGTATACATATACGCAGCGTCGGACGCAGATCAGGCAAACATCGACTCCTTGAGTGAGTCTGATGTCACTTAGAATGGCCGCCGTAACTGAGACGCCGGAGCCATGTCAACTGCGTAAGGGATCGCAGATGTGGGACGTGACAAGTCCCCGAAACGGTTGAGACACGCCTACGTTTATAGCCAACACTCCCCTTTGCATTCCCCAAACGCTCCCTGCCTGTCAGTCACACAGTGAATAAAGAATCGCAGCTTGAAACTATGGTAATGTACCTCGACACATGCGCAGTGCGAGTCAGAAGTATGCGCAGCGGGAAAATAATCGCTCCATTTCCGAAAACATTGCCATTGCGTACAATGCTGATTGAGGACCAATGTCTTAGTATAAGACCACAAGTCTTTTGGGTATTTAAGTCACACTACAAGGCTTACGTTAGGCAGAAGAATTGGTAATGAGCAGCTAAAACAGACAATATCTGGCAAAGTGGTGGGAACTACTGGTTATTACAACAGTAAAATAAAAGTACATTATCAGAGACGGTACTTTAAGCATCTGGGTAATTTATTATGAGGAGATAACGCCTGCAGTCCCTCTGCTATCAGCTATAGAAGCAGTCCCCATACATAGCTATGCTATCAGCTATAGAAGCAGTCCCCATACATAGCTATGCTATCAGCCATAGAAGCAGTCCCCATACATAGCTATGCTATCAGCCATAGAAGCAGTCCCCATACATAGCTATGCTATCAGCCATAGAAGCAATCCCCATACATAGCTATGCTATCAGCCATAAAAGCAGTCCCCATACATAGCCATGCTATCAGCCATAAAAGCAGTCCCCATACATAGCTATGCTATCAGCTATAGAAGCAGTCCCCATACATAGCTATGCTATCAGCCATAGAAGCAGTCCCCATACATAGCTATGCTATCAGCTATAGAAGCAGTCCCCATACATAGCTATGCTATCAGCCATAGAAGCAGTCCCCATACATAGCTATGCTATCAGCCATAGAAGCAGTCCCCATACATAGCTATGCTATCAGCCATAGAAGCAATCCCCATACATAGCTATGCTATCAGCCATAGAAGCAGTCCCCATACATAGCTATGCTATCAGCCATAGAAGCAGTCCCCATACATAGCTATGCTATCAGCCATAGAAGCAGTCCCCATACATAGCTATGCTATCAGCTATAGAAGCAGTCCCCATACATAGCTACTGTATGCTATCAGCTATAGAAGCAGTCCCCATACATAGCTATGCTATCAGCCATAAAAGCAGTCCCCATACATAGCTGTGTCTATGGGCCCTGAGATGATGGGCAATTTACCGAACACTTTATTACTAAATTATCTCCCAAAAACTAATTCCTGGCCCTGCCTTGCCCCCAGTTACTTCCCACTACACTGCTCAGTTATCTTCCCTACACTGATTTCTTCCTTCATCCCTATCACATCAGTAGTCCTCTCTTGGCTAAAACCAGATTAGCAAAAGGGCAGATGGGACTTCACATTCAGCCCTCCACAAAAAAATAGGCCTATCATCATGACAGCATGATGATTACCAGCCACAGTTGCCCATAAAGTATTACAATGGTACTTCTATTTTCCGCACAAAATAATGCAATGTTTGTACGTATTTAGGAAGATATTGGGGCGGTTATTGCACTCCACGCCCTCATAACATTGGTCACATCCACACAGCACTGGTCACACCCACACGTCACTGGTCACATCTACTCTACTTCTAACAATAGGCCCTTAATCTATTTCATCCCCAGGCCCTTAATCCAGCTCTGCCCTTGTCCACATAACGCTCCTTCTGCACAGTCGCTTTCCACCACCAACACCCTTATCTCCTCCATGCTGCTGCACCGCACCTCGGACTTTGCAAAGATCTCCCTAGATACTATTTCAGGTAATTTATTTGTACACAATCATCTCGACCTTTACCCAGTGAGTTTAGTTTGATCAATAGAGTGCTATCAGTTTGCTCAAGAATAAGAGGAGAGTTGGAGAAGCAGCAGCCACAGCTTGGAGGGGTCTGAAGAGATCCCTCTGACCTTTGCATAGGCGCTGAAATGCACACGGGGGGGGGGGGTGCGGCTCTGCCAAGAGACTGCACATTACACTCCTATTCATGCTGTGTAGCCTGTTTCTAGAATGCACCAGCCCTCTGCTCAACTCTGGTGCCGCCTACTCCTCCCTGGTGGTCCCGCCATCCTCTTCCAACCTGGTGGCGGCCTCCGGCTCTACCTCCACCCAGCAACAGGTTGGAGCACCAAAGTTAAATTATAATTTGTCCCCCCCCTCAAATCATAAAAATGATCTGAAGCCCCACTATGCAATGTACGAGAAATGGCGACTTGTCCTGCAGATAACGCATCTGCTTATGGCATTAGCTAAAGTATACCTACAGTTTTTGGAATGTGATATATAGAAAAAAATCCTACATACAACGCTATTGTGAGATCTTGGGACGGTGGTGCACTAGCAGGTTGCATTCGTGCAGGAGATTTGTGATAACTCCTGCATTGGCCTGTTGATACTGTATATGGGAACGAACTTATAGTTGAGAAAAAAATGCAAAAACTCTTGTCTACAGAGTGTGGGGCACCTTAATATGTATATATGGATAAATTACTCTGTATTTAAAATTTCCATGTGAGAATTACAGTACAATATCTATCTATACATTCGTAAGTGTCAAATTATGTAATAAGATCCCCAATTTTTGTACTAGAATGGGCATGGAGATGCTCTCAGAGGAGATGGTACAGTACTGTGATGTGTATACTGTCATTAATTAAAATTAAATAACATACTATGGGGTCTATTTACTAAGCAGTGTTAGGAGACAGAGTGAAAAGTGATAAGGTGCCAGCCAATCAGCTCCTAACTGTCAATTTTCAAACACAGCCTGTGAGATGGCAGTTAGGAGCTGATTGGCTGGTACCTTATCACTTTTCACTCTGTCTCCTAACACTGCTTAGTAAATAGACCCCTATGAGAGAAATGTCTGTGGTAGCTTACAGGATGCTGCAATAAGTATTGATGCAATAAGATAGACTGTAACCAGATCTCCTGTGACAGGTAAAGGTAACAGGAGAAATCTTCTCTGCCTCTCTTCTATCTGACCAGCCAGCAGGTAACACTTCCCGGCTAACCCTCTCTCTCACCCTAGGCCCAGTATATATTCCTCCACCAGTGCACGTTAGATATCGTAAGGGGACGAACTGAAGCAAAGAGCGGTCAGGATAACAAGTCAGACAAAGAAGAGAGGATATATGAAGATCTCCCCATCACTCCTCCCTCCGAGTCACCATTACAGAATGAAGAGTCTGTCTATGACCTGTGTCTAAATTGATATGTACATTATTGAAATTAAGTCATTGGGTGACTTCCAAAAGAGCGGTGAAATTATATATTTTTTTAATACATACATACATACATACATAGCGTTCCCGCTTGGCTGTTTTAGCGGGGCGCGGCGCCCTGCCCTCCTTCTGGAAGGCAAAAAGCACCCTGCCCTCCAGGAGGAGGGCAAAAAGCGCCCTGCCCTCACAGCCTGCGGGAGCCGTTCTCACCCGCGGGACGCAGTGTCCCGCGGGTGGAGAAACATGCGGTGACCCGGTCACCGCCGGAGAATAGATGTCGGGCGCATGCGCCCGGCATCTATTCTCCCTTTCTACAGAGCTCGGGGGCTGCCCGGCATGTCCATAAGCGCCGGGCACGCCCCCAAGTATGACGAAAAGGGGTCGCGTCTTATAGACACGCCCCCTTTTCATGACCACGCCCCATTTTCAGGCACGCGCGCCGAAGCTAGAGGGAACACTACATACATACATACATACAGTATATGATGAGTCTCCCATATCCAAATATTCCGAAATATAAAATATTTTGAATTATGGATTTTTTTTTACCATGACTGAGATAGTGACACCTTTGCTTTTTGATGGTTCAATGTACACAAACTTTGTTTAAGGCGCAAAATTATTAAAAATGGTATAAAATTACCTTCAGGTGTATATATGAAACATAAATGAATTTCATGTATGTACACAAACTTTGTTTGAGCCACAAAATTATTGAAAATATTGTATAGAATGACCTGCAGGCTGTGTGTATAAGGTGTATATAATGACCTGCAGGCTGTGTGTATAAGGTGTATATAATGACCTGCAGGCTGTGTGTATAAGGTGTATAGAATGAGCTGCAGGCTGTGTGTGTATAAGGTGTATATAATGACCTGCAGGCTGTGTGTGTATAAGGTGTATATAATGACCTGCAGGCTGTGTGTATAAGGTGTATAGAATGAGCTGCAGGCTGTGTGTGTATAAGGTGTATATAATGACCTGCAGGCTGTGTGTGTATAAGGTGTATATAATGACCTGCAGGCTGTGTGTATAAGGTGTATATAATGAGCTGCAGGCTGTGTGTGTATTAGGTGTATATAATGACCTGCAGGCTGTGTGTATAAGGTGTATATAATGACCTGCAGGCTGTGTTGGTATAAGGTGTATAGAATGAGCTGCAGGCTGTGTGTGTATAAGGTGTATAGAATGAGCTGCAGGCTGTGTGTGTATAAGGTGTATAGAATGACCTGCAGGATGTGTGTATAAGGTATATATAATGACCTGCAGGCTGTGTGTATAAGGTGTGTATAGAATGACCTGCAGGCTGTGTATGTATAAGGTGTATATAATGACCTGCAGGCTGTGTATGTATAAGGTGTATATAATGACCTGCAGGCTGTGTTGGTATAAGGTGTATATAATGACCTGCAGGCTGTGTGTATAAGGTGTATAGAATGAGCTGCAGGCTGTGTGTATAAGGTGTGTATAGAATGACCTGCAGGCTGTGTGTATAAGGTGTGTATAGAATGAGCTGCAGGCTGTGTGTGTGTATAAGGTGTATATAATGACCTGCAGGCTGTGTGTGTATAAGGTGTATATAATGACCTGCAGGCTGTGTATGTATAAGGTGTATAGAATGACCTGCAGGCTGTGTGTATAAGGTGTATATAATGACCTGCAGGCTGTGAACCTCATTCAGAGTCTCTCGCTAGATGCGATCGCTCGCCCCCAGCGTATGCAAATTTGTCAAAGTGACGCCATGGGAAGCAATCGTTCGCCAAGGCATAAGCACGCCCACCATGTCTTTGCGAGCGACCAGCGTACGCCCAATCGCACATGCAGAGCCGCCCACCAGCACACGTCATCTGCAGGAAGTGTATTAAAACATTGGTACATCGAGGACAAATCGGAAGCGATCGCAGCGCTTGTAGTTGCCTTACCCTACCGCAAGAACTGCGAGGACTTCAGTTTAAAAAACAGGCATGTGACATGTACTATGACGCTGCCTGTTAATTATGCACGCCTTTGAAACGGCATTGGAACACTCAGCACGCCTGCGTTCGCACCTCCACTCCCCCGTTATTAGTGTCCTGTCCCTGTTACCACCCTCAAACAGCCTCTCCTGTCACTCATTACACTGGGCTGTCTTTGCTGGGCGAGCGAGCGACCTGCGATCGCACAGAGTAGTTCGCGCATGCGCAGAACGAAGCGTGCGCATGCAAACCATCGGGCTGCTTGCGAGAGACTCTGAATGAGGTCCTGTGTGTATAAGGTGTACATAAAACATAAATGCATTCTGTGGTTAGATTTGGGTCTCATTCCCAGGATCTCTCATTATGGTATGCACATATTCCAAAATACGGAATATTCCAATATCCAAAATACCCCTGGTCCCACTCAACCTGATAGAGATATCTATCTATCTCTAAACCACCGCTAATATGTATTCTACATTTATGTATTTGATTGTGATAAAGAACAGTGCCATGATGTGCCCTCTTCCCCTGTACACAGGGCCTAATTCAGACCCGCTCGCGAGCGCTCGCAAGCGGGTCGATGGTGCCCAAGTGCGCATGCGCACGACGGAGGGAGCTCCGTCGTGCGCATGCGCGAGACCCGAATAACGACGGCCAAGCCGTCGCTATGGGTCTCGCACCATAGGGGGCGTGCTGTCGATGGTGAGTGACAGCACGCCCCCTTTGGTGGGCGTGCCGGGGGCGTGGCTGCCCAGACGGAGGCGTTCCCATGGGAACGCCTACCGTCTGGGGCCGGCCCCACTGACATCACTAGTGATGTCAGTGGGAGTGTTTTTGGCTCTGATAGAGCCAAAAGCACTCCAGGGCTTGCGGCAAAGAGACCCTACCACAAGGGTCTCGTCACAAGCCCGATGGTCGCGATGGGCTTGACCATCGCGACCATCATTTTGGTCGCTCGCATAAGCTGTGGGTGGTCACCCACAGCTATGCGAGCGGCCAGGAGGCCGCTCCATTTTAAGCTAGGATGGCCCTGATTCAGAGCGAGCGCTCTTGTCACAGCGTCCGGCTCTGAATCAGGCCCACAGTGCGTAACAGACGTGTTTTTTCTCTTTCATTACAAATATTTATCGGAATATAGCATACAGTCATCCACAGTAACTACAGGCTACCAGGGAAAGATGAATAAAGCAAACCAGCCAATATCATAATCCAAAGAAGAACATGTCCTGTACTGTATGCATGGTTATTGGGTGTAAAAAAGAAAAAAAAAAGTTTGGAGATTGGTTAGGAAGAGTGAGCAGAGCCCATAACCAGCCAAGAGTTAACTACACAGCCTCAGATTTTCTCCTTTTAGCCATCATGACTACTCCAGTGTACACTGCCGAAATAAAATTAATTTGCTGCACTCTATGGTGGGTAAGGAGCTCAGTAAGAAACGTATAATGAGATATGTGTTCAGCCAATGGCTGGGACCAAGCGCTAGATGTAAATGTTCTGTGGTATATTAATCAAGATGTATTAATGTGGAAATGCTAAAAAAATTAAATAGTAATAAAAATATGTAAAATAAAATAGAATAAAATGATTAAAATAAATGGGGCACAAGCAAAATAAACAAGACAGAACAAAACACACAAAACAAGCTTTGCAACAGCAACAAATAGTAAACAGTGGTGATTTGTTGCCACAATGTGTTTATAGCCTTTTAGGAATAAGTGGTGTAGCGATGGGAGGTACGGTGACTACGTTACTGAAAGATGAGGATGCTTCACCCTGGTGGAGCTAGAAGTATTACTAACTGTCCCTACCTGCGGATGGTGTTCTGCTTTCCCGTAGTTGCCGCGGGTGTGCAGCCAGGACCCAGTCGAGTAGCCGTGGCGTTGCTTGATGACGTCAGATGCCAGGTTAAGCTTCGTGGGGTCCCGCTTCCTCCTGCTAGTAGTCGCATACACTAACGTTCGGGTCCAACGCGTTTCACATCCAAAGATGCTTTTTCAAGGATAGCTGGTGTCTTTCCTTTAGTTCTTTAAACAGGGAATCTTTATTGAAACAATTGAAAATGTCCGGAACCGGAAGTGCCTTTTAATTTAAACCTTTTATAATTTTATTATTTTCAATCCCCCCCCTTTATTTATCATACTTCTAGTGTTTTCTCCCCATTTTTATAAAACGAATGCACAGCAATTTATAGTCTTTAAAATAATGGCTTAACAGGACATGAGGTTGCCGCTATTAAAGGGCACTTCCGGTTCCGACCATGAAACGTATTGGCCCAGAACGTGAGTATATGCGACTACTAGCAGGAGGAAGCCGCAAAGCTTAACCCGGCGTCTGACATCATCAAGCAACGCCGCGGCTACTCGACTCGGTCCTGGCCACACACCCGCGGCAACTACTGGAAAGAAGAAGAACACCATCTGCAGGTAGGGACAGTTAGTTATACTTGTAGCCCCACCCGGGTGAAGCATCCTCATCTTTCAATAACGTAGTCACCGTACCTCCCATCGCTACACCACTTATTCCTAAAAGGCTATAAATACATTTTGGCAACAAATCACCACTTTTTACTATTTGCTTTGTTCTGTCTTTTTTATTTTGCTTGTGCCCCATTTATTTTAATAATTTTATTCCATTTTATATATTTTTTTTTACTTTTTATTATTTTATCTTTTCCACATTAATACATCTTGATTAATATACCACAGAACATTTACATTTAGTGCTTGGTCCCAGCCATTGGCTGAACACATACTCCAGAGTACAGTTGTGAATTAAGGGCCTGATTGAAAGATGGACGCAAAGCCGATTTTTACACAGATTGAGTGATTGTTAGGCATGCGCATGCCTGCCAACCGCAACTGCGCATGTGAAGCGATTGTTTTTGAGTTTACGCCCACATCCAGTTGTAAGGTAAGCTGATTGGATGGTCGATCACATATATACGGAGGGGGGTGTATTCTAGAATGATCGCGGGGTGAACACCTAGAATATCAACGTATCTCACCTTCTACAGTGTTCCAATAGATTCCCATATGCACGCATTATGGCTAAGTTCCCTATTACCTAAGGTTATCCATTATCTCAAGAACTAGAGCCAATTTAAAAAAAAAAAAACACTTGAATTTTTTAAAATATACAAGAGATTTTCAATAGAGCGCTTCACACTGCTGCCGCATCTAGCACTAGCACCCGACAGCTGGATGCAAGATATAACTAATATGCAAATGGTGTGTGAACACCGTGGTAGAATATGCAGCGCTGTGTTTAAATCCAATGTCATATCAATATACCAGATCGAAATATTCATGAACAACATCAGGAGAGAAAAACAGGAATAATATATCCATCAAAGCAGTCACTCAAAAAAAACTAGATGGTTATCTACAGCGCATGAGCCGCGAGTTAATAGCTCAGGAGCACGTCGGATAGCGTGGGGAGAGCAGACAGGTCCCGGGTGAGAGCCGAGCCCTCAATATCATCTACTGCCCAGAGGATTTGCCAACCTGGTATTATCAGGTGACATAGGATTTCTTCTGTGGATTTACCCTCACTATCATAGACGGAGCTTATTACGCTGTCAATTGCTGGGTCCCTGCAGGTCCGGTAAGCTACTCCAATTTTGTCTTACACGAAGTTACCATCATTGAATGACACAAATGTGATTTGAAGCAGGTCCACCCTTTTTTAAAGAAGATTTGCTTGGAATTCTGTTTCCTATTTTTATTGTGACTGTTTTTGAATTTTTTATTAAAAATATTTTGTTGGGAGAGTATCGAGACTTTACACTGATTCTTTGGTGAACTATTATAATCTAACATGCCCTTCAGGACCTATATGTGAAAATTGGTTTGAGGAATATAGGCCCTCATTCAGAGCCGTACGCTCTGAGCAGAGCGCACGCTCTGCATGAGGGCCGGGCTCCATTTTCATGGAGCGTCCTCCTGGACGCTCGTATAGCTGTGGGTCACCACCCACAGGCTATACGAGCGTGCATTTTGATGGCCGCGATGGTCGTGACCATCGCGACCATCGAAATTGCGAGCCGGAGCCTGCGGTTGAGGTTTTCAACCGCAAGCTCCGGAGTGATTTTGGCTCTATCAGAGCCAAAATCACTCCCACTGACATCACTAGTGATGTCAGTGGGCCGGCTTCTGATGGGAGGCGTTCCCGTGGGAACGCCCCCGTCAGGGAGGCACGCCCCCGGCACGCCCACCAAAGGGGGCGTGCTGTCAATCAACATTGACAGCACGCCCCCTTTGATAGGACACAACGAGCGAAGGAAAGTCCTTCGCTCGTCGTGTCTGGCGCATGCGCACGACGGAGCTCCCTCCGTCGTGCGCATGCTCAGTGCAGACCATCGACCCACTTGCGAGCGGACAGCCGCTCGCGAGTGGGTCTGAATCAGGCCCATAGTCCCTCCTTTTTTGAGACTTCAAAATCGCCCAGGACGACTATGAAGTAATTTATGGGAGTTGTAGAACATTTAATATTACCGATATATCAGTATAAGATGTCATATGGTGACTTTACTACAAGAAACATCCTTGAATTTCCCTTTTTTTTTTGAGTGACTGCTTTGATGGATATATTATTCCTGTTTTTCTCTCCTGATGTTGTTCATGAATATTTCGATCTGGTATATTGATATGACATTGGATTTAAACATTTAAACACAGCGCTGCATAGTCTAACACGGTGGTCACACACCATTTGCATATTACTTGAATTTTTTAATTCGCAATCCCAAAATATCCTAAATTTGTTCAAATATCCATAGCAACTAAACCAATGTTTTTAATTGGGCTGTGAAATCAGATACCTCCAGGAGATAACCTTGAGCAGTAAAGGCCTATTAGAAGGTGACCTAGACTATCAATGTAATGACAACTGGATACCAGAAGGTGACACTAATATTAACACGGCTCATTATTACATTTTGTTTATAGGGCGCCTCAAGTGTTTCGCAGCGCCGTACAGAGAGCAAATCACTATACAGCGTAAAACCGTACAGTACAAATAGCACTACAACTCTCCACACAGCCACTGATGCAATGTGTGTAATTGACAAGTACAGCAGCAGCTGAAACCTGTAGCGGTCAGCTTGGGAGCAAATGACGGCTCTAGTTCGCCTGAAAAAACAAAAACAAATGATTAGGGTCCAGAGAGCCCAAGGAGGAAGTGTTGCAGGTGTGCAAGAGAAGTAGTTGATGAGAACAGGAGGGAGGAGGACCCTGCATATGGAGCTTATGGGTTAGGGAGAGACAAATGGAAGACATGAGGAGTGAGCCAGTGTTAGGGGCGTTAAGACGTAGAGACGCAGAGATATGGTTAAGTAGCGGACGGATTGGCTTTAATGAACAGGTGGGTATTCAGCACCCGCTTGAACAATGCAGGCTGGGGGATAGTCTGATGGAGAGAGGGAGATCGTTCCAATGGTGGGGGGCAGCTCGGGAGAAATCTTGAATTCTGGAGTGAGAAATGGTAACCAGAAAGGCAGCAGACATTGGCTGACTAGAGAGGGCGGGAGGGAGTATGTAAGGAGATGAGGTTGGGGATGTAGGGAGCTGTGGAGTTAGGAGTTTGAAAAGGATTCTGTAGGGGAAGGGGAGCCAGTGAAGGGGTTTGCAGAGAGGGGAGGCAGATGTGGAGTGGTGGGAGAGGAAGATTAGTCTAGCTGCAGCATTATGTACGGATTAGAGAGGCGAAAGATGGGAGCAGGGAAGTACAGTGAGGAGAAGGTTGCAGTTGTCCTACTGAGAGATGACCAGTGAGTGGACAAACGGTTTTGGTGACACCATGGGAGGAGAGGAAAGGTCTGATTTGAGCAATGTTGCGGAGCTGGAAACAACTAGATAGGGCAAGAGATTGAATGTGGTGGGTGAAGGAGAGGGAAGAGTCAAGAATGACTCCCAGGCAGTGGAGTTGGGGAACAGAGGAGATTGTGGTGTCAATGACAATGATAGAGAGGTCGGGAGGAGAGGAGACTCTAAATTGAGGGAAGACAATGAGTTCAGTTTTTTCCATGTTGAGTTTGAGAAAGCACTTAGACATCCAGGAGGAGATGGCAGAGACGTAACTAGACATCTGAGAGAGAGAGAGAGAGAGAGAGAGAGAAGGGAAGGGTAGAGATCAGGAGAGGAGATGTAGAGTTCAGTGTCATCAGCATAGCGGTGATACTAGACGCCAGAGGCCTACAGTAAATAGTACAATTTATACAGAGACTGAATCACGTGAAGTGACACCAAACAGAATAGTAGCTGATATAGTGATCAGTCTGAGAATGGTCAGAGGAAGCCGTGGTCAGAGCCAGTGATCAGTCTTAGAATGGTGAGAGGAAGCACACCCCGAATGCAAGTTATATATGTATGCATACAGAAATACACACACACACACATATATATATATATATATATATATATCTCAAGATCTATTTCGCAGGAAAATCAGACTATATAATAAGCACTAATCAGGCAGCTTATCTTGACTCATGAAGTTGCAGTATACATTTTAATCCAGTAGATGGCGCACCAAGACAAATACTACATATCGAGTTGCTGCTCATGTTACTTGCAACCTTTCAGTGTTACTGTAGTTAAATTATTAGCAGATTTGGGATCTACAAGACAAGATTTGTTTGACTAAAGTGAACTTATAGACTTGACTGTGAGATTAATTGCCCCTTAAATTGGATTTTGTGGTTTACATAAAAAAAAAAAAAAAAACCTGTGGATTCCTATTGTTTACATAGACATTTTTTTTTAACAATTTCTACAATATAGAATATACATCACAATATTAGATGCCACTACTGTCTTTGTAAAAATTAGTTCCGCTGAGAAATAACAGAGTGAAGCTGCGGGTAAACACCAGTATATACAGTGTGTGTGTGTGTGTGTGTGTGTGTGTATGTATATATATATATATATATATATATATATATATATATATATAGCGTTCCCGCTAGGCTGTTTTAGCGGGGCGCGGCGCCCTGCCCTCCTTCTGGAGGGCAAAAAGCGCCCTGCCCTAACAGCCTGCGGGAGCCGTTCTCACCCGCGGGACGCAGTGTCCCGCGGGTGGAGAAACATGCGGTGACCCGGTCACTGCCGGAGAATAGACGCCGGGCGCATGCGCCCGACATCTATTCTCCCTTTCTGCAGCGCTTGGGGGCTGCCCGGCATGTCCGTAAGCGCCGGGCACGCCCCCAAGTATGACGAAAAGGGGAAGCGTTTTATAGACACGCCCCCTTTTCATGACCACGCCCCCTTTTCGGCCACAAGATTGCCCTCTCTAGCTCCGGCGCCCTGCCTGCCGCCGGAGCTAGAGGGAACACTATATATATATATATATATATAGAATGAAAGGCATATGGTGCTACACCTTTACACATAAAAACCCATGCCAATGGGAATAAACAGTGATAAAGTTCAGTTTCCAATATTTGGCATAATATTAACAACACTTCCTCAAACACTTATTGGAGGGTGGTGGCTCACTTCTTTAGTAAACTGATAGGTAAGTTGGTATAGAAAATCTAGATAAAATGGAGATAGATAGAACAAGCGCCTGATTGTGTAATATATTATGATAAATATAACATGTGTCTCTATCGTGATATGTGTACCAGAAATACGCAGTTTGTTTCCTTAGGCATTACACAGCACTTTTGTTAGGTGATTTCTCCTAGGTCTGCATCAAACCAGAACTCATAGATGAAACATGCAAATGTAAGCAGACATCTTTATAGTGCACTATATCAGTTTAAAATGGGAACATTTATTAAACACCACACATAAAGACGTACATAGGTATAGCTGATCGGTTTTCAAAAGGATGCGGATAATTCCTAAGGAAATTATATAGTCCAGTATATGGAAGAGGTAAGTAGAGATATGTAGTCTCAATGCCTTTCATCAGTATTCAGGTTTCTTTTACATTTATTAGAGGTGTGCGCATACCCCCATGTTACAGTTTTGGTTCTAAATCATCATCATGGTTTGGTTTTGTCAAAACCACCCTCAAGTGTTTTTGGTTTGGGCTTTTGAATATGCATTTCTTTAAACCTTGATAAAAACAGCTACAATCATGCTTGTTTAGTCGCGCTAACCGGCATTCTCCGACTAAAGTGCACTTAAGTTGGATTTCTGCTCGCACCTCAGGAGGTGCCTCTAAGATTAATTCTATGGGGTAAATTTACTAAGATTTGTGTTGGTCCGAGATTGCAATCTCGGGTGAAAATATAACTTTTTTGCTTATCGGGAATTTACTAATATTAAACTTGGATGATTTACTCATTTATTGGGGGTGAAATCGGTTGTGTTAATGCTGCAAATTCGGCCGTTTTTATCATTAGAAATTAATACACCATCGGCTCAAATCGGATGAACTTTTCATTCACTTCTGCCTAAATTGGGCATTTACCATTATTCGTTTTGCTTTTTTCGGCGGTTTGTGCAGCCTAACGGGACCAATACGATTCTTAGTAAATTTACCTCTATGAACCAGGGCTGGATTAAGGCTTTGGGGGGCCTGGGGAATTTAAGACAGGTCTAAAATCTTATCATCAATCATTAGAGAATTACGGTGCAATTAGGTGGTTAATATTAAAGATTCTTTCTCAAAAGGAATATTTACATTTACATAAAACAATTTTATTCCTTGTATGATCCTGATGATGGGGCTGACACTCAGAAACATTTATGTTCTCTAATACAAGTGATTTCTGTATTTAATATGACTCCAAGAGCCGTTTCTATGGATTTACATATATACAGTGCCTTACAAAAGTATTGCCCCCCCACCCTCCCTAGCTTTTTTACCTTTTTTGTTACATTACAACCTGTAATTTATTTTTTTTAATCTGAATTTTATGTGATGGACCTGCACAAAATAGTCTAATTTGGTGAAGTGAAATGAGAAAAAAAAAATATAAAAATAGAATCTTTATAAATAAAAGTCTGAAAATTGGCATGTGCAAATGTAATCACCCCCTTTGCTATGAAGCCCCTCAAAAGTTCTGTTGCAACCAATTACCTTCAAAAGTCACATAATTAGTGAAATTAAGTCAGTATAAACACACCTTTTCTGAAAGGCCCCAGAGGCTGCAACACCACTAAGCAAGAGGCATCACACCATGAAGACCAAGGAGTTCTCCAAACAAGTCAGGGACAAAGTTTTTGAGAAGTACAATTCTCGGTTGGGTTATAAATAAATATCCAAATCTTTGATGATCCCCCGGAGCACCATCAAATCCATCATCAAATGGAAAGAACCTGGTACCACAACAAACCTGCATAGAGAGGGCCGCCCACCAAAACTCACAGACCGGGCAAGGAGGGCATTAATCAGAGAGGCAGCACAGAGACCAAAGGTAACCCTGAAGGAGCTGGAGAGTTCCACAGCAGAGACTGGTGTTTCTGTGCATGTGACCACAATAAGCCGTACACTCCATAGAGCTGGGCTTTATGGAAGAGTGGCCAGAAAAAAGCCATTAATTAGTGATAAAAATAAGAAGACACGACTTGAATTTACCAAAAGGCATGTGGGCGACTCCCCAAATGTATGGTGTAAGGTGCTCTGGTCAGACGAGACTGAAATTTTACTTTTCGGCCACCAAGGAAAACGCTATGTCTGGTGCAAACCCAACACATCCCATCACCACAAGAACACCATCCCCACAGTGAAACATGGTGGTGGCAGCATCATGCTGTGGGGATGTTATTCAGCAGCAGGGACTGGGAAACTGTTTCGAGTCGATGGAAAGATGGATGTTGCTAAATACAGGGATATTCTTGAGCAAAACCTGTTTCAGTCTGCCTGTGATTTGAGACTGGGACGGAGATTCACCTTCCAGCAGGACAATGACCCGAAGCATACTGCTAAAGCAACACTCGAGTGGTTTAAGGGGAAACAGTTAAATGTGTTGGAATGGCCTAGTCACAGCCCAGATCTCAATCCAATTATGAATCTGTGGTCAGACTTGAAGATTGCTGTTCACAAGCGGAAACCATCCAACATGAAGGAGCTGGAGCAGTTTTGCCTTGAGGAATGGCCAAGATCCCAGGGGCAAGATGTGGCAAGCTCATAGAGACTTATCCAAAGTGACTTGCAGCTGTAATTGCTGCAAAAGGTGGCTCCACAAAGTACTGACTTTAGGGGGGTGAATAGTTATGCACGCTGAAGTTTTATGTTATATTGTCCTAAATGTTGTTTTATTCACAATATAAAAAAAACACAACGTCACAGTTGTAGGCATGTTCTGTGAATGAGATGATGCACACCTTCACACAATCCACTTTAATTCCAGGTTGTAAGGCAACAAAACATGAAAAATGCAAAGGGGGTGAATACTTTTGCAAGGTACTGTATGCCCTCAGCTGTACCGTGGTACAGTATGTTCCACTCTCTCTGTATCCATACGTAGCTGTGCCTGTGCCCGGCTCCTGCCCCTCCCTTACAAGTCTCGCCCTCTTCTTCTCTGCAGCTTGCGCACCAGCCAGTCACTGGGACCACTGTGCTTAAACTAGACACACAACAGTCACACATCTATATTGTGCCCAGGTAGAACAGAACAAGTTTTCCATCACATGTGCACCTACCCAGCATAGCAGTGCTATAACATCAGGCTCGGAGAAAGCAAACAGCCGGAGCTACTGTACACGCCACATGAATGTGTCTATTTAAATTACGTTTTAAACTACCGGACCTCCAGATTTGGAAGATGCCTCAACTTTACATCCCCAAAAGGACATTTTATATAACAATGACTCTCCCACTGCCGGGCATCCCAGTATAAATAGAACATTGGCGTTAGTCGCTTGCCAGTTCTGGTGGCCAGTTTACTTACTCTATCCAGGAATATATGGAAAGGAAAATACCCAAGGTCATACACATAAAACACGGATATTTGATCTTGTAATCTTGAATTTTACCACTGGATGTCACAGTTTCCAAATAAACAGTTTCAATGTTACATTAACAGTATGCTGCATTTACTTACAGCTATTTATATAGTGCACACATAACAGCACAGCATACTTGCCTAAACCCCCGGAAGTGTATGCAGATCTCCTGCATCACAACGGACCCAGCCCCTAACTTACTTTGGTGAAAGTGGGTGGTCAGGAGGGGGCTGATGATGCGATTTCCTCTGAATCACGTCATCGTAGCCCTGCCCCCTGCTTTATAATGATGGAAATCTTGGCATTGTATAGCGGGCCACGATGACACAATAGTGCCACCACATCGCCTAAAATTACCAGCACCTCGCAGAGGGGGCAGCCAGAAAGTTGGCAAGCCTGCTCTTACTGAAATCAGTGGCCTTATTGGAGATTGGGGTAGAGACGGATAGGCCGGCAGCTTATAGTCTGAACTGCAAACACAACCAAGTGGCTCGGCCTTTCTACCAGAGAACGGTGATGAAAAAATGGTAATGATAATAAAATTGAATTAGTAAAGTCCCTCATAGGTAGACTGGGCCCCACTGATGTGTAGCCACACCCTCTATCACTGGAGGGTGGGGCCTAAATGGCACTGGTCATTGTAGCAGTGCAGCCGCTTGCCGGGCAATCATCAAGGATGTGGCTGTCCCGGCCAGCAGCAGCTACACAGAAAACCGGGGCACAAGCAATGCACTACTGGGTAATAAATCCCAGTAGTCCCTGCAGAGGAGCATGTGCTGAGCTCTGATTGGAGGAGCCCATCACTTGCTCCTCTGACCTGTGTAGATCAGCAGCAGCACAGCCTCATGGGAGTGACACATTGTGAGGCTGCTGCTGTGCCGGGTGCCTGAGGATGCTGTGGCTTATAGTGGTGAGTACACTATGTGGGCACCAGTGTGGCATAATGTGGGGGCACTACAGTGAGGTACTGTATATTGTGTGGGCACTACAGGGTGGCATAATGGGCACTACAGTGTGGCATGATTTGGGGGCACTACAGGTGGCATAATAGGCACTACAGTGTGGCATAATTTGGGGGCACTACATGTGGCATAATGTGTGGGCATTACAGGTGGCAAAATGGGCACTACAGTGTGGCAAAATTTTGGGCACTACATGTGCCATAATGGGCACCACAGGTTGCATAATGTGTTGGCACTACAGGTGGCATGAGCACTACAGTGTGGCATATTTTTTTGGCACTACAGTATGGCATAATGAGTGTGCACTACACTGTGGCATAATGTGTGGTATAATGTGTTGAGCACTACAGTGTGGCATAATGTGGGGCACCACAGTTTGGCATAATGTGGAGGCACAATATGTGGACACTACAAGTGACATAATGAGCACTACAAGTGACATAATGAGCACTACAGTGTGGCATAATGTGTGGGCACTACAGTATGGCATAATGTGTCGGGCACTACAGTGTGGCATAATGTGTGGGTACTACAGTGTGGTATGTGTATGTGTTGAGCACTACAGTGTGGCATAATGTGGAGGCATTACAATGTGGATACTACAAGTGGCATAATGAGCACTACAGTGTGGCATGTGTGGGCACTACAGTGTGATGTGTGGTCACTACAGTGTGGCATAATGTGGGGCACCACAGTTTGGCATAATGTGGAGGCACAATATGTGGACACTACAAGTGACATAATGAGCACTACAGTGTGGCATAATGTGTTGGAACTACAGTATGGCATAATTAGTGAGCACTACAGTAATGTGTCGGGCACTACAGTGTGGCATAATGTGTGGGTACTACAGTGTGGTATAATGTGTTGAGCACTACAGTGTGGCATAATGTGGAGGCATTACAATGTGGATACTACAAGTGACATAATGAGTACTACAGTGTGGCATAATGTGTGGGCACTACAGTGTGATATGTATGGGCACTACAGTGTGGGTTTTACAGTATGGCATAATGTGTCGGGCACTACAGTGTCAAATAAAAATTAAGACCCAGGTATAAGCGCTGTAAAAACACATCAATGTAATACTCATGTAAAAACTAAAGTAAAATTAATTATCAATCCAAATACTCTTCCAATTTCTTATTTTCTTTTCACCATGTACTCACATACAGCATCGGATGTTCTCTCCTATATAGGTTTCTTTTAAGTTGGTCCTAGATATGGATGTCCACACAATCTTCATAGATTCAAACAGTTTTAATAATGAAATGTACAGACAATGGTCACAATAAAAAGGATCCAAAATGAGGGCTCAATGTGAAATGTCCGGAAACATCACTGTCTCCAGGATCAGTCACTAAACATCAATAGCATCAAAACCGTGGTTCCAAATAGGTCATGTGCCAATGCGTTTCTACCCGCAGGTCTTTGTCAAGGCACTACAGTGTGGCATAATGTGTGGGTACTACAGTGTGCTACAATGTATCGGGCACTACAGTTTGGCATAATGTGGAGACACTACAGGTGGCATAATGGGTACTACAGTGTGCTATAATGTCGGGCACTACAATGTGGCATAATGTGGAGACACTACAGTGTGGCATAATGTGTGGACACTACAGGTGACATAATGGGCACTACAGTGTGGTATGTGTGGGCACTACAGTATGCCAATGTGTGGGCACTACAGTGTGGTATGTGGGGTTACTACAGTAGCATAATGTGGGGGGGCACTACAGTTTGGCACAATGTGGGGGTACTACAGTGTGGCATAATGTGTGGGTACTACAGAGAGGCATAATGTGAGGGTACTACAGTGTGGCATGTGTGGAATTACAGTGTGGTATAATGTGTCGGGCACTAGTGTGGCATAATGTGTGGGCACTACAGTGTGGCATAAATTGTGGGTACTACAGTGTGGCATAATGCGTGGGCACTACAGTGTGGCATAATATGGGGGTACTACAGTAGCATAATGTGGGGGGCACTACAGTGTGGCATAATGTGGGAGGCACTACAGTGTGGCACAATGTGGGGGCACTACAGTGTGGCATAATGTAGGGGCACTACAGTGTGTCATAATGTGTCGGGCACTACAGTGTGGCATAATTTATAGGTACTACAGTGTGGCATGTCTCGGGCACTACAGGTGACATGTGTGGGTACTACAGTGTGGTATATGTTGAGCACTAGTGTGGCATAATGTGGAGGCACTACAGTTTGGTTACTACAAGTGGCATAATGAGCACTACAGTGTGGCATAATGTTTGGGCACTAGTGTGATATGTGTGGGCACTACAGTGTGGGTTCTACAGTATGGCATAATGTGTAGGTACTACAGTGTGGCATAATGTGGGGGGCACTACAGTGTGGCATAATGTGTGGGGCACTACAGGTGGCATAATGAGCACTACAGTGTGGCATAATGTGGGTGGCACTACAGTGTGGCATAATGTGGGGGCCACTACAGTGTGGCATAATGTGGGGGCCACTACAGTGTGGCATAATGTGGGGGGCACTACAGTGTGGCATAATGTGTGGACACTACAGGTGGCATAATGGGCACTACAGTGTGGTGTGAGGGCACTACAGTGTGGCATAATGTGGGGGCACTACAGTGTGGCATGTGGGGGCACTACAGTGTGGCATAATGTGGGGGGCACTAGTGTGGCATAATGTGGGGGGCACTAGTGTGGCATAATGTGGGGGGCACTAGTGTGGCATAATGTGGGGGGCACTAGTGTGGCATAATGTGGGGGGCACTAGTGTGGCATAATGTGGGTACCACAGTGAGGTATAATGTAAGGGTACTACAGTGTGGAATACTGTGGGGGGCAGTAGTGTGGTATAATGTGTGGGCACTACAGTGTGGTACTAAAAGATCTCAGCGCCTAATGACCACCTGCTGATAGTTCTCTATGCACACCTGCAGCTGAATACTAAGAGGTGTTGCCAACCTCACAAAAAGGACAAATAAAGAAAACAGATTCTGCGCTGGAGTGCAAATTCCAATTACTATTTATTCCATATTAGGTCCTACTAAAACGTCATAAATATCACACCATGTATAAATGGAACAATAAACTCTTTAGCCTAAATATGCAAAATCTGAAGTAAATAAGATAGGCTCATTAACTCTATCAAGTTAAATAATGATCCATATATAACATGTAAACATATCAGTTTAAAATTAGGATTACATACCAATACATTAATAAACAGAATAGAGCCTGTGTGTAGGATTAGACGCAGATAAAATAATAGAACGTTCCTTATACCTAGGTGGTTTATTCCAGAAGCACCACTTAGTAACAATACAATGAGAGTCTTGTTTTCCAGATTTCCTCATAAGCACATGGGAAAATAAACAATCAGTGTAAAACCTCCGGGTATAATTCTGGTATACTATGCACGGTATATAGATGACTTGTTTTTTATTTGGTATGGGGATCACTAGTCTGCGGACCAGTTCACTAAATATTTAAATCAGAATAATATGAACTTATGTTTCACTTCACACTTTAGTCACACATCTATTGATTTTTTGGATGTCACTCTATCTGTGGAGAACAATAGAATCATATCAACTTTGTACACCAAACCAGTGGACTGTTGTTCCTACTTACATTATGATAGTGGACATTACCGCCCCTGGATCAATAATATACCTAAGAGTCAGATGGGGCGGATTAGACGTAACTGCACAAGGAGTCCGAATGTTGAAACCCATGTGACAAACTTGCGGGAACATTTTCTAGAAAGAGGATACCCCGATAGACTAATTGATAAAGCACAGGATCATGCAGACAAAGCCTATAAACTACACGAAAATACCATCACTGATAGGTGTGAGAGTGGCACTACTATAACTAATTTGGACTAACGAATCTGTTTTCTTTATTTTCACTACAGTGTGGTGCTGTATAATGTGTGGGCACTACAAGTGGCATAATGAGCAGGCATTACAGTGTGGCATAATGTGGGGGGCACTACAGTGTGGTAAAATGTGGGGGTACTATAGTGTGGCATAATGTGGGGGCACTACAGTGTGGTAAAATGAGGGAGCACTACAGTGTGGTAAAATGTGGGGGGAAAGTATAGTGTGGCATCATGCGTGTAAACTACAGTGTGGTATAGTGTGGGGACACTACAGTGTGGCATAATGTGTGGAGGCACTATAGTGTGGCATAATGTGGGGGGCACTACAGTGTGGTATAATGTAGATGCATTATTCCGTGGCATAATATGGGGGGGGCACTACAGTGTGGCATGTTAATACATGTACTGACAAGCATTGCAAGGGTTACTGGGTGGCTCACCTCTACCTGACCCCTCCATACTCACCACTACCTATCTGCACTATTCCCTTCCCTCTGCTGTTCGTATGATCCCCCTGGCCCCTCCATACCAAACACTGCACTGCCTACATGCACACCACAACCTCCCTTGCCCATATAACTGACTGTCATGCACGAGAGTTTATAGTTTTGTATTTTTAGTATATTAAAGGATCAGACATTATACCATTACTTTTTCCATTATAGTTGGCCACACCCCTCCAGTGACTGGCCACACCCCTTTGTGGGCCTCTATTATTGCGTTCCCCTGTGGACCCTTCATGCTCCAGTCTACCGCTGCTCATAGGTTATATGACTGACTTGCATAGAAACATACATTTATTTACAACATAAAAACAAACTACTACGTACACACCAATAATTTGAGCGTAACATTTAATTCTATTCCAATTGTAATAAAATCATGCACCAGGTCTAACACCCCTCATTTACAATCAGACCCTAAATCTAGTCCCCGCATTTAAAAACAAACCCCAGATTTCACAGACTCCCACCTCCCTGAATAAAAAGGTATCCGGTCATTAGGTCTACAATATAAAGGTAGACAATACAAGTTAAGCGGCCATACACGGTGCGATAAAGCAGCCGATCCGACAGATTGGTAAGATTTGGCTGCTATATTGCACTGTGTAGGGTCATGATGCGATCCCAAGCAGCGCTATGCGGGTGGGGGAGAGGGGAGCCGGCATATCGGGTGGTCGGCCACACGATCGCATAGTGTGTGGGGACCACCCGATATGTCGCACGGTGCCCATCGCATTGTGTATGGCCGGCTTGAGACAGGCAATAG
Source organism: Taudactylus pleione (assembly GCA_031769625.1). Taxonomy (NCBI): domain Eukaryota; kingdom Metazoa; phylum Chordata; class Amphibia; order Anura; family Myobatrachidae; genus Taudactylus; species Taudactylus pleione. Next base: position 2,377,447 of record JAUIMM010000026.1, read on the forward strand.
GTCGACAGGGTCTGAAGGTCGACTAATAAGGTCGACAGGGACAGAAGGTTGACAGGGCCAATAGGTCGACACAACAAAATGGTCGACAAATGATTTTTTTTTTTTGTTGGTTAGGGACTTACCGGAAGGTTAGTCACCAGGAGGGAGGGTTAGGGTGAAGATTAGGTCTAGAAAACAAAAAAAAGTGTTGACCATTTATGTGTCGACCTTCAGACCCTGTCGACCTTCTTACTAGTCGACCTATTGCATGTCTAACTTTTTAATGTAGACCAGGCATGTCAAACTCGCGGCCCAAAGAAACATTTATGAAGCCCACCAGTGTGGGCCCTAATACATACATTATGCGGCTCAGTCACCCCTCCCGCGATTGGAGCTGAGCGGCAGGGGTGACTGGGCCACATAATATTTGTGTTTACTTGGAACGCTGGTCTCTGAAGCGATCAGAGACTAAAGAAGCCTCTGATCGCTTCAGAGGCCAGCATTCGTAGTGATGCAGTTCGCGGGTGCGAGGAGCCTGCCCTACTGGATTTAGTTAGATCCAGTCAGCAGCAGCATCTACGTGGGAGCGGTGCCCAGCGGTCAGCGTGAAGAGAGGTAAGAGAGAGGTTAAGTATTGCACAGGGGATTGGGGCCTGTTCTATACTGGGAGAGAGCACAGCATAAGGCAGGGCTCGACAAATTTGTCTACAATCTAGGAGACCGGATGAAAGTGTAGGAGCCAGACAACCGTTCTAAAAAAAAAAAAAAGTTAATCATTTACTAAATCAGCCCTGCCGTGCTAGAACACTGGGAGCCGAGCTCCCAGTCCCCAGCATGGGGCTTTCAGCTCTGCCGCCTGGGACCATGCCCCAGCTGCTGTAGCTGTACCTTTACTCCCAGCAGCGCTCAGCTGCTGTTCCCCTTCTTAGTGCTGGGGGTACAGGGAGCTTGCTCTCCCTGTCCCCTGGCATGCAGGCACCTTGCCCATGCCTCATCGCACAGGAAGCCGGCTTGTCCAGTCTTCCTGTGTGCTGCTCTCAGTCCTGCTGCGCTGGGACATTCGTGCCAGCAGCAACGGTTTCCTGCCACCTTCCATGCTGGGGATCGGGGAAGCAGGCTCTCCCTTTCCCCCAACGTGTGCACAACTGGCCTTGTGGAGCTGGGGGCGCGGGAGCTAGGCTCCAGGTCCCCAGCTGGGAGCGCACAGCGGCTTCGTGCACCCGGTTCCCACCCCCAGTGTGGAACTCAATTTGACCGCCCTTTAATGCTGGGGCGCCGGGAGCTGAGCTCCCACTCCCCAGCAGCCCGCTCACAGCCCCCTTCTGCATCGCTGCGCTGTGGAGCTGGGGGCGCCGGGAGCTAGGCCCCCGGTCCCCAGCACCACACAGGTAGCCGGCTAACCCGGTCCTCCCTGTGTACCACTTAGCCCTGCAGTCCGGGACACTTGTGCCGGCTGCAGCGGCTCAGCCACATGGTCGCCTATCGCCACAGCCACCGGAGATGATGGGGGTTAACACTCCGTGCTGCTGTGGCCACAGAGAGGGTCGGGTGCAGCAGCAATAAAACATTTTTTTTTTTTTTAAACACCCAACGCCTAGCGCCGTTAATACATTTAAAACATGGTGCCTAGCGCCCTTTGAATATGGTGCCACTGCATGGGGGGGGGTAACCCCTTCAGTGCCACTACCCCATACCTCCCAACATGACCCTCTCCAGGAGGGACACAGTGCTCTGGTCCTGGACTTCCCTGGTAATTTATGATTGGTGGTGGCTCCAGGGGCGGGGCTGCAGCACAGTCCAAAATTCAAATAGTGGAGTCACACCAACTGCCAGTGAGTCCCAGCCAGTGATGTTGGGCAGTGTGTGAGATGACAGTTGGTGACTCCCCTATTTGACTTTTGAACTGCGCTGCAGCCCCAGCTCTTACCAGGGAAGTCCAGGACCAGAGCATTGTGTCCCTCCTGGAGAGGGTCATGTTGGGAGGTATGCTACCCCACCAAATCACCCCCCCCCATCGCTACCCTCCGCAGCCACAATCCCCGGCCATGCATAGAACCTCTTACCGGAAGTCTATGCAGCTGGACAGCCGGGATGGAAGAGAGAGCAGTGTCACCGCAGGCAGAGGAGTCAGTGCAGGAGACACGGTCAGCGCATGCACTCCTGTGAAATGGCAGCCCATGAATCTCTGCTGGGGCACTGCTTCCTCCAATCCTCCCTCCCTGAAAAATCTGGTCGCCAGGCAACAAAGTACAGTCGCCCTGGCCCCCGGGATTTGTCGAGCCCTGGCATAAGGGGTATTACTGGGGGCACTACATAATGAGCACTGCCTAAGGGGCTCTAATACAGGGGGCATACCATAAGGGGCGCTACTGGGGGCACTGCTTAAGGGGCTCTAATACAGGGGGCACTGCATAAGGGGCACTACTACAGGGGGCACTGCATTGGTTTATCATTAATAATAACCCTTTCAAAATTGCATAAGACTTTCTTTTCTTGTGGCCAATGCACTCTTAGACCTTGAATATTCGGGCCGGTTGGTATTTTGAGTTTGACATGCCTGTTGTAGACCTAGTGATCCATAGCAGAATAATAAGCACACCAAAAATGTTTTCCCTACTCCCTCACAAAGAAAAAAAGAAAAACCGTAAGATACCCCAGGTCTGTCCCTCAAAGTATTAGCCCAAATCTCCCCCCTCCCTCATTAAAAAAAGCATATTCTAGATCTGCCACCATCTTTCATTAAAAATCATACCATAAATGTGCCTCCTCTTATTGAAAGAACACCCTAGATCTAACCCCCATCTCATTAACAATCATACTGATTTATTGGCAGACCCTATAGGTGCTATAGATGGCAGCGGTGTGAGATGGAGGTCAGTCTTCTCGGTAGATACCTTAACCAGGACTTAACCAGGCAGAACAGGTTTACAGGAAGACACATGGCTAATGTAGCAGGTATTTATATCAGGTATAGCCCTGTAAATAATAATGCATGTAGCAGATCCAGCCAGGAACATATAGGGCAGCGCAGGTGTGACAGATGGGACATAGCATTCCCGCTAGGCTGTTTTAGCGGGGCGCGGCGTCCTGCCCTCCTTCTGGATGTATAGTAGCGATGAAGGTCCGGGGTCCTTGTGCCAGATGGAGAGACAGCTCAATCGGACGCTCTCCCCTAACAAGATTTTATCCCCTTCATCATTAAAATCATAGCCCAATCCCGAACCCCCTCCTCCTTCAGAACCCCCTCCCCCAACTCCTTCATTAGAATGGTGCCACTAATCTGTACCTCTCTCATATAAAATCATAGGGGTTCATGTGTCAAGCAGTGAAAATAGTGGAGAATTTGCCCATAGCAACCAATCAGATTTGAGGCAACAATCATCAACATAAATTTTTTGAACCCAGACAGATCCGAGTCGTGGTTCTGATATCCTGAGGAGATCCAGAGAGATCAGAGTCATGGTTCTGATCTCCTGAGGAGATCCAGAGAGATCAGAGTCATGGTTCTGATCTTCTGAGGAGATCCGGACAGATCAGAGTCGTGCTTCTGATCTTACAGTAGTTCAGAATTCGGATTTTAAATCTGAATTTCGGGTTTTGGATTGCAAGAGTTACATGATTTTAGCTATTTTTAAAAACTTATCATTTTGTTTTTTTAAACTAGGATCCAAAACCAAAGAATGAAGATTAATCCAGATCCAAAACTAAAACACGGGGGTCAGCGCACATCTCTAGCCGCCATGCTCCTTCATTGAAAATCAAGCTCCTTTCAGACCCATCAATGAGGCAGCACAATCAATGGACTTGCCCTGCCTTCATTCTTTTGTTGTCTCACCTTACACTCCGATTGGTGGATAGCTCCACTCCACCATTGTGAGGATGCTGCCCGGCTAAATTCATAGCACAGGGGGCATGCTCTGCGCAATGGAGGTCAGTCCACACGGCAGATATGTAAACTTAACCAGTGAATGGTTTATTAACCAGTAGAAACAGGTAGCAGAATAACAAAATTAATAGTTTGCAGCAAGTACAGGATGCCAGGATATCCAGTTGCAGTCAGGAGCATACAGGGTAATGATTGGCATTGCAGTGTGCCTATGGTACACACTCTGTAAGGACTTATGTACAGTGGTGGTAGCAGGATAGGTAATAGGCACAGTGGTGGTGACCCAGTAATTTGGGGTCTGTATAGGACCTCCATTAGTGGGGACACTTGAGGCACCTCGGTTACTTAGTAGCGTTCCCGCTAGGCTGTTTTAGCGGGGCGCGGCGCCCTGCCCTCCTTCTGGAGGGCAAAAAGCACCCTGCCCTCCAGAAAGAGGGCAAAAAGCTCCCTGCCCTCACAGCCTGCGGGAGCCGTCTTCACCCGCGGGACGCAGTGTCCCGCGGGTGGAGAAATGTGCGCCCGGCATCTATTCTCCCTTTCTGCAGCGCTTGGGGGCTGCCCGGCGTGTCCGTAAGTGGCGGGCACGCCCCCAAGTATGATGAAAAGGGGACGAATCTTATAGACACGACCCCTTTTCATGACCATGCCCCCTTTTCAGACGCGCGCGCCTTCAAGGTTGCCCTCTCTAGCTCCGGCGCCCTACCTGCCGCCGGAGCTAGAGTGAATACTACTTAGGATGGAGCAGTAGAGGAAGAATGCGCGGAGAGCCACGCATGTGCAGTTGGCAGGTCAGAGGTCACGCTTCCAGCTACTGCTCTTGGTCTTAGTTGGGATGGTCATTGGTAGGTTAACCATTGATGGTACCATGGGTGGTTGACATCGATGGTATGAATCCATCTGCTGTGTCGTCCCTGTTTTAAAACTAACCTGGCAGCGGACAAATCAAGGAGTAGGGTCTTTGCAGGCTGTATTGGGACGGAGCTAAACTCTGTGCCCCAGCACATGGAGAGAGAAAAAAAAAAAAAACATTGCTTGGCTCTGTGTCATAGATGGCGGTGAACCATTGGATCTCCGCCAGCAATGGCAAAATCCAACATCGGTATTTAGCCATCAATAGGCTCGATTCTATTCTGCGTGATGTAAATAGCTCTGGGAATCAGCACCCGGAGCTATTCAATACACAGCGCAGCTAACCCCGACTAAGGATTTCTTCTCACACCCCTCCGGGGATGCGAGCAGAAATCCGACAAAAGTCCCCGGCGCGAGGCTGTTTTCTGTCCTTAGCGCCGGGAAAACAGCATCGCGCCAGGAAGTTAGGTCGAGGAATGCCCGTTCTCGCGCCTAAAAACCCTGTTTAAGGCGTGAGAACGAGCCTTCCCCGACCTAACATTGCGATGGATTGAATAGCTCCGGGAGCTATCTCCCGGCACTATTTACATCGCGCTCAATTTAATCGAGCCCAATGTTTGTTAACCATCGATGGCCATCCCTAGCGGCGAGTGCTCCCTCTAACAAGTTGCTTCTTACAGACACAGCCTTAGTGACGTCGCACAGGTGAATGGATCTTACCTAGTGCAGTTATATATTTTGCGTCTGGCCCTTTTCTGGTCAGATTCTGCCATAAGTCAGCATCTATAATACGTTGCAGTACAATAATATTCTGCGTGTGACGCACTTGAAATTATCTGATAACTAAATAACATTGAACTGACTGGAAAAAGAGCGTCATGCATCTGCTGTGTAAGTAACACGGATGAGGCATTTTCCCATCTACAGCAGCGATTTTCAACCACTGTGCCAAGTGTACCACCAGAGAAGCGCCGCCAGAGGCTTCTAACTTTGGGCCCAGGCAGCGCTGGGCTCTTCCGGGTGCTGGAGCGTGATCATTGGTCACGCACGCCGCGTCGCCCGTACAGTGCTCTCAGTCACTGCTGCTGTACCCACTTCTGCCGCTGAGGGAAAAGGAGCGCCTCTCTCTGCCCCTGTATATTTTTATGCTTTCAGTGGGGGCCAGTGTAATTGTTTTTTTATGTGGGAACAATGTGATTATCTATGTTGGGGCCAATGTGTACTAGCTTGCTTTCTGTGGGGGAGAGTGTGATTTTTTTTTATGTGGGGACCAATGTGTATTTTTTTGCTTTTAGTGGGGGACAGAGTGATTGTTTTTTTTCCATTTGGGGGGATCAATGTGTTTTTTTTATTTTGCTTTCAGTGGGGGCCAGTGTATATGTGGAGACAATGTATATTTTTTGCGTTCTGTGGGGGCCAGTATGATTGTTTTTTTAAGTGGGTGTCAGTGTTTTATTTTTTTCTGAGGGGAATAATGTATTTGTTTTTTTCCCCCTGGGGACCCATGTGAATGTTTTTCTCTGTGGGAGACTTATGGTGTGCCGTGGCAATTTTAAAATATTTTTTGATATGCCGCGAGTTGAGAAAGGTTGTAAATCACTAATCTACAGTACCTAGAGCACAGTGATCATATATACATATACTATGCGCCCTAAGAATATTTAAGGGATAAATTAAAACCACTTTAAAGATGCTTACACACGGAACAATATTGTGCACCATTTTGACACATCAGGGCGACAAATCGTGCAAATCGTGAGTGTCCACTCAATATAATGATGCCGATGTGCATACCCGCGGGTCATACATCGTATCACCAAATCTTACCTGCTGCAGGCAAGATTTGCTGATCTTGTACACGATCTGGCGGCATAGCGTTCAGTGTTTATGCCTGAACAATATGTCATTCGGATCCGCACGATGCATGCATTATAACACAGATGCACGCACGGATCAGTGAGATCAGTCTATGCATCTGTGTTAAAAAAAAAATTAATACAGGAGTATAAAAAAAATAAAGTGTGCCCTCCCCTCTAACTCATATTCCCCATTATAAACCTCTTGTCATCACAACACCCCAAAATGACATGCAGCGAGGTTGTGACTAGGGTGGTTGTCATCCAGTGCACTACTTACCCTGTCACATCTAGTCAGCAAAGCCATGCTCCCCTGATGTATGCCATTTTGGGGGTGTGGTCGCATGTTTTGGGCACACTGGCAGTCCCAAGCCTCTCCCTGATCTCACTGCTGCTCGGTGACCCCAATCCGAGGGGGTGACACTGAAATAGCAGATCAGCTATACTATATTGGTGTCATTTTGTGCGTCCCGTAACCCCCTAGAGATGCCACTGCTGTGAGGCATTATAATAAAGGCTGATATATATCTTCACTCCTGCTGTTGCAGAGGTCATGTGACAGATAAAATCCAGGTAGAACTATGCTTATATTGGGAGCTATAAGAAGGAGATCAGAAAAAAAACAACCTGAGATCTAGTAGTGCCAATGTCCGTAGGCAGACAAGCCAATAAACAGGTTTGTCTAGCGACATTTACCAATACACTGAGAAAAATGTCCAGGTCAAACACCATCTGACAGGTACGTTCATAATTATTACTGAACTGAAATGAGGAAGTGTTCGCACTAAATTATATTCACATCACTTCCTGGTGCAGGCCTGAATTTATTATTAATTTCCCAGCAGAACCTGAAGTTTTCGGATTCTTATGCTACGTGTTTTTGTGCCTCGGGCCACAGGGACATCACTAGTTCTTTGTGAATAGATAGGCTATGAATAAGACTTGCATCTAAACTAGGGGTGAGCGGGTTCGGATTTCTGAAATCCGAACCCCCCCGAGCCCCCCCGATCCGAGTCCGATCCGAGTCAGGCTCGACTTTTCCCGCCTGACTCGGATCTGACATCGAGGCAAAACGTCATCATCCCGCCTTCCGAGTCTCGCGGGTTTTGGATCCTATATAAGGTACCCGCGTCGGCGCCATTTTCTCACTCGGCTGTGGACAGTGAAGAGGGAGGGTGGGAGTTAGTGCTGTGTAGTGTAGTGTAGTGTAGTGCTGCTGTTGTCCACTACTTCAAAGTCCATAGGGGCTGGCTGTGTTGTGCTGTGCTGCTGTTGTTAATAGGGGCTGTGTCCACTACTTCAAAGTCCATAGGGGCTGGCTGGACTGTGTTGTGCAGTCAGTTCTCCATAGGGGCTGTGTCCACTCCAAAGTCCTGTGCAGTGTCCCAGTCCTAAAGGGGTGCTGTAGTGTTGTCCAGGGGGTGCTCTGTCCATCAGGGGTGCTCCCCCCAAGTGCTAAAAAAATAATATATTTTCTGTGTTTGTGAATTGTGTGCGCAGTAGCCGCACGTGCATCAACAAAGTAGTGCCAAGCGTGCGCCTGTGTCATAAGTAAAGGGCCGGCTGGCTTGACCGTTAAGGGTGCTGTAACCCCCGAAAGTACACTCCAGTCCAAACCAAAAAAAAAATTATTTTCTGTGTTTGTGAATTGTGTGCGCAGTAGCCGCACGTGCATCAACAAAGTAGTGCCAAGCGTGCGCCTGTGTCATAAGTAAAGGGCCGGCTGGCTTGACCGTTAAGGGTGCTGTAACCCCCGAAAGTACACTCCAGTCCAAACCAAAAAAAAAATTATTTTCTGTGTTTGTGAATTGTGTGCGCAGTAGCCGCACGTGCATCAACAAAGTAGTGCCAAGCGTGCGCCTGTGTCATAAGTAAAGGGCCGGCTGGCTTGACCGTTAAGGGTGCTGTAACCCCCGAAAGTACACTCCAGTCCAAACCTAAAAAAAAATTATTTTCTGTGTTTGTGAATTGTGTGCGCAGTAGCCGCACGTGCATCAACAAAGTAGTGCCAAGCGTGCGCCTGTGTCATAAGTAAAGGGCCGGCTGGCTTGACCGTTAAAGGGTGCTGTAACCCCTGAAAGTACACTCCAGTCCAAACCAAAAAAAAATTATTTTCTGTGTTTGTGAATTGTGTGCGCAGTAGCCGCACGTGCATCAACAAAGTAGTGTCAAGCGTTCGCCTGTGTCATAAGTAAAGGGCCGGCTGGCTTGACCGTTAAGGGTGCTGTAACCCCCGAAAGTACACTCCAGTCCAAACCAAAAAAAAAATTATTTTCTGTGTTTGTGAATTGTGTGCGCAGTAGCCGCACGTGCATCAACAAAGTAGTGCCAAGCGTGCGCCTGTGTCATAAGTAAAGGGCCGGCTGGCTTGACCGTTAAGGGTGCTGTAACCCCCGAAAGTACACTCCAGTCCAAACCAAAAAAAAAATTATTTTCTGTGTTTGTGAATTGTGTGCGCAGTAGCCGCACGTGCATCAACAAAGTAGTGCCAAGCGTGCGCCTGTGTCATAAGTAAAGGGCCGGCTGGCTTGACCGTTAAGGGTGCTGTAACCCCCGAAAGTACACTCCAGTCCAAACCTAAAAAAAAATTATTTTCTGTGTTTGTGAATTGTGTGCGCAGTAGCCGCACGTGCATCAACAAAGTAGTGCCAAGCGTGCGCCTGTGTCATAAGTAAAGGGCCGGCTGGCTTGACCGTTAAAGGGTGCTGTAACCCCCGAAAGTACACTCCAGTCCAAACCAAAAAAAAATTATTTTCTGTGTTTGTGAATTGTGTGCGCAGTAGCCGCACGTGCATCAACAAAGTAGTGCCAAGCGTGCGCCTGTGTCATAAGTAAAGGGCCGGCTGGCTTGACCGTTAAGGGTGCTGTAACCCCCGAAAGTACACTCCAGTCCAAACCTAAAAAAAAATTATTTTCTGTGTTTGTGAATTGTGTGCGCAGTAGCCGCACGTGCATCAACAAAGTAGTGCCAAGAGTGCCCCTGTGTCATAAGTAAAGGGCCGGCTGGCTTGACCGTTAAAGGGTGCTGTAACCCCCGAAAGTACACTCCAGTCCAAACCAAAAAAAAATTATTTTCTGTGTTTGTGAATTGTGTGCGCAGTAGCCGCACGTGCATCAACAAAGTAGTGCCAAGAGTGCCCCTGTGTCATAAGTAAAGGGCCGGCTGGCTTGACCGTTAAAGGGTGCTGTAACCCCCGAAAGTACACTCCAGTCCAAACCAAAAAAAAATTATTTTCTGTGTTTGTGAATTGTGTGCGCAGTAGCCGCACGTGCATCAACAAAGTAGTGCCAAGCGTGCGCCTGTGTCATAAGTAAAGGGCCGGCTGGCTTGACCGTTAAAGGGTGCTGTAACCCCTGAAAGTACACTCCAGTCCAAACCAAAAAAAAATTATTTTCTGTGTTTGTGAATTGTGTGCGCAGTAGCCGCACGTGCATCAACAAAGTAGTGTCAAGCGTTCGCCTGTGTCATAAGTAAAGGGCCGGCTGGCTTGACCGTTAAGGGTGCTGTAACCCCCGAAAGTACACTCCAGTCCAAACCAAAAAAAAAATTATTTTCTGTGTTTGTGAATTGTGTGCGCAGTAGCCGCACGTGCATCAACAAAGTAGTGCCAAGCGTGCGCCTGTGTCATAAGTAAAGGGCCGGCTGGCTTGACCGTTAAGGGTGCTGTAACCCCCGAAAGTACACTCCAGTCCAAACCAAAAAAAAAATTATTTTCTGTGTTTGTGAATTGTGTGCGCAGTAGCCGCACGTGCATCAACAAAGTAGTGCCAAGCGTGCGCCTGTGTCATAAGTAAAGGGCCGGCTGGCTTGACCGTTAAGGGTGCTGTAACCCCCGAAAGTACACTCCAGTCCAAACCTAAAAAAAAATTATTTTCTGTGTTTGTGAATTGTGTGCGCAGTAGCCGCACGTGCATCAACAAAGTAGTGCCAAGCGTGCGCCTGTGTCATAAGTAAAGGGCCGGCTGGCTTGACCGTTAAAGGGTGCTGTAACCCCCGAAAGTACACTCCAGTCCAAACCAAAAAAAAATTATTTTCTGTGTTTGTGAATTGTGTGCGCAGTAGCCGCACGTGCATCAACAAAGTAGTGCCAAGCGTGCGCCTGTGTCATAAGTAAAGGGCCGGCTGGCTTGACCGTTAAGGGTGCTGTAACCCCCGAAAGTACACTCCAGTCCAAACCTAAAAAAAAATTATTTTCTGTGTTTGTGAATTGTGTGCGCAGTAGCCGCACGTGCATCAACAAAGTAGTGCCAAGAGTGCCCCTGTGTCATAAGTAAAGGGCCGGCTGGCTTGACCGTTAAAGGGTGCTGTAACCCCCGAAAGTACACTCCAGTCCAAACCAAAAAAAAATTATTTTCTGTGTTTGTGAATTGTGTGCGCAGTAGCCGCACGTGCATCAACAAAGTAGTGCCAAGCGTGCGCCTGTGTCATAAGTAAAGGGCCGGCTGGCTTGACCGTTAAAGGGTGCTGTAACCCCTGAAAGTACACTCCAGTCCAAACCAAAAAAAAATTATTTTCTGTGTTTGTGAATTGTGTGCGCAGTAGCCGCACGTGCATCAACAAAGTAGTGTCAAGCGTGCGCCTGTGTCATAAGTAAAGGGCCGGCTGGCTTGACCGTTAAGGGTGCTGTAACCCCCGAAAGTACACTCCAGTCCAAACCAAAAAAAAAATTATTTTCTGTGTTTGTGAATTGTGTGCGCAGTAGCCGCACGTGCATCAACAAAGTAGTGCCAAGCGTGCGCCTGTGTCATAAGTAAAGGGCCGGCTGGCTTGACCGTTAAGGGTGCTGTAACCCCCGAAAGTACACTCCAGTCCAAACCAAAAAAAAAATTATTTTCTGTGTTTGTGAATTGTGTGCGCAGTAGCCGCACGTGCATCAACAAAGTAGTGCCAAGCGTGCGCCTGTGTCATAAGTAAAGGGCCGGCTGGCTTGACCGTTAAGGGTGCTGTAACCCCCGAAAGTACACTCCAGTCCAAACCTAAAAAAAAATTATTTTCTGTGTTTGTGAATTGTGTGCGCAGTAGCCGCACGTGCATCAACAAAGTAGTGCCAAGCGTGCGCCTGTGTCATAAGTAAAGGGCCGGCTGGCTTGACCGTTAAAGGGTGCTGTAACCCCCGAAAGTACACTCCAGTCCAAACCAAAAAAAAATTATTTTCTGTGTTTGTGAATTGTGTGCGCAGTAGCCGTACGTGCATCAACAAAGTAGTGCCAAGCGTGCGCCTGTGTCATAAGTAAAGGGCCGGCTGGCTTGACCGTTAAGGGTGCTGTAACCCCCGAAAGTACACTCCAGTCCAAACCAAAAAAAAATTATTTTCTGTGTTTGTGAATTGTGTGCGCAGTAGCCGCACGTGCATCAACAAAGTAGTGCCAAGCGTGCGCCTGTGTCATAAGTAAAGGGCCGGCTGGCTTGACCGTTAAAGGGTGCTGTAACCCCCAAAGTACACTCCAGTCCAAACCAAAAAAAAATTATTTTCTGTGTTTGTGAATTGTGTGCGCAGTAGCCGCACGTGTATCAACAAAGTAGTGCCAAGAGTGCGCCTGTGTCATAAGTAAAGGGCCGGCTGGCTTGACCGTTAAAGGGTGCTGTAACCCACAAAGTACACTCCAGTCCGAACCAAAAAAAAATTTATTTTCTGTGTTTAGCCGCACGTATATATCAAATCGATATAACATAAATGGAGGACCAAACTTTCTCCGATAAAAATAAAATAGAGAAAGATCAAGAACCACTTCCTCCTAGTGCTGAAGCTGCTGCCACTAGTCATGACATAGACGATAACATGCCATCAACGTCGTCTGCCAAGGCCGATGCCCAATGTCATAGTAGAGGGCACATACAATCCCAAATGGCAAAGTTCAGGAAAATGACCTTGAAAAAGACATTTAAATCAGCTGAAGAGAAACGTAAACTTGCCAATATGCCATTTACGACACGGAGTGGCAAGGAACGGCTAAGGTCGATCCCTAGTATGTTCATGACTAGTGGTTCAGCTTCACATGACGATGGAAGCACTCCTCCCACTAAAAAAATCAAAAGAGTTAAGCTGGCAAAAGCACAGCGAAGAACTGTGCTTTCTAAGAAGATATCACAAATCCCCAAAGAGAGTCCAAGTGTGGTGGTGGTTGCGATGCCTGACCTTCCCAGCACTGGACGGGAAGAGGTGGCTCTTTCCACCATTTGCACGCCCCCTGCAAGTGCTGAAAGGAGCACCCACAGTCCACTTGCTGATATGCAAATTGAAGATGTCACTGTTGAAGTACAACAGGATGAGGATACTGGTGTAGCTGGCGCTGAGGAGGAAGTTGGCGAGGAGGATTCTGATGGTGATGTGGTTTGTTTAAATCAGGCTCCGGGGGAGACAGTTGTTGTCCGTGGGATGAAAAAGCCCATCACGGTCATGCCTGGGCAGAAGACCAAACATTCCACCTCTTTGGTCTGGCAATATTTCTATCCAAATCCGGACAACAACTGTCTTGCCATATGTACCATATGTAAAGGTGAAATAAGTAGGGGTAGGGACGTCAACCACCTAGGAACATCCTCCCTTATACGGCACCTGCAGCGCGTTCATAAAAAGTTACTGTCAAGTTCAGAAACTTTGGCTCAGACCGTAAGCAGTCCAGGGACACCTAAATCCCGTTGTCCTGTTGTATCCAAGCGCCTGCAAACCACACCGTCAACTCCCTCCTCGTCAATTTCCTCCTTAGTCAGGATCGGAAGTAGTCCTGCAGGCCATATCACTGGCATGACTGACTCTCCTATCCGGGATTCCTCCGGAGGATCCTGCATTGCTACGCCTACTGCTGCCGCTGCTGCTGTTGCTGCTGCTGCTGGGAGTCGTTCATCATCCCAGAGAGGAAGTAGGAACACCACTACTTTTACTAAACAATTGACCCTCCAACAGTCCTTAGCGAGGAGGATGAAGTACGACAGCAGTCATCCTGAAGCAAAACGTATAACTGAGGCCTTGACTGCTATGTTGGTGTTAGACGTGCGTCCGGTATCCGCCATTAGTGCAGTGGGATTTAGACAATTGATGGAGGTAGTGTGTCCCCGGTTCCAAATCCCGTCTAGATTCCACTTCACTAGGCAGGCGATACCGAGACTGTACAGAAACGTCAGAAAAAGTGTCCTCAGTGTCCTGAAAAATGCCGTTGTACACAATGTCCACTTAACCACGGACATGTGGACAAGTGGAACAGGGCAGACTAAGGACTATATGACTGTGACAGCCCACTGGGTAGATGTATCACCTTACGCAGCAACAGCAGCAGCGTCACCAGTAGCAGCATCTCAGAAACGCCAGCTCGTTACAAGGCAGGCTACGCTGTGTATCACCGGTTTCAGTAAGAGGCACACCGCCGACAACCTCTTAGAGAAACTGAGGGAAATCATCGCCCAGTGGCTTACCCCACTTAGACTCTCCTGGGGATTTGTGATATCTGACAACGCCACCAATATTGTGCGGGCATTACATCTGGGCAAATTCCAGCACGTCCCATGTTTTGCTCACACAATAAACTTGGTGGTGCAGAATTTTCTGAAAAGCGACAGGGGCGTGCAGGAGACGCTTTGGGTGGCCCGAAAAATTTCTGGCCACTTTCGCCATTCAGCGACTGCGTGCCAAAGACTGGAGCGCCAGCAAACACTCTTGAACCTGCCCCGCCATCACCTGAAGCAAGAGGTTGTGACGCGGTGGAACTCAACCCTCTATATGCTTCAGAGGATGGAGGAGCAGCAAAAGGCCATACAAGCCTATACATCCACCTATGACATAGGCAAAGGAGGGGGTATGCACCTGACTCAAGCGCAGTGGAGAATGATTTCCGTGTTGTGCAAGGTTCTTCAGCCCTTCGAACTTGCCACACGTGAAGTCAGTTCAGACACTGCCAGCTTGAGTCAGGTCATTCCCCTCATCAGGCTTTTGCAGAAGCAGCTGGAGAAAGTGAAGGAGGAGCTAAGACGGAGCGATTCCGCTCGGCATGTGGGACTTGTGGATGAAGCCCTTCATTCGCTTTGCCAGGATTCCAGGGTGGTCAATCTGTTGAAATCAGACCACTACATTTTGGCCACCGTGCTCGATCCTAGGTTTAAAGCCTATGTGGTGTCTCTCTTTCCGGCCGACACAAGCCTGCAGAGGTGCAAAGACCTGCTGGTGAACACACTGTCAGCTGAAGCGGAACGTGACACGTCAACGGCTCCTTCTTCATTTTCTCCCGCAACTGGGGCTGCCAGGAAAAAACTTAGGTATCCTAAGCAACCCGCTGGCGGTGATGCAGGGCAGGCAGGACCAAGTTTGGACATCTGGTCCGGACTGAAGGACCTGGCAACAATTTCTGACATGTCTACTGTCACTGCATATGATACTGTCACCATTGACAGAATGGTGGAGGATTACATCGGTGACAGCATCCAAGTAGGCATGTCAGACAGTCCATACCTGTACTGGCAGGAAAAAGAGGCAATTTGGAGGCCCCTGTACAAACTGGCTCTATTTTACCTGAGTTGCCCCCCCTCCAGTGTGTACTCCGAAAGAGTGTTTAGTGCAGCCGGGAACCTTGTCAGCGAAAGGCGTAGGAGGTTGCTTCCACAGAATGTGGAGAAGATGATGTTCATCAAAATGAATTATCAGCTCTTCCAGGGAGACCAGCCTCCAGAAGGTACAGAGGGACCTGTGGTGGTGGATTCAAGTGGGGACGAGTTAATACTTTGTGAGGATGAGGATGTACACACTGAAGAGGGTGAGGAATCGGTGGATGAGGAGGATGAGGATGACATCTTGCCTCCGTAGAGCCAGTTTGTGCAGGGACACATTAATTGCCAGCTTGTTTTGTGGGGCCCAAACGAACCAATCATTTCAGCCACAGTTGTGTGGCAGACCCTGGCGCTGAAATGATTGATTTGTTAAAGTGTGCATGTCCTGTTTATACAACATAAGGGTGGGTGGGAGGGCCCAAGGACAATTCCATCTTGCACCTCTTTTTTTCTTTGCATTATGTACAGTTTGGGGCCTAGTTTTTCTAACTGCCATCCTGCCTGCCACTGCAGTGTCACTCCTAGATGGGTCACGTGTTTGTGCCGCCCACTCGTGTCGCTTAGCATAGTCATCCAGCTACCTCGGTGCAACCTTTTGGACATAAAAACACTATTGTGAGGTGTGAGGTGTTCAGAATAGACTGGAAATGAGTGGAAATTAAGGTTATTGAGGTTAATAATAGCATAGGAGCAGAAAAACCTACAAATTCTGTGATTTTAGCTGTTTTTATGCTTTTTTTCAAAAAAATACAGATCCAAAACACAAAACCCAGAACCCAAAACACGGAAGGGTGGTTTTGGCAAAACCAATCCAGATCCAAAACACGAAGAAAGATCCAGATCCAAAACCAAAACACAAAACACGAAAAGTGGCCGGTGCACACCCCTAATCTAAACAATGTCTGCTTACACCGTACCTAGCGAACGGTCACACTTTGGGGGTATATTTACTAAAGTGCGGGTTTTTAGAAGTGGAGATGTTGCCCATAGCAACCAATCATATTCTAGCCATTATCTTCTAGAAGGTGCTAGATGAATAAGTACAATCTGTTTGCTATGAGCAACATCCCCACTTCCAAAAACCCTCACTTTAGTAAATATACCCCTTTAAGTGTAACCTCCCATTCCCTAATTGCTCTGTGTAAGGCGTGATCTGCTGTTACAGAATGGCACATCACATCCATTGCATTAAAAGGATTCCCCCCCATAAATATCTATAAACTTAGCAAACATCACATCCATGTTTTGTGGGACAGTCCATATTCATTATTATTCATTATTATTCATAGAACATATTTATTCCCATCACCAGATGCTGATAAGAACCAGCAGAGCTTACCATCGGCTACATGTCTTACAATTATCACACATTTATGATCGGGAATTGGTTCCATAAATTATAATTTATCGAATTAAGAAATGAAAGATTGCCGGGATGTACAGTAAGAATAATCACATCCAGGGAGAGGACTTCGATGTTTTAGATGTAATGCTATAACTTTATCAGGGTTCAGGACCCGGCTGCGCTAGCGCGAATGCATTGTACTCAGACGAGCTGCCATTCCGCTTCTCTCTCCTGGAAACGTTTGCGGTCTGTAGCCTGAAGATGGCGCATTCAGGTCCGGCAGGGAGAGTGTTCACCCGGCCTGATTCACCGCAGGGATTATTCCTTCAGGAACCGGGGCATTGGCAAGGAGCCGACTTGGTGGAATCCCCTCACGCTCAGCCCACCATGTGTCTCTTGTGGTGACCCACACGCCCTCTGGCGTCCAGCACGGCTCCGGTACTTTCTGCTTCTACGGGCTTACTGCCGCAGACACACTGCATTGACAGCCGGGACGCTGTGGAAGAGACAGCCAGCTGGGGCTCTCCCTTACGATTGGATTTGGCCCGCTTCTCCGCTGTAAGGTACCTTACTTAAGTAGGCCGCTACACGGACAGACCTAGTCAGTCCTTGTCCTCATCAACAGTAATACCATTCAATTGAAGGAACTTTGGGCCTGATTCAGACCCACTCGTGAGCGGCTGTCCGCTCGCAAGTGGGTCGATGTTATGCACTGAGCATGCACACGACGGAGGGAGCTCCGTCGTGCGCATGCGCCAGACGCGACGAGCGAAGGAAAGTCCTTCGCTCGTTGTGTCTGATCAAAGGGGGCGTGCTGTCGATGTTGATTGACAGCACGCCCCCTTTGGTGGGCGTGCCTCCCTGACGGGGGCGTTCCCACGGGAACGCCTCCCGTCAGAAGCCGGCCCACTGACATCACTAGTGATGTCAGTGGGAGTGATTTTGGCTCTGATAGAGCCAAAATCACTCCGGAGCTTGCGGTTGAAAACCTCAACCGCAGGCTCCGGCTCGCAGTTTCGATGGTCGCGATGGTCACGACCATCGCGGCCATCAAAATGCACGTTCGTATAGGCTGTGGGTGGTGACCCACAGCTATACGAGCGTCCAGGAGGACGCTCCATTTTCATGGAGGGCGGCCCTCATTCAGAGCGTGCGCTCTGCTCAGAGCGTACGGCTCTGAATGAGGGCCCTTGTCTGTCTATTAGAGGATTTGGAAGTTTATGCCCATTGGTGTGTCAGTACAACGGTTACACCGTATCTATTTATTACACTTAGGGCCTCATTCAGAGGTGGTCGTTAGATGCAAGCGGTCGCTCTGAATCAGGGCGGCCGCTTGCATCCTGAACGACTGCCTCCTTGTCGATCGCTAAGCTGTGGGTTAACACCCACAGCTCTAGCGACCGACATGGGTGATGGTCGCGATGGTCAAGACCATCGCGACCATCGGGGCTTACGACCAGACCCTAAGGTTGGGTCTGGGCACTCGTAAGCCCCAGGGAGCTTCCTGCTTTGATCGAGCAGGAAGCTCCCCACTGACATCAGCAATGATGTCAGTGGGGCCGCCCCCAAACGGCAGGCGCTCCGGCGGGAACGCCTCCGTTTGGGCAGGCACGCCCCCTGCCCGCCTCCCAAACGGGGCGAGCTGTCACTCACCATCAACAGCTCGCCCCGCCTGCTGCGAGACCCCTAGCGATGGAGTGTCCGTCGCTAGCCGGCTCTCGCGCATGCGCACGATGGAGCAGGCTCCGTCATGCGCATGCCCAGTGGGGCAACATCAAGTCGGTTGCGAGCACTCAGCGCTTGCGACCGACTCTGAATGACCCCCTTAGTGCCTTGGACTCCATGCGGATACAGTTACAATTGATGTTATCACTTTCAGTCCATGCATGAGATCTATTTGATACTCTGTATCCAACATCATCCATTATATGTTATTATATGCAGCTGCAGATTGTTTTTTGGTATATTCTGACTTCACATGTGTGTTCTATATTCCTTTACTTATGATTATTTAATATGTTTTCTTAACCTGACTCCTAGGGGTAAATTTACTAAAGTGAGAGTTTTTAGAAGTGAGTTTTAAAAGTGATGTTGCCCATAGCAACCAATCAGATTCTACTTAACATTTAAATAGCACCTTCTAGAAAATAATAGCTAGATTCTGATTGGTTGCTATGGGCAACGTCACTTTTAAAACTCTCTTCCAAAAACTCTCACTTTAGTAAATTTACCCCCTATAATATACCAATTACTATCTATTGTGAATTAAATGTATTTATCTATATCCTGCTAGTTGTACTGCGCTTCTTTCTTAGCTACCAGGGCCAAGGTGTGGGAAGTTTTGGTAAATTCTGCATTTTACCAACCCCCAAAGAAATCTCTGGGGGCTGCTTTTGTGATCGAAAACTGGGGAACCACACAGATATCTCCAATATCTGCTGTGTTCCCTGTAATACAGATGTAGCCACGTACATCGTTGCCACGATGCGTGCGCAGGCATAGCGCAGCGTTTGCCGGGCCTCAACTAGGCACGGCCGGCGCTCTCCCCATTGTAGTCTATGGCGTGCACATATAGACGCGGACACACTTATAGACGCGGATAGATGAGCGTGGCTACATCTGTACTTTATGTTTCCAGGTAGGCAACAAAAACATGTCTTATTGCAGGATATCGCACAAATATTTTTGATAAATATGCCCCTTAATTAGTGTTAATTCTGTGGTATCTAAATCTATTACACGCCAACCTCTGATGGTATCCGGATTAAAGATCGACAGTGTCTAGACACTCATTAGGTCGACATCCAATAGGTCGACAGGGACAAAAGGTAGACTGACAAATGGTCAACAGTGCAAACGGTCAACATGGACTAGTGGTCGACACGTTTCATCAACTTTTTTTAAGGCTAGGCACTTGCCGGAAGGTTAGGCTGCAGAAGGGGATGGTTAGGGACCTGGGGGAGAGATAGGGTGAAGATTTAGGATAGAGATATATATTAGGCTTATATATATATATATGTATATATATATATATATATATATATATATATAAATAAATAAATAAATAAAAAAACACACGAGTCAACCATTTTTGTGCTGATCATATGCATGTCCACCATTTGTCCCTGTTGACATTTTGTACACGTCGACCATGTGTCGACAATTTGTACTTGCCAATCTTTTGTCCCTGTCGACCTTCTGGTGTCAATCTATTGAGTGTCTATCTAGACCAGGGATGGGGAACCTCAGGCCCGGGGGCCGTATAAGGCACGCGGAATCATTTGATCTGGCCCTCAGAGCTTTTCTCTGCTTGACCCATCTTGCTAGCAGGGTGCCTAAAATGGCCCCCTGCAGCCAGGATCTATGCAGCAGTGCCATACTTAGGGGCATATGTATCAAAGCTTGATGTGAGATAAAATTGTGAGATATATATCACCAACCAATCAGCTTCTAACTTACATTTTGCAGGCTGTGTTTAAGAAATTATAGTTTGGAGCTGATTGGTTGGTGATATATATTTCACCATTTTATCTCACATCAAGCTTTGATACATATGCCCCTTAGGACGCTTCAGACGGTCACACCGCTGCCCTTACAGCTCTCCGGAGCATCCTCAGGATGATCCGGGCATTACTGTAATCACTGGCGACTGTGATCCCATCCCCACGATACGTCACACAGAGGGGGTGTGGCCTGCACCAGCCCGTGGATAATATAGATATATATATATATATATAGAGAGAGATATATATATATATAGCAAAATGTCCCTCTGCAGAATAAGGTTTCCCACCCCTGAACTAAACACTGTGGGGGGAATTCCAATTGTTCTGCCGGCTGCTTTTTTTTTACGATGCCCGATAGAGCAATTCAATTGTTGCTCTGTCAGGGCGCGATAGCCGCCGGTGCGTGCATTTCTGCACGCACTCAGGAGGGTGCGAGCAGAAATGTGTCTGAAACAGCCTGGTTAGGGCGCAATAACCGCACATAGTGCGCCCTAACCAGAAATTAAGACGGGTTTAGCCGTTTTAGAGGGGTATTCAATATAAAACGTAAACCTCGCTGTCTAAATTTTCGCCGCACGTCGGAGCTATTGCTGGCGAAAAAGTATCGCGCACGGCCCCGATTATACCCGTCCTCAATATGAAATCGGCGAAAACGGCACCCGGCGAATGTGAATTCAGCGAAAACTTAGCTGATTTTTGGGGAAATGACCCTAACACCCCCAAAAAGATGCTCTGACATGGGGGATCACTCTGGATACCCCCGATTAGCCCTGCAGAAGGTTTTTGGGGTCTTTAAACGGGCTCGATAACTATTATTTGGGAAGGTGGGGAAGAATAGTATTTAGAAGTTTTTTTGGCTGAAAATAAGTAGTCCCAGCAAATTTGGGGTACTTGAAAATGGGGGTGAACATATTTAAAAGTTGCTAAAGTGAAGTTTTAAAAAACGTGAAAAATCCACCTGCCGCAAACACCTGCAATGATAAAAACACCTGGGGCATACTTGGAGACCCCCCTAGATTGTAGTTCACTAGTTTTTAACTTTGTACCCCCCAATTTTTTTTTCACCCCCAAAATGAAAGTGCTTTTTTTTAAAAAAAATTTGACACAGTTTACCTTTGGGGGACTGTCTGAAGGTTGCAGGGATTTTTCCGAAATGTTGCACCCCAAAACCCCAATTCTGCATTTTTTTTCGACACCCATTCGCAGGGTCGAATGCAATATACTTTTCGCACCGGCGAAAAAAGTTTTCAAATTGAATAGGGTGTAAAAGTAAAATCGGCGAAAATTACGTCATCCGAGCGAAAACATTGCAGAAACTGCGTTTTCGCTCCATACTGAATACCCCTATTAGACGGCGAAGAGGGCGATAATTAATGAGCGCCCAGAACAACTGAATAGCAAACTGGGCGCTCATTAATTATCACGCCCAAAAATAACAATTGAATCGCCCCCTGTGGATCTTCTATACCTCACCCCCTCTGAGTGGTGAGAGCAGCTCTATTACATATATGTTACATTAGTCATATAATGCAGCATTGCAGGGTTTATTATGTCAGTTGCAAATGTATGTGTTTTATATCGATTACATATGTATGTGCTTTATATCTGTTATTACATATGAATGTGCTTTATATCTCTGTTATTACATATGTATGTGCTTTATAACTGTTATTACATATGTATGTGCTTTATATCACTGTTATTACATATGTATGTGCTTTATATCTGTTATTAGATATGTACAGGATGTGCTTTATATCACTTATTACATATGTATGTTCTTTATATCACTGTTATAATAACTGCTATAAAGCACATACATATGTAACATAACAGATATACAGTATAGCACAAACGTAATAACAGTGATATAAAGCACATACATGTGTAATAGCTGATATAAAGCACATGCATATGTAATAACTGATATAATAACAGACATAAAGTACATACATATGTACTATCTGTTATTGCATGTGCTTTATATCAGCTATTACACATGTATGTGCTTTATATCACTGTTATTACGTTTGTGCTTTATATCACTGTTATATTACAAATGTATGTGCTTTACATCAGTTATTATTATTACATATGTATGTGCTTTATATCACTATTACAAATGTTAAACGCTTACTAAATAAATGAATGCACTTACCAGAGATATGTATGTGAAACCTGTGACATTGGGTGTTATATAGCAGAAAGCGCTTTGTAGTGTACAAGGGAGCTTATGTGCAGGACATGTGAGGCATATTCCAGTGCATGGACCTGGCTCACAGTTGTAGTATAGGGGGTTAGTAGTGTACCCCATCTTTCTGGATGAGCGGGGAACCTCTGAGAGCCGCGATAATGGAGCCTAGATAGCGCAAGATGAGCTAGTGGTGAGCAGACATTACTCAGATGTCACTTTCCCGCCATTCTCACTGCCAGCCAATCAGAGGCCACAGAGCTGAGGAGAGCAGCTGGCAGAGAGAGAGGTGCTGAGGCAGAACGCGGGGGACACAGAGCTGAGGAGAGCAGCTGGCAGAGAGAGAGGGAGGTGCTGAGGCAGAACGCGGGGGACACAGAGCTGAGGAGAGCAGCTGGCAGAGAGAGAGGGAGGTGCTGAGGCAGAACGCGGGGGACACAGAGCTGAGGAGAGCAGCTGGCAGAGAGAGAGGGAGGTGCTGAGGCAGAACGCGGGGGACACAGAGCTGAGGAGAGCAGCTGACAGAGAGAGAGGGAGGTGCTGAGGCAGAACGCGGGGGACACAGAGCTGAGGAGAGCAGCTGGCAGAGAGAGAGGGAGGTGCTGAGGCAGAACGCAGGGGACAGAGAGATGGCTGTGAGGAGGAGGAGGGTTAATAATCAGATTACTATCAGATAGTCACTAGTGTGTGTGTTACTCATGGTAAGGATAATTCATCTGAGGTAAAATGTTTAGTCAGTCACTAAATCACCAGATTATTGTTAGTCAGTAAATGACCACATTATTGCTGGTCATTTGGGAGTAAATTACAGGATTTGTGTTAGTAAAAATACATTTGGTAATGTTAGGAAAATACATTCAGTCAGTAATCAGATTATAGTCAGTCAGTAAATTACCAGATTATTGTTAGTCAATAAGTAAAAGGCATCCATGTCAGTAAATTTTTTAGATTATAGTTAGTAAATTGCTGTGACAAGTGGCTGCCTGAGGACACAGTGTAGGGGCAGCTACTGACTGGAGTAACATAACAGGGATTAACCTGCCTGAATTGAAGTGAGAGGGGGATAGAGGAGAGGATACAGCGGCAGCAGAGAGTGAAAACTGAGGAATTAGTACTATGGAATTGGCTAAGTGGCACCAGAAAACAATATCAGCCTGGCAGCTGACCAGGAGGCCACGTCACAGCATTATAAGAGCAGATTTGGGTGTCAGTAAAAATGGGACATGACATGGGGGTTACCTACATGTCACCCCACTGTACAGCCTCAAGGTGCCTACACACTTGGCGATTTTTTTACACGATCTGGCCGATTTCGACGCATTGGAACGACAGATCGTGTAAAAAATGGCCAAATTGTGAGTACCCACTCATAATCGCGATGCGCGTCCGCGCTGGTCGCACATCGCATCTTCAGATCTGCCGTGCTGTAGGGCAGATTTGCCAGTCAGGGACACGATGCACTGGATGCAGACCCTCCAACATGACCCATTCCATTAGGTGCAAAATGCTCTGCTCCTGGACTTCCGTCTTAATTTATGATTGCAGCCACCTGAGGTGAAACACCTGTTTCATCAATTACCTAGCTCACCACAGGTGGCTGCAATCAATAATTAGGTGGTAAGTCCAGGAACAGAGCATTTTGTACCTGATGTAACGGGTCATGTTGGAGGGTAGGTGGATGCACGATAGATCTTAAGTCAGATTGGAAATTTATTTACTCCAAATCGTGTGAAGGACTGCCGGGGAGCTTCCGGGGGAGAGTTCAGGGGAAATCGTACATCGTGAGCACATCGCCAAGTGTGTAGGCACCTTCAGGGTAGAAAAGCAGCGTGAAGTAGACTAAAATAGTTCTGATAGGTGTAGACCCTCCAACATGACCCATTCCATTAGGTGCAAAATGCTCTGCTCCTGGACTTAAGGGGCCCATACGCTAATACGCATCGCCGCGATCTTACAACTCGGCATCTCAGGATCAGTGAAATCCAACATGTTCGATTTCACCGATTTGCAGATCTCGATCAAAATATGATCGTTACTTGCAAATCAGTGAAATTTAACATGGATCATTTCAGTGATCCTCCGACGGATCAGAGTACATAGATGGCCGCCGGTCGGCATTTCCGACCGGTGGAATCGGCGTTTCCGATATGAATGCAGGATCGGGCAATCCATCGCCTAGTATGTGGGGGCCTTTCCTTCTTAATTTATGATTGCAGTCACCCGTGTTGAAACACCCTTCTCATCAATTAACTAGTTTAACACAGGTGACGGCAGTCATAAATTAGGCGGGAAGTCCAGGAGCAGAGCATTTTGTACCCGATGGAAGGGGTCATCTTGGAGGGTCAGTAGGTGCTATATGGAGGCAGTAGGAACAAAATAAAGGTTTTGAGGTTAATTCAATTACCTGCAAATCCCCTGTCAGGCCACACTTATGGTATCTCCTGACTAACATATTTTAGTGTGCAGCCCCACAGGGCTGTGTACAAATATCCACAAGTCCAGGGTGAGATCGCACCCTCGTGGCTAATAGAATCGACCCCTATACTATATGTTAGTGATCATTCTCCCTCAAACACAACCACTTCCATAAGTAGCGTTATTCACTCACACTACAGCAAAGTGAGATGAGAATATCTGTAATTGGGGCCGTGTAACTGAGGACCGAAGGCTCAACCATTAATTATACATACAGTACTTTACACTACAGATGTCCCCTGAGAATAGACAGTAAAACTGATATTAGCATTATGCTCAGTGAGAGTGGTTAATACAAGTAACGCTGCTACTATAGCTGCTGTCATTGGTCGCACATCCCTGTAAACAGAGGAACTTAGGGCCTGATTCAGAGCCGCTCGTAAGCGGCCGCTCGTTCGCTCCGAGCGATGTTTGCCCAACTGCGCATGCATACGGATCGTTATACGCATGCGCGAACCAGTCAGTGCGGTCGAAATTCATGTGCTCGCAAAATAGCGAATGCCTGTTAATTTGAGTGACAGAATGAGGCGTATGTGGGTGGTAACGGGGGAAGGTGCTTGAAAACGGGGACTGGAGATCCGAACGCTGGCGTGCTTAAAGGTCAAAACGGGCGTTTTATGGGTGTGCATAATTAAAACAGCAGCGTCATTGACCACGTCACTTGGTTGTTTTATAGTCAGAACTGCTCGCAAAATTGTGGTAGGAAAAACCAACCCCAAGAATAGCGAGCAGTTCATACGCTGGTCGATGTACTCGATTAATCTAATAAATAGCGGACATGACGTAGGATGCGAGCGGCCAGGGGGCGTATTTTTCCAAAAAACGACCGCAAGTTTAGTTCGCTCGTTCAGACCTAGAGGCGTGAACAGACCGCAAAGAGCGAACAGTTCATTTGAATAGCCACCCCTATTGGCGCTAATTGCGTCCGGCTCTGAATCAGGCCCTTAGAGCAAGAGAATAAAGCTGCACAACGATTTTGTTATGAACGATTTTCTGTCAGATTTTTTAAAGTGTAATGAACGATTTTTTTGAACTACAAACAATTTTTGCATATTCTCTTAATGAAAATCTTTCAGTTGACAAGTCTGACTGAACTACAAACGTGAACGCGCATGAACGACAATCGTTCATCATTTGACTCAGAAATTGAACGATTTTTTCAAACGATTATCGTTGAACGATATCGTTTAACGATAATCGTTAAAAAAATCGTTGTGTGTATGCAGTTTAAAGATTAAAGACTTGTTTCCAATCACAGAGATCATTCTGTCATCTGCATCTGATTCCAGGATACAGGAGAGAACGTGTTCTAGCGAAAATAAACTGTAAGGTGAAAGCAAAAGTATTATATCTCTGTTCTGCAAATAATTTAAGGAATTACTGTACAGTTCAGTTACAAAAGTTATTGCTCGTTGAGCA
This sequence comes from Taudactylus pleione, assembly GCA_031769625.1. Lineage (NCBI taxonomy): Eukaryota > Metazoa > Chordata > Amphibia > Anura > Myobatrachidae > Taudactylus > Taudactylus pleione. Next base: position 2,403,489 of record JAUIMM010000026.1, read on the forward strand.
TATATAAACTCCACTAAACATCCTGCATCCATATACATTAAAAATATTCAGAGTTTTCTGTGATTTCTATATACGCCTGGGTGTCCCCAATGACAGACTGACCATATATAGCTGAGACAGGTATGAAATCCCGCCGGGTGAAATGCCGACGCCGGAAGCCCGAAATACCAGCATCCCGACGGGCAGATAAGTACTAACCCTATCCATTGCCAGATTAAAAGAGAGGGGGGGGGGCGACAGGGGCGGTCGTCCCGGGGCCCCCACACCCATCCAAGGGTTAAAGTTGGCCGGAACGGAAGACGGAACCAGCAGGGAGGCTCCATTTGCTGGGCGCCCGCTGAGATTTTGTTACCATTTGGCGCCCGGCTCCCTCCCCGCAGCGGCAGCCAGAGTTTCCAGCTCACACCTGAGCTCCGGCTCCCGCAGTGTGCAGTGCACTGTGGGAGAGACATCATGACGTCTCTCCCATAGTTCAGAGGCCAGCCCGTCGGACGCGAGAGCAGGGCTTAAGGCAAGTATTGTGTTTTATGGGGGTTTTTTTGTCTCGTGTAAGCGGCTTCACTATAGGGGGTACTACTACAGGGGGCATTACTACTGGGGGCATTGCAACAGGAGGCATTACTACTGGGGGCATTACTATTGGGGAACTACTATAGGGGACATTACTTCTGGGGCACTACTACAGGTGACATTACTACTGGGGGCATTACATAAGGGGCACTACTGCTGTGGGCATTGTATAAGAAACATTGCTACTGTGGGCATTGTGTGTATTAGGGGCACTACTGTGGACATTGTGTAAAAGGGGTACTGCTGTGTGTCAGAACATGAATAAGGGACACTATTATGTGGTGTAATGTGAATTAGGGGCACTATGTGCGGTGTAATGTGGTTAAGATAGCGCAACTGGTGAGTAATATTTCATGTGGGTACCTATGTTTTTTTTTCCCGTGGGTGTATATTGTGTGTTTCTTTTGTGTGTGTGTGTCTATTTTTTTTTTTTCATGTGGAGCCCATTGGCCCCATTTCACAATGAGACATAACCCCTTTAGCACTCACTAAAGGGGTTCTGTCCTCCTTTCAGTATTTAACAAACAGTGCTTAGCTTATTGCTGTTTGTCAGTGTACCACTTATGAGCGATATGGTCAACATTGCGCATACCCCCATTTCGTCCATATATAATAGGGGTCCCCACGTGTTTGTTGCCTGGGGGCCCACACAGACCCTAATCTGGCCCTGATCCTACCCTTCTCCCCTCTCTAACCCTCCATTAGGGGTGCCTAACCTAACCCCACCCTAAACCTAACCCTCCCGGAGGGGTGCCTAACCTTAACCTTCCTCCACTGGTGCCTAACCCACCCCCCCTTCCCCTCAGGGCCGGCTCCAGGGGTCAGAGCACCCTGTGCCGGCCTTTGACAGTGCGCCCCATTATTGCGTGCGAAAATGGGGATGTGGCCTAATTAACATAGGACATGCCCCCTCTACGTGACGTTATTAGGAGGCCCGCATAGAACATCAGGCTGCTGGGAGCCTCACTAGCTGGGCTTCCCCCATCTCCTCTCCCGTAACTGAATGGATGCCGCGCGGATGCACGCAGCATCCATTTAGACTTCGGGATCCGGCACCGCCACACAACTGTAGCAGGGGGTACCCAACCTCCCGATTTGACCACCTGCGGGCCACTTCGGGATGTTGGGGCGGGGTGCGCCCTCGAAGGGTGGCGCCCCTGTTCAACCATACTGATCGAACACCCCTAGAGCCGGCCCTTCTTCCCTTAGCGTAACCCTTCCCGGGAAGTGCCTAAACCTAACCCTCCCCCCCCTCCCCCACAGCTAACCATCCCTGCTTACCTTCGTTCGGGAAGCTATTTGTTGGAATTCCATCATTGGGCTAGAGATAGGCGTCGGTATTTAGACACCTATCTTTAGTACTAAAGTCGGGATTTCGACGCCGAGATTCCGTCAGACGGCTTCCTGTGCCTCAGTATTCTAACTACATCCCTTGCTGAGACTATAGGGAAATTGATGATGTATAGCGGTCTATTCATTATGTTAATTATCGGGGCCCGGGCGTTCATTTTTCATTTTCACATGCTTTTGTAGAAATGAAGTGATAATGAATAGAACCATAAAGTGTAAGTGAAGGAGTAATATTGGTGTAGGGGTTTTAATGTTTGGGGGACTGGAGTCTACCTACAGTATTTGCTTTGAAAAAATCTGCTTGTCAGAAGAAACCGGTCAGAAGGTGTGCTTGGGAAATTCATTATTCCTACCTGCTGCTATTCATGACAGTATAAACGCTGGTCTGCTGTTACCCAGGAGCATAATTATTTCATGCTGTTGCACCACTGATGTTACGCCACATTCTGCTCAATAGAGATCCAGTATTTATGAGACATGGGGGGTCCTAGTCGCATCGGAGCCACATTTGGCAGGTCGCAAGCCATCTCTGCTGGCCCCCTCATTATTACACCTCTCAATATCTGGAGACCAGCAAGAATGTATGCCGGAGATATCGGGATACAATCGCATAGCGTCATCTGGCAGGCCGCAGGCCAGCTCCATTTGCCCCTTTAACACACCACAGTGGTTGGATACCGGCGGTGAGTGACTGTATTGGAGCACACGGCAGGTTGGTTACATATTTATTAGAAAAGACTGCTTTCTGGTTTACAAATACGTTTTTGTACAGGATGCTTATGATTATAGGTTAATAGAATATTTTATATATTTTTTAATAAATAAGGTATTTTACTTATGTATCTGTGATTAATTTACACCACTATAGCGCTGCTTATATTTTTGTTGTCTACAGTTATTTATGCATATAATATTCATAAAAAACTGGTCCTTGGGGACACTTCAATTGTTTGATGGGAGATTGGGTTATATTCAATTAGGCCCCATAGCAAAACTTTGTAAGGGCCCCTATGTATCACCCAATGGAGAAAAATGTACATAACACATGTATCTTTGAGTAGGAAGCTCTGGGCCCCATAGCAGCTGCACCACTTGCACCTATGGTAATTACGCCCATGCACCCATGCCTTTTCGCAGGTTTAGCTGTGTAAGGGCACCAAAAACCAGGACTTAGCTGATTTCTGCTCCCCACCTCAGGATGGTGCGTGCGGACATCTGTGCGTACGTGGCATTAGCGCCCGGTTAAGGTAACAATTGAAGTGCTCCGTCGGGCTCCCATTAGTAGTAGCCTTGAATGCAAACAATTGATTCCCCCCCCTATTATATGTAGGAGTAATTATTTGGGGATTATCCATATTTGGGTATTTTTTATTTGCATAGCAAAGAGTTTGTTATTTAGGGTTACAGTTGTATTCAAGGTTAGGTAAAGGATGGTGTAGAGTTAGAGCTTTCTGATTCAGGGGAATCAGATGGAGATAGCAATAGAATAAGAGGCCTTTATTGAGGAAATTGTTAATGTATATTGTATTAATATAGGGCCTAATTCAGAGGTGGATGGATTTAGAGCATCGGGAGCAAGTGCCCAATGTTTTAATTCTGCGAATGATTCTCGATAGTTATCGCCAGCGGAAGCGTACTGGAACTGCATAGTGATCCATGCTATTTTGATAGGCTTCCTGGGAGGTGGGATGGCTTTGGTGGGCAGAGGCGTAGGGGCAGTGTGGGTGTTAGGAACGGCCATGTACCGTTGAACATTCTAACTAATGTCCAGTGTTGTGGCCAATGTCTGCTTGATGGAATGACTTTCAGTTCACCACAGAGGAATAGACCTGCAGCCAATGAGCGTCTGAGTAGGAAGCCCATCGGCTGCAGCATTAGCATAAATTCAAAGTAGCGGCTGCAACAAAAGTGTCAGTCACTACAGCACCTCCGTCCATCTCTGAGTCAGGCCTATAGTCAGTTAGCTTTCATCAGTAAGTGGTTATTTATAGTCTCAGTTTATCATCTAACCTAATCTAAATCATTCTGATCCGATAGCAGCAGCTAACCATGTTCGGCCCAACTACAAATAGCTAGTATATATATTTATTTCTTCTAGAGGCTTCACCCAGAAGAGAACGAGAAGAGCAGGAGACTGCGCGTTCCGAGGCTGCTCCTGGACGAAGCAGGAAGGATATCGGCAGGAATCTCCCAGTAAGTCCAAAATTCGTCAATAGAGAGAAGTAGGAACCTCGATGAGAAGTCTTTAACATAACATCTTTGTGTACATACCCGAGTCCTGGCCAGAGACAACTCCATGTGCACCACTCCATCAAACCGTGCCATCATTGTTCCAATTTCTCTAAAATATCCCATCTGTAATAAATAGCCCAGTGATTGTGGTCTGCAGCTGGATAAGGTCTCTCCTCCCTCTGTGTAAGACACTGTGAGAAGCCCTCCCTGCAGATGTGGGTCAATCACCAGCACTGACCACTAGCCTGGGGTCATAGCGTAAGGTGTTCCCTGCCATGGTTGCATCCCATATGACCTCCCACCTCCACCCCCCCTCCCCCTCCAGCATCTTGTAGGAGATATCAGTGATATCTCCTGGTTAAGTCTCTTCATGAATACTAAAATAACGGTAATTAAGGAAAATGTCCTTAAAAACGATATTTTGGTGTTGACGAATAGGCCCCATACTGAGCAGCAGCATCTTGCATGTTTCCACCTCACTCTATAATGTTTGTTACAGTATCTAACTTCGTCACCAGTGAGCCTGCGCTGTAACATCAGACTCACAGTGCGATTGGGGGACAACAGCAGACGCCACTGACTTATACCCCTTTTACAGCACAGCTAAAACCCGGGTTATTGCAGGGTTAACCCGGGTTGCTTATACGTGTAAAAGGGACCAGGGTTGTTACCTGGGGCGAGTAACCCGGCAATCCAACTGTGGTAACTTGCAGGGTTTAAAACAGGAACGACCCGCGAAACCCTGCAGTGTAAATGGGTACTCCGAGTCATCCAACCCAGGTCCCGTTTACAACATGGGGACTTCCGGATTTCTCAGCCTTCAGCGATGATGTCATCTCCAAGCAGCGGGAGAAATGTTCGACTGCACCCATGTGCAGTGTGAATGGCGCCGATCAGGGAATAACCCGGATCGGCACAGTAGTGGAAATTGTGGAACAACAAGTACCAGCAGGTGGCCGGTACCGGTACCCCCACTATAAATGTATTTTTTTTTTTTAAACCACAGGATGTACACACCGTAGAACAGGCCTGGCCAACCTGCTGCTCTCCAGCTGTTGCAAAACAACATGCCCATAATAAACCTGTGGCAGGGCATGATGGGACTTGTTCCAAATCTCGGGTCAGACCATGGACGGGTGGAAAAGCAGTATTATTACTACTATCAGGGTATAGGAGATGGATCCGCTCATACCCCATTAACTACCTACAGTATATAGTGTACAGCAGCCATCCGCTCCATACCTTACTGATTGGTATATTTTCTTTATTTTTACTGTTATTATTTTACCTGATGTACTGTTGTGATTATGATTATTAGAGCTTGTTCACCACACACGTTATTTGATTTATCCCGCGCTGCATCCGATTCCTTATGTGGTCATCTTTGGTAGCTGTAATAGTACATTGTGTGATATCTCTTTGTTGAGATAAAGAATGACCTTCTGTGTGCCACGTGGGTATTTATAAAGAATTCTATAATGTAAATTGCTTATTTGATTTATCCTACTCTGTATTTGACTTCTTCTGAACAGGGGCGATGACAGTCGTGGCGGGCCCGGGTGGAAGGTGGCGTGGCCTCACTGTGGGCAGTGTGCCCACGCTCCCTTAGGATTAAAATAAAAGAAACAAATAATTTTTGCGTGCCGGGGAGGAGGGTGCTGCGAGCCCTTCAGCCCGGTGCAAAACCAGGGGTAGGCGCGATCAGTGTGATCGCTCCCCCCCACAGGTATAGGAGACTGCGGTGGCCGTGAGCCGTCTCCCATTGCAGCGTGTGCTGGGCTGCTGTGAAGGAAAGGGGGGGGGGGGGTGGAGCCAGACCCGGGGCCCCACCGGGTCCCTCCAGCAAGCCCGGGCAATTAGTACCCCAAACCCCCCCCCCCCCCCCCTCAGCGCCCCTGCTTATGGATATCTGCTAATTTTTTTTCAGCTGAAATAGCTACTAATACATTGTGGGACTTTGTTCACACTTGTTGCTTTGAAGAATGAGCTCATGTGTGCAAAGTGGGTGATTAATAATAATGAGATGATATTAACTGCTCATTATATTTTGTATTATTGGCCTGCTGCTTTTTACCGAGGACCATATGATTAGCACGACCATTTATTACAGGCTGTCATTTTAAATATATGTAGGGAACGTAGCCCTGAGATTATATATTATAGTATTAGCTTTACCTGGCTTATTTTCAATTAATTTCATGTTATTTTAATGTAAGTAATTGTGATTAGTAGGTTCTGTAACCTCTGGCCATATATAGGATGACAATTATGATTACCATCTCAGTTACTTATTGTGGGGTTTTTTGTCCCCTTGTAAATAGCCTTTGTATAAGGGATCTCTCTGCTTATCTATTAATATAAGCATAATAAACGTTAAGTTTTAAAAATGTAGGTAAAACAGAGTAACCCAACCAAAAGTGAGACCTAATAGCGGATGAAAGGTTACTGCTTATTTACATCTCTTTATACGTGACTACTGTATACATATAATACGGTATCCTATTAATGACACAATATGACTACTGTATACATATAATGTGGTATCCTATTAATGACACAATATGACTACTGTATACATATAATACGGTATCCTATTAATGACACAATATGACTACTGTATACATATAATACGGTATCCTATTAATGACACAATATGACTACTGTATACATATAACGCGGTATCCTATTAATGACACAATATGACTACTGTATACATATAACGCGGTATCCTATTAATGACACAATATGACTACTGTATACATATAATGCGGTATCCTATTAATGACACAATATGACTACTGTATACATGTAATGCGGTATCCTATTAATGACACAATATGACTACTGTATACATATAATGCGGTATCCTATTAATGACACAATATGACTACTGTATACATGTAATGCGGTATCCTATTAATGACACAATATGACTACTGTATACATGTAATGCGGTATCCTATTAATGACACAATATGACTACTGTATACATGTAATGCGGTATCCTATTAATGACACAATATGACTACTGTATACATATAATGCGGTATCCTATTAATGACACAATATGACTACTGTATACATATAATACGGTATCCTATTAATGACACAATATGACTACTGTATACATATAATGCGGTATCCTATTAATGACACAATATGACTACTGTATACATATAATACGGTATCCTATTAATGACACAATATGACTACTGTATAGATGTAATACGGTATCCTATTAATGACACAATATGACTACTGTATACATATAATGCGGTATCCTATTAATGACACAATATGACTACTGTATACATGTAATGCGGTATCCTATTAATGACACAATATGACTACTGTATACATATAATACGGTATCCTATTAATGACACAATATGACTACTGTATACATATAATACGGTATCCTATTAATGACACAATATGACTACTGTATACATATAATACGGTATCCTATTAATGACACAATATGACTACTGTATACATATAATACGGTATCCTATTAATGACACAATATGACTACTGTATACATATAATACGGTATCCTATTAATGACACAATATGACTACTGTATACATATAATACGGTATCCTATTAATGACACAATATGACTACTGTATAGATGTAATACGGTATCCTATTAATGACACAATATGACTACTGTATACATATAATGCGGTATCCTATTAATGACACAATATGACTACTGTATACATATAATACGGTATCCTATTAATGACACAATATGACTACTGTATACATATAATACGGTATCCTATTAATGACACAATATGACTACTGTATACATATAATACGGTATCCTATTAATGACACAATATGACTACTGTATACATATAATGCGGTATCCTATTAATGACACAATATGACTACTGTATACATATAATACGGTATCCTATTAATGACACAATATGACTACTGTATACATATAATACGGTATCCTATTAATGACACAATATGACTACTGTATACATATAATACGGTATCCTATTAATGACACAATATGACTACTGTATACATATAACGCGGTATCCTATTAATGACACAATATGACTACTGTATACATATAACACGGTATCCTATTAATGACACAATATGACTACTGTATACATATAATACGGTATCCTATTAATGACACAATATGACTACTGTATACATATAATACGGTATCCTATTAATGACACAATATGACTACTGTATACATATAATACGGTATCCTATTAATGACACAATATGACTACTGTATAGATGTAATACGGTATCCTATTAATGACACAATATGACTACTGTATACATATAATACGGTATCCTATTAATGACACAATATGACTACTGTATACATGTAATGCGGTATCCTATTAATGACACAATATGACTACTGTATACATATAATACGGTATCCTATTAATGACACAATATGACTACTGTATACATATAATGCGGTATCCTATTAATGACACAATATGACTACTGTATACATATAATACGGTATCCTATTAATGACACAATATGACTACTGTATAGATGTAATACGGTATCCTATTAATGACACAATATGACTACTGTATACATATAATACGGTATCCTATTAATGACACAATATGACTACTGTATACATATAATACGGTATCCTATTAATGACACAATATGACTACTGTATACATATAATACGGTATCCTATTAATGACACAATATGACTACTGTATACATATAATACGGTATCCTATTAATGACACAATATGACTACTGTATAGATGTAATACGGTATCCTATTAATGACACAATATGACTACTGTATACATATAATGCGGTATCCTATTAATGACACAATATGACTACTGTATACATATAATACGGTATCCTATTAATGACACAATATGACTACTGTATACATATAATACGGTATCCTATTAATGACACAATATGACTACTGTATACATATAATACGGTATCCTATTAATGACACAATATGACTACTGTATACATATAATACGGTATCCTATTAATGACACAATATGACTACTGTATACATATAATGTGGTATCCTATTAATGACACAATATGACTACTGTATACATATAATGTGGTATCCTATTAATGACACAATATGACTACTGTATACATATAATACGGTATCCTATTAATGACACAATATGACTACTGTATACATATAATGCGGTATCCTATTAATGACACAATATGACTACTGTATACATGTAACGCGGTATCCTATTAATGACACAATATGACTACTGTATACATGTAATACGGTATCCTATTAATGACACAATATGACTACTGTATACATATAATACGGTATCCTATTAATGACACAATATGACTACTGTATACATATAATACGGTATCCTATTAATGACACAATATGACTACTGTATACATATAATACGGTATCCTATTAATGACACAATATGACTACTGTATACATATAATACGGTATCCTATTAATGACACAATATGACTACTGTATACATATAATGTGGTATCCTATTAATGACACAATATGACTACTGTATACATATAATGCGGTATCCTATTAATGACACAATATGACTACTGTATACATATAATACGGTATCCTATTAATGACACAATATGACTACTGTATACATATAATACGGTATCCTATTAATGACACAATATGACTACTGTATACATATAATACGGTATCCTATTAATGACACAATATGACTACTGTATACATATAATACGGTATCCTATTAATGACACAATATGACTACTGTATACATATAATACGGTATCCTATTAATGACACAATATGACTACTGTATACATATAATACGGTATCCTATTAATGACACAATATGACTACTGTATACATATAATGCGGTATCCTATTAATGACACAATATGACTACTGTATACATATAATACGGTATCCTATTAATGACACAATATGACTACTGTATACATATAATACGGTATCCTATTAATGACACAATATGACTACTGTATACATATAATGCGGTATCCTATTAATGACACAATATGACTACTGTATACATATAATACGGTATCCTATTAATGACACAATATGACTACTGTATACATGTAATACGGTATCCTATTAATGACACAATATGACTACTGTATACATGTAATACGGTATCCTATTAATGACACAATATGACTACTGTATACATATAATACGGTATCCTATTAATGACACAATATGACTACTGTATACATGTAATGCGGTATCCTATTAATGACACAATATGACTACTGTATACATGTAATGCGGTATCCTATTAATGACACAATATGACTACTGTATACATGTAATACGGTATCCTATTAATGACACAATATGACTACTGTATACATATAATACGGTATCCTATTAATGACACAATATGACTACTGTATACATATAATGCGGTATCCTATTAATGACACAATATGACTACTGTATACATATAATACGGTATCCTATTAATGACACAATATGACTACTGTATACATATAATACGGTATCCTATTAATGACACAATATGACTACTGTATACATATAATACGGTATCCTATTAATGACACAATATGACTACTGTATACATATAATACGGTATCCTATTAATGACACAATATGACTACTGTATACATATAATGCGGTATCCTATTAATGACACAATATGACTACTGTATACATATAATACGGTATCCTATTAATGACACAATATGACTACTGTATACATATAATACGGTATCCTATTAATGACACAATATGACTACTGTATACATATAATACGGTATCCTATTAATGACACAATATGACTACTGTATACATATAATACGGTATCCTATTAATGACACAATATGACTACTGTATACATATAATGCGGTATCCTATTAATGACACAATATGACTACTGTATACATATAATACGGTATCCTATTAATGACACAATATGACTACTGTATACATATAATGCGGTATCCTATTAATGACACAATATGACTACTGTATACATATAATACGGTATCCTATTAATGACACAATATGACTACTGTATACATGTAATACGGTATCCTATTAATGACACAATATGACTACTGTATACATGTAATACGGTATCCTATTAATGACACAATATGACTACTGTATACATGTAATACGGTATCCTATTAATGACACAATATGACTACTGTATACATATAATACGGTATCCTATTAATGACACAATATGACTACTGTATACATATAATACGGTATCCTATTAATGACACAATATGACTACTGTATACATATAACGCGGTATCCTATTAATGACACAATATGACTACTGTATACATATAACGCGGTATCCTATTAATGACACAATATGACTACTGTATACATATAATACGGTATCCTATTAATGACACAATATGACTACTGTATAGATGTAATACGGTATCCTATTAATGACACAATATGACTACTGTATACATATAATACGGTATCCTATTAATGACACAATATGACTACTGTATACATGTAATACGGTATCCTATTAATGACACAATATGACTACTGTATACATGTAATACGGTATCCTATTAATGACACAATATGACTACTGTATACATATAATACGGTATCCTATTAATGACACAATATGACTACTGTATACATATAATACGGTATCCTATTAATGACACAATATGACTACTGTATACATGTAATACGGTATCCTATTAATGACACAATATGACTACTGTATACATGTAATACGGTATCCTATTAATGACACAATATGACTACTGTATACATGTAATACGGTATCCTATTAATGACACAATATGACTACTGTATACATGTAATGCGGTATCCTATTAATGACACAATATGACTACTGTATACATATAATGCGGTATCCTATTAATGACACAATATGACTACTGTATACATATAATACGGTATCCTATTAATGACACAATATGACTACTGTATACATATAATACGGTATCCTATTAATGACACAATATGACTACTGTATACATATAATACGGTATCCTATTAATGACACAATATGACTACTGTATACATGTAATACGGTATCCTATTAATGACACAATATGACTACTGTATACATATAATACGGTATCCTATTAATGACACAATATGACTACTGTATACATGTAATACGGTATCCTATTAATGACACAATATGACTACTGTATACATATAATACGGTATCCTATTAATGACACAATATGACTACTGTATACATATAATACGGTATCCTATTAATGACACAATATGACTACTGTATACATGTAATACGGTATCCTATTAATGACACAATATGACTACTGTATACATGTAATACGGTATCCTATTAATGACACAATATGACTACTGTATACATGTAATACGGTATCCTATTAATGACACAATATGACTACTGTATACATGTAATGCGGTATCCTATTAATGACACAATATGACTACTGTATACATATAATACGGTATCCTATTAATGACACAATATGACTACTGTATACATATAATACGGTATCCTATTAATGACACAATATGACTACTGTATACATATAACGCGGTATCCTATTAATGACACAATATGACTACTGTATACATATAACGCGGTATCCTATTAATGACACAATATGACTACTGTATACATATAATACGGTATCCTATTAATGACACAATATGACTACTGTATAGATGTAATACGGTATCCTATTAATGACACAATATGACTACTGTATACATATAATACGGTATCCTATTAATGACACAATATGACTACTGTATACATGTAATACGGTATCCTATTAATGACACAATATGACTACTGTATACATGTAATACGGTATCCTATTAATGACACAATATGACTACTGTATACATATAATACGGTATCCTATTAATGACACAATATGACTACTGTATACATATAATACGGTATCCTATTAATGACACAATATGACTACTGTATACATGTAATACGGTATCCTATTAATGACACAATATGACTACTGTATACATGTAATACGGTATCCTATTAATGACACAATATGACTACTGTATACATGTAATACGGTATCCTATTAATGACACAATATGACTACTGTATACATGTAATGCGGTATCCTATTAATGACACAATATGACTACTGTATACATATAATGCGGTATCCTATTAATGACACAATATGACTACTGTATACATATAATACGGTATCCTATTAATGACACAATATGACTACTGTATACATATAATACGGTATCCTATTAATGACACAATATGACTACTGTATACATATAATACGGTATCCTATTAATGACACAATATGACTACTGTATACATGTAATACGGTATCCTATTAATGACACAATATGACTACTGTATACATATAATACGGTATCCTATTAATGACACAATATGACTACTGTATACATGTAATACGGTATCCTATTAATGACACAATATGACTACTGTATACATATAATACGGTATCCTATTAATGACACAATATGACTACTGTATACATATAATACGGTATCCTATTAATGACACAATATGACTACTGTATACATGTAATACGGTATCCTATTAATGACACAATATGACTACTGTATACATGTAATACGGTATCCTATTAATGACACAATATGACTACTGTATACATGTAATACGGTATCCTATTAATGACACAATATGACTACTGTATACATGTAATGCGGTATCCTATTAATGACACAATATGACTACTGTATACATATAATACGGTATCCTATTAATGACACAATATGACTACTGTATTAACTTGAGTGATTTTTATTGAAAATTTTTTAGAATTACACCCAAACAAAAATAAAAATGACATCATAATGTTCATGGCAGGTATAGAAATCACCGGGAGCCAGTATACATATTACTGTACATTGATAGTAAAATCAACGGCTAGAAATAGAGAAATAAAATATATAAAAGATTGAGATGGAATGAATTCCGTGCGTGAGCTGGTGCCTTATTTGTGGAGTGTAAGTTCTTACTGCTTATAGTGTAGTGTTTTGCGCAATGACAATTTTACAAACTTTTTGATACTTGTCAAATTTGAACAAGTTTCCCGTACCCCACGTTGTTTTTCCCCTGAGTCTCATAATACCTCGTCATTTTTGTTCATTGTTTTTGAAAATACTATACATTGTTTTTGAAAATACTATACATTGTTTTTGAAAATACTATACATTATTCTTCCTTCAATGTTATGGGGTTGTAACGAAAGTATTTGATTAGCTGTAATAGTTTTATGTTATTTTTTACAGTTATGTAGCGTTGAGAGGTTTTTTTTTTTTCATTGTTTTTGCTTTATAGGATACCGTATTATATGTATACAGTAGTCAAAAAAAAAAAACACATACAACCAATTCCACAATACGGATATTCTAGTGCATACCCAAAGGCGCCATTCGGGTACACACACCATAAAACTGATAGAGAACTGGTCGCATATCTGCACACTATATACCCAACCAAAAATGAATTCAACTTGTCACAAAACAGGATATAAAATCTAATATACAAAGAAAACTATATCCGCCATAAAAAAAAAGAAAAAAAAACAAACACACACACACACACAACTCACAATTAAAATACAAACCCCCTTCCCTAACCCAAAACAAACCTCCCCATATCCCCCCACCCTGTATAACCTGACCCCAAAATAGGCATACCTGGATCCCCCCCTAAATATACTACTCTAAGATACCCCCTAACTAAAACTATTCTAAATTACCGACCTTAAACCCCCCCGCCACCAACCCAAATAAAGGATCTAAACATCGGATAAATGACTGGGGCTACTAACTAAGTGACCAAAGAACGTGGCTCAGCCCAGCTCCCCCGTGCAAAAAAAAATAAAAATAAAATAAATATGGGAGTTCCACCCAAATGTGAATAAAGAGCTTTAAAAGGAGACAAATCTATAATCTAATTACAAAATATCAAAACATTAGTACCAAATTATAGACTACAAAATTCTAGTGAGGCCAGGCCTCAACCTCTTGAAGAGAGATAAAAAACAAAACAAAAACAAAAAACAAAAAAAAAACACCAAAACTCGCATGGAAATAAACAAAAAAGTACATAAAGCATGTTAAATATTTAGAAGGCACATCTTGAGACATCATTGCAAATGTAAGGACTGGAAAGCAAAGTTTTTGAGTTGCCAAAGCAGAATCTTGGGCACTGGAGATGAAAAAATAGTCAGTCTCCATCGCAACCAGAGTCACTGGAAGAAACAAAGGTACTAGTACAGGAGAAGAGATGACTTTGTAAGCAGGAATCAGAGGCACATCTATAGCAACCCCCTTGAAAATCTTCTGAGGGACATAACAGGAAGGAGGATTATCCACCTGCAACTTTCCAATGCTGTCAATAAGCCTCTGGACAGAGGCATCAATTGCTTGAAAAATCTGCTGCAGAGCACTCATACTGAAGGTGGACAGCCAGGGACAAATAATTCATTGGAACAAAAGGCTGTGTGTGTGTCTTGAGACCAGGGTAAAAAAAAACAACAGGAGAGACAACAGGCACACATCCAGACCGGGCAGCAGCCAGAGGATATACAAGGATGTCCAGTAACAACCCTAAGGAAACGGACAAGGACAGCAGAGGCCAGGAAATCAGGATGCACCGCACTTATCCAGTCAAAATGGCCGCCGATAGGGAGGGACCTGTATGAGCTAACGAAGGAGCAAAGGCACCACCGGGTTGAATGAGCCCACCGAGGATGAAGTCAGCGGGAGCACCCAAGGAGGAGCCCAGCGACGAGGCAGCAGCGGCTAGCACACCGCACACCCAGGCACCGGATCCCGCCAACAGGAACCACAGAGGAGACAGACAGTGGAGCTCACTCCCAGGGCACCGTAGAAGACAGCCAGCAGCCCGGACAAATCTTGCAGGTAAGGAGACTTCAGCGCGGGAGCCGGGGAAGGAGTCAGGGATACCAGGGATTAGAGAGGCAGAGGACCCGGCCAGACCATTTATCGGAGAAATAACAAGGAGACACAGCTTATACCGCCCAGCACCAGACTCCGAGGAGACAGGAGAGGATGCCCCAACAAAATAGTCACACCAGGGGAAGAACATCCAAGTTAGCAGGATAGAAAACAGGATTTTAGAGGGAGAGCCAGGAGAATGCAACCTACGCCATGTTACTCCAGGCCACGCCCCCCAACAATATGACTACTGTATACATATAACACGGTATCCTATTAATGCCACAATACGACTATTGTATACATATGTGGTATCCTATTAATGACACAATATGACTACTGTTGAAATGATGCCACAACATGATATGATACTATTGAAGAGGTTTCTATAATATTTGTACTGTTACTATAATAAAACATTGATTTATTTATTGAAACATTTCTGATGGGATTATATAAACCGGTGCAGTGAAACCTCCATTTATTTATATCTTTTCAGACTACGACAGAAGCGTTGGCAATCGCGCCTATCACTTGCAGCAGGTTCTATGCCGCCCAATATCAAATAGCGAATCCTGAGATTGTAGGGCCAATATGCTTCTTGTCTGATTGTAATTACTCCCTTCAGGATTCATATGAAACTAACAAATAATTCCATTTACTTTCTGCACACGGCTTTGTGTCTGCATACTGTATGTAGGTTACCTGTGAAGGTAGAGCAGGGTATGACATTACGAAGGACCTATCTCTGGCAGGGCTGGGAGCTACTGGGCAATTTACGTGTTATAATGCCCCAAAAGTAAATGCAGCAGCCGCAAAGTTTTGCAAGTAAAAAAAAAACCAAAACAAAAAACCAAATCAGAACACAAGTATTCATCACTGGGCACCGGATACTGAGGTGGAAGCAGTGACGACACTTCTGCATGTGAGCGATTTGTTAATGCGGAATTGTTATGATTTACCGGTGATTGGGATGGCGGTGGTCAGAAGACCGACAGAGGCATCCCGATGTAGCAAATCCCGACAGGGGTCTGGTAAATAGCATAATCCTCCCCCTCTCCCCCCGGTGGTGCCTAAACCTAACCCCCCCCCCTTCCTGCAACCTAAACCTTCCCGGTGGTGCCTAACCCTAAATTATTATGGAGCAGCCTGGAAAGGAGATGCTGCTTACAGCTTCAGGGGGCGGGGCCAGACTGTAAACGTCATTAAGCCCTGCCCCTTTATGGGGAAAAGCCCGCGATTCACGAGACCTCGATGAGGGGGTGGGGCTAAATGGTGCGATTCACAATTTTGCCCCTCCCTCTCCATATGGACCCACAAATTCCCTGTAAAATCTCCCCATCCTGCCCACTTTACTAGGAAGTGGACGGAATGAGGGAGATCTGCCTACTCTAGCAGGGGTGCGGGGGAGCTACCCGGAAAATCAGGAGCTACCCGCAACTTCCAGGAGAGTAGGCGAGTATGAATAAAAACACATTGACCCACCCTAGTAAAAAAAAAAAAAAAAAAATATATATATATATTAGTTGTCCCAGCCCCCCTACAGAAGATTGACCTGTCAGTAGCACTGCAGAGGAAAAGAGCTTCCAGTTCCTCGCTCGCCCTCAGCTGCGAGCAGGGGCGGACCGACCCAATTACAATAGGCAAGTAGCACATTGAGCTCCCCTCCCTCCCACCTCACTCCAAAGTGGCACAGGAACAAGGCGGGAGGGTGGGTGATGTTTTCCAGGTTGCTCTGTGCAGGGAGCACGGCGATTGTTGCTGGCCAGGCGATTTGTTGCAGGGAACCAGGCTGGCACCCAGGGGCGTTTCTAGAGAGGAGGGGGCCCGTATGCAGTCTCCGACACGGGCCCCCTTCTCTCTGCCTGGCTGCGCAGTGAGCTGTGCGCGGCCAGTGCCGGAGTTATAGACTCTGGGCACTAGAGTGCCCAGAGTCTATAGTGTCTGCACAGGTCACCGGGAAAATGGTTGCGGCAGCCATTTTCCCTGTACTGCGCAAACGATGGGAAAATGGCCGCCGCGGCCATTTTCCAGTCGTTTTACAGCACCGGACGCCCGCGCGGACGTGGGACTCCGGAGAGGTAAGTAATATGGGTGCAGGGTGTGCGGTGCGGGGCCCCCCTGCACCCAGGGGCCCGTGTTCCCTGCACACCCTGCATCCATTATAGATACGCCCCTGCTGGCACCCTATATGCCTGCTTACTATAACTAATGGACAGGCCGGGCCTGGCCGTGGGTGGCACCGGCTGTAGCCCTGGGCTTCTCAGTGCACACTGCTGTGGTCCCAGATGCACAGCCAGGGAGGCCATGTTCAGTGGAATTTCTGGAGACACAGCGTCTGCCATAAGCTGGTGCAAATGTCAAAGGTGTATGTGACGGTGCGTGGATAGTGGATTGTTTGGAACTACCGGTGGAGTTGCATCACCCACTGCCAAAGAAAGTTGGCTCAGTCTAAGGGCTTGCACATTCCGGCGTACACTAGTACATAGGTGGAAAGCTGATATTAACATTTACATTTTATCACCAAGTACTCAGCAAAAAGTCGTGGAGGCATTACCGTTCTCCTCTAAATAAGACCCTTTTGCTCAGCTTACAATGGGTGTGGTATGTTTGGTTTACATGCATCAGGTCGACATGACTGCCAACATGCTCAAAATGTCAACATGCAGCAGCTCCAGCGTCTTCCGATCATGTGAACAGCAGTTTTGACGCAGATGGGTGACTTAACCTAACCCTCCCGGTGGCACATAACCCTAACAGTCTGAATCCTCAGATGTTGACATTATGAGCATCTAATGGATGTCAACATTTTGACCGGACACCACTTTCAATATCTCCTATATTATGTATAGACCATAAATTTGGGCCCTATATGTGTGGAGTTTGTATGTTCTCCACATCTTTCCTCATGATTCTCCTGTTTTCTCCCACACTCCAAAGACATACAGTACATGTTATGTTATTTGGCTTCTGAAAAAAATAATCAGAGTGTCTGTGTGGTAGAGAACATAGGGCCCGATTCAGAGCCGGACGCTATTTGCGCTCGCTCGTCCAGAAAAAGGGGCTGGCTATTTAAATTAACCGTTCGCTCTTTTTCGGTCTGTTCACGCCTCTATGTCTGAACGAGCGAACAAAACATGCGAACGTAATTTTGAAAAAAACACCCCCTGGCCGCTCGCATCTTACGTCATGTCCGCTATTTATTAGATTAATCGAGTACATCGGACGGCATATGAACTGCTCGCTATTCTTGTGGTTGGTTTTTCCTACCACAATCATGCGAGCAGTTCTGACTATAAAACAACCAAGTGACGTGGTCGATGACGCCGCTTTATTAATTATGCACACCCTTAAAACGCCCATTTTGACCTTTAGGCACGCCTGCGTTCTGATCTCCACTCCCCGTTTTCAAGCACCTTCCCCTGTTACCACCCACATACGCCTACTCCTGTCACTCAAAATAGCAAGCACTCGCTATTTAGCGAGCACGCGATTTTCGGCCGCACTGACTGGTTCGCGCATGCGTATTAAAATCCGTACGCATGCGCAGTTGTGCGAACATCGGTCGGAACGAACGAGCGGCCGCTTATGAGCGGCTCTGAATCAGGCCCATAGAGTGTAAGCTCCTTTAGAGCAGGGACTGATGTGAACATGTCAGACTCGTGTTTGTTTGTGAAGCCGGGGTTGGATATTCATCTGTAAGGGTGTCTGGAGATGTGTAAGGAAAGCTGGCAGCCTAAGGAGACCTCTTGGCATGAAATGTAGAATACTTCCCTGACCGGAATCGAACCCGGGTCTCAGCAGAGAGATGCCGTATCGTACCCACTAGGCCACCAGGGACGTCAGTGTTAGAGACAAGTTGGTATGTGCTATCAGCGGAGTGTATGGCAGTAGATTGACCAGGCTGACACTGGGTTAATACTGTAGAAAGATAAAATAACACTCCATACTTGCCTCCCGATTTGGCCGGGAGCCTCCCGAAAATCGGGTGCCGGTCCCGGCCCCCCCGGAAAGGCAGGTAAGCCCCCCGGGTACCAGCGACCAGTCCACCCCCACTGCACTTACTGTAAAAATCCCGACAGCGGAGGGGCCGGTGACGCGATTCGAACTAAAACGCATCATCGTGGCCCCGATAACAGGAACAATGGAGCAGGAACACTCACCATGCAGAGAGAATGGCATACACAGGCGAGTTGCAGGTCGGATAGCAGGAACAGGCTGAGATTCTCTGTGCAGCCAGTGGGAAAGCTGCCCCAGGTGTAGATCACTTGCAGGAATCCGTATAGCAGGAGAAAACAAAACTGCACAACAGTATACAGGTAAGCAACAGGAGCTCAGTATAGCTCACTCAGTAGGAACCTTGGCTTACCTGGGATAGGCTGAGCAGAGTCAGGTGGTACGAAGAGGCTCAGGCAAACACTCGATTGGCTGCTACAGTCAGTGATCGGGACTTGACAATGCAGTACTGTGCAGCAGGCCTGGACCTTGCATGAAACCTAGCAGGCAGAGAAATACTGAAGCCTGTGCGTCTGGGATGTGACAGCGAACGCTGGCAGAATCGGTAAGTGACCCGGCGGCAGGGGAAACAGACCCGGGTTGTGACAGAATAACTAGGCTTACCATATCATTCCTATAATTCAGGGCTGCCTGGTCAGCGGCCCGGCCGGCTCGTGTTCTCTTCAGCCCCAGCGCCAAATGCACTGCGCATTCGCAATAAATTTGACAGGGCCAGAGAGTGGTGCATGTACACAAGCACCAGCTTCTAGGAACTGAGACGGCTGCAGCCACTAGAAGCTGGATAGGGCTCACAGCAAGTGGCTTCCCATTGGAAGCGCTCTCTACGCTAATCAAGGGCGGGACTGGCAGTCCAATGGGGGAGTAATCACCTCCCCTGGAACTGTCTGGTTGTGATTAGCAAATATCGCTGCTAATAGAAGTCAGTGCCAGGGAACACTCACTGGGGGCGGCAGATTTTACTGTACAGGACATGTGAATTATACAGGTTCTATGGCTGATTAAAACCCGGTGAAACGGAGACCTAATGTAGGCCAGCCTCAGAACCTGTGTAATTCATGTGTGTCCCAAATTAAATGGATGCTATGCAAAGCCTATGAATAAGTAAATCTCTGTATATAGCTGTGTAATATGTAGGGGCGTTGTAAATGTTAGTAGTAATAATAATATCACGCTGCTTTTCCTCTTGTTGTCTTTGTAACAAGGAGCAGCAGTGGAAATAAAGGCCAGTGAGAATACATCCTCTCCCTGTCTTATGAACCTTGGTAAAACTAGGCTGGTTTATGGTATGTGAGGGCCCCGGGACATGTAAATTGTGGGTCCACAACACTTCATCGTCCTGGCCTGCGCAGCAAACACTGTACTGTCTGTCTGCAGCTACCAGCGTCCGGCCTCATTACAGCACCGCGCAGTTACAGTAAGGCCGGGAAATGTCTCTGCTGGAGGAAGACTGTGGTGGAATAATGTGCTGTAGTGAGAACTTATATCTATGGGGGGTACATACTGATCAAGCAGCGCTAGGATTACTGTATAATTATCCTCCACATGTAGAGCTATCATGCCATGTATAACTGAAGGGAAGAGTCTGCAGGACAAGGTTATGATGTGGAAGGGGAGAAATGTGCTGCAGGGGATATTGCAGACTGAAGCTATATAGCAGGGGAGTCAGAGGGCTGGGAGAGAAATGTGCTGCAGCAGAAGGTAATGTGCTGTAGGGCTGATCTGCTATGAGAAATGTGGTGCGGTGGCAATAATGTGTTAGGGGGCAGGAGCCGCATGGGATAAATACCTCAGGACTTCTCAAGTACCACCACCAGCAGGTCATACTGTGTGGATCTGTGTGATCGTGCGCAGGTGAGTGACTTTGTATTGCTGGGTCAGTAATTATCCCACCTGCTCCCATGGACAGAAATCATCACAACATGACCTGTTGGGGCACTTGAGGGCTGAGAACCACTGGTCGACAGTGAACTTTCTGATAGGAGAATGCCGACGGCATAATACCTACATTGTTGTAATGTTGCTTAAAGCATTTTAACTGTGTCAGCATTAAAGCTTTAAACATAATCCTCTGCATTCTCCTGTCAGTATAATCACCATTGACATAGTGAAAAACAACGATATGACTACTTCCCGAATGTACAACTATACACACCAACTGAAAGATGCAATTGTTATAATGTGTTATTATAACTATAATGTGGCTGATCCCTGTGTTTT
Organism: Taudactylus pleione; assembly: GCA_031769625.1. Lineage (NCBI taxonomy): Eukaryota > Metazoa > Chordata > Amphibia > Anura > Myobatrachidae > Taudactylus > Taudactylus pleione. The sequence continues at coordinate 2,425,900 of JAUIMM010000026.1, forward strand.
GGTTTTGGATCTGGCTTCATCTTCATGTTTTGGTTTTGGATCTGAATTTTTTTTTTTAAAGTATAAAAAGTTTTAAAAACAACTAAAATGATGTAATTTTTGCAATCCAAAACTCGAAATTCGGATTTAAAATCCAAATTCCGAACAGCTGAAAGATCAGATCGCGGCTGTCCGGATTCACAAAATTTCTGTGAATTTGGATTTCTGGAGAACCGAACCGCACAGCACATCTCTAGTTATAATGTATAGGTGACAATGTGCAGCTTTCTGTCAGTTCTCTGAGCAGTTTTAGGAACATTGCTGATTAACTGAATAGTACCATACACTACCCACGGGTCGCCATGTTCCTGCATGTTTGATTTCACTGATTTGCCGATCACGATCAAAATATTATTGTGATTTGCAAATCGGTGAAATTTAACATGAAGAATTTCATCGATCCTCTGATGCATCGTGGAACATTGATGGCCGCCGGTCAACATTTCCGACTATCGTAGCAGCGTTTCCGATCCAATCACAGGATCCGGCGATCCGATGGAAAGTCTGCCCCCTCCAGGATGTTCCGCGATCCATCGAAGGATCTGTGAAATTCTCCATGTTGAATTTCACAGATTTGCAAATCACGATAATATTTTGATTGTGATCGGCAAATCAGTGAAATCCATAGTGTCGGCACAGTGGGGGGACATGCCGGGACATCATATTTTATAAGGGTCGGCATAGTGGGGGGACGTAGCGGGACGTCATATTTTATTAGGGGCGGAGCGAGATAACCGGCATTGAGATGCAGGGGGTGGGGCCATGATGACGCGATTTAGCACGGTACTGTCAGAGGGGAGCCCAATTATCCACCCAGACACTGAGCAGCACCAGGGTGTATGTGCCCTGCCCTCACCCCTACTGCTGCAGCTCTCTGCCAGGATGAAGATGTTAGTAAATGCCCAGGACAGGGGAACTAGCTCCTCCCAGGGTTGTGGTTTCCCCACAAGGTCTCACATTACTGATGGGACATGAAAGTGAGAGGGAGACCAGATACTGCAGACTGGGTGACAGGGATCCTTCTGTGTCCCGGACACAAGCCTGAGTGAGGGCTGGAAATCGGGACTATGCCCCCTCTGCTGCTGCTCATCACAGCGCTTCTCCTGGGGAAGGTAGGACCCTCACTGGTGACAGCTGCTATTCTCATTCATTTCCAAGGGAATCACCTGTGCTGTCCACACTCATATATACATATATATCATACTGCACAGTGCACCCAGGTATATGGGATCTATCTATCTATCTATCTATCTATCTATCTATCTATCTCATATCTATCTATCTCTCTCATATCTATCTATCTATCTATCTATCTATCTATCTATCTATCTATCTATCTATCTATCTATCTATCTATCTATCTATCTCTACAAGTAGGCAATCTACAAGCTATAATATGTGTGGTACTTCTTTTCTGGATAAGGGGTTTTCCTCAACGCTTAAAATCTCCTAACATGCATGTAATAATAGGAGACTATTGTTCCTGAATTTAGGATATTATGTATAAAGTGAATGGGGAGCATCACTTATTTAACTGCTAAATATTTTGCTGTATTGTACAAAACCTCTTGTTACAAGTTACATAATGCTCTCAGCGATGTCCTTGGTGGTTACTGTCACAGAACCTGTTCTCTTTGCTGCTGGTAGAATATTTTTTGTATTGTGTTTTGTGGTCTGAACTAAAACTAAAGCGTGTCAGAAAGTGTGTGTATGGGTCCAGTCATTTACCATCACTAAAGTGCAATTAGCAGGATTTTGGAACATGCATAAAATAAACCCTAGTGCACAGTGACTTAGGGCCTGATTCAGCAAGGGAGAGAACGCATGCACTCGGCCGATGTTTTCGCACTGCGTATGCGTATGCATTGCACTGCACATGCACGAACTAGCCAGTGCGTTCGGGTATCGGTACGCAGACTACATGCAGTGTGTACGCAGACCCTTCCGATATTGATTGACAGGAAGTGTCGTTTGTCGTTTGGTGGTGACGGGGGGGGGGGTGGTTATGCGAATGCAGGCATGCCTGTGCGTTGGACGCCATTATAGGGGTGTGCATAATTAAGGCAGTGCAGCGGCATACGCAGCCAGACGACTCGATGCACGCAGGAAGCGGCCAAAATCCTGCACCAGGTCAGGTCATCATCTATTGTGCGTCTGGATCCGATGGTTCTCGATTTTACCGATGTTTGCGCTATCCTGCGTACTGATTGAGCATTGAGTAAAGGGAGATGGGCGGCATTGTGTAGTGCTGGGCGTCTGCACCCTTGTGCTGTGGATGCCGTGCGTATGCATTAATTAGCATATACATGCAGCGGCCGGTCCGTGTGATCTCTCACATCAGGCCATTAGTGCCCTTAGCTCACCTCTGCCCCTCCGCTATGACCTTGTCAGACGCTCCTGCCTCATACTAGATGTACAGCATGGTGATTGTAGGATGACGGACTCACTGCCAGGTCCTGTAGCTATATCCTACAGGATATCCTGTCACATATGTTCTGGGGAAATGGCGGCTCTGTGCGTTTATCATGCATGTATAACGTGTTTTCTGTGCATACAGCTTATGTCAAAACAAAGCATTGTACAGATAGCGACACATGAGGAATAGGTCACGCTATGTTCTGAAACTTTTTACTTTCTAAAGTCAAAGTCTTCTTTTGTCCTATTTCTCTTTTCATGTATATATTACATACTTGCTTACATTACTTACCTCATCTCCAGTGGGAAACTAGAATGAAACGAGGTAGGCATGACATGATGATGCCATTCGCACCATCCAGTTGGCAGGGCAAGGCGTAGGATGAAGCTAATTTTCTGCTGCTCCCTACTAGTGATGGTCGTTGAATAGAGGAAGGGTTGCCGCCATGGTAACATTCCTTCTGATGGCATGTAGGCATAGCGAGATAACCATTGGATGGTTATTTGGTGCGTGTGCAGTGAAAGCAGTAAATCTTTGCATGCACTAAAGAGGTTCTGGGTGCCCGCAGCTGCGTGTATTTAATTTAACAACAAACATGGGATGGTGGTAACCATCATGATCCCAGAATTCAATGAGGTAAAAAAACATTTTCATCACATTGGAATCATTGACAATTTCCAACCATTGTTTTCTGATGTCCATCCGTTCCCCCCACCCAGTGGTCTTGATAATGCAATTTGCATTGTTGTATTATCTCACCTTCCACCTTGCCAGTGGTAGAATTGCCTTCACCTCAACCTAATCTATGACTTTCCTGGTCATGACATACAGTCAGGTCCATAAATATTGGGACATTGACAGAATTTTCATATTTTGGCCTCTATTCACCACCACAATGGCTTTGAAATGAAACAAACAAGATGTGCTTTACCTGCAGACTTTCAGATTTAATTTGAGGGTAATTACATCCAAATCAGGTGAACTGTGTAGAAATTACAACGGTTTCTATATGTGCCTTCCACTTTTTAAGGGGCCAAAAGTAATGGGACAAACTAAACAATCCTAAATCTAACTTTCACTTTTTAATACTTTGTTGCAAATCCTTTGCAGGCAATTACAGCCTGAATTCTGGAACGCATAGACATCACCAGACGCTGGGTTTCATCCCTGGTGATGCTCTGCCAGGCCTCTACTGCAAATGTCTTCAGTTCCTGCTTGTTCTTGGGGCATTTTCCCTTCAGTTTTGTCTTCATCAAGTGCAATGCATGCTCAATCGGATTCAGGTCAGGGGATTGACTTGGCCATTGCATAACATTCCACTTTTTAGCCTTAAAAAACTCTTTGGTTGCTTTTGCAGTATGCTTCGGGTCATTGTCCATCTGCATTGTGAAGCGCTGTCCAATGAGTTCTGAAGTATTTGACTGAATATATGAGCATATAATATTGCCCGAAACACTTCAGAATTCATTCTGCTGCTTTTGTCAGCAGTCACATCATCAATAAATACAAGGGAACCAGTTCCATTGGCAGCCATACATGCCCACGCCATGACACTACCACCACCATGCTTCACTGATGAGGTGGTATGTTTTGGATCATGAGCAGTTCCTTTACTTCTCTTCTCTTCCCATCACTCTGGTACAAGTTGATCTTTGTCTCATCTGTCCATAGGATGTTGTTCCAGAACTGTAATGGCTTTTTTAGATGTTGTTTGGCAAACTCTAATCTGGTGTTCCTGTTTTTGTGGCTCACCAATGGTTTGCATCTTGTGGTGAACCCTCTATATTCACTCTTGTGAAGTCTTCTCTTGATTGTTGACTGACACATATACATCTACCTCCTGGAGAGTGTTCTTGATTTGGCCAACTGTTGTGAAGGGGTTTTTCTTCACCAGGGAAATAATTCTTCTGTCATCCACCACAGTTTTTTTTTTCAGTGGTCTTCCGGGTCTTTTGGTGTTGCTGAGCTCTCCGGTGCGTTCTTTCTTTTTAAGAATGTTCCAAGCAGTTGATTTGGCCACACCTAATGTTTTTGCTATCTCTCTGATGGGTTTGTTTTGATTTCTCAGCCTAATTATGGCTTGCTTCACTGATCGTGACAGCTCTTTGGATCTCCTATTGAGAGTCGACAGCAACTGATTCCAAATGCAAATGTCACACCTAGAATCAACTCCAGACCTTTTACCTGATTAATTGATAATGAAATAATGAGGGAATAGCCCACACCTGTCCATGAAATAGCTTTTGAGTTGATAGTCCCATTACTTTTGGCCCCTTAAAAAGTGGGAGGCACATATAGAAACCGTTGTAATTCCTACACCGTTCACCTGATTTGGATGTAATTACCCTCAAATTAATCTGAAAGTCTGCAGTTAAATCACATCTTGTTTGTTTCATTTCAAAGCCATTGTGGTGGTGAATAGAGGCCAAATATGAAAATTCTGTCCATGTCCCAATATTTATGGACCTGACTGTATATGCTGTATATACTACTGCCAGTCCCTATATCATCTATATATACTGTATATGTGATTTCTTAGTTGTTGTTTTTTATTAAATTAGCTAAGATCTCAAAAAAACTGTATACACGTTGTCATTATGGGGTATTGTGTGTAGAATTTTGAGGACAAAAATGAATTTATTCCATTTTGGAATAAGGCTGTAACATAACAAAATGTGGAAAAAGTGAAGCGCTGTGAATACTTTCCGGTTGCACTGTATGCATAGGCTGCGATCACATGGCAAGGCCCACTATGTCTTAGTGTGCGATGGCAGTGCGATCACAAGCCAGTATGAAGACATCCCCTTCTCTTCGCAGCACACATCATCTCCAGGAAGTGTATGTTAAAACAGTAACATTGAGTGCCATCTGAGCTGCTTGCAGCCCTTGAGGTTGACCCTACCCCACTGCAACCACTGACGTGTACAATGACGCTCCATGTTAATTATGCATGCCTATTAAATGCCATTAGAACGCAGAGGCATGCCTGCGTTTGCACATCCACTTCCCCATTTTCATGGACCACCCCCTGTCACCACCCCCAAATGGCACTGTCTGTCACTCATGCTAGCGAGTGTTCTATGGCTGGCACTTCCCGATCGCGGAGACTGGTTCGCGCATGTGCACTGCGATGTGTACGCATGTGCAGAAGGCAAAAATCAGCCAGCTGCGAGCGAACGTATCCTAGAGAGTGGGTCTTAATCGCTCCCTTAATCCCAAAAACAGCATTTACATTGCATATCAGCCCTGCCACAAAAGGACCACCTGGCATCATGTCAGTGATTCTCTCGTTAACACAGTTGATAGTGTTGATGAGGACAAGGCTGGAGATCACTGTCATGCTGGTTGAGTTAGAATAACAGACTGGAAACTTAAAAGGAGGGTGGAGCTTAAAATCATTGTTCTTTCTCTGTTAACCATGGTTACCTGCAAGGAAACACATACAGTCTTCCTTGCTTTGCACAAAAAGGGCTTCACAGGCAAGGATATTGCTGCTAGTAAGATTGCACCTAAATCAACCATTTATCGGATCATCAAGAACTTCAAGGAGAGAGGTTCGATAGTTGTGAAGGAGGCTTCAGGGTGCCCAAAAATGTCCAGCAAGCACCAGGACTATCTCGTAAAGTTGATTCAGCTGTGGGATTGGGGCACCACCAGTGCAGAGCTTGCTCAGGAATGGCACCAGGCAGGTGTGAGTGCATCTTCACACACAGTGAGGCGAAGATCTTTGGAGGATGGCTTGGTGTCAAGAAGGGCAGCAAAGAAGCCACTTCTCTCCAGGAAAAACATCAGGGATAGATTGATTTTCTGCAAAAGGTACTGTTGTGGACTGGGGTAAAGTTATTTTTTCTGATGAATCCCCTTTCAGATTGTTTGGGGCATCTGGAAAACCGCTTGTCCGGAGAAGAAAAGGTAAGCGCTACCATCAGTCCTGTGTCATGCCAACAGTTAAGCATCCTGAGACCATTCATGTGTGGGGTTGCTTTTCAGCCAAGGGAGTGGGCTCACTCACAATTTTACCTAAGAACACAGCCATGAATAAGAATGGTACCAAAACATATTCCAAGAGCAACTTCTCCCAACCACCCAAGAACAGTTTGGTAACGAACAATGCCTTTTCCAGCATGATGGAGCACCTTTCCAATAGCAAAAGTGATAACTAAGTGGCTCAGGGAACAAAACATCAAAATTTTAGGTACATGACCAGTAAACTCCCCAGGCCTTAATCCCATTGAGAAATTTTGGTCAATCCAAAAGAGGTCAGTGGACAAACGAAAACCCACAAATTCTGATAAACTCCAAGGATTGATTAGGCAAGAATGGGCAGCCATCAGTTAGCATGTGGCCCAGAAGTTGATTGACAGCATGCCAGGGCGAATTGCAGAGGTCTTGGAAAAGAAGGGTCAACACTGCAAATATTGAATTTTTGTATAAACTTAATGTAATTGTCAATAAAAGCCTCTGACACTTCAGTATACCATAGCAACATCTGACAAAAAGGTCTAAAAACACTGAAGCAGCAAACTTTGTGAAAACCAATACTTGTGTCATTCTCAAAATTTTTGGCCATGGCTGCATATACTGTATGTATTATTAGTTTTATTTTTTTTTCAAAAGGCCTGGCACTCCGGAAAAAAGGTCATCAGTGGAGTGCCTTCCTTAAACAAAATGTAATCTCCATGGTTCCTTTTCAAAGAGCAAGGCGGCACAATGTGAAAAAAAAAGCTGTATTTAAATCACATTATTGACATCAATTATGTGTTTCCATGTCACTATTAAGATTTAAATATAGTTTCACATAGTTTGGGAAACACATAATAAGAAATAGTGTAGATATAATTGATGTCACTATTATGATTGCAATACATATATATACAGTATATTAGAGATGAGCGGGTTCGGTTTCCAGAGATCCGAACCCACCCGAATTTAGTAGATCCGAGCAATTTAGCAGATCCGAGTCGGATCCAAGCCAGCTCGGATGTTCCCGCCTTACTCAAATCTCTCAAATCGAGGCAAAACCATAGAGACGAAATCTCGCGGTTCGCGAGCTTTCGTCTCTATGATCAATGTAGTATATAAGTGACCACGTGACGGACGCCATTTCACTCCGGCTGTGGAGACTGAACAGGGAGGGTGGGTAGTGTAGGGCTGGGAGAGGTGCTGGTGCTGTCTGCTGTGTCCTGCCCTGGTGACTGCTGATCCATTCTGGGCTGGTGCTGTGACAGCTGTCACTGTGCTGTCTGCTGTGTCCATCTGGGCTGTTGCTGATACATCAGGGCTGTCTGCTGTGTCCTGGGCTGGTGTTTTTCATGTCTGCTGTGTCCATCTGGGCTGGTGCAGTACTGCAGATACATCTGGGCTGGTGCTGTGTCCATCTGGGCCCAAGTTCTGGACTCAAAAAATAAATAAATATATAGTTAAAAAAAAAAATCAAAGTGTTTATATTTTTCTGTGCGTGTGCATGCGTGTTAGGCTTAACCGCAGTACCGCACAAGATCCAGCCAGCAACGCAACGCAAGTTGCAACCTAGTGCTGCCCGACTCCATTCGTGATGAATTTGTGCTCTGGGCCCAAGTTCTGGAGTTGAAAAAAAAATAAAAATCAATTGTTTTTTTTTCTAATAATTGTCTGTGTGTCTGTGTGTGTTAGGCTTAGCCGCACAAGATCTAGCAAGTCGGCAACGCAACCTAGTGCTGCCCGACTCCAGTCGTCACCAATCTGTGCTCTGGGCCCAAGTTCTGAACCCGAAACCCCCCCCCTTTTGTCTATTTATTTTCTGTGTGTGTGCGTGTTAGGCTTAGCCACACAAAATACAGCAACGCAACCTAGTACTGCCCGACTCCAGTCGTCACCAATCTGTGCTCTGGGCTCAAGTTATGGACCCGAAAAAAAAATAGTGTCCTTTGTATATATTTTTTCTGTGTGCGCATGACTTCACGTGTGTGAATTTTGTAACCGCACCTTGGCTACACTATTGGTGCTTGTGACACTGCTTCAAGACCGCAGAAAATATGGAGGGCTGTCACATGACACGAGAGCAAGGCCAAGAACCGCATGTTGTAGCTGCCGCCAGCAGTCATCATGATAATGCAAGGCCGTCGACTTCCTTGTCCTCTATGAAGGCCCATGCCTTCAATCCTCAAGGGTATCCCAACCATCATCTTTGCACAGTCCTCAACTCTATTAATAATTATATCAATCAGTTTTGAGCCAGCAAGCTGGATGCAACCTTTTGGCCCTTTAGATGAAAAAAATCAATATTGTGAGCTGTGAGGTAATCAAAATTGACTGGAAACGAGTGGAAATAAATGTTATTGAGGTTATTAATACTGTAGGAACAAAAAAAGGCCCATTTTATGTGATTTTAGCTGTTTTTTTTATTTTTTAAGAAGAAAATCCAGAGCCAAACCAACACACGAAAACAAAACACCAAGAAAAAAAATCCAAAAACAGATTCAGATCCAAAACCAGGGGAGATCCAGATCCAAAACCAAAACACGAGGGTCGGCGCACATCTCTAACATATATATATATATTGTGACAAGAATCACATAGACCGGGTAAAATCCATCAGCAGCTTTATTTCTCACCACAGACAGGCAGGTATACAGGATATGACAGTTTCACAGGCAAGATGTTACACGAAGTCTTACAAACAGCAATATATATCTTCAGTGGACTCGCAGGTCCAGGACTCCTAATACTAGTCACCCCCGGGCCTATAACCTGGGTGACTATCTCACCATCAGGATCCATTTCCCCAGTGTCTCTACAGCTCTTAAACCAGCCTCACACAGGTGTCTGTAATAAGCTGCCTTTCCAGACTCTGATTGGGGCAACACCTGAACTGGACATTTCACATTCCTAATGCCTTTGCTCTGCCAAACCTGGGAGATCTGGACATTCCACATTCACTTCATGTGGATTTATGCTGACCCTGTCACACTCCACCCCCCTTAGCTTCAACCACCCTGGTGAAGCTAAAACACTTTCAGGTGAGCTATCTGCCTTGCCCACATCTATTTGTGCCATCCGTCCGGGTACACAGCTCTCTACCATTTACCACAGTTCGCCATCCACACCCTCTTCCTCCTCCTCCTCTAGCTTCACCATACGGTTGCTTGGAGGATCGGGCCCAACAAACCTTCTGGAAAGGGCATCAGCATTGAGGTGCTGTTTCCTCGGATGATGCTGCACCTCAAACTTAAATGGCTGCAAAGACAAAAGCCAGCGGGGTTAAATGAGCATTCACTGCTTTGTTCGTGTGCATTCACTGTAAAGAGGCATGATTTGTAACCAACAAAACTCCCACCCCAACAAATAATATTTTAATGAGTCTACTGCCCACTTAATTGCCAAGCACTCTTGCTCCACAGTTGAGTAATTGCGCTCTCTGGGCAGCAATTTCCGGCTAAGGTGGAGGATGGGTTTCTCTTCCTCTTCTACCACTTGGGAAAGGGCTGCCCCCAATCCCATACCTGAGGCATCTGTCTGCAATATAAACTGCTTTTTAAAGTTAGGAGCCTGCAAAACAGGTTCTGCACGCAAGGCGTGCCTTAAATCCTGCCATGCAGCTTCTGCTGCTCTAGACCATACTATCTTGTCTAGGGACTGTTTTTTAAGACACTCAGTTAATGGTGCTGCCCTAGTGGCAAAATCACGAATGATTCTGCGGTAGTAACCCACTAGGCCAAGGAATGTCCTGAGCTGGGATTTACATTTGGGTACAGGCCATGGTAGGACCACCTCCACCTTACTGGGCTGAGGTTTTGCCTGCTCTCTGCCTACAATATATCCCAAATAACCCTAAATACCCCCCGGGAGCCCTAAACCTAACCCTCCATCCACCCCGCGGCTGTCCGCGCCTGGTGCCCGGCTTACCTTCAATCGGTAAGCTGTGTGTCGGGCTCCTGGCATAGGTAAAATGACAGGCGTCGGGATTTCGACGCCTGTCATTTAACCTTTGCCGGGATTAGACAGTCGGGAAGCCAGCAGTCGGGATTCCGTCTGTCGGCTTCCCGACTGCTTCCCCTTGGTGCCATGCTACTAAACTCACTGCCTCCTGTTTCTGGCGGGGATTAAGGGTAATTTCAATGGGTACCTGACATTCCGGGATTTTCTTGGCAATCAAAGAAGGCAGACCAGCGCTCTCTTTCCAGGGTTTTAACAGGTTTACTTGGTATATTTGCACCTCTTTCCTTCTACCCTCCTGTCGAAACTTATAATTAACAGGTCCAACTGCCTCTATAACTTCATAAGGGCCTCGCCACTGGGCATACATTTTGCTTTCAGTGGTGGGTACCAGAACCAGTACCATGTCTCCCGGTTTAAAAGACTGATTAACTTCGTTCACGTCATATCAACGTTTTTGCCGTTGTTGTGCCCTATCCATGTGTTCGTTCACGAGTGGCGCAATTTGCCTTAAACGACCATACAATTGGGTCACAAACTGAATGATGTTAGGCTATTGGTATGACTGTTGTTCCCCCCCTTCCTTCAACAGATTTAAAATCCCTCTAGGTTGCCTCCCATAGAGGAGTTCAAAGGGACTAAATCCCGTAGAGGAATGGGGTTCCTCTCACACTGCAACATTAAATAGGGTAGGCGTAAGTCCCAATCTCGCTTTTCCCCAGACACCACCCTTTTTATAATTTGTTTAAGGGTCTGGTTAAAGCGTTCAATGAGCCCATCTGTTTGCGGGTGGTAAACTGAGGTAGTAATCCTATCCACCTTTAACAGTCAACACATGTCTTTCATTAGTTTAGAGACAAAAGGGGTACCTTGGTCCGTTAAGACCTCCTTTGGTATTCCCAAGCGGGTATATAGCATCAATAATTCCCGGGCAATAGTGCTAGATTTCATGTTACGTAGCGGGATGGCTTCCGGGTACCTTGTGGCATAATCTACCACCACTAATATGTATTGATGCCCACGAGCAGATTGTTGCACCGGCCCTATCGGATCCATACCAATTCTCTCAAAAGGTACAGAAATGACAGGGAAGGGAACCAAGGGTGCCCGAAACCCTGGCCGGTGTGCTGTCTTCTGACACACTGGACATTCCTGACAATACTTTCTTACTGCTGCATGAATGCCGGGCCACAATAATCTTAACTGAATACGCTGGAGAGTTTTCTCCTCCCTCAAATGGCAACCCCACAGGTGTGTATGAGCTGCCCTCAACACCTACTGCTCGTATTTCCGGGAAACCAACAATTGGTCTACTCGCTCACCCTGCAAATACGAATGTCACACGATATAACAAATAATTTTTCAATGCAAAGTATGGTATACCTTCTGCTGGTAAAGCCGTGATTACTCTACCGTTTATCTCTTCAACCTTTTCAAATGCATTTATCAAGTTCCCATCATTCTGTTGATCCTGCCAAAGTCCTGCAAGGACACTTCCTTGCCAATATGAAACCACTGTGCCTCAGTCTCACTCCCCTCAGGCTGCTCACTGGCCAAGGAGGGTGTTACAGCCACCAAACTTTGGAGCACAGCAAAGCTTGGCTCCTGGGACACCTCTGGAGTGGACCTTCTGCTGTCATCATGCCACGTAACCACCTCTTGTAATAATGGAAAGTCCCGACCTAGGATCAATGGGTAGGGTGGCCTGGTGGCTACTGCAGCTACCACTTTCAGGGATTGCACTTTGAATACTATTGGGAGGTGCACGGGGGCATTCTTCTACATCCCCATGTACACATATAATATTTACCGGGGGTAGCACCTGATCAGCCCCAGGTGGAACCAACTTGGCAGAGATGATGGTTAAATCGCTGCCAGTATCCACTAAGGCCCAGACCTCCTGGCCTTTCACTCGCACCATCAAATGAAAGAAGGTGGTTTGTGCTGGGGAGGTGCTTCCAGCAGTCATGCTGACCACTGGTCGAGTTAACAACTGGGACCTGGGTTCTAGGCTTGGAAACTGACTGTAATCCCTGTTTTGGCTTTGTTTAACTTCCAAAGAGTCAGGCAGGGCTGCCATCAGAAATGATGGGGCCAAGTACTGAAAAAATAGGCAGGACCCCCCTCCCCGGGATGGGGACACAGAGCTGGGAAGTCTGGCTGGATTAGGTGGGGGGGCACAAGGCTGGGAAGGCTGGCTGGACTAGGGGGGGGCACGGAGCTGGCTGGATTAGGGGAGGGCACAGGGCTGGAAGATCGACTGGACTAGGGGGGTACAGGGCTGGGTAGGTTGACTGGACTAGGTATGGCACAGGGCTGGGAAGGCTGGCTGGAAAAGGGGGGGCACAGGGCAGGGAAGGCTGGCTAGAGTAGAGGGGGGAAATGACAGACAAGGATGGCTGGACTGGGAAGGGTGCACAGGGAAGGCTGGCTGGACGATAAAGCGAGTGCAGGGAAGGGTCAGTATGCTTACCTGTCACTGGCAGCCATTCAGGCATGGAGGAAACCGGGCCTGGATGTCAGTGTTGTGGATTGCATCGGCAGCCAGGGAGAAGAATCATCGACGGCGTCATTCTAAATACGTCATTGGCCGCGAGCCAATCACAGCTCGCGGACTGGCAGCCAATCAGGAGAGGCCGCTGCTGATTGGCTGCCGGGTCGCAAGCAGCCAATCAGGAGCGTCCGCTCCTGATTGGCTGCCGGTCCACGAGCTGTGATTGGCTTGTGGCCGGCAACTTATGGAATGCTGCCTGCACATTGTTTCTCCTCCCTGGCTGCCAGTAAATTAATGATTGATCCCCACCGCTGACATCCGGGCCCCCTCTCCGGGCCCGGGACTACAGGCCCGTCAGTCCCCCCCTGATGGCGGCCCTGGAGTCAGGTACCATTCAATCACCACCATCTCTTATCTAGTGCGGATAGGAGCTTGCATCAGTCACGTTTAAATCAACATATGCTCTCCTAGGTTCCCCCTGCAAGTCTGGCAGCCCACTCCTCCTCAGGCCATTTTAAACATGCAGCAGTATGCTCAAAGATGCACAGAAAAGCTTCAAAGTCATCAGATGGAGTAAGCTTCTGTAACACCTCTCGCTCATGGCCACCTTTCCTCATTTCAGTTAACTCTGCGTGTAATAACTGAATTTGAGTTTGTTGTCCTTGCACATGTGCTTGTTGCCCTGTTGCCAGAGCTTGATGCCCTGCAGATAATTGAGCAAAACTTTTCAAAAGATCCTCCATATTACACTGCTTTATCTCTTTCTGGACAAACTTAGGAGGCTTTATAAATTTTCTTTTGTAAGCCAGATTCCTAGCAATCTATATCAGCTGAATTTAAAACTGCACTACATTCCCTGGGCACTCAAACACATACACAGGAATTAAGCAGCTTTTATATTGTGCACAATTTGCATATACACCTAGACAAATTATCACTGTGAACAACTGCCATTTTATGGCTGGCCTGCCACACTCACCTACCTAGCTGCTAGTAAAGTGACTCAGACTCACCAAGCCACTGCGCAGCGGGTGGTGTCCTGCAATGCATCGCACTGCCGCTGTGGGTGGATCTGGTCACTGTATCCGGGCTCTTGCTGCGTAGTAATTTTAGCAAGTCCCTGTTTGGGTGCCAAATGTGAAAAGAATCACATAGACCGGGTAAAATCCATCAGCAGATTTATTTCTCACTACAGGCAGGTATACAGGATATGGCAGTTTCACAGACAAGACGTTACACAAAGTCTTCCAAACAGCAATATATTTCTTAAGTGGACACGCAGGTCCAGGACCTCTAACACTAGTCACCCCCGGGCCTATAACCTGGGCGACTATCTCACCATCAGGATCCGTTTCCCCAGTGTCTCTGCAGCTCTTAAACCAGCCTCACACAGGTGTCTGTAATCAGCTGCCTTTCCAGACTCTGATTGAGGCAACACCTGAACTGGACATTTCACATTCCTAATGCCTTTGCTCTGCCAAACCTGGGTGATCTGGACATTCCACGTTAACTTTATGTGGAATTATGCTGACCCTGTCACAATATATAAATATATATATATATATATATATATACATACACCACCGTTCAAAAGGTTTTACATGAAAACTGTCTTTTATCAAATGAGTTGCAAAATGAATAGAACATATAGTCAAGACATTGGCAAGGTTAGAAATAATGATTTTTATTTGAAATAATAATTTTGTCCTTTAAACTTTGCTTTCGTCAAAGAATGCTTCTTTTGCATCAATTTCAGCATTGCAGACCTTTGGTATTCTAGCTGTTAATTTGTTGAGGTCATCTAAAGAAAATTCACCCCATGCTTCCTAAAGCACCTTGGATTGTCTTGATGGGCACTTCTTGCGTACCATATGGTCAAGCTGCTCCCACAACAGTTCAATTGGGTTGAGATCTGGTGACTGCGCTGGCCACTCCATTACAGACAAAATACCAGCTGCCTGCTTCTTCCCTAATAGTTCTTGCATAATTTGGAGGTGTGCTTTGGGTCATTGTCCTGTTGGAGGAGGAAATTGGCTCCAATCAAGCGCTGTTCACAGGGTATGGAATGGCGTTACATAATGGAGTGATAGCCTTCCTTATTCAAAATCCCTTTTGCCTTGTACAAATCTCCTACTTTATCAGCACCAAAGCAGCCCCAGACATCACATTACCTCCACGATGCTTGACAGATGGCGTCAGGCACTCTTCCAGCATTTTTTCACTTGTTCTGCGTCTCACAAATGTTCTTCTGTGTCATCCAAACACCTCTTCGATTCGTCTGTCCATAACACTTTTTTCCAATCTTCCTCTGCCAATGTCTGTGTTCTTTTGCCCATATTAATATTTTCCTTTTATTGGCCAGTCTCAGATATGGCTTTTTCTTGGCCACTCTGCGTAGAACGCCAGCATCCCGGAGTCACCTCTTCACTGTAGACGTTGACACTGGCGTTTTGCGGGTACCATTTAATGAAGCTGCCAGTTGAGGACTTGTGAGGCGTCTATTTCTCAAACTAGAGACTCTAATGTACTTGTCTTCTTGCACAGTTGTGCACCAGTGCCTCCCGCTTCTGAAGGGAGTAGTACACAACGTATTTCTGATTAATTTAATGTTATCTTCATTGAAAAAATCGGTGCTTTTCTTTCAAAAATAAGGACATTTCTAAGTGACCCCAAACTTTTGAACGGTAGTGTGTATATATATATAAAGTAAGTTATATATGTGTGTAAATGTATTAAATTTGTTACAATATTAAATGCATTTATTATTACTACTTCAGCATATCTGATTTTTCATTATTTATTCACTAAGTGCCAAGCGCTGCTATATCTTTATAATTAGGTGACAGAAACACAGGTAGTCGGCCAGAAACTGGAACAGAATCCCAACTAGGTCCTGCCAGGAATCAGAACCAGGATTCGTAGTCAGCTGTAGCCAGGAATCAGAACCAGGAATCGTGGTCAGCTGTAGCCAGGAATCAGAACCAGGAATCATAGTTTAGTTGTAGCCAGGAATCAGAACCAGGAATCATAGTTAGCTGTAGCCAGGAATCAGAACCAGGAATCGTGGTCAGCTGTAGCCAGGAATCAGAACCAGGAATCATAGCTTAGTTGTAGCCAGGAATCAGAACCAGGAATCATAGGACCTCATTCAGACCCACTCGCAAGCGGCTGTCCGCTCGCAAGTGGGTCGATGGTGTGCACTACGCATGCGCACGACGGAGGGAGCTCTGTCGTGCGCATGCGCCAGACGCGACGAGCGAAGGACTTTCCTTCGCTCGTTGTGTCTGATCAAAGGGGGCGTGCTGTCGATGTTGATTGACAGCACGCCCCCTTTGGTGGGCGTGCCGGGGGCTTGCCTCCCAGACGGAAGCGTTCCCAAGGGAACGCCTACCGTCTGAAGCCGGCCCCACTGACATCACTAGTGATGTCAGTGGGAGTGATTTTGGCTCTGATAGAGCCAAAATCACTCCAGGGCTTGTGGTCGAAAACCCCGACCACAGGCTTCTGGTCGCACTGGCGATGGTCGCGATGGTCAAGACCATCGCGACCATCATCCTGCACGCTCGTATGAGCTGTGGGTGGTGACCCACAGCTATACGAGCGTCCAGGAGGACGCTCCATTTTTATGGAGGACGGCCCTCATTCAGAGCGAGCGCTCTGCTCAGAGCGTCCGGCTCTGAATGAGGGCCCTAGTTAGCTGTAGCCAGGAATCAGAACCAGGAATCGTGGTCAGCTGTAGCCAGGAATCAGAACCAGGAATCATAGTTTAGCTGTAGCCAGGAATCAGAACCAGGAATCATAGTCAGCTGTAGCCAGGACTTGTACATTTTATATTTTTGCCTATTAGTTCTTGTACTGTAGTGTAACTGCTGCATTAGTACTGCAATATTAGATGTGTGTGTGTATATATATATATATATATATATATATAATATATATATATATATCTCCTAATTATAACCTCTTGTGTGTTATTTCTCTCATCATAGAACCGATGCCGGTGACATCACCGATAAACACTTCATCTTCCACGGTCTCTGTTGCTCTGTCCTGGAGTAAACCCAATGAGTATCAGGCATCTTACACCTACAGAGTCCAGACAAATGTCACATCATCAGCTACAATGATAAATAATACAATAGTGACAAATGAATCAGCTACAATAATGAATCTAACAGCAGGAGAATCATATACATTCATGGTATATACAAGAGCTGGTGATAATGTCACTGAGTCTGACCCTGTGTCAGTAACTACCTGCACATGTGAGTACAATCCTGATCATGATAACAAGGTCTTGGAATCTGCAGAACAAATAGTTTGTTTTCTTTGTGAAGAGTTTTTATGGCCACACGCAGGTGCTTAGCATGTTGTGACAGCAGTGGCGTAAGTTCATCTCAGACACCCGGAGGCAAGTTATAATTTGGTGCTCCACGTCACAGCCGCTGACATTGTAATGCTGGACATGTCACACTGATATAATTTGAGGAGCAGCAACACCAATGAGTAGACAGGCTATAGCCAGATGGAGACGAAAGCTGATGGTCTGACATGGAGCTCTACACTAGTGTATGGTGGATTCTCAGGTGCTGGGAAGAGGTGCCATGTATAGGGTTGCAGTGATGGGAACACGCCGGGTACATAGTTTGAGCCCAAAGTGGGGTGAATATATTGTGGGCAATGGAGGAGATGCTACTTCAGTGTTGGCGCCCGGCGGCAGGCACCTCCATTGTCTCCCATAGTGATGCCCCTGTGTGACAGAAACCCCAGCACAGTGAGTATAATGTAGAGATAAGAGGTACTGGCCAGACACAGGAGGACCTGGAAGCTCCTGGCTGAGAGCAGTCTGTCTGGAGTAATGCGCCTCATTATGTGCCCAAATATTGATTTCCCTGGGGGGGGCATAACAATGGCTCCTGCAGACCCCGCGGGGGCTTGGGGGCACCAGAAGGAGGGAGAGGCACTTGCAAGTGTGGCTTTTTGGAGCCGCACACCGGGACCCACATGCAGTAGCGGATTTACCGCTAGGCGACCCAGGTGGCCCACTGACAGGTGCATTGGAGGGCATTTCTAATTTCCGGTGGATCTGCAAGCTCCACCAAAAATGTCAGAGTGCTGAGCTGGCTGAGTCCCGGCAAGCTGACAGTGATTAGACAGCTGCCGGGTGCCGGCTCCAGCCCATGCCTGCATCCTATCACATTGTGCCTTGTGCATGTGACCCGTCATGACGCGCATGCATATGACGTCACACGCACAGTGAGAGGAGCTGGGACACGCCCAGAGGAAAGTAGAGAGTGTGAGCCGCTGCCTGCTGTGCCCTCAAGTATGTGTTTCTGGCACAGCGGTTGCCAGACTGCGCCCTGCCTGCAGTGCTTGAGTACTATAGTGTAAATTATGTCACCTGCTACAAATGAGGGGGGAAGTAGGGGGCATCAAATGGGAAGGGGGGGGCCTGGGGGTACATACTTTCACTTTCTGAGCCTACTCTAATTGCTACAAATGGGAGGGGGGCAAATAGTGTCACTGAGCCTAGCCCTGATTGCTACTGTACAAATGGGGGGGCACACACTGTCACTGAGCCTAGCCCTGATTGCAACAAATTGGGGGCGCACACTGCCACAGTCTATGCCTGGCCCTGATTGCTACAAATGGGATGGGGGGGCAAACACTGTCACTGAGCCTAGCCCTGATTGCTACAAATGGGGTGGGGGGCATTCACTGTCACTGTCTGAGCCTGGCTCCGAATCCCTTATTGCTACAAATTGGGTGTGGGGGGCAAACACTGGCACTGACTGAGCCTGGCCCTGATTGCTACAAATGGGGAGACAAACACTGTTATGGGCCTACCCACCATATTCAGGTAACCTCTTTAGGGTAGGTCCCTAACATACTAGGGTTCAAATACAGAGCACAGGATACCCCTAAATCAGTGCAGCCTAGCCACCCCAGGGCATTGCCATAGTGAGAAAAGTGAAGTAAAAAAAGTAAGAGCAGCTATGGCTGCATAGAGAGATGAAAATACAAATATAATGAAACATACAAAGTATTAAAATTGTGCAGAAAATAAAAAATGTGCTATAATGCAATGCCCTGGAGCAGACCAACCAAAGCAATCCAGGGGACCCACGCCCCAAAAATCAACCCAAAATTGCACTACAGTATATAAACTTGTAGGACTTACCTAAAATTGTGCCTATTAATAGTGTGCATATACTATACCAGACTCCATGCTTTTAAACCAATAAGAGAGGGGTGCTAATACAGACTGAAGGCGTCTCCTTTCCCTCAGATGTGCAATAAAGCACATTAAATGGAGTATATAGGAAAGATTCCTGGACTGCACACCCTAAATATATATAATGGGAGGTGCTACCTGATGAGACTAATTGCAGGCACAGAAACAGACAGATCTCAGGTGCAAAACTCCAAATTACTGATAATACCTGTATATAAATGCAATAACATTTTGCAATCAATAGAGGTTTTTAGCATAATCATGGCCAAGGTTATGTGTGGAATTATTTCTACCCAAATCTGGACAACAATTGTGAAGCCATCTTACCCTTTATAAAGCCAGAGTAAGTAGAGGTAGGGACCTTAACCACCTAGGAACCTCCTCTCTGTTACTTCTGCAGTGCATCCATCAAAAGTTTTTCCAAATTCAGAAACTTTGGTTAAAAAAGTAACAAGCAATCCAGCATCAGCTAGCTCCCTTCTCTCTGCTAGATACAAGCACATGGCATCTTCACCACAAACACCTTCATCAACAATATCCTCAATCATGATCGGAACTAGTCCTGCAGTCAATTTGATAAGGCTAACTTAGTCCTCCCCTATCCAGGATTCCTTAGAAGAATCCTTCAGCACTATGCCTGCTGCTGCTGCTACTGGGAGTGGATCTTTATCCCAGAAGAAGACCAGGAAGACTACTAGTAGTTTAAAAAAAACAATTGACTGTTAGGGGAGCAAGTATGACTGCAGTCACCCAGTTGCACAGTGGAACATTGGTGCCATAAAATCTATGCTGGTATTAGATGTGCGTCCAATATCTGCCTTTAATGCAGTGGGTTTTAGACAGTTTATTGAGGTCCTATGTCCCTGCTACCAAATCCAATCTAGATTCCACTTCACTAGAAAAGCACTTCCCAGCCTGTACAGGGGCATTAAAAAACACTTAATTAGTGTCCTCTAAAATGCCATTGTACCCACTGTCTGCTTAACCACAGATATGTGGATAAGCGGAACAGAGCAAACTCAAGATTACTTTACTGTAACAGCCCACTGGGTGGGTGTATTGCCTTCAGTGCAGTGCTCGAAGTGTGCTGGTATGTAATGGTATGACATACCGGCACTTCAAGCAGTAACCTTTTTTTTTTTTTTTACTTTTCCGGATGCAGGAGTAGGGAATCCACTGTGACTTCCCTGACGATCGGATCATCATTGGTGATCCGCAGCACTGACAGTAATCAGACTGACAGCTGTCAGCGCTGCCACCTCTCCGGGATTGCCTCGGACAGTGCAAACTGTCAGTAGCAATCCCTCTGCACTGTCAGCCGCTGCCTGGCGCCGCTGGGGAGGTGAGCTGGCGAGTGCTGCCGGCGGGAGGAGGGGACCAGTGGCCAGTCTCTGCCACCTGCCAGACTGCGGGTCAGTGGCATCGCCGGTTTACAAGGGGGGTGCGGACCCACCAGGGTGTCAACCACCCAGGGGTGACACCAAGGTGCAGCCTCCCTCTCAGTGACAGGAGCTGAGTGCTGCACTGTAGTATTAAGTGCAGCACTCGGCTCCTGACACCATGAGGGAGCCGGCACACTACACAGCCCGCACCTCCTGGCTCCTGCACCCCCGGTAATAAACATTACAGCATGGTTTTCTGGCCACAAGGCCATGCCCACCTGTGTGGCCACGCCCCTTGTCCACGAGGTCACGCCCCTTACAGCACCCCTCCCCTCAACGGGTGACACGGCGGGGAGGGATGTCACTGCTGCAGGTTACCTGTCCTGCACTGTTACCGGCCGCTGCCTCCACCATCCGGTGTCACCGGCATACGCAGCCACAGGAAACAAACATGCATCAGCTGCACAGTGCACACAGACAGACGCTGCTACCCAGACTCTGCTCCACAGCGCTGCTGACCTTCTACACTGTACCTTGGTAAGTTCAAATGGTGTCAGTGTTACTTCTTTGTTCTGTCACTTATCACCTTCCTTATGTGACACCCCCAAGGGGTATTACACTTATACTGGTCCTATGTATGTCAATCTGCGCCCTATAATTACTACCCACAGACCTCTGCCCATCACTCTTTGCCTCTCCCTGTCACCCTCAACCTCTGCCCGTCACTCTTTGCCTCTCCCTGTCACCCTCACCCTATCCCCGTTACCCTCTGCCCATCACTTTTTGCCTCTCCCTGTCACCCTCTGCCCATCACTCTTTGCCTCTCCCCGTCACCCTCTGTCTCACAGTCACCCTCTGCCCATTACTCTTTGCCTCTCCCTGTCACCCTCACCCTCTCCCCGTCACCCTCTGCCCATCACTTTTTGCCTCTCCCTGTCACCCTCTGCCTCACCGTCAAGCTGTGCCCATTACTCTCGGCTTCACCCTGTCACCCTCTGCCTCACTGTCACCCTCTGCCTCACCGTCACCCTCTACCCGACACCCTCTGCCTATCACTCTTTGCCTCTCCCTGTCATACTCTGCCTCACCATCACCCTCTGCCCATATCTCTTTGCCTCTCTCTGTCAAGTTTTGCCTCACCGTCACCCTCTCCCCGGCACCCTCTGCCCATCACTCTTTGCCTCTCTGTCACCCTCTACTTCTCCCTGTCGCCCTCTGCCCTTCACTCTCAGCCTCTCCCTGTCACCTTTTACCTCACCGTCACCCTCACCCTCTCCCCGGCACCTTCTGCCCATCACTCTTTGCCTCTCTCTGTCACTCCCTGCCTCTTCCTTTCACTCTCTGCCCATCACTCTTTGCCTCTCCTTGTCACCCTCTGCCCATCACTCTTTGCCTCTCCCTGTTACCCTCTGCTTCACAGTCACCCTCTGCCTCTCTGTCACCCTCTGCCCTTCACTCTCTCCCTGTCACCCTCTGCCCTTCACTCTCACTCTCCCTGTCAGCCTCAGCCTCCTTGTCACCCTCTGCCTCAGCCTCCCTGTCCCCCTCTGCCCATCACTCTTTGCCTCTCCCTGTCACCCTCTGCCTCACCGTCACGCTATGGCCATCACTCTCTGCCTCAGCCTCCCTGTCACCCTCTGCCCATCACTCTTTGCCTCTCCCTGTCACCCTCTGCCTCACCGTCACGCTGTGCCCATCACTCTGTGCCTCACCCTGTCACCCTCTGCCTCACTGTCACCCTCTCCCTGGCACCCTCTGCCCATCACTCTTTGCCTCTCCCTGTCACACTGCCTCACCATCACCCTCTGCCCATATCTCTTTGCCTCTCTCTGTCAAGTTTTGCCTCACCGTCACCCTCTCCCTGGCACCCTCTGCCCATCACTCTTTGCCTCTCTGTCACCCTCTGCTTCTCCCTGTCGCCCTCTGCCCTTCACTCTCAGCCTCTCCCTGTCACCTTTTACCTCACCGTCACCCTCACCCTCTCCTCGGCACCCTCTGCCCATCACTCTTTGCCTCTCTCTGTCACTCCCTGCCTCTTCCTTTCACTCTCTCCCCGTCACCCTCTGCCCATCACTCTTTATCTCTCCCTGATACCCTCTGCTTCACAGTCACCCTCTGCCTCTCTGTCACCCTCTGCCCTTCACTCTCACTCTCCCTGTCACCCTCTGCCTCTCCTGTCAACCTCTGCCCATCACTCTTTGCCTCTCTCTGTCACTCTCTGCCTCACCATCACCCTCAGCCCTCCTCATCACCCTCTGCCCATCACTCTTTGCCTCTCCCTGCCACCCTCTGCCCATCACTCTTTGCCTCTCCATCACCCTCTGCTTCTCCCTGTCACCATCTTCCATTCACTCTTTGCCTCTCCTTGATACCCTCTGCCTCTCTTTGTCACCCTCTGACCATCACTCTTTGCCTCTCTTTGTCACCCTCTGACCATCACTCTTTGCCTCTCTTTGTCACCCTCTGACCATCACTCTTTACCTCTCCCTGTCACCTTTTGCCTCACCGTCACCCTCTCCCTCTCCCCGGAACCCTCTGCCCATAACTCTTTGCCTCTCTCTTTCACCCTCTGCCTCTTCCGTTCACTCTCTCCCTGTCAATCACTGCCTGACACACCCCTTGTGATGTGTGCCAATGCTCATTTTTTTCTGCACGCCCTCGACTCGTATCACTGCTGATGTGTTGTTTCTGGTTGCACCACTGCCACAACTTCTACATTTGCCATACCCCCACTTCAAAATTCCCACTTAGACCACTGCTTCAGTGGCACCAACAGCAGCAGCAGCAGCATCTTAGAAACAGCAGGTCATTCAAAGGCAGGCTACTCTGTGCATCACATGTTTCACTAAGAGGCATACCGCTGACAACCTCTTAGAAAAAACTCAGGAAAGTCAGTGCAAAATGGCGTACCCCACTTGGACTCTCCTCGGGATTTGTGATTTCCTACAACTCCACCAATATTGTGAGAGCATTACAGCTGGGTGAATTCTAACATGTCCCATGTTTTGCTCACACAATCAACATGGCGGTGCAAACTTTTTTTTTTTAAATAACAGGGCCATGCAGGAGATGCTCTCTGTGTCCCGAAAAATATCGGGACATTTTCGCCATTCAGCAGGTGCATGTAGAAGATTGCAGACCTGCAAGAAATGTTGAATTTGCCCTGTCACCTGCTAAAGTAAGAGGTAGTAACAAGGTGCAAGGTGGAGCTCCACCCTTTATATGCTTCAGTGGATGGAGGAACAGCAAAAAGCTATCCAAAGCTACACAACAAACTATGATATAGGAAGAGGAGGGGGAATGTACTTTACTCAAGCTCAGTGGAGGATACTTTCCGTTTTGTGCAAGGTGCTGAAACTCTACCAAAGAAGTCACCTGTGAAGTGAGTTCAGACACTGCCAGCATGAGTCAGGTAATCCCCTAATTAGACTGTTGAAAAAGCAACTTGAGAAACTGAAGGAGGAGCTGAAACAATGCGATTCCGCTAAGTGTGTTGGACTTGTAGATCAAGTCTTTTATTAGTTTTGCCAAGCTCCAAGAGTTGTCAGGTTCTTCCAAATGGATCAATACATTTTGGTGACCGTGCTTGTTCCTAGGTTCAAGTCATATGTCATGTCTTTATTCCCAATGGACACAGATCTGAAGAGATGCAAAGAGCTGTTGGTAAGCAAATTGTCAGCTCAAGCGGCACGTGATGCTCAAAAGACCCACTGGTGATGCTGATCAACACAACCTAGTTTTGACATCTGTTGCGTCTAAAAGATTTGCCTACAATTAATGAGACCTCTACCATGACTCCATCTGATACGGTCACCATATAAAGAACTAATGAGGACTAATGATAGCAACCAAATAGGCATGTCAGACAGTTCGTTTGACTACTGTCAGGAAAAAAAAGGCTATTTGGAGGCCCTTACACAAACTGGTTTGGTCTACTTGAGCTGCCCCTCCTCCAGTGTGTATTCAGAAAGGGTTTTCAGCACAACCGGGAACTTTGTCAGCGATCAGCGTAGGAAGCTACTTCCCCAAAATGTGGAAAAGATGATGTTCATCAAAATGAACTACAAATTTAATGAGGAAGACATTTACCACCAATTACATCCAAAAATTACAGAGGCACCTGAGGCTGTAATGGTGGCTTCCAGTGGGGACAAATTAATATTGTGTGAAGATGATATATACACTGATGAGGGTGAGGAATCGGATGATGATGGCGACAACATCTTGCTTCTGTAAAGCCAGTTTGGGCACGGAGAGATCATTGCCAGCAAGCTTGTTTTGTGGGGGCCAAAACAAACCAATTGCTTCAGCCACAATTGGCAGTCCCTGTTGCTGAGGAGATTGGACTGTGCATGTCCTGTGTAATATATACAACATACTGTAAAGCTTTTGGACAGTTTCTACACCTCCTTTCTTGTCTGCAGTAAAATCCACATTGCTGCAACTTCTATACTTTGATAGGAAAGCAACTTTACCGCAAATTGAGACTGGGGTTATAGAATTTTACAAAAGTGGGGTGTATTTATACTCATTAGACAAAGAAACTCAGACACATGTGTTTAAGATTTTTGAGGGAACATATTGGTTTCTTCTTTGTTCACTAGAATGATTGTAATACCCAGAGTCGACCCTAGCCAATTTGGTGCCCTAGGCAAACTGGTGCGCAAACCTGGACAAGAACTACAGGAAACGTTTGACCTCTGTAATTGCCAACCGAGGTTACTTTACAAAGTATTGAGTTAAACTTTTTGATTGACCAAATATTTTTTTTCCTGCAAGAATATACAAATAAATTGTTTAAAAATCATACAATGTGATTTCCGTAATTCTTTGTTCTGATTCTGTCTCTCACAGTTGAAGTGTACCTATGATGGAAATTACAGACCTCTCTCATCTTTTAAAGTGCAACAACTTGTACAATCAGTGGCTGTCCAAATACTTTTTTGCCCCACTGTACATACATACATATACACACACACACACACACACACACACACATATATATATATATATATATATATATATATATTACACATACATGTTTACCCCCAGTCAGTGTCCAGTGTCTGTCTGCAGACTTGAAGGGGACCCCTCCTCCCTCCTAGGATCAGCCACTGGGCGATCCTACCTGGTGGCAGAGGGTCTTCCCTCTTCAAGTTCTAAGTCTTCATGTGTTCCACTTTGTTCCAGTCCCGGTCCCAGTCCAGTAAGGATGTCACCCGGCTAAGTTACTTTATTCCCTGGCCCCTATTCACAATTTACATGCTGGGCTACTCCAGTGGCGGCCATCTTTGAAAAGGACGCAATGACTCATGGGATTAGTTGTTTCTCTTTTAATGCTAAGAGTCTGAGCAGTAAAAAAAAAATACAAATCCCAAGTCACTCCACTTTCTTCTCTGGCCAGTCAGGTGCGTGGGCTGACAGCTGATTCGTCTCAGCTGTCCAGTGACCACCCCTAACTGTATATGGACAGCGCAGCCAGGTCCCGGCTGGTATCCGCAGCTGACCCCAGCCTCTGCTGCCTGTAGGATAAGTGTTATGGGGGACGATCACCCTTTGCGCCACCCTGGATCTGGCTAAATTAGCCAGAATGAGCTTCTGTACAGAAGCTCATTCTGACCTGGCCATGCGCTGAGCTGCCGATCGGAGCTGAGCTCCGATTGTGGCAGCGCCAGGGAGGCAGTGGCAGGCGAGGAAGGGGGGTGAGCAGTAGCAGGCGGGGGGGCAGCAGCAGAGCTGTCGGATGCCCCTGGGAATTCCAGTGGCCCCTAGGCATTTGCTTATTATGCCTATGCCTAGGGCCGGCTCTGGTAATACCACACCGAGACTCGGAAGGGGGGGCAGGAGGGAAATGAGGATTCCTTTATTTTTCCTTTGTTGTTATTGTATATGCTCTCAATATATGATTTATTTATTTTTTATTTATTTTGTATACTACAGCAATTAATAGATACTATATTGTGAATTTATGATTACTGCTGTCACACTGTACATGGTTTTCACATATCTGTAATTATATTTACTCCAGTATCTGCAATGTTATCTAATTCAGTTGCCCAATTTCTAGTCTCTATTTCCTGATATGCATGTACTGGAATTGGAATTTATTTGCTATGGAAATGTCTGTTATATTTGCCACATAAAATAAAAAATTTTATATAAAAAAAAATATATACAACATAAGGGTGGGTGGAAAGGCCCAAGGACAATTCCATCTTGCACCTCTTTGCTTTGCATTATGCGCTGTTTGGGACATTGCTGACTGTCTTTTTGTGTAGTCGACAAACATTTTTTATAGTTTATTAAACTGCCATCCTGTCTGCCACTGCAGTGCCACTCTTGTTTCCTAGATGTGCCATGTTGAACGTTGCCTTGCCACAGCTGCCGAAATCTTCTACATGCGGTTGATGAATCCCAAATATGTCCAGATATTGCTATGGCTGCTGTTATAGGAGAATTCCCAGCTTCTCTCTCTCCCAACCGCCTCCTTTCTTTGCTCACCAGCTGGAAGACCAGTTGTCACACACACATTTGATCAGAAGAAACAGATCACTACCCCTGTTTACTGTGTCAAGTTACAGCCACACTCTTATACTGTATGTGAATGAACGGGGGCTGTGAACACACATGTGTTGAGACTGCTGAAAGAGAAGGTTCTACGCCAGGCCTGTGATCTCCAAGAACATAAGTATCATATTATTATATTATATTGTTTTACTTGATATTACATTGCTTACATTGAACATATATATGTAAACTGTATTTTATGTGTAGAATTGAATATATTGTTTTGTAGTTAATTGTAGCAGGGATATATATGTACTGTGTAATCCTACTTTGATAAACTAGTATTATACAGAGCACTCTGTGGCTGTTTTATGTTATTTCATGTGGCGATAGACTCTTATATAGTGGGGACTAAGATTTCTAAAGCAAGGAACAGTATAAGGAATTAAAGGGAATATAAGAATCCCTTAACATTGGCGAGCCAGTGCTACTGTTTTAATTGTAATTTTATACTAGGATATAGTAGTGAAGCAGGGTTAATCTGTAGGCCAAATATTTGGTAGAAAAGCCAAAGGATAGATAACAAATACACAGAATGTGTTACTAGTGTGTTATTATTGCAAGTCTTTTCTAGAAATTTGGAAAGATAACAAGCTTTTGCCTGAATACTAGCCAAAAAATACAATTAATTACAGCGAACCTAGAAATATTTAAAAATTCCTTGGATACTTGTTTATTTCTTTGTCTTTCCAAATTTAAAGAGGATTTCTGCATGCAGCAAGTTAAGCTTTGGTGATTTAAGGGGGTCAGATTTACCACGGTGAGAAATAACGCAGATCACAGATAATGAGTTCTACAAATGAACAGGTAAGTATGAATTTTTTTACTATTGGGAAATTGTGCAAAAACAGTACATTTCACCCTGTAATTCCCAACAAATACACCTCAGCTGAGATGCTATGGAACACACTGCTAGAGCAGGTTTTACACATGAAGCTTTATGTATAAATAAGCGCAGTGTGTTCAATAAAAAAAAAAATGTTTGCAGATGTTAGCAAAACTGGTACATGTATTTGAGGGCACAATTTGGAGACCAGAACATGCTGAGATGTTGGCTAATGACAAAAAGATAAATTATGCAAATTCTCATTGCCAGTGCTGTATTGAGAAAGTGAAAAAGGTGTGTACCCTAGAATCACAATTAGAAGAGAAAGATTTGAGCAATATTGATAGAGGAAGGCAAATTTGTATGCTCGAATCTCAATTGTTAGAAATAGAGAGATATTGTGCGGATGTTGATAAAGAGTTAGCAGTACCATATACAGAGATTAATGAGTTCAAAGATAAAGCAGCATCCAATGAAGCTTTAATTGCAGAATTAAAGAATAATTTAAGCAATAAAACCCAAATGATAACAAATATGCACAAAACTATAAATGATTTATCTAACATGGTGTCTAGGAAACAAGTCTGTGTAACTGAAAATAGAGGCGGTGAGATGGGAAGCATGGGATATACTATGCCCATACTTACCCCTGAGGCTGTAACACCCCAGGGGGTGACCCCAGGTACCCTGTAGCACGTACATTAAATTATCCCCCTTCACCCATTGGGAGTGGATCTAATGTTCATACACATGTTGATGACCCTGGTTTTGGACTCAGCAATGGATGGCAAATGGTACAGTCTGCTCCTATTCTCCAAACAGGCCACAGTAACAGAACTGGATTGCACACAGAAATTATAGCATGGAGAAGACGCAATTCCTGTTAAAAATTTGTAAGGAAATCCCAAAGTATGATCCCAGCATATACCCCTTTATCTCTTGTGATATTTTTGAGGGACACTGCGAAACATTTAATGTTGCCCCAGAATATTGCATGGAGTTGTTTAAATTATGGTTACCCACTCACCTTGACCAGAGGTATGCCGTAACTGGGAAGATTACTCCCAAAAATGGAAACTTTCATGATAAAGAAGAGAGACTTTCTGCTATCATGAAATTGGCAACAGGTCATTGGGAAGTAACCCCAGACATTCTATCTAACTTTAAACCCACCATACATGATGAATGTCACGGCTGCCGACACTTGAGACTCCTGGAGGGAGGCAGGCCTACTAGGCACAATAAACTGGGGTGGTCTTAGGAATTGCCTTTCCATGAAACTCAGTAGCACAGGATAAAAGTACAATAGGATTTATTCATAAAGGAATTATAATCAGCAAGGTCTCATATAAAGTCTCAAACAGCACAGAGATTCATATATGCAATAATAAGTATAGGAGAGAATCCCCAAATATATATGCAGTCTCTAACATATAAGAACTAACGTGGCAGGGAACCCAGAGTCCAGTATGAGGCTAACACCTCAGGATGGCATTGAGGACCTTGGGCAGGGTAGAACCCTGTAGTAATGGAAATCCAGAGCAGAGCGAGGCCCGCAGAATAATATAGTTCCGGGACAGGGCCGAGACCTGCGGTGCAGTGAGATATGAAGCAAACTTGAGCCTTTTGGTATAATGAAGACAGAGCAAGGTTAAACCCTGTAACGTAGCTAGAGTACGGAGCGGGGTTGAGCCCCGTGATGCAGAGAAGATTATAGCAGGGTTGAGCCTTGTAATGTAGCTAGGGTTTGGAGCGGGGTTGAGCCCCGTGATGCGGAGAAGATTGTAGCAGGGTTGAGCCCTGTGGTGCGGCTAGGGTTCGGAGCGGGTTGAGCCCCGTGATGCAGAGAAGATTGTAGCAGGGTTAAGCCCTGTGGTGTGACTAGGGTTCGGAGTGGAGTTGAGCCTCGTGATGTGGAGAAGATTCTAGCAGGGTTGAGCCCTGTGGTGTAGCTAGGGTTCAGAGCGGGTTTGAGCCCCGTGATGCAGAGATGACACTGTAACAGTGCAGTTGACAACTGTAACAAGGATGAATTCAATATCCACAGGAATGAAAAGACAACAGGTAAAGTGCAGCAAAATG
This sequence comes from Taudactylus pleione, assembly GCA_031769625.1. Lineage (NCBI taxonomy): Eukaryota > Metazoa > Chordata > Amphibia > Anura > Myobatrachidae > Taudactylus > Taudactylus pleione. Next base: position 2,455,855 of record JAUIMM010000026.1, read on the forward strand.
ATGAAAGCGCAATGATGGAGCAAAAAGCAATACAAGAAAAGACCTGAAAGCAACGTTGCACAGACACTGAGACACAGTTAGAAACAGGCTTTATACTAGAGGTCTGTGATCCATAGGAAGTTTCAGAACATGTGACCCAAATGGAATCAGGTTTGAAATAATGAGCAATCTAGGAATCCCACAACCTGACGACACCTGGGAAACAGATGATCACTTTAACACTCTATCACCTAAATGAGAAGCATGCCAGCAAGCAGGATAGCTCCTCCAATGACCACAATGGAACTTTGGCAAAAGTAGTCTATCTTTATGTACTGAAATAGTCGCAGTCCTGACAAGGAACCTTTGTCTCTATGTGGTAGTTTTGAAGCCATGTATAGGAGAGTGACAAAAGATCACAGTACGGAAGTCCCACAAGGCATGGTACGCATGTTTGTGGAAAGCTTTATGTACATGGACACAGAAATTCGCTTAAGTGTGGCAAAAGAATCAATGCTTGCAGATGCAGCGATGGCTATAGAAGAATACAGTCGAGATTTATTGAAAAACAAAAGATCACTGAAAATCAGGGATCGGCAGATCACAAGATGGCCGATACACAACTTATGGTAACACATACAGGCAAACACTTCTTACTCCTACAGCTCCACCACAGGAGAAATGGGGTAAGGTTCATTACCATGCATGTTGTACGAACATTTACAACGTAACTGTCCACAAGGGGCATACAGAGAATATGTAAACAACCTGGGCAATAATATTGGATTAAAAAAGAAGCATTAATATAACAGACAGGTAGAAGACCCAACTTATGTTCACCCACATACTCAAACACCAATGCAGCCCATAAACCAGATGCAAAAAATGCATTGCACTGGTGAATAAACACACAGGACAAGTAGAAGAACCAACCCATGTGCAGACATATGCATCGGAACCTCTACATAAACAAACACAGAAATGTCTAGAGCTTGTGAATAACTGCACAGTACTAAAGGCAGTGATAGTAGTTTGCACAATAGATGTCTGTCACGATCCGATGCAAATGTTCCTCTGTGGAGGACGGTAAGCCGGGGGGTTCGGGTGACCTGGGAAGTGACTGGACTAGGTCTCCTAGTTGCAGGCGAACACAGGTTTGGCTAGACCTGCCCAGAGGCGTGGAGTCTAACTCACTTGGTGGTTTTCTCCAGTGACCCCTCCAATTGGGATTTGGTTTTCCGCTGCACCAAGTGAGCAGTTCGCGGCCCTCTGGACAGGTACCTGGGAATGGCAGAAGACCGGAAACTATATTTAACTAAGCAAATGCTAGAGCACAGGAGGTAAACTGGATGCTTAGATATTGAAACACTGTTTAGAGATCCTAATCACAGGCTAGCATAGGAATACTGGAAAGTGTACTGAGAATCACTAAGAAATCCAAGTGCTGATTGCACAGAAAAACAGAGGCATATATTGGGAATTTCTAGATATGTTTAGAGCTGATTTGCAGAGACAAGACACAGAGCAAAGAACACAAACATGCACTGGAAAGCTATAAATGTAGGTGTTGACTGCACAAACAAGACACAGAGAGAAGTGGACACAGGCACATGTAGTAATCCCAGTCGCAGGCTAGCTTGGAAACACAGGAAAATGTACAGGAACTGCAACAATTCTTTAGCTGATAAACACAGTAAAACACAGAGGGAAGGCAGGAATAAACAGGGGAAGCTAGTAATGCTGGTACTGGACAAAGGCAATTACTAGGAGAGTGCTGGAGCTAATTAGTACTAGCAGGTAATCTGACACCTCAGTGACACAGGGTAATAGCCACAGGAAAGCTGCAATAGAATTAGCAGCACATATACAAAGACACACAGGGAAGGGACATGAAACACTGAAGTACTGTGAGAAAGCTAAAGTCTCAGAGTAAGGGTTAGCATGGAAGCTAATACAGTAAACTGGAAAACTGTGAGCAGGCTGAAGCAACACGCTGAAGGATTTAGCACAGAGCAATAGTGGGAGTAACACAGGCACTTGGAATAACGAACTTGAACAGCATCTTCCTGAAGTTCTGGGGGCGGATTTATACCCAGGGGTAGCAGATTATTGGAGCACAGCGTCAGCTGACTGAGATCATGCTACCATTGGTTAGGACTGTCACATGAGAGGAACTGTCATGGCGGCGCCCATGATGGGAACTCCGATCCCCAAACACACAGCCGACCATGGAAGTCTGCAAAAGCACCTAAGGTAGAATACTCAGCATCTCACCTCTCACTGCACCAGGCGTCTGACCACAAGGAAGTCAGGGGAAGCCGGCACGGAGGTAAGAGAACCCTGACAGTACCCCATCCTTTTAGGGTGGGCACCGAACACCCATAAAAGCTCAGCTGGAACTCCTCAGAAAGACACAAAAAATACTTGAAAACACAGGAAAGTCAAAAATCTTTGAAGACATAAGATGTTTTTGAAGATTAGAAGAACAAGGTACACAACTACCAGATGGTCTCTCAAACTTCAATTGGGACTAAATAATTGGAAAAAATGGTCAACTTGTCATAGAAAGGTTGGTCATCGACTCTTCTTCTTTTTCCGAGACTTTTTCGGACCACTGGAAGTAGAAGACTTAGGTTGCAAAGGGTCTTTCACAGGAACTACCAGGATCGTAGTCAGAATCTATATTATAATTCATCATCCTTATGCCTCCTTATGCCTCCTTGAGTCTTATCCTTCGGGACAGGTTGTTCTTCTACCAGATCTATTTGAGAAGGACTCAAAGAAATGTATCTGAGCTTAATATTAGAGGGTGGTTCCCCAGAACTTGAGGCTTTGTTGAGATGAGTATTCCAGAGAGAACTGTCAGGATAAGTTGGACCAAATTCTTTAATGACTGCCGCAGAAAAGGCTACTAAATCTGACAGCATTGGATCCTTTGAATCATAAATAGGCTCAACCCAGTCCCAGGCTTTACCTTGGAAAGATGAAATGATATATTTTACTACATTAGTAGGCTTGATTTCAGACCATGGCGAGGATTTCATAATAGCGATGAAATGATCCACCAAGGCATAATACGGCATTATATCTCCATCAAAAAGAATGGGCATAGAAACATCAGATGGATCCTGAGGGATACCTACAGATATAGTGGTAGCGTCATTTTGTGAACCTCTTAACTGATGGGGCACTAAAACGTTTGACTTTGACACAGCACCAGAAGACTCTTCCTTGAGTAAAGAACCGGAGATCCTTTCTTGGTGCAAGAAATTTGAGATCTTTCCCTGGGATACGGATTTTGAAACTCCTTCTTGGGATGTTAGACTTGGGACTCCCTCCTGAGGACTAACGCTGGTAGCCTCCTGCTGAGGTATGACACTAGAACCCCCATCTTGGGGAGTAACACTTGTAAACCCTTGTTCTTGGGGTACAAGACTTGAGACCCCCTCCTGGGGTAAGACACTTGCACTCTCCTTCAGAAATGTAATACTCGAATCCCCCCATGGGGAATGGCGCTAGGAATCCTATCTTGGAGTTAAATACTTGAAACCCCCTTTTGGGGTAACACACTTGGAAGTCCCTTTTGGGGAATAACACTGGAAACCCCATCCTGAGGTGAGACACTTGAAGTCCCGTCCTGGGGAAAGACACTAGGAACCCTCTCTCGGGGTAAGAGGCTTGAAACCCCCTCCTGGGGTAAAGAACTTGAAACAAGGATTTTCTCTTGGGACGTAACACTTGAAATCCCCTCCCGGGGTATAACACTGGGAACCCCATCCTGGGGTAAGACACTTGAAATCCCCTCCTGGGGTAGGATACTTGAAATCCCTTTCTGAGGAATAACACTTGAAATGAATACCCTCTCTTGGGGCATAAGACTTGAAACGAAGGCCTCCCCTTGAGGCGTGAAACTCGAAATGAAAGCCCCCTCCTGGGGCGTGAAACTCGAAGCGAAGGCCCCCTCCTGGGGCATGAAACTTGAAACAAAAGTCTTTTCCAAGGGTACAACACTTGTAACCTCTTCCTGGGGTAAAAGACTTGAAATTAACGCCCCCTCCTGGGGCACAAAACTTGTAACATCCTCCTGGGGTGAGAGACTTAAGGCCCCTTCCTTGAGTACAGAACTTGACACTCCCTGTTGTAGTATGGGACCTAAAACCCCTTCCTGGGGAAGCAGACTCGGCTTTTCCTTTCGGGGTATGGAACATGAAGCCCCCTTTTGGGATGCGAGAACAGAGACTTCCTCCTGGGGCGAGTGACTCAAAACCTCCTTTTGAGGTTTGAAACTTGAGACCCTTTCTTGGGCGTAACACTTGAAACGATGGCCCTCTCCTGGGGCACGAAACTTGTAACCCTATCTTCCTGAAGTTCTGGGGGCGGATTTATACCCAGGGGTAGCAGATTATTGGAGCACAGCGTCAGCTGACTGAGATCATGCTACCATTGGTTAGAAGGACTGTCACATGAGAGGAACTGTCATGGCGGCGCCCATGATGGGAACTCCGATCCCCAAAACACAGAGCCAACCATGGAAGTCCACAAAAGCACCTAAGGTAGAATACTCAGCATCTCACCCCTCACTGCACCAGGCGTCTGACCACAAGGAAGTCAGGGGAAGCCGGCACGGAGGTAAGAGATAGCCGATCCTAGGCTGAACCCTGACAATGTCCCTACTGGAAGTCTGGTGCAACTAGATTGACAGTTAGGGGTCCCTAAGGATCTGACTCCGATATGTGATCTCATATTGGATTACTCAGGGAGATCCCATATAATGGCCAGATTAAAAAAAAAATTATTGAAATTCATGCTCGACTCTGGAGCAGAAGTTTCAATCATCAATGTTGAACATGATTTACATCCAGACAGCCCTCAGTGTGTGTTGATTGGATTTGATCACCAACAAGGGGGGGTGAGAGCCCATAGAATTGATGAAGTCCCCTTAGAAATCAGCAATTACCTTACATTAAAAATCCCAATGTGGTATTACACTGGTTCTGATAACATAATTGGAACTGATGTAATAACACAGAAATGGTGGAACTTAGATTTAGTGAATTGCATGTTATGGATAAGCCAGAGAAACTCAAAGGTCTGTGTGATAAAGCAACATCAACTAAGACCACCCATAAATGCAATTGATGACACTGCTAATATGGTAGTACACAAATGGCCAGAGATCTCTCACAATAGAGACCTTGAACCAATTGTGTACCAATACCCATAACTATGGGCCAAAGGAAAAAATTACTGAAAGATGGTTGATGTCCAAGTGGACATAGAAGGTCCAGATCCACCACCTCAACGTCAATATCATTTTCCCCCTGAAGCCATGGAATCAGTTATAGAAGCTGTGACTGATTTAGAGTCAAAGGGGGTGGTCATAAAGGGGAATTCCAAGTGCAATAATCCTCTGTGGCCTGTTAAAAAGAAAGAGACAAATACCTGGAGACTTACCATGGATATCGGAGTTTTGAATAAGTACACCCCAATATCAGCACAAGTGGTTGCAGAGACACCAGACATAATGGCAGGAATAAATGGCAAAAGCCAAGTATTCTCTATCATTGATATAATAAAAAAATATATATTCTGCGCTATGGATGTTATTGATATAGCCAATGATTTCTTCTTAATATCGACAGAAAATTGCCGTTACAAATTTGCATTCACTGTGCAAGATGCACAATACATGTTTTGTGCAGTTCCCCAAGGATTACACAGCAGCCCCGAATATTTCCATCAGGCACTAGCAAAAGTGTTTCACAACCAGATTGCCTGTTGCAATATGTGGATGATTTACTCCTCCATACAGAAACTATGGAGGAGCACTTGACTTTTCTACAGGAATTGTTACGCCTCGTTTTTCATGCAGGGCTCAAATTGAGTCCTTATAAGGCAAACCTGGCTAGGTCAGAGGTCATATTCCTTGGGGTTATGATTCTTATGGGATAAAAGGTATAATGGCTGCCGTGTTGAAGCAATGGTCAAGTATCCCAGGCCTGGCACACTACAAGACTTACCCAAGTTCTTGGGGGTTGCAACTTCACGAAGGAGTTCATAGAGGATTTTGCAACAAAAAGCAAAGCCCCTTTATGAACTGCTAAGAGGTATAGAACCTTCATTAAAAGACTGGGCAGAAACACAGGAAGTGGCATTTTCTACCCTGAAAAGAGACCTTTCCTCTGCCCCAGTGCTAGCCACTCCACACCCAAAAGGTGAAATGGCCATTCAGGCCCATGCTGGCTCAGAGTCTCTATCGGCGGACCTGCTGCAACAAGTACAATCTGTGAGTATACCACTAGGGTAATTCTCAAGACTCCTTTCACCAGTTGAAAGAGGTTTTGATGAGTGTGCAATGCAACTTGCAGCCATTCATTATGCTGTCAAAGTGACTGAGCATATTGTAGGGTTCAGGCAGCTCAATGTGCAAACACCACACTCTCCATTAACCCTCCTACTCCGGGACACGCTTCCTGGAGTCTCTCAACAGAGGTTTGGGAGGTGGATAATGGACCTCAGTGGACGGAATATCAAAATCTATCATAAGGCTAAGTATGTCCTTTCCCAGTTGTTAAACACAACTGGAACAGAGCATAATTGTGGCAATTTAACACATTCCTTTACAACACCATTCTTTTGACAGGTAGTGCACCCTGATGACAGAATCATCTTTGTTGATGGGTCACGCTTTCATCTGGATGGGTCATATGTGACAGGATATGCGGTCTTGGATGAGACCACAGGAACTCAGAGTCTGGTTAGACTCCCAGGTCACCTGTCAGCCCAATGCACTGAATTGGAGGCAGTAAAGGCAGCACTCTTCCTCCATCCCCCATGGAGACACACTATATATAGTGACAGCTCATATGTAGTGCGGTCTCTCACATTACATTTTGAGACTTGGCAAAAATGTGGATTCGTGGACAGCTAGAATAAACCTCTGGCACATGTTTCAGTTTTAAAGGATGCAGCAATCATCAAAGTACGTGCAAACCAAAAAGGAAGCGATCCCCTAATCTTGGGTAACAATGCTGCAGATGAAGCAGTAAAAATGGCAGCAATATCTGGGAACTTTCGGGATCCGGATGCTGAAACTTTGCCCTCAGTCCAGGTGGCAGTAGTAAGAAAAGTCCTTGAAGAAGGACCGGTGTCATTTGAAAAGGAACTAGGCAAAAGACTATTCTTACGACTCACAAAATATCACCACAAGATCCCTGGTCTATCAAACAGGGTATACTGTGCCACTCACCAGGAGAAGGATTAGAACCTCTCCCTGCAGTACCCTCACATCTTCAAGTGGAACTGACCAGGCTCAATAATCAGCTCCTTGGACATCCTGGCCAGGATAAACTTTTTTCTCTTTTAAAGAGCAAATTAGACTGGTCAGGTATGTTCAAAACAGTAGAAAATGTCACCCAACAGTGTTTGGTGTGTGCCCAAATCAACCCTCAGGCACCAGCTCTTAAACCAATGTTACAGTGTGTGCCTCCTGCAGAGGGGCACTGGTCAACCTTACAAATAGACTTCATAGGACCACTACCAGCTGGCAGCCAAAATTGTCGCTATGCCTTGGTAGTAGTTGAGGTGTTCTCAAAGTGGGTAGAAGCCATACCTACAGTGAATGACTCAGCTGCCACTACAGCACGGGTTCTATGGGAACAGATTTTGTCACGCTGGGGTATCCCTAGGATCACAGAATCAAATCGAGGTACCCATTTCACTGGCAAGGTCATTAAAGCCCTTTGAACTTCTGGACATAAAGCAGCGCTTCCATGTTTCTTATCATCCCCAATCGGCAGGAATCGTGGAACAAATGAATCGTACCATCAAGGCCCGGTTAGCCAAGGCACTGTTACAGAAAGGCTCTTCTTAGGTACCAGCCTTACCCACTATACTCATGGGTATTATGGCTATGGAAGCATCCACCACAGGGATCACTCCATTTGAGCTTATGACAGGTCGCAAAATGCCACTTTGTTTCCCTAATGAGTCACAATTGTCAAATCCCATTAAAAATGCTGTCGCGAGAGATATGTTCCTGCAACAGTTGCAAGATAATATCAAAGGACTGTTGCCTTATGCAGCTATGCGGCTGCATAAACCCTATCTATAGGGGGAGACACCTATGCCCTCTGTAGGTGATTTAGTAATGGTTAAAGTTTTCCATAAAGCAGATCCTTGGGATGCAAACTGGGAAGGGCCATATCAAGTTCTTGAAGTCATGGGTGATACTATGCTAAAAGTACAAAGACCATTGACAACTAAAAAGGAATCTCGAAGGAGGAGCAAGGTATTCTGGGTACATATTGATCAGGTGAAAACCACATGTGCTGTTTCCACTCAATAGAGCTCACACAAACCTTACTGAAAAAAACCCCCAAGGAAACATTTTTTTTTTGACTATTTTGTATATTACAATTTGTAAAAAAATTTTTTGAAAGAAATCTGTATAATCATATTTTTTTTGTTTTGTTTTTTTCTCTTCTACAGGCCAATGAGAACAGGCTGTTTAAAAATGGTCGAATATTTAAAAAGGTTCCATAGGATGATTGATTGTTTGGGTGTGTTTGGAAATGGATAGGAAGAAGTTACATATTGACATACCTGCATTATACATACTAACATTTCTTTCTATTTTCGCAGTACATCGAAAAGCAGGCTAAAGTGGATAAAAGAGCCCAAGACATATGATTCTCCTTGCTAATTAATACACAGATTATTGACAGGAGAAAAAGGGGGGTGTTATATGGGTATTTGAATTATGAAAATTTAGGACTTCCCAGATTAGGGATAATTTGGAGATTTTTTTTTATTGGAAATGAGAAAAAAATGTGAAAAGCAAAAGGCACTGTAGGAACTTGAATGCCACCTAGTGGAGAAAACAATGTAAAGCTCAGTCTGTAAAATTCGCCAATGTTAATGATATGTGATTTTTGAAAATACCAGTATGGAGTAGACAAAATTATAAATTATCATAGAGGGTGGGGAGGGACAGCTAATGCTCGGATAACCTGTTTTTCATCCATATAGGAAAATCAAGTCAACAACAGGATATCTGAAGACTGCAGGCAGATCGGATGGAAGAGAAGATGTCGGATTTGGTAGGAAAGGTGGAGACTTTCTAAAGTATTGATAACTCTTAATTTCTTATTTAGATGCTGATGAGGCCCAGCTGTAGACAGACAATTTCTGGCAGATGACTGCATGGACCCTAAGATGATTGGACAGAACACAGATCGGAAAGGACCATGACACAGATGATCCAAAACAGATGTCCAAGATGACTACACCCCAGAAGTGCCCCCCACTTCATTTGACGAAGATGATGACATCGAAGAAACAGCTATAGACTCTTAGTTTCAAATGTTGATGGACATTAGGAAAGGGCCTGCTGCTTACATAGGAAGATTTTTTTTGTCCTTGCATAAATACAAAAAACAAGGTGTTTTTTTCCTTGTACCTATGTCGTAGGAGAGATACACTGCTTCTCAACCCTTTCATTACTTCTTATTCTGAACTGTAAAAAGTACATTGTCATAATTCACCTTCTTTGATCAGATGTACACACACACTAAACATACACACACTAAAATGGTGACATAATATACATATGTCAGTTTATCTGTTAAGAACAGCCAACTGCCATCAGGGGGACTTGTTATAGGAGAATTCTATTCCCAGCTTCTCTCTCCCGACCCCATTCTTTCTCTACTCAGCCAGCTGGAAGACCAGTTGTCACACACACATTTGATCAGAAGAAACAGATCACTACCCCCGTTTCCTGTGTCAAGTTACAGCCACACTCTTATATGTGAATGAATGAGGGCTGTGAACACACGTGTTGAGACTGCTGAATGAGAAGGTTCTAAGCCAGGCCTGTGATCTCCAAGAACATAAGTATCATATTATTATATTGTTTTACTTGATATTACATAGCTTACATTGAACATATATATGTAACCTGTATTTTACATGTGTAATTGAATATATTGTTTTGTAGTTAATTGTAGCAGGGATATATATGTACTGTGTAATCCTACTTTGATAAACTAATATTATACAGATAACTCTGTAGTTGTTTTATGTTATTTCATGTGGCGATAGGACTTACATAGTGGGCACTAAGATTTCTAAAGCAAGGAACAGTATAAGGAATTAAAGAGAATATAAGAATCCCTTTCCTGTATTTTAGGGGCATTTCCTGTTTCCTGTAAAAAACATTCTGAACCACCAAGTTGATTGGGTATGCAAACATGGTAAATTTTCAAAGATACTCAGTTTTTTTTTAAATGATACTCCCCAACCCCAACCAGTTGCCCTAGGACCCTGGTAAATTGATAGGCTGTTATAAATAATGGTTTAGCTCATGGACGCCTGCCTCCTTTATATGCAGGTGACTCTAAGCAGAATAACTGGAGAAGGTAGATGGTGGGTGTCATGCGAGAGACCAGAAATATGAGCAGCAGCACAGAGCATATTCCTGCCAGGATGTCTGCAATAAAGTGCAAATACATTTAGTACAAAAATTTGTTGTGTATATTGGTCACATACATACATATTTACATGGTACATACAGTGCATAAAGCAGGCTGAGATAAGCTGAGGCACTCCATCCGTTGTCGACAAACAACTTCCAGCAGTCCAGGCAAACAGCACGGATGCTGGGAGTTGTAGTTCAGCCAGAGAGCTACAGGCTGCTTTCCTCTGATGTAGATGCAAAAAGAAAAATTACAAGTGCACAACTCCAACATTACTAATTATATATAAATAATACTCTTTGCAATAAATAAAAAGAGGTTTTTAGCATAATCCTGGCTAGGGTTATGGGCCTACCCACCGCATCCAGGTAACCTCTTTAGGATAGATCCCTAACATACTGGGGTTAATTCCAGAGCACAGGACACCCCCAAACCAGCCCAGCTGAGCCACCCCAGGGCATAGCTATAGTGAGAAAGGTGAAGTGTAAAAGAGTGTTAGATAGGAGCAGCTACTGCATATATTAGAATTAAAGTGAAAAATAGGGAATCGGTATGGTTGAAATCCCGACAGCGGCTGCCCGACATGGGTGAAAATCCAGATCGTCCTTAAGGTAAGTATTGGCTAACCTAATTCCCTCCCCTAACCTTAACCCTCCCTTAGGGGTGCCTAACCCTAACCTCCCCCCAGTGCCTAACCCTAGTCCCCCCTTTAAGTGCCTAAACCTAACCCCACCTTCCCCGCCACCTAAACCTAAGTCCCCCGGGAGGGTGTGCCTAACCCTAAGTCCCCCCCAGGGGTGCCTAACCCTAACCCCCACTTCCCCTAGCCTAAACCTAACCTCTTGGGGGGGGTGCCTAACCCTAAGTCCCCGCCGGGTACCCTAAACCTAACCCTCTCCCCCCCCACGCGGCAATCCGTGCTCGGCGGCCGGAGTCCCTTCGATTGGGATGCTGGAAGTCAGTCTCCCTGTGTCGATAAAATAACAGGCATCTAGATTTAGACGCCTGCCATTTAACCCTCGCCGGGATTAAGCAGTCGGGAAGCCGGCTGCCGGGATTAGGTCTGCCGGCTTCCCGACTGCATACCGAAAAATAGAGGTGTGAAAATATTACATATATAATAAGCAAACAATAAAGGTGCTAAATAAGGAAAAATGTGTTATAATGCTATGCCCTGAAGCAATCCAGGGGACCCACGCCCCAATAATCAACATGTGTAAGGGGCATTTCTGTGACATATGGCCTGATTCAGACCCGTTCGCTAGATACAGACACTCGCTCCCAGCGTATGGAAATTCGGCTAAGTGACATCAAGGCAGGAGATTGCACGGCAAGGCATAAACACGCCCACTATGTCTTGGCGTGCGATCACTTTGTGTATGCAGACGCTCACCAGCCATTCATAAGACGCCCACTTGCAAACGTCATCTCCCAGAAGTGCATGAAACCATTGGTACATTGAGCACCATCGGATGCGATCGCAGAGCTTGAGGTTGACCATACCCTACCACAAGCACTGCGAGCACTTCAGTGTATAATTCAACCAAGTGACGTGTCCTATGATGCTGGCTGTTAATTATGCACGCCTCTGAAACAGCGTAAAGATTCTCAGGCACGCCTGCGTTCGCACCTCCACTTCCCCATTTCCAGTGGCCTGCCCCTGTTACCACCCACAAACGGCTTGACCTGTCACTCATTCAGCTGGGCTGTCTATGCTTGGCAAGAAAGTGCTTCCCCATCGCTCGTACTAGTTCGTGCATGCACAATACAATGCATACGCATGCACACATTGCAAAACATTGCTCGCTCCGAGCAATCGCTTGCTAGCGAATGGGTCTGAATCAGGCCCATAATGAGTAAGGGGTATTAAGGTGGCTTAATGTGTAAGGGGCATTACTGTGGAATAATGTGTAAGGGACATTACTGTTGCATATTGTGTGGTAAGGGGTATTACTGTGTTGAATAATTACTTGTAAAGGGCATTACTGTGTGGCATAATGTGTTATAAGGGGCAATACTGTGTGGCATAATGTAAGGGGCATTACTGTGTGTCATAATGTGTAAGGGACATTACTCTGTGGCATAATGTGTATGGGGCATTACTGTGTGGCATAATGTGTTAGGGGCTTTACTGTGTGGCATAAGGTGTAAAGGGCATCACTGTGTGGCATAATGTGTAAGGGGCATTACTGTGTCACAAAACCACTCACCCTTTTCGTGAGCATGCACACCATAGGAACACACAAAAAAAAATATTTTGATGTTTTTTTGGGGGGCACCAAACACTTTTTTGGCAGGGGGAGCAAATTTTATAGGTACGCCAATGGATCTCTCATATAAATGGCAATGGACTGTTGTTTGACCAGCTGACCAGAATGCATAGACAGAAGTGACTGCAAGAAAGGGAAATTGAAAGACTACAGGGAAAGGACATTGTGGGGATAATGTGAGGAGTTAGAGGCCTGTTACAACCTTTTAGACCTGGCATGACAAGGATAGCTGGTACCTGTAGTGTGCTAGTGAAGAACAAATATATTTTTTCCTTTAACAATATTCATTACCCCCAGACACTCTGCAGCAATGAGTGGGGAATATCCCAGATGCTATGAGCCTAGGACTGATTCTTTCCAGGAAGGGGGATTATTTTGCAGAAAACAAGCTCACACATGCAGGGAAATACCATAGGCAGAAACTGACATCCTAACACATACATGTATCACATCTACTGTACATTGCAGCTCAGGGTAATTGAGAGCATATACACAGGGAATCAGTATGTCCTTAATTATGTATATTTTTATTTTTTTACACAGATCCAACACAACCAGGAAACATAACCTTTATCACAGTTGGAGTAAACAACATCACACTATCTTGGGGAGAGCCAGTCACTATGACAGGTGTAATAAAGTCCTATTATATAACTTATGGGAATTCTTCAAGTACTTGGACTGTATCAAGTAACACAACAAATATCGCCCTTCAGAGCCTGACATCTGGGACTAATTACACCATTACTGTGGTAACAGTCGTAGGCTGCGAGTATCAGAGTTTACCTGTTAGCGCATCTGTGTATACTAGTAAGTATTTCTCATACCTTTTAGCTACAATCAGTGGCAGCACTGGGGTCAGTGACACCCAGTACAGCCAGTAAGCTCCTTGCACTCACCAGAGGAGTGAGCACCTGGAAAGGGGGCATGACCTCACAGCAAAACCCAGCTTTATTACTCTGGGGGGGTGCCCAGCACTTACGGAGCTGCTGCATTGGCCCTAAAGACTCTCCCTGCACTGTTGGATCTTCCTAAGTGACCGGGAGCTGGGCGCGGCACTGTGATGTTATTGTGCAGCCACCGGCTCCCTGTCACTGAGGTGGAACCAGAAAGTGCTGCATTAGTACTGTAATATTAGATGTATATATCTGTAACCTCTGCCCTCACTGATCCTGTGTGTTATTTCTCTCATCATAGAACCGATGCCGGTGACATCACTGATAAACACTTCATCTTCCACGGTCTCTGTGTCTCTGTCCTGGAGTAAACCCAATGAGTATCAGGCATCTTACACCTACAGAGTCCAGACAAATGTCACATCATCAGCTACAATGATAAATAATACAATAGTGACAAATGTATCAGCTACAATAATGAGTCTAACACCAGGACAAACATATACATTCATGGTATATACAAGAGCTGGTGATAATGTCACTGAGTCTGACCCTGTGTCAGTAACTACCTGCACATGTGAGTACAATCCTGATCATGAAAACAAGGTCTAGGGATCTGCAGAACAAATAGTTTGTTTTCTTTGTTGAGTGTTAGTTTTTATAGTTTTTTTTAACAATTTGTACCCAGCTGAACTATCGTGCAACAGGATCTGGTGGGGGTCCCGACATCAGCAAGTGCTTACACACTTGCCAATGTCGAGAGCAATAATGCGGTGCTGGGGCCATGCTGCATTCGGCAGTATGACCGTCACTGACGATGTCGTCCGTGAGACCTGCATGCAGGTCACACTTTCCTACCCTACCGATTTGGCTGGGAGCCTCCCGAAAATCAGGTGCCGCTCCCGGCCCATTAATATCGGCATTGTGAAGAGAGGTCGGGGCCACGAGGATGCGATCGCGCTGTCATGCCCCAAGCTCCGCCCCCAAAATCGCGTAACTTGTCAGCCACGCCCCCATTAACCATAACCCGCCCCCCCACCGAGAATGCCCGACAGCTCCCTACCGGAAGAAGGAAGCGAGAAGTCGGCAACTATGATGCAGGTCCTACGGGCGATGTCGCTGATGATGCGCAGGAATAAGGACAGTTGTTATAGGCAGAAGACCTAATGTAAGCTTTTGAGAACTTATGCAAAATAGGCAGGTTCACTGTATCATAACATTCCTAAGCAAAGATCCTCTCCATAAAAGCTCAATATTATAATCCTTTATTTATATGGAGCCACAAGGATTCCGCAGCACCATAGAAAGTATATAAACAATTGAGTAGAACAAGAGAACAGTTGTCACATTTGTGTTTGTCTTTGGAACTGGACTGGAGTCTTTGGCTGGAACTGGATCTGGGGCGAGAGGGTGAAAGCTTGAAAGCCTTAAATAGTTCCAACTCATGGATTCAGACAGAGATATAAGGTGCATGGACTGCAGTTGTGCGTTTTACTGGTAGGCAAGATAGCTGCTGGTGACTGAAGGTACTGGTGGGACAGCCAGAGTCTTGATGAAACCAGATGATAGGTGCTTGAGACACACCGGTACAGATAGACTGGAAAGGATGAACTTCAGTACATCAACCAGGCTTAGAACCAATATGACACTAGATCACTAGATCCATGACCTGGTTTACCACTGCTATGCAGATGATACACAACTGTACCTGTCCTTTGCTCCAGGTACAAAGGACCCAATAACAACCCTAAATGGCTGCCTAGCTGAGCTTCAGGAGTGGATGAATGCTAGTTGGCTGCGACTGAACCCTGATAAAACAGAGGTTCTTATGATAGGTCACAGGACAGGGCTACAGCATAGCCAACCAACAGGACTTGCGCTTGGGGATTCAGAATTACAAAACACTAAACATGTGCGGAATCTTGGTGTTGTCCTGGATAGTGGCTTGACACTTAAACATCAGGTCTCAGCCACAATCAAATCCTCATTCTTTCATCTGAGGAACATAGCCAGAATCAAGCACTTAATTCCCTCAGAAGATCTGCCTAAAGTCATACATGCATTTATATCATCACGCCTAGACTACTGCAACGCCCTCTACCTCGGTCTCCCAGCAAAAGAATTACACCGCTTGCAGATGGTACAAAACGCAGCTGCCAGGCTATTAACCAACCAGCCCCGTTCCAGCCACATAACACCCATCCTCTACTCCCTTCACTGGCTGCCTGTCAGATGGCGAATTGCTTTCAAGATTGGATTAATAACTTACAAAGCCCTTCATGACCATGGCCCAGGGTACCTGAAGCAGTTTCTGATTCCCTACTGTCCCACTCGATTACTGCGATCCGTTGACGAAGGACTATTAACAGTACCTAGAATCTCACGGAATTCGTCTGGGGGTCGAGCTTTCAGTTTTGTGGCTCCAACCTTATGGAACTCACTTCCCCGCACAATTCGAGAGGCCTCCACTCTAGAATCCTTCAAAAATAGACTCAAGACTCACCTGTTCACCCAAGCATTTCACTAATGTCCCTTGTTTAAGCTTATTTTGTACTGTAAATGTAAAGCACTTTGAGTCCTTTAGGAGAAAAGCGCTATATAAATAAAATTATTATTATTATTATTATCATGGATCACGTGGAACCCGGCGTACCTCTGGACCGAATTGCTGGATAACCAGAATGGATCGGGAATACTGGATAACCAGAATGGGACTGGAATGCTGGAACACTGGAATGGGACTGGCTTGGAGGAAAACCAGAATGTAGCCAAATTGCTGGAACACTGGAATGGGACCGGATTGGTGGAACACCGGAATGGGTCCGGATTGCTGGAACACCAGAATGGGAACCAGATTGCTGGAACACCGGAATGGGAACCAGATTGCTGGAACAGGGTGGGTCTGGATTACTGGAACACCGGAATGGAACCGGATACTGGAGCTACATAGTAGTGCAACAAGATGGTAAAATACACTTAGAGTCTCTGGGCTAAGATGAAAAATCAGCAGAAGCTCACTGAATTAGCACACAGCTAAGGAAAACATTGCTGCGGACAACATTGCACTGGCATGTGCTGTGTGTAGGGAGAATCTTTATATACCCCTGGCTTGTCAGAGATTGGCCCCAGGCATCATGTTAGTGGAGATCTGGTCATCTGATCCAGACTGTCATGGCTGCACCCAGCAGCCAGCACTGGAGGGAATGCTGCATGTGGAAGCC
Organism: Taudactylus pleione; assembly: GCA_031769625.1. NCBI lineage: Eukaryota > Metazoa > Chordata > Amphibia > Anura > Myobatrachidae > Taudactylus > Taudactylus pleione. The sequence goes on from JAUIMM010000026.1 coordinate 2,472,699, forward strand.
GGGGAGACTGCAGGAGGTGAGAAGAGCTACAGCTGGAGTCTGTCACGAAGCCAGATCATGGAGCGGGAAATCAGGTAAATGACCTGATGGCTGCAGCAGATAGTGCAGTTTGTGACAACAGTGACTTACAGTAGAAGACAATGCAGGACAAGTACATGGTATATAGACATTGCTGCAACAGCGGTCATAACACTCAGATAAGTAGTATGGTGGCAGAAGTCAAGTGAAGGGTTCCATAAGTAATAGTAAGGGAAGGAAAAGTACATGGGGAAGAGGACCTTGCTTGTGAGAGATTACATTTTAATAGGTAGGGGTAGACAGTTGGGGTGACAGAGTGGGGGTAGATAGTGAGCATAGGACAGAGAGATGGAAGGATTTAATGAAGTGGGTCTTGAGAGCCTGTTTGGAGGCCAGGTCGCAACTAGGGGGGCTGGAGGTGCACATGCCCAGTGCCGAAGGAAGGTTCCAAGTTGGATTTTATTACCAGAGGGCGCCCGTCTCCTTCCCTGCAGCACCGCGTTAGCCGGAGGCACTACAGGGCCATTACTATGGGGGCATTACCATATGGGTACTGCTACAGGGGCATTACTATATGGGCACTACTACAGGGGCATTAGTATATGGGCACTACTACAGGGGCATTACCTCAGGGAGCATTACTAAAGGAGCACTGTTGCAGGGGGCATTACTATGGGGGATTTACCAAGGGGGACGCCAAATTACTGTCTTGCCCCGGATGACAAAAATCCTAGTTTTGGCCCTGGGTGGAGAGTCTGACAGGGAGAGGTAGAGAATTCTAGAGGTAGGGAGCAGCACGGGCTAAATCTTGGAGGTGGTGATGGGAAGAAGTAATCAGTTGTCGGTACTAAAATCACACCCAAGTATTAGAGGGAAGTTTTCTTGCTGGCCCAAAATTTGTAGTAGAGAACTAAAAAATGTGTGAGCGTCTACATTAGGAGCATATATATGCACCAGTGTGTAATTACAGCTGTAAATGGCCACATCTAAGATAAGAAAACTCCCATTTGGCTCAATCACTTGATCATAACCATGAAGGGGAGGTTCCTACTAAATGCTATGGTGACACCTCTGTATTTTGTGCTGTAAGATGAGGTGAAGCAGTGATCCAGCCATGGAGTTCGAAGAGAATGGAGGCCCTTATTTCCCATGAGTCTGCTATACAATTATAATATCAGGGGGCAATTTTTTCAGAAGCATTAGAATATGTTTACGTTTCACCGGGCTATTGTCACCATCCACGTTTCAAGACACCACATTGAGATGTATGGGGAAGAGAGATTAGGATGTGAAGATAGTATTGCTAACCCCCCCCCCCCCATTCAATAAAGAAAGGTGGCAGGCAAGGCAACCCCTACAAAAAGATTCAAAATGTCAGACTCACAGAACAAATTAACAATAAAAAAAACCCAGGAGATGATTATCAAAAGCCAAAAATTTCAAAACCAATAATAATAAATTATCAACAAAAACAGAAAGAAAAGTAAAAAAGCCTCACAGCTGTTTAGCTAGACGAGAACCACTGTATAAAAACCAACTACTGTACCTAGTAGAGACATAAATGTAATCCAAAGAAAAAAAGAGAAAAAAAAGTACCAAGAGTAGGGGAGCTATTGGGGGACAATCGACTTTAATTCATACTCAGGGCCTTATTCAGAGGTGAGAATAGAGTAAGATTTAGCGAGTAACTGTGGTAAATCTATGTTACACTGCAGATGGGACAGATGAAAAATGAGCAGAGAGATTAATATTTGGGAGGGGTGTGCTCAAACTGACAGCTAAATTGCAGCGTAAAAATAAAGCTGTCCAGCATTTGTGGGCTACATGCAAAAGCAGCCAGTATTTACCCCATATGCATAAACAATGTAGTTGTTTGCGCCCCTTGCATTGCAGTCTGGTTTGCCCAGGTACAAAATTACTTGCTCTATCTTACTATAGTCCCAAATCTGAATCAGGCCCTCAGTGTTGTGAGGAACAACATTCCAAAAGTAAGCTCACACATGCATGGAAATACCATACTATAGGTAGAAACTGTCATCCTAACACATACATGTATCACATGCCAATGGCATTGCAGGCATTGGTGTGTCTATAATGGGTGCAGGGTGTGTGGTGCACACGGGCCCCTGGGTCCACACCACACAACCTGCACCCATTAATAATACTTACCTCTCCGTAGTCCCGTGTCAGTGCAGCAGTATCAGCGCAAATCACCAAGAAATGGGGAGGTGGCTATTTTTTCAGATATTTGCACATGGGCAGTAGAGGTATCTCGGGTACTGCGGAGATGGTGCCATGTTACCGGAGACCTGTGCATGAGCATTAGCTTCTGGTGCAATGTCAGAGTCTACTACACTTCAGAGAGGAGGGGGCTCACACAGAGTAGACTGCACACGAGCCCCCACCCTTCTTAAACTGCCCCATACACACAGGGAATCAGTATGTCCTTAATTAAATGTATTTCTATGTTTTAACACAGATCCAACACAACCAGGAAACATAACCTTTATCACAGTTGGAGTAAACAGCATCACACTATCTTGGGGAGATCCAGTCAATATGACAGGTGTAATAAAGTCATATAATATAACTTATGGGAATTCTTCTAGCACTTGGACTGTATCAAGTAACACAACAAATATCACCCTTCAGAGCCTGACATCTTGCACTAATAAAACCATTACCGTTGTAACAGTCGGAGGCTGCAAGTATCAGAGTTTACCTGTTAGCGCATCTGTGTATACTAGTAAGTATTTCTCATATCATTTAGCTATAAGTAGTCAGTTTCTTAAGCTATATCATATATATATATATTTATTATTATTATCATTTATTTATGTGGCGCCACAAGTGTTCCGCAGTGCCTTACAAAGTACATAGACAAATAAGTAACCATTGACTTACAATACAATACAGGACATGGATAAACATTGCTATATTAGCGACCTTTAGGCCCGCATAAGCAGCCAAGTGTTAGTTGCCCCAGTGGGGAGTAAGAGATAAATTAAATTACAGTAGGGAGAAGCACAAGAGGGTAGAGGTCCCTGCTCGAAAGAGCTTACATTCTTTAAGGGAGGGGAAGACAAACAGGAGTGATACAGAATGGGGTAGGCGGGGAGAAAGGAAGATGTAGCAGTAAGTTAGGATGAGAGCTGGAAGGCTTTAATGAAGTAGTGGGTCTTAAGAGCTTGTTTGAAAGATTGTAGAGAGGTGCAGAGTCTGATGGGGAGTGGGAGGGAGTTCCAAAGGTGAGGAGCAGCACGGGCAAAATCTTGGAGGCGGGAGTGGGAGGAAGTAATCAATTTGCATGAAAGGCGGCGTGTATTAAGTGAACAAAGAGGGCGGACAGAAGAGTGAAGGGAGATGAGATCAGAGATGTAAATGGGAGAGGAATGGGTGAGGGCTTTGTAAGTGAGTATGAGAGCCTTGACTTGGGCTCTGAAGGGGAATGGGAGCCAGTGGAGGGCTTGCAAAAGAGGGGAGGCAGATGTAGAGCGTTTGGAGAGGAAGATGAGCCGAGCAGCAGCATTGAGCACAGACTGGAGAGGAGAGAGATGGGATTTGGGGAGGCCAGCTAGGAGAAGGTTACAGTAGTCCAATCTGGACATGACCAGTGAATGTAGAAGGGTTTTGGTAGCATCCTGGGTGAGAAAGGGTCTGATCTTGGAAATATTCTTGAGATGGAAACGATAGGACTGCGAGAGGTTCTGAATGTGTGTTTTGAAGGAGAGGGAAGAGTACAGGATGACTCCAAGAAAACGCACTTTGGGACTAGATGAGATAGTTATGCCATCTATTAATAAAGAAATAGTGGGACATGATGTTATGTGGGAGGGTGGGAAGACTATCAGCTTAGTCTTAGACATATTAAGTTTGAGAAATTGTTGGGACATCCAGGAAGAGATAGCAGAGAGACAGTTAGAGATATGAGTCAGTAGAGAGGGGGGAAAGATCAGGTGAGGAAAGGTAGATCTGAGTATCATCAGCATAGAGATGATAATGGAGGTCAAAAGAGCTGATGAGTTTACCTAGAGAAGACGTATAGAGAGAGAATAGGAGAGGTCCAAGAACAGAACCTTGGGGAACACCTACTGTAAGAGGCTGTGGGAGGAAGGAGTCACCATGAGAGGAAACAGAGAAGGAACGGTCAGAGAGGTAGGAGGACAGCCAGGAGAGAGCAGTGTCACGTAGACCAAGGGAGTGAAGGATATGCAGCAGTAGACGGTGGTCCACAGTGTCAAAAGCAGCAGAGAGGTCAAGGAGAATGAGCAAGGAGTAATGGCCCTTGGATTTGGCAGCAAGGAGGTCGTTGCTGACTTTTGTGAGGGCAGTTTCAGTGGAGTGGAGAGAATGGAAGCCAGACTGAAAAGGGTCAAGGAGGGAGTGGGAGGAAAGAAATGTGGTGAGGCGGTTGTAAACAATATGCTCAAGGAGTTTGGAGGCAAAAGGGAGGAGAGAGATTGGTCGGTAGTTAGAGAGAATGTTAGGATCAAGGTTAGGTTTTTTAAGAATGGGGGAGACAAGGGCATGCTTGAATGCAGAAGGAACAGTGCCAGCAGAGAGGGAAAGATTAAGGAGGTGGGCAAGATGGGAGCATGCAGAAGGAGAGAGGTAGCGGAGGAGGTGGGAGGGGATAGGGTCGAGGGGAGAGGTGGAAGGGGGGGAGGACTGGATAAGGGCCTTAACTTCCTCTCCAGTCACAGGGGAGAAGGATGTCAGAGTCGGTAAAAAGGATGGGGAGGAGTGATCCGGGAAAGGAGGAGGTGGAGAGCTGGGGGACTGGTTGGATATGATGTCCTGATGTATGGAATCAATTTTAGATGTGAAATAGGTAGCAAAGTCAGTGGCAGAGAGCAAGGAGGGGAGACGAGGAGGGGGTGGGCAGGGGAGGGAGTTGAAGGTGGAAAAGAGACGCTGGGGATTTGAGGACAGGGAGGAGATGAGATTCTTGAAATATGACTGTTTAGAGAGGGAAAGGGCAGCACTGTACGATGACAGCATGAATTTGAAATGGAGAAAATCTTCCTGAGAGCATGATCTTCTCCACTGTCGCTCGGTGTCTCAGAGTAGATGTAAAAGTAATATTAGATGTCTCTTTACTGTAACCTCTGTCCTCACTGATCCTGTGTTTTATTTCTCTCATCATAGAACCGATGCCGGTGACATCACCGATAAACACTTCATCCTCCATGATCTCTGTTGCTCTGTCCTGGTGTAAACCCAACGATTGTCAGGCATCTTACACCTACAGAGTCCAAACATATGTCACATCATCAGCTATAATGATAGATAATAAAATAGTGACAAAAGAAGCAGCTACAATAATGAATCTAACACCAGGAGAAACATATACATTCATGGTATATACAAGAGCTGGTGATAATGTCACAGAGTCTGGCCCTGTGTCAGTAACTACCTGCACATGTGAGTACAATCCTGATCATGAAAACAGAGTCTAAGGGGTAAATTTACTAAAGTGAGAGTTTTTAGAAGTGAGTTTTAAAAAAGATGTTGCCCATAGCAACCAATCAGATTCTAGCTATTATCTTGTAGAAGGTGCTAGTAAATGTTAAGTAGAATCTGATTGGTTGCTATGGGCAACATCTCTTTTAAAACTCACTTCTAAAAACTCTCACTTTAGTAAATTTACCCCTAAGTATCCGCAGAACAAATAGTTCCTTTGACATGAATTGTTAGTTTTTCAGCCTCACGCCTGGTTTAGCATGTTGTGATAGAAATGCCAGCATGGTGAGTATTATATAGCAATAAGAGGTCCCGGCCAGACACCGGAGGACCTGGAAGGGCCATTTTTCAACCAACTACAGTAGCTGGAGTGAGTCTCTCACCACTTCTTCCAGGCCAGCTACTAAGCGAATGATTTGCGTGCAGATAGTGTGAGCATGAGTTAAGTTCTGTAGCATCACCATAGCAATCTCTTGATCATTCACTTGCACTCCAACAGATGTTAGTTGAAATGAAATGGACATTATTTTGTCAATATAGTCACTCGTGCTGCTGCATTCACTCAATTTGGTATTGTACAATACATGTCTTAAATGTATTCTTTTCATGAGACCTCTACCTTGATACACTGCTTATAGTGCTATCCACATGTCATTTGCTTACATTTTCCCATGTATTAAAAGGTACACATGTAGCTTTACATTTAAACCTGTGCTACCCATTGCTCTCTCTGTATCATCTGGGCTTGGACCTGCACCTGGATCTACTGTGACCTTTCACAGAGTTAACAGTTAAATTTAAATTACATAGCAAACTTCCATGTTGTAGAATTTTCTGCAAATTTAGCTTGATAAACCCTATTATGGGTGTAGTACCCGCAGATAGTTAGTGCAAGATTAAGTTGCCACACATACGGTGTAATGGTTAGCATTACTGCCTCACAGCACCGAGGTCATGGGTTCGATTCCCACCATGGCCCTACGTGTGCGGAATTTGTATATTCTCCCTGTGCTTGCGAGCGTTTCCTCCGGGTACTCCAGTTTCCTCCCACACTCCAAATATATACTGGTAGGTAAACTGGCTTCCAACACAAATTAACCCTAATGTGTATGTATGTGCGCATGTGATAGGGAATATAGATTGAAAGCTCCACTGGGGCAGGGACTGATGTGAATGGAAAAAAATAATCAAAATGTCAGACTCACAGAACAAATTAACAATAAAAAAACCCAGGAGATGATTATCAAAACCAATAATAATAAATTTTCAACAAAAACAGAAAAAAAAAAGCCTCACAGCTGTTTAGCTGGGCGAGAACCACTGTATAAAAACCAACTACTGTACCTAGTAGAGACATAAATGTAATCCAAAGAAAAAAGAGAAAAAAAAAGTACCAAGAGTAGGGGAACTATTGGGGGACAATCGACTTTAATTCATACTCAGGGCCTTATTCAGAGGTGAGAATAGAGTAAGATTTAGCGAGTAACTGTGGTAAATCTATGCTACACTGCAGATGGGACAGATGAAAAATGAGCAGAGAGATTAATATTTGGGAGGGTTGTGTTCAAACTGACAGCTAATTGCAGCGTAAAAATAAAGCTGTCCAGCATTTGTGGGCTACATGCAAAAACAGCCAATATTTACCCCATATGCAAAAACAATGTAGGTGTTTGCGCCCCTTGCATTGCAGTCTGGTTTGCCCAGGTACAAAGTTAATTGCTCTATCTTAAAATAGTCCAAAATCTGAATCAGGCCCTCAGTGTTGTGAAGAAAAACATTCCAAATGCCACCAACCTAAATATCCTCAACATCATCCAAAATCAAAAGAACAATAACAATATTTATTAACCCCACACCCAATGATGTTATGAGCCTAGGATTGATTTTTTTTAGGAGGGGGGATCATTTTGTGCCATTTTGTAGAAAGTAAGCTCACACATGCAGGAAAATACCATACTATAGGTAGAAACTGTCATCCTAACACATACATGTATCACATGCCAATGGCATTGCAGGCATTGGTGTGTCTATAATGGGTGCAGGGTGTGTGGTGTACACGGGCCCCTGGGTCCACACCACACAACCTGCACACATTAATAATACTTACCTCTCCGTAGTCCTGTGTCAGTGCAGCAGTATCAGCGCAAATCACCGGGAAATGGGGAAGTGGCTATTTTTTCAGATATTTCCACATGGGCAGTAGAGGTGTCTCGGGTACTGCGGAGACGGCGCCATGTTACCGGAGACCTGTGCATGAGCATTAGCTTCTGGTACAATGTCAGAGTCTACTGCACTTCACAGAGAGGGGGCCCAAACAGTGTAGACTGCACACGGGGCCCCTCCCTTCTTAAACTGCCCCATACACACAGGGAATCAGTATGTCCTTAATTAAATGTATTTCTATATTTTTACACAGATCCAACACAACCAGGAAACATAACCTTTATCACAGTTGGAGTAAACAACATCACACTATCTTGGGGAGAGCCAGTAAATATGACAGGTGTAATTAAGTCATATAATATAACTTATGGGAATTCTTCCAGCACTTGGACTGTATCAAGTAACACAACAAATATCACCCTTCAGAGCCTGACATCTGGGACTAATTACACCATTACTGTGGTAACAGTCAGAGGCTGCAAGTATCAGAGTTTACCTGTTAGCGCATCTGTGTACACTAGTAAGTATGTCTCATACCTTTTATCTACAAATGATCAGTTACATAAGTTTTATCATATTTATATATATATATATATATATATATATATATATATATATATTTATATATATATATATTTAGTTCTCAGAGTAGATGTAAAAGTAATATTAGATGTCTCTTTACTGTAACCTCTGCCCTCACTGATCCTGTGTGTTATTTCTCTCATCATAGAACCGATGCCGGTGACATCACCGATAAACACTTCATCTTCCACGGTCTCTGTTGCTCTGTCCTGGAGTAAACCCAATGAGTATCAGGCATCTTACACCTACAGAGTCCAGACAAATGTCACATCATCAGCTACAATGATAAATAATATAATAGCGACAAATGAATCAGCTACAATAATGAATCTAACACCAGGACAAACATATACATTCATGGTATATACAAGAGCTGGTGATAATGTCACTGAGTCTGATCCTGTGTCAGTAACTACCTGCACATGTGAGTACAATCCTGATCATGAAAACAGAGTCTAAGGGTAAATTTACTAAAGTGAGAGTTTTTAGAAGTGAGTTTTAAAAAAGATGTTGCCCATAGCAACCAATCAGATTCTAGCTATTATCTTCTAGAATGTGCTAGTTAAATGTTAAGTAAAATCTGATTGGTTGCTATGGGCAACATCTCTTTTAAAAACTCACTTCTAAAAACTCTCACTTTAGTAAATTTACCCCTAAGTATCCGCAGAACAAATAGTTCTTTTGACGTGAATTGTTAGTGTTTCAGCCACACGCCTGGTTTAGCATGTTGTGATAGAAACGCCAGCATAGTGAGTATTATATAGCAATAAGAGGTCCCGGCCAGACAAAGGAGGACCTGGAAGCTCCTGGCTGAGTGCAGTCTGTCCGGAATAATTTACCTCTTTCTGTGCCCAAGTGTTGGTATTCATGCAAATGGCAATGGATTGTTGCTGACCAGCGCAAAGAATACTTTGTGGCCATTTTTCAACCAACTACAGTAGCTGGAGTGAGTCTCTCACCACTTCTTCCAGGCCAGCTACTAAGTGAATGGTTTGAGTGCAGATAGCGTGAGCGTGAGTTAAGTTCTGTAGCATCAACTTAGCAATCTCTTGATCATTCACTTGCACTCCAACAGATGTTAGTTGCAATGAAATGGACATTATTTTGTCAATATAGTCACTCGTGCTGCTGCATTCACTCAATTTGGTATTGTACAATACAAGTCTTAAATGTATTCTTCTCATGAGACCTCTATCTTGATACACTGCTTATAGTGCTATCCACATGTCATTTGCTTACATTTTCCCATGTATTAAAAGGTACACATGTAGCTTTACATTTAAACCTATGCTACCCATGGCTCTCTCTGTATCATCTGGGCTTGGACCTGCACCTGGATCTACTGTGACCTTTCATAGAGTTAACAGTTAAATTTAAATTACATAGCAAACTTCCATATTGTAGAATTTTCTGCACCTCTAGCTTGATAAACCCTATTATGGGTGTAGTACCTACAGATAGTTAGCGCAAGATTAAGTTGCCACACAGACGGTGTAATGGTTAGCATTACTGCCTCACAGCACTGAGGTCATGGGTTCGATCCCCACCATGGCCCTACCTGTGCAGAGTTTGTATATTCTCTCTGTGTTTGCGTGGGTTTGCTCTGGGTACTCCGGTTTCCTCCCACACTCCAAAAATATACTGGTAGGTTAATTGGCTCCCAACACAAAGTAACCCTAGTACATACGTGTGTACGCATGTGATAGGGAATATAGATTGTAAGCTCCACTGGGGCATGGACTGATGTGAATGGATAAATATTCTCTGTAAAGCACTGCGGAATATGTGTGCGCTATATAAATAACTGGTAATAAATAAATGTACCTCTCTCCGATGGCCCTCTGCTAGTACCCATGATGAGTCGTGGGCACTGTGGTGTGCAACCCTGATGCCTCTGCACATAAAGAAAGGGGAGGGCACACTGGCAAGATCCTCACACAGAAGCACTTTTGCAATGCTGTTGAGAGGAGCTTCTCGCCAACTGGGAAAGAGATGCCCTTGATGCCCACTGTCAGGAGGTCAACAGCATCGCTGCAATATTCGCCCTAACAATAACGTGGTACTGCTGGTTCTGCTTACAAGTCAGTTAAAGGGTTAACTCAAAATATAATTAGATTTGGATCTATGATCCTGATCAGAGTTTACATGTAAAATTGCATAGCTGGAGCTTACAGATAGGCACAAAGCGATTTCTTGCTCTTATTGCTCAATCATGATTCTATGTTGTTTCTTGTTTCTAAGTAATATCCATTTTATTTTATTCGTATGCTGTTTTATTTATTTGAGCATTTCTGTGTATTGAACCTGGCATCCCTATTTGAGTCATTGATTAGGGCACTAAATGGTGCCGCAGGTGGGCTGTCTTACTTGGGATGTGGCCATGGGGGTTTCCTCCATGCTTGGGGCCTGATTCAGAGATGTAATCTGATGCCGCTGCTGCAAATTTGTACCCAGCGCAGCCGCCGGGATTTATATTAAGACGCCCACCAGCGGCTGCGCAAATCCAAGCCACTGAGTACAAAGACGCAGCATTGCATGCAGATCAGTCAATTATGGGACTTCCGGGTAGCCCTAAGGTCCCTCTGAATTTGCTGCCAGGACTGAGACACCCGAGTCGTGTTTATTGTATACTTGAACACAGTCGCAAGCGCTTCCCAAACACGGTCACGACATGCCTGTGTTTGAGTCACAAACCATCTATTGTTGCCCACAAATGGTCCCTGCCTATCAATCACTTTGCGAGCAATAATGGTAATGGAACTTGACGCATGCACAGTGCGACACATACGATAATCGCGTAAACATTAGCATTGCATCCATCTCTGACCACACTGACAGGACACCTGTGCATTATCATCACCTTTAACCTGACTTTTGTGTTATGCCACATTCCTCCTGTGTCTCTTGTAAGTGGCACAACTTTGCATGTGTAATGTATCTGGTAAGTACCAGTGTGCACGGGCATGACAGGGGGCTTTGAGGCTGGCATATAAAGGGGCATGACTCAGAGGGTTCTGAGAATGAAAAGGGGTACGAGGCGGTTCTTTGCTGGAATATATGTGCATGAGAATCCTCTGAGACATGTAAAGGGGCATGGAGGGGGCTCTAACATGTAAAGTTTGCTTTTGGCCAGTTTGGGAATCTGAAAATTAAAAGGTGGTAACCCTAGGTGCCACAGAGCATTTTGGGTTATTCAAAACAATTCTGCAGTCATTGGGGACACAGGAGTCTGAATATTGGGGTATAGAGTGTGAACCAGGGAACCTGGAAACTTTAAGTCGTGTGACCTCTGTTGTTCTATCAGGCTGCCTATATGAAGTCCATTCTGGCTACAGGAAGTTGCCAGGGTATTACGTTTTACACCCTGCTATCCGGTATTCCAGTCATTATTATTGTGTTTTCTGTGTATGACTAAGCTTGGTCCTGCATCTCCTGCATTAACCTTTGGCATCATTGGGTCTTGAGCCATTCCATTCTGACCTTGGCTTGTTACCTCACCTACCTGCTGCATATTCCTTTGTCTTTGCCTTTCCTGCTCCGCTACCAGACCTGGCTTGCTGAGTACTCTCATCGATCACACTCAGGGCATCAGACCTGCATGCTGGGCACAGCTAAGCTCATACCTTGTGGGTAGACACCACCAGATCTTTAGATTTGATAGTATACTCTGGCCATATTATGGATTCAGCCAGCAAGCCATCTCCTGAGGGCCTTTAATGTTACATGATCATGCATGTTAATAAACAGGAAAAAACCCAGAAGCAAGTAATGCAGTGTCTACAGTAATTACTGCAACAAACTGATGCTTTGCAGTCAATTTTTACTTCTGCAAATCGCTTTTCAATGGTTGCCGCCTCCTGCTGGCTCACACTCTAAACTAAGAATTTCTAGCACAGCCAATTATGATGGTAATCCCAGAAATTGCAGAGGATTCCTGAAACAGTGTCCAATTCAGTTTGAACTGCAGTAGTTCCGGTCCGCAGATTTTTGTCTTATTTCATCTGGTGATATCCAGTTTTCATCAGGAAATTTAGGACATCTCACAATTAAACATATTGGAAACAGCAAAGAATGTGTGACTCATTACCAGCATGCAAGCTTTGTAGTCCTGTTCTTGCCTTATGGGTTATTGATTTTATGCACAAGTACAAGGCAACTTCTGACAGAGAGCCGAGTACCATAATGAGTCCAACTAAAGTATGAAAGCTAGCATTCTAGCGTACACAAACACACCTGACAGACAAAGAAGCCTGTAGAATGGCCAAAGGCAATCCTGGGTCAGAAAACAGGTAAACATCAAACAAGAACAACAGGTCCAACACCATCAAAAGTGATAGACAGTAGCGGGCCATTCCTCAAGAGGAAGGTAAGTAGGCGATATCTGTGATACTAGTGTATGGGGACAGCGGGCAATTCCGCAAGAAGAAGGTAAGTAGGAGATATCTGTGATACTAGTGTATGGGGACAGCGGGCAATTCCGCAAAAGGAAGGTAAGTAGGAGATATCTGTGATACTAGTGTATGGGGACAGCGGGCCATTCCGGGAGAGGAAGGTAAGCAGGAGATATCTGTGATACTAGTGTATGGGGACAGTGGGCAATTCCGCAAGAAGAAGGTAAGTAGGCGATATCTGTGATACTAGTGTATGGGGACAGCGGGCCATTCCGCAAGAAGAAGGTAAGTAGGCGATATCTGTGATACTAGTGTATGGGGACAGCGGGCAATTCCGCAAAAGGTAGGTAAGTAGGAGATATCTGTGATACTAGTGTATGGGGACAGCGGGCCATTCCGGGAGAGAAAGGTAAGCAGGAGATATCTGTGATACTAGTGTATGGGGACAGCGGCCATTCCACAAGAGGAAGGTAAGTAGGCGATATCTGTGATACTAGTGTATGGAGACAGCGGGCCATTCCGCAAGAAGAAGGTAAGTAGGCGATATCTGTGATACTAGTGTATGGGGACAGCGGGCAATTCCGCAAAAGGAAGGTAAGTAGGAGATATCTGTGATACTAGTGTATGGGGACAGTGGGCCATTCCGCAAGAAGAAGGTAAGTAGGCGATATCTGTGATACTAGTGTATGGAGACAGCAGGCCATCCCGCAAGATGAAGGTAAGTAGGAGATATCTGTGATACTGGTGTTTGGGGACACCGGGCCATTCCGCAAGAGGAAGGTAAGCAGGAGATATCTGTGATACTAGTGTATGGGGACAGTGGGCCATTCCGGGAGAGGAAAGTAAGCAGGAGATATCTTTCATACTAGTGTATGGGGACAGTGGGCCATTCCGGGAGAGGAAGGTAAGTAGGAGGTATCTGTGATACTAGTGTATGGGGATAGCGGGCCATTCCGGGAGAGGAAGGTAAGCAGGAGATATCTGTGATACTAGTGTATGGGGACAGCGAGCCATTCCGGGAGAGGAAGGTAAGCAGGAGATATCTGTGATACTAGTGTATGGTGACAGCGGCCATTCCGGGAGAGAAAGGTAAGCAGGAGATATATGTGATACTAGTGTATGGGAACAGCGGGCCATTCCGGGAGAGGAAGGTAAGCAGGAGATAGCTGTGATACTAGTGTATGGGGACAGCGGGCCATTCCGGGAGAGAAAGGTAAGCAGGAGATATCTGTGATACTAGTGTATGGGGACAGCGGGCCATTCCAGGAGAGAAAGGTAAGCAGGAGATATCTGTGATACTAGTGTATGGAGACAGCGGGCCATTCCGGGAGAGAGGAAGGTAAGCAGGAGATATCTGTGATACTAGTGTATGGGGACAGCGGCCATTCCGGGAGAGGAAGGTAAGCAGGAGATATCTGTGATACTAGTGTATGGGGATAGCGGCCATTCCCAGAGAGGAAGGTAAGCAGGAGATATCTGTGATACTAGTGTACGGGGACAGCGGCCATTCCGGGAGAGGAAGGTAAGTAGGAGATATCTGTGATACTAGTGTATGGGGAAAGCGGCCATTCCGGGAGAGGAAGGTAAGCAGGAGATATCTGTGATACTAGTGTAAGGGGACAGCGGGCCATTCCGGGAGAGGAAGGTAAGTAGGAGATATCTGTGATACTAGTGTATGGGGACAGCGGCCATTCCGGGAGAGAAAGGTAAGCAGGAGATATATGTGATACTAGTGTATGGGAACAGCGGGCCATTCCGGGAGAGGAAGGTAAGCAGGAGATAGCTGTGATACTAGTGTATGGGGACAGCGGCCATTCCGGGAGAGAAAGGTAAGCAGGAGATATCTGTGATACTAGTGTACGGGGACAGCAGGCCATTCCAGGAGAGAAAGGGAAGCAGGAGATATCTGTGATACTAGTGTATGGGGACAGCGGCCATTCCGGGAGAGGAAGGTAAGCAGGAGATATCTGTGATACTAGTGTATGGGGACAGCGGCCATTCCCAGAGAGGAAGGTAAGCAGGAGATATCTGTGATACTAGTGTACGGGGACAGCGGCCATTCCGGGAGAGGAAGGTAAGTAGGAGATATCTGTGATACTAGTGTATGGGGAAAGCGGCCATTCCGGGAGAGGAAGGTAAGCAGGAGATATCTGTGATACTAGTGTATGGGGACAGCGGGCCATTCCGGGAGAGGAAGGTAAGCAGGAGATATCTGTGATACTAGTGTATGGGGACATACACCACACACACACACACACACACACACACACACACACACACACACACACACACACACACATAAATACACTTATATTATAAATGCACACACATAAATACACACACATAAACATATAAATACACACATATACATGGAGCAACACAGCATATTTATTTGGAATAATATAACAAATACACTCTAACTTACCAGTCTGTGCAGGGTGTTGCCTGTCAATGTCATCTGTCACATAGGTGGGACTGGGGAGGTTGTCTGCTGCAGCTTGCTGCTTGATATTGTGCCAGGCGGAATGCTGCCATTGTTCCTCCCTGCTTCTTCCTTAGCGGTGGCCGCGGCGGCAGGGACAGACCAGGGAAGGAAGGGCTGGCGCAGCGTGATGTGTAATGACATTGCAACATCATCACAGCCAGACCAGGTAAAGGGGCCGCGGGGGGGCCGCTGGAGGAGAATATCTGCAGGGAGCACTTTTCTTTGTTGTCTATTTGTGCTGTGCCGGCGGCCAGTCTTTAACTTATTTAATTAATCAATTGAATTAATTACAATTATGCGCCTCGGCCCCCTGAACCTCGGGGGCCCCTCTGAGCCTTGGGGCCTGGGATGGGGTACCCTTTGTACCCCTCTGTCACCGGGCCTGACCAGAGCTGCTGATGTGCGGATTCCCATCTCCACAATGTATACCCCACTGTTCAGACTCCAGTGTCCACCAATAAACTGCGCAAAATGCGTACCGTATTACATGAATACAAAAATCCCATTGTAACCAGATTTTTATCTCTGTGAGGTGGCGTTGATCAGGCACAATCATTAGTGCCAGTTTTAGGCCTCTAGCACTCCCTAGGATCACTTTATGGGAAAGCACATTTATTTATGTAAGGACGTGGAAAGACGACAAGAGAACATTTATATTGACAGGGCCTTATATTATTATTTTATAGTCATAACATTTAGAATTCTGTTAATCAGAAAATATAACTTACAAGATTATCTATTATATAATGGGTTTAATTTCTGCCCAGAAGCTGCGCATTAGTAATGAAGGTAGGACGGCACTGTACCCCCTCAGAGCTATTTGTGCTGCTGGACAGTTTTGCAGGTGGCCCACAATATACTCTAGCTGAGAATAGTGGACTCGTCTACCGTCCTCCCCCTTCACCTCCTTTCTGTACAGGCGAACAACAAAAGCAATGCAAGACATCTGGGTTCCAGCAGACAGTCTGTCCGTCGTTCAGCCAGCACCATGAAATGCAGGGAGTCATTATCCCCTGTGGCTGGCACAGCAGCACAGAGTTCATGCCAAAATTGATAACATTGATATCAGCGCTGAACCTATTTATCAGTCCAGAGCGTTATATTACACACATAGGGACAAAGGCCCTCATTCAGAGTCGGTCGTAAGCGGCCGCTCGGTCGTACACCTAACGATCGAGAATCTCAAAAAAAAGCAAACGCACGGCCGGGCGATCGCAACCAAAGTGACGCCCATACATGAACAATGCACCTCCTCTAGCTAACGAGTGATAGCAGCTAGCGATCGAGTCGATCGTTGTCAGTCGTTGTCTGTGGCTGTATGTTAATTTTCTTCTTATGGTTGCGGCCGCTTGATGCCCACATGTCATGTTTGCATACGCTAATGATCATCTTGTTAATAGCTTGTTTTCAATTATGTTATTATTGTTCTAAAGTGTTGTTTTTTAATTTATTTGTCTTTATAATTTTTACTTATTTTGGCATGTTTTTTACAAAAAATTATATATATTCTTGTTCCAAAAATCCACAAAAAAAAAACATATAAAAAGCCATGACCATGACATTAATTTATTCTTATTATTCGCTAATGCAAATGCAACTGAATCAATTACAAGCCAATTATCAGTGTTAATAGCTACAACAATCGATTATTAGCTGCTTGCATTGTGTGGCACAAAATAGAAACATCAGACATAACATCAGTCACATTTGATAGTATTGATTGTACTCTGGGGCTTGAGAGAGCACGTACCCAACCTCAAGCTGTACAATCAGCCAGGCCTCTAACCTGCTCGCAGAGTGATGTTTTACTACTTCCGGCCTTCTATGTCGGTCGTAGCAGGTAATTTGTGTACGCCCCTAAAACGCCCTGAAAACGGTGAGGAACGCCTGTGTTTCTAGACCACCACCCCCGTCAACACCCACAAACGACCTTTCATGTCAATCAACTCTCGGAAGTCACTTCCTGCTCGTAAGCCGTACGCTCGACAGCATTTTGGATCGCAAGGTCTCATACGCACATGTGCACAACTAACCGTACGCATGCGTGGTTTGGAAACATCGGATGCGTACGACCGAGCGGCCGCTTACGTCCGACTCTGAATGAGGTCCAAAGATAGCAGGGAAGAGAGAAAAGTAACAGAGGGAAATGGTGAGGGGAGAGAGAGCGTAAAAGCAGACAGGACAAGAGGGGGAGAGATAGATGGGGAACAGGTAAAAAGAGAGAGAAGAGAGGAATGGGGAGAGCTAGATAAGGGGGAGACAGAGAGATGAGGTAAAGGGGGGCATATATGGAGACGGGTGTACAGAGAAAAAGTAAATGTTGGCCACGACATCTAGCGACCCGGTGTATATTCTCACTACCTCCAGCAGCCGCAGCGAGAAAGTGAGATGTGGAGAAGATAGGAGGAAGGGGACAGGAAAGACAGAGGTGAGAGAGGAGAAAGAGACCAAGGGGTCTATTTACTAAGCAGTGTTAGGAGACAGAGTGAAAAGTGATAAGTCTGTGATAAGGTACCAGCCAATCAGCTCCTAACTGCCATTTTTCAAACACAGCCTGTGAGATGACAGTTGGGAGCTGATTGGCTGGTACCTTATCACAGACTTATCACTTTTCACTCTATCTCCTAACACTGCTTAGTAACTAGACCCGCAAGTAAGAAAAGCACAAAAACAGCAGTAAAAACGGGGAAGGATAGGGGGAGATGAGGGGATATAGGGGGAGGCAGGAGGAATAGGGGAGATAGGGGGAGATGAGGGGATATAGGGGGAGACAGGAGGAATAGGGGAGATAGGGGGAGACGGGAGGAATAGGGAGAGATGGGGGAAATAGGGGGAGATGGGAGGAATATGGAGAGATGGGGAAATAGGGGGAGATGGGAGGAATAGGGAGAGATTGGGAAATAGGGGAAGAGAGGAGGAATGGGGGAGATGAGGGAAATAGGGGAAAATGGAGGAGAAGGGGGAGACGAGGGAAATAGGGTAAAATGGAGGAGAAGGGGGAGACAGGTAGAATAGGGGGAGATGGGGGAATTAGGAGGAGAGGGCAGAAATAGGGGGAGAGGGCGGAAATAGGTTGAGTCAGAAGGAATAGGGGAGAGATGGGGGAAATAGGGAAGATGGGAGGAATGGGCAGTGCCAGATTAAGACCCTCATGGGCCTGGAGATTAAATGTATGAAGGGCCTATTGTGTGCCGCAGCAGGGGGTGTGACTAGTGATATGAGGATGTGACCAGTACTGTGGAGGTGTGGTCTGTGCTGTGGGGTGTGGCTAGCACCATGGAAGGTATAGCTACTCGCCTACCTTCATCCACCTTAATCTCCCTCCCCTCCTTGCTAATATGAAGCATAGATCACCTGTTATATTATTGACCACTGAATAAAAAATAAATAGTAAATATACAAACTATGGTTCTTAATAAAATGCAACAATTTTTATTTGATTAACAGAAATATACCTGACAATGATAAATTTGCCTTAGACAAATAGGAGCGCCATATAAACTGCATTTAGCATCCTGGCAGAGATCCATTGGGTCCACTCTCCCCAACCCCCACAAAAAAATGAACTGTTTGTCAACACTCAGACTTTTAAATGTATGATACAAGAAATCCAAAAGCTGACACAGAGCATATTCATGTGCAGTAATAGCCACCTCCAAGTCACCGGCCAGGAACGCTCATCACTTTCCCAAGACACTTCTGATACCGCACATCTCAATCATAGGAACGTCTTTGTGCGTACACACAGTGTGACGCATGCGTCATACCAATTTATAGTAATTTTCGTGCATGCACAGTAGCAAAACATCACTGAAATATGACATCTGCATTGTGTGCAGCCCTGATCAGGCCCATGATGTGTTATATACACATGTATTACGCACAAATATCAGCCAATTTGAAACATACTTTGAATAAGAAATGGCTCACTTATCAGTGACCGTTCCCAGCCATCCATTAATGCCAGGTAACCAACTTGACGGAAATAGGAAATTGTCTTTCAATGGGTACTATAGAGTACCCAGAGGAAACAAAGACAAGTACAGTATAGGGAAAATATGCACACCACTTGGTAGGGGCCATGGTGGAAATCAAACCCTGTGCTGGGAGGCAGTAATACTGACTGTTACACCATCTGTGCTGCCCCAGAGATATATATAATTGCCAGTATACACAGCATTGCACCCACAGATGTAATATTCAGAATATTACACCCATGCCAACAGTATAAACAGCATTGCCCCCACAGGTGTAATATATATAATATTACCCCCATACCAACAGTATACACAGCATTGCACCCACAGATGTAATATTCAGAATATTACACCCATGCCAACAGTATAAACAGCACTGCCCCCACAGGTGTAATATGCATAATATTACCCAGGGCCGTAGCTAGGGTATTGCGGCCAGTGCCATGGCACACGGCACCACAGGTCAGGGGGCGCTGTTTGGGCCTGTCAAATTTCTGTTTATTATCATTCTCACTTGTAGCTTCCTCTTATTTCATCCCCAACATCTCCTGGCCTCCCCTATCTCATCCCTGGCCCTTCCCCATGAGGCCATGGTCCTCTCTCAGGTGCACTATATTATGTCCCTATTTATCCCCAGCATCTCCTGGCCTCCCCTATCTCTTCCCTGGCCCTTCCCCATGAGGCCATGGCCCTCTCTCAGGTGCACTATCTTATGCCCCTATTTATCCCCAGCATCTCCTGGCCTCCCCTATCTCTTCCCCATGAGGCCATGGCCCTCTCTCAGGTGCACTATCTTATGTCCCTATTTATCCCCAGCATCTCCTGGCCTCCCCTATCTCTTCCCTGGCCCTTCCCCATGAGGCCATGGCTCTCTCAGGTGCACTATATTATGTCCCTATTTATCCCCAGCATCCCCTGTCCTCCCCTATCTCTTCCCTGGCCCTTCCCCATGAGGCCATGACCCTCTCTCAGGTGCACTATATTATGTACCTATTTATCCCCAGCATCTCCTGGCCTCCCCTATCTCTTCCCTGGCCCTTCCCCATGAAGCCATGGCCCTTTTTTGGGTGTATTATGTCCCTTTGAAAAATGAGGGGGGCGCCAATGCTCTTTCTGGCACAGGGCACCAAAAAGTCTAGTTACGGCTCTGATATTACCCCCATACCAACAGTAAACACAGCATTGTCCCATAGATGTAATATACATAATAATACCCCCATACCAATAGTATATACAGTATTACCCCCACAGATGTAATATACATAATAATAACCCCATACCAACAGTATATACAGCATTGCCCCCACAGATGTAATATACAGCAGGCAAAATAAGTATAGAACACATCAACATTTTTCTCATTAAATATATTTGTAATGGGGCTATTGTAATGAAATATTCCCCAAATGTCAGCAACAACCCATGCAATCCACACATGCAACTAAATCAAACCATAGATGTCCATAAATTAAGTTATGTGTAATAATGTGAAATGACACGGGGAAGAAGTATTGAACACATGAAGAAAGGGAGGTGCAAAAAGACATGGGAAGCCAAGACACCAGCTGACATCTATCAGTAATTAGAAAGCAATCCTGCCCCTGGTCAGTGCAAATTAATATAAGCTGGTTTAGTCCCAACTGATGGCCAATAAAGAGGTGTCTCATTACCAAGATGTCACACAAGAAACATCTCATGATGGGTAAAAGCAAAAAGCTCATGCAAGACCTTTGCAACCTTATTGTTGCAAAACATACTGACGGCATTGGTTATAGAAGGATTTCTAAACTTCTGAATGTTCCAGTGAACAATGTTGGGGCCATAATCCGGAAGTGGAAAGAACATAATTTCACCATAAACGACCAGGTGCTCCTCGCAAGATTTCTGATAGAGGAGTGAAAAGAATTATCAGGAGAGTTGTCCAAGAGCCTTGGACCACTTGTGGAAAACTTCAGAAAAACCTGGAATTAACAGGTACTGTACAATTGTAGAAAACAATAAGTAATGCACTCAACCGCCATGGCCTGTATGCACGCTCACCACGCAAGACTCCATTGCTGAAGAAAAAGCATGTTGAAGCTCGTTTAAAGTTTGCTGCACAACATTTGGACAAGCCTGTGAAATACTGGGAGAATATAGTCTGGTCAGATGAGACCCAAATTTAACTCTTTGGATGCCATAATACACACCATGTTTGTAGGAGAAATGGCACTGCACATCACCCCAAAACACCATACCAACAGTGACGTTTGGAGGTGGGAACATCATGGTGTGGGGCTGTTTTTCAGCATACGGCACTGGCATACTTCATATGAGTGAAGGAAGGATGAATGGAAAAATGTACCGAGATATTGATAAAAATCCGCTGCCATCTACCAGGATGCTGAAGATGAACTGAGGGTGGACATTTAACAAAACAATGATCCCAAGCACACAGCCAAGAACACTCTCAATTGGTTTCAGAGAAAGAAAATAAAGCTGCTAGAATGACCCAGCCAATCACCTGACTTGTATCCAATTGAGACTCTATGGAAAGAACTAAAGATCAGAGTTCACAGAAGAGGCCCACAGAACCTTCAAGATATGAATACTGTTTGTGTGGAAGAATGGGCCAAAATCACACCTGAGCAATGCATGTGACTAGTTTCTCCATACAGGAGGCATTTTGAAGATGTCATTACCAACAAAGGCTTTTGTACGAAGTATTAAATACATTTTAGTAAGCGTGTTCAATACCTTTTCCCTGTGTCATTAAGGGTCCATAACTTTATTGCAATTAAACACAATATATAACAGCTTACACTAACTTATACTAAAATAAAGACAGGACACAGACTGCTTTGGTTAAATGGTCATAACTTGCTTTTGTTAAAGGTATGACCCTGAATTATACTTTAATTATTGAATTTCATTTATTGGGAGGCAAAGAAGGATGCTACAAACAATCAGCTCCAGCCATATGATCTTAGCCAATATTAGGGAACGACTGATACGCCCCCCCTGTGGCCATTGTGACCAATATTAGGGAGCGACTGAAACGCCCCCCCTGCGGTCATTGTAAGCTAAGCTGTGAAGACTCACAACCCTTATGATATTGCATAGTACGAGCGTGTCCGCAGAGACAGACGCCCAAAGTCCTCCCGCAGAGGTAGGCCATACTACGACCATTTAAAGGATATGTGCTCCACAACTAAATATTCTTACACTTTACGTGGCCGCTGGATTGTAGCACCTTCTCGCCGGAACACAACAATAAAAAGTGTTAGTAAAAACATACACAACAAATGCACAGTAAAGAGATAGGGAAGGGAGGGAGGGACAAACACCGTCCAGAAAAGGAAGTTGCTGGGCATACACCAGCCTTATAAAGTCCACCAAGCCACTCCCACGAGCTCCCACATGGTCAGCGACCAACCAACCATGATAACCCCCCCAAACTACTCTACCTAGCAACTGCTGACAAATTCCAACCAATTACAAAAAACTAAGGACTCTTATATAGATTTAAACTTAATCAGTTCTCATCTCTTCTACGGCGTCCATAACTTTATTGCAATTAAACACAATATATAACAGCTTACACTAACTTATACTAAAATAAAGACAGGACACAGACTGCTTTGGTTAAATGGTCATAACTTGCTTTTATTAAAGGTATGACCCTGAATTATACTTTTAATTATTGAATTTAATTTATTGGGAGGCAAAGAAGGATTCTACAAACAATCAGCTCCAGCCATATGATCTTAGCCAATATTAGGGAACGACTGATATGCCCCCCCTGTGGCCATTGTGACCAATATTAGGGAGCGACTGAAATGCCCCCCCTGCGGTCATTGTAAGCTAAGCTGTGAAGACTCACAACCCTTATGATATTGCATAGTATGAGCATGTCCGCAGAGACAGACGCCCAAAGTCCTCCCGCAGAGGTAGGCCATACTACGACCATTTAAAGGATATGTGCTCCACAACTAAATATTCTTACACTTTACGTGGTCGCTGGATTGTAGCACCTTCTCGCCACCGCCAGGTTCCAAAGAACCGCAGCCTGCCACCCAAACCAAAACACTAGACCGCATCCAAACAGGAAAAAACATCATCCAAAAACACACCTAACCTCAAATCTGATAAATGCACCCCATCAGGGCGAAAAAATGGAGCCTGTTCTAAACGTAAACTTGGGTGCCGTACCACCAAACCACCGGACCTGGAGACAAAACGAGAAACAGCCTTGCTAATCTTCCTGCGAGCCTTATCCAAAGCCAACAGGTCCCTCGAACCCCTCCATACATGGCGAGGGATAATTTCCGACCAGACCAAGCGCACCTCCGGCCACCGGGACCGAAGGGTGCACAAATCAGCCTGCATCCGCAAGATCAGATCTATACCCTTAGACTGCCCCACATCATTGCCTCCGAGGTGAATCACCAGCCATGCCGGGCGCCCACAGCGCATCTCCTGCTGAAACAAGAATTCCAAAAGAGCTGGCCACCGCATGCCCCTGACTCCAAACCACCGAACCTGACGCCCCCCTAACAACAGGGATGCCCTTTTTGCCATCGCATGCCTTTCAGCCCAATAAATAAACGAATGGCCCACAAGCCAGACTTGTTCAGAAGACACGGACATAGCTGTAAAAGAGCAAAAAGAACTAAAACGTCAGTAAAGGAACATTATATGAAGAGGATAGAGTGGTAACTTAGAAGGAGAATGTTAGTAACAATGCCCAGGCGAAGGAGAAAATCCAAAAAACCTCATTTTTGTTTTTGTGATCCATGAGCCGTGTATAATAAGCCAATTGAATTACGGCCCTTTTTTTGGAGGAAAAATTAAAAAATCCCTTCACACCCTCAATTTTTGAATGCTAGCCATTAAAAAACTGGCGGGAAAACTACGTTTCTGGGTGAGAAAAAACACAACTTAAAGCTTATCACATCTAACATATGATTTATAGGCGGATGACCTCCATCTCCCAATCGCTTGAATGGCAGATAGAGGCAACCCGCTAGCTGCTGCACAAGTAGCCGCGCCAATACAGAAAGAATGCGTACCGTAATGCGCAACATCCAAACCCAGCTGACCCAAACAGCGCTTAAACACAGCAGCAAACTGAAACTTAGTCAAAGGGGAGGAGTCAGCATGTAATAACCATTGCGCGCCAACTGACGGGCGCAGACCCGCATATATCCCAGCCAAGCGCAAAGGGCAAATCTCAGAATTAGAATGAGGCTTGATGGTAACCCAACGCCCACGTCCCAACTGATCAGTTTTGGAACGTGGAATTTTGCACAGGATAGCCCCCGCCTGGATTACCACATGCTTAAATAATAGCCCTGAATCAGGAGACCTCTTACTAGATGCCACAAGCTCACTAATCCGAAACGCGCCAAAAAAAGCAAGTGCAAACACTAAACGTAACAAAAAAGATTCAAATTCGGAAGATGTAATCAAAGAAACTACCCCTATCAACCGCTGCAGCAATGCCAGGTCAATTGGCCGGCGAGAATCAGCCACCATGGGACTTTCTTTAGCCCAACCCTTAGACAGCACAAAAGACTTTGTGGGATCATGACCGCCGTGAAGGCAAGAGAAAAAGGCAATACCTGCAAGGGCGGAAGCCATGGCCGCCTTAGATCGGCCCCTCTGATAATGGTCCCACACAAATTCAACTAAACGCTGATCTAAAGACTTACCCACCGCAGGATGCCTAACCCGATAAGCCTCCCAGTCGCGCCAAGCTGCCTCGTAAACTCGCAAAGTTGACGGAGCCAGAGACTTCCGTGCCAGACCAATTAGTCCGGCTCGACAATCTGCCAGACAGAAGATGGACATGTCATCCCAATCGGATTAGCCTCACGGGCCAACACCCGAAACCTATCAAATTGAAAGCGGGATAATGAATCTGCTATCCCGTTTTCAATGCCTGGCACATGCCGCGCCCTAAAGACAATATTCGCCTTCAAACATCTCAAAACTAAGAACCTCAACAGACGCAGCACCATAGGAGAAGAAGAACGCTGATTATTAATAGCGTGCACCACGCCCAGGTTGTCACACCAAAAAATTATGTTCCGGTTAGACAAACTGTCAGCCCACAAATCCACAGCCACTATTATCGGAAAAAGTTCCAATAACAACAGGTTATACTGAAATCCGCGAGCTATCCATGATGCCGGCCATGGAGCAGCGCACCATTCCCCCTGAAAATATGCCCCGAAGCCAGTTGAACCTGCAGCATCGGTGAACAACTGCAATTCAGCATTGTCAACCGGCTGCAATGGCCAAATCAACTCCAGGTTGAAATCCAACAAAAATGAAGCCCACACCCGGAGGTCATCTAGTATTTCCCTGGAAAGGCGAACACTAAAATGCGGGTTGGAGACCCCCGCAATGGCCCGCTCCAGTTTACGGCAAAACACCCTCCCCATCGGGATGATCCGGCACACAAAGTGAAATGAACCGAGAACCGACTGCACATGGCGCAATTTAACTCGCCGAGAATCTAAACAACATTGAATCTGACCTAACAATCGCTGCACCTTATCATCCGACAACTGGCAGCACCCAGCAACTGTGTCCACTTCGATACCTAGGTAAGACAAGCAAGAAGTCGGACCCTCTGTCTTGTCTGTGGCCACCGGAACGCCGAGCACCCGAAAAAGGGCCTGCGCAGAAAACAACGCGTCCCCACAAACTGTGCTATCATGTGGGCCGACGAACAAAAAGTCGTCCAAATAATGTGCGATACCAGCATGGCCAGTGCCAGCCTGGATACACCAATGCAAAAAGGTGCTGAACTTTTCAAACTAAGCACACGAGATAGCACAGCCCATGGGGAGACACCTGTCAACAAAAAATTGACCATCTAACATAAAACCCATAAAACATAGGGACTCGGGGTACAACGGAAGCAGGCGGAAAGCAGATTCCACAACCAATTTTGCCATCAACGCCCCAGGACCAAAACCCCTAATCATCGCGAGCGCCTCATCAAACAGCTGGTACTGGACCTGGCAAAGCGAGTGGGGGATTGCATCGTTCACAGATCCCCCATGAGGGTACGACAAATGCTGTATCAAACGGAATTTACCCTGGACCTTTTTGGGCACGACTCCAAGAGGAGAAATGCATAGGTCCTGCAAAGGAGGGGAGGGAAAAGGCCCGGACATACGGCCCAACGCCACTTCAGCAAAGACTTTCTGTCGTACCACATGGGGAAGCTCTCTGGCCGACCGCAAATTCCGGGAGGAGACTACATGCAAAGCGCCAGCTACGGGTAATCGGAAACCTAAACGAAAACCATCCAGCAAAAATTGGGAATCATCCCGCAAAGGATACCAGCCCAACCATTTTGCTAACTCGTCTAGTACCACTGGAGAATAGGCCTTACTTGTCAACTCCGGTAGTGTGAGACCTGCCCCCTGAACCGCCCTTTGCTCCTGACTTACAGTCTTTAGCGGGGCGACTACCGTTACAGATGCGGCATGAGTGACGAAAACGACACCCAGACCCCCGGGAACACCGAGAATCATTATAGGCGAAACACTTCCCTTTATCAAGCATGTTCGCTCCAGCACGTGAAGGGAGAGAAGCCTTCCTATGCTGTGCCCCTTCCGCAGACGCCTTAGTTTCCTGGGTAACAGCTAACCAGACCTCCACATCCTTACGGCTCAGAGGCATAACCAGCTGACCGTCCTGCTTCCTACGAAACTGTTCATCGTAATCTCTCCAAACAAAGCCCTTGGATTTGACAAAAATATCATACTCCAAATGAATATACTTTATTACATTACGGTGCTCCGTTGGGCGCGTTTCAAGGTAGCAGGCCGAAAAAAACAGTATACCGCTAAGTCAATGATGAAAACCCCGGCAAGCATCCTCCCCGCCACCCCCGGGTTTTTTGGCTTTATCTAAAGCTTTCTTCATGTCATCGGTTAGAGAAAAAACATCCACAAATTTACCCTTGCGAATCTTGTCCCTAACCCGCTTAAGTAAACCCCTGTCTACTGCCTTATTGGCACAGTGAACCATACCAGCATCTTCAACAGGCGCTATGATAGGAACCAGAGCTGACTGACGCTTAGCTGCCTTCCTAACCAAACGCTGTGCAACCAGTTTAGCTAATTTACGCGGGCGTGGCGGAGAGCTAGACGAGGAGCTACTATCGCTAAACCCTGAAGATTCCATATCAAACAGCAAAGGAGGGACAGCAGACTCACCAACGGCCGGACCCGACATCCCGTCACAGACAGCCTCAGGCACCGCGACATCAGGGGCAATCACGTCACCTGCAGCAGGACCAGCCACGGAGCTACCACTCGAGATCCCAGCACCACCAGAAGCCATCACTGGAACACTAAGCAAAATGCTGCGGCGAGACATAGAGGACGATAAATCACTTGACACCACAGCGGGGGTACCCGGAACTGTCTCTGGGGGAAAAACTGGGACAGGAGGAAAAGGAGGTAAAGGGGGAGGGGCAGCGCAAACCGCAATGTGAGAAGGCACTGGTGGGCGTGGGGCAGGACCCTGTGGGGGAGCAAAATGTTGCAGCCACGAAGGAGCGGAAGGTAAATGACCAGGCGCAGGGTAATGCGGGAAAGGGTATGGCTGAGCAAAAGAGGGGTGCCAGTAAGGATAAAAAAGGGTAATGGGAACCTTGGCCAGAAGCAGAAGGAAAAACAGATGGTTGGGAAACTGAAGGAAAAACTGGGGAGGACCATGAAGTGAGGGAAGGAGCAGAAGAAAACATAGGGAAAGCAGGATGGGCCGCTGAAAGAGGAAAGGGGGGGAGGGAGGAAATGGGCTGTGGGTGGAGGCTGGGAGGGATGGGGGGGTTCATAGATAGATGGAGTTGCCCCCCCGGCAGGAACTGCAGGGTGATGAACAAAGGAACCCCCAGGGAAATTGGCCCCCATGAAAATAGGGGCTGAAGAATGGTGAAATGGAGCTGGGCAAGTGGACAAAATGGCGGCCGCAGGGGTGAAGGGGGGTGCGGCGCTGGCCGCATGGAGGGCCGGGCCCCCCGCAGCTAGATACAGCGCTGCGGGGGGGCACCCGGCAGCAGGGGACTGAATAAAGGCAGGAGCGGCGGGAGGAAGGGCCGGGCTGGAGGGACACGTGGGCGCCGGAAGTAACCGCGCGCCCGCGAGTTGTTGGTGAGCCGGGCCCCCCGCAGCTTGATATAGCATCGCGGGGGGGCACCCGGCGGGGGGGACTGCAGCAGGCCGCTTGAGTACCCGCGGGGAAAAACGCCGGGCTGGGGCTGCACGCGGGCGCCGGAAGTAACCGCGCGCCCGCGAGAGCCTGGTGGGCGGGCGCCAGTGAGAGCGGTGACCCCGCAGGAGACGGGGACTGCTCGCCCAGAGGGAGAGAGGGACTAGGAGGCGGCCGCGTGTAAGCGGCGGTGGGGGGCGTGGCCGGTCCCCAGGCAGAAGCGGAGACCTCGGCCGGGACCAAAAGAGAAGGTAGGCTCAGGCGCCGACGTGAAGGGGGAACGGGGGAAGGAACAGGGGAATCCATGAATCGGCAGGGGGGGGGTGCAGAACGTTTAGGGCGGGGCATTAAAAAGGGGGCAAAAGGAGGGGAGGATATGGAAAAAAGGGGGGGGAGGGGTGGGGGATGGAGCAAGGGTGAAAATAAGAAAGGGAAACAAAAGGACACAAAGGGCAAACAAACAGAAAAATACAAGAGGCAGGGAGAATACAACAGATAGATACAAAAGACAGAATAATATAAGATAAATATCACCGGATACAGGTCCTGAGGATGGCACCAAGGGACAAACACCGTCCAGAAAAGGAAGTTGCTGGGCGTACACCAGCCTTATAAAGTCCACCAAGCCACTCCCATGAGCTCCCACATGGTCAGCGACCAACCAACCATGATAACCCCCCAAACTACTCTACCTAGCAACTGCTGACAAATTCCAACCAATTACAAAAAACTAAGGACTCTTATATAGATTTAAACTTAATCAGTTCTAATCTCTTCTTAACATTATTACACATAACAATTTATGGACATCTATGGTTTCATTTCTTTGCATGTCTGGATTGCATGGGTTGTTGAAAATGTAATTACAATAGCCCCATTACAAATATATTTACTGAGAAAAATGTTGATGTGTTTAATACTTATTTTACCCACTGTACATAATATTAGCCCCATACCAACAGTATATACCAACAGTATATACAGCATTTCCCCTGCAGATATTAGCCCCATACCAATAGTATATACAGCATTGCTCCCACAGATGTAATATACATATTATCCCCATACCAACAGTATATACAGTATTGTCCCCACAGATGTAATATACATAATATTACCCCTATACCAACAGTATATACAGCATTGCCCCACAGATGTAATGTACATAATATTACCCCCATACCAACAGTATATACAGTATTGTCCCCACAGATGTAATATACATAATATTAGCCCCATACCAACAGTATATACAGCTTTGCCCCCACAGATGTAATATACATAATATTATCCCCATACCAACAGTATATACAGCATTGTCCCCACAGATGTAATATACATAATATTACCCCCATACCAACAGTATATACAGCATTGCTCCCACAGATGTAATATACATAATATTAGCCCCATAACAACAGTATATACAGCATTGCCCCCACAGATGTAATATACATAATATTACCCCCATACCAACAGTATATACAGTATTGTCCCCACATTTTGTAATATACATAATATTACCCCCATACCAACAGTATATACAGCATTGCCCCCACAAATGTAGTATACATAATATTACCCCCATACCAACAGTATATACAGCATTGCCCCCACAGATGTAATATACATAATATTACCCCCATACCAACAGTATATACAGTTTTGCCCCCACAGATGTAATATACATAATATTACCCCCATACCAACAGTATATACAGTATTGTCCCCACATTTTGTAATATACATAATATTACCCCCATACCAACAGTATATACAGCATTGCCCCCACAGATGTAATATATATATTACCCCCATACCAACAGTATATACAGCATTGCTCCCACAGATGTAATATACATAATATTACCCCCATACCAACAGTATATACAGCATTGCCCTCACAGATGTAATATACATAATATTACCCCCATACCAACAGTATATACAGCATTGCCCCCGCAGAGTAATATACACAATATTACTCCCATCACACTGATATTGGGGTAATATTATTGTATATATTACATTTGTAGAGTGAAATGCTGTGTATACTGCTGTCATGGGGCAAACATTGTGTATATTATAACTGTGTGGGCAATGCTGTATTTACTGCATTGCCCTCACATATACAATGTACACAATATTACCACAGCAGTATATACAGCATTGCCCCCCAGCAGTATACACACCATACTGCATGCCCCAGTTATGATCAGCAGCTGGCCTCACCTCATGCTGATTCTTCACTTTGCTGCCAGTCAGCCTTCACGCAGCTGCCAGTGAGACTGGTTCCGGTGCTGCTTCAGGTAGCGATGGTGGCGGGGCAGCACCGTGGAGGCACTGTGAAAATTAGAGGATTCCATGCTGACCCGCGCAGGAAGGACTAGAGAAGTCCTTCACTGCACTGCCATCATGTGTAACCGCCGCTATGTGTGCCGCGCATGAGCCACCAGTGACGCGACAGGAGGAGGGGGGGTTGAGGCTCTTATCAGGGGATCGGGGGGAGGGCCTTGGACGGCCAATGGCAGGCTGCTGTAGCAGGAAAATAAAATCCTGTCTACATCAGCAGATTGATCACTGTGGGCATGTTTTGATTGGGGGCCTGTAGCTGTAGCTCTGTCTGCCACATTGGTAATCCGGCTCTGTGAATAGGGGGAGATGGGGGAAATAGGGGGGACAGAAGGAATAGGGGGAGATGGGGGAAATAGGGGGAGACAGAAGAAATAGGGGGAGACAGAAGGAATAGGGGCGATAGGGGAAATAGGGGGAGGTAGGGGGAAACAGAAAGAATAGGGGGAGATGGGGGAAGTAGGGGGAGATGGGGGAAATAGGGGGAGATGGGGGAGACAGAAGGAATAGGGGAGATAGGGGAAATAGGGGGAGGTAGGGGGAAACAGAAAGAATAGGGGGAGATGGGGGAAGTAGGGGGAGATGGGGGAAATAGGGGGAGATAGGGGAGACAGAAGGAATAGGGGAGATGGGGGAAATAGCGGGAGATAGAAGAAATAGGGGGAGATGGGGAAATAGGGGGAGACAGAAGGAATAGGGGGAGATGGGGGAAATAGGGGGAGATAGAAGAAATAGGGGTAGATGGGGGAAATAGGGGGAGACAGAAGGAATAGGGGAGATGGGGGAAATAGGGGGAGATGGGGGAAATAGGGGGAGACAGAAGGAATAGGGGGAGATGGGGGAAATAGGGGGAGACAGAAGGAATAGGGGAGATGGGGGAAATAGGGGGAGATGGGGGAGATGGGGGAAATATAGGGAGACAGAAGGATTAGGGGGAGATGGGGGAAATAGGGGGAAATATAGGGAGACAGAAGGAATAGGGGGAGATGGGGAAAATAGAGGGAGACAGAAGGAATAACGGGAAATGGGAGACAGAAGGAATAGGGGGAGATGGGGGAAATGGGAGACAGAAGGAATAAGGGGAAATGGGAGACAGAAGGAATAGGGGGAGATGGGGGAAATATAGGGAGACAGAAGGAATAGGGGGAAATAGGGGGAGACAGAAGGAATAGGGGGAAATAGGGGAAGACAGAAGGAATAGGAGGAGATGGGGGAAATATAGGGAGACAGAAGGAATAGGGGGAAATGGGAGACAGAAGGAATATGGGGAGATGGGGGAAATATAGGGAGACAGAAGGAATAGGGGGAAATAGGGGGAGACAGAAGGAATAGGGGGAAATAGGGGAAGACAGAAGGAATAGGGGGAGATGGGGGAAATAGGGGAAGATGGAGGAATAGGGGAAATATTGGGAGATGGGGGAGATGGGAGGAATAAGGGTAAAAATATGAATGTGGGGGAATAGAGAGGAAATGATCCCTGCACAATTGCTACTACTCATGAAATGGCTACAATACTAGTATGTACAGTATATACTGTAACCAGAATAATTATCTTCCATTTTGCCGAAAGTGTTGGTTCAACGTTATTTTACATTTTTCAGCCAAGTGATAGTAATTATATTAATGCTACAAACCCACAGAATGATTGTCATGACTAAACTGTAATTAGTGGTCTGAATGCTGGAGGGGGTAATTACATGTTCTAGATCTAAGTTACTGATGAATAAAATGCTGGTAATGGGAGATGTTAGTTACATATATAATACTAATCACAACGCTGGGGAATGTATGTGTGACTGTATAATATCTTTGTGTCATTTCCCTTTAGTACCCGGACTCGCAGTCCCCATCACACTCACCAATTACAACTCGGTTAATGTTCTTGGAGTCTCATGGACGACACCAGCAGGAAAAGTGGATCATTATAATGTCAGTCTAACAGGAGCCATAAATATCACAGTACAAGCTAATTCTACACAGCCACAATGGAATATGACAGGGTTATTACCGGGCAGAGAATATACAGTCACTGTACAGACACTTAGCGGTAACTGCAGCCAGACATCCGCCCCAGTGACAGAGGCAACATGTGAGTATGACCGGGGTCACGTGACTTTCTTATCATGTGATCATACATAGATTCTGCCAGATTCTGTCAATTACTTTATTTGTCAAATTAATATTAATTTCACAGTCACCTTTTCAAAATGATTTACTCATCAGTCTGTAAATAACACTGGGGAACAAGAATCTGTTTTTGAATCTGTGGACTCACAAATATGAAACGACAGTATGTATCATTGTGTTTAACAGATCCTTCACCACCAGGACCTCTGATCTTTAATGCAATTGGGACAAACAGCATCACACTATCCTGGGGAGAGCCAGCCAATATGACAGGTGTAATAAAGTCATATTATATAAGTTATTGGAATCCTTCAGACACTTGGACTGTATCAAGTAAAATAACAAATATCACCCTTCAGAGCCTGACATCTGGGACTAATTACACCATTACTGTGGTAACAGTCAGAGCCGGGGGGTATCAGAGTTCACCTGAGAGCGGTTCTGTCTACACAAGTAAGTTCACTTTTTCCTCATCTAACATTTAGCTAAAACACAGGTTCTCAATCTCATTCCTCAGGACCGCAAACAGAGCATGTTTTCCAGGTCTCCTCACAGAATCACAGGTGAAATAATTAGTCTCACCTGGGGATCTTTTAAATGTGTCAGTGAGTAATGACTACACTTGTGCACCTGCTGGGTGAACTGGAAAACGTGACCTGTATGGGGTTATGAGGACCGAGTTTGAGAACCTCTGAGCTAATATGATAGATATTTTGTTCAGTGATTTTAAATTGAAGAAGCAATAATTTAAATACAGACTTTGTTTTAGAGTTTAATGAAGTTAGAATACACAAAATGTTACCTACGTGTGTACATTGTATGAGGCACAAATCAGCACTATAATTCTAGCTATTATTGATATATAAAATAACACATTTTGGTAAATGTAATAGTCTGCTATCTGCAGGCATGACTGAGAACCCGACCAGTCAGCCCAACGTATCAAAGTGGCAATCATTTAAAAGACAAAACCAAGCTGGTGTTGCCTTTTAAATGATTTCCATTTTACATTAGCCAGACTCACCGGGTTCTCACTGATGCCTGCAATTCACAGACTTTTACATAGATGTTACATTTACCCTATCATCAGTTTGCAGAGACCCTTCCTATACGCACTGGCTGCACATAAACATACAGATATAGGGGGCGACAATATGTGTAGCTAGAGGTCCCCAATACTCAAGAAATCTATATGTACAAATTGGCTTAAGAAGTGGCTGCTGACAATTATAGCTCCTCTCCATTTAAAACAACAGACAAGTCCAAAGACCATTACAGAAAAAAAATGATGTAAGTATACAGTATATCTGTGGCTGTATTTTGAGTAACGCATGTTTAATACTTCCATTAGATACACGGAACTGTAGTTCTAGCTTCTAGACACACCCAGAGCGAGGGTGCCATCTTTATCAACTCACAAACATGCACCTGTCCTATAAGACGTGTAAAGATATGTTTCCTGATAGATGTGTTTTAGTGATACAGACAATCTCTAATGGGCATGGCTGACTTACAGCATTACCACGCACAGACCCCTCCATACTGTATGTCCATCAGAATCTCGTATTAGCATAAGGAAGTAAATATGGCTTACGCGGTTGCCCGCATTTACTGGCACTTTGAGTGTCACTCAAAATCAGCTCCACTATATGGTGCAGTAATTTAGCATTTGCAGATTCCTGTTTGTTGCCTGTTTTGATTCCATTCCAGCTTTTTGGCTGCCCTGATCGGTCTAGTTCTCATTCTGAATGTCTAGATTGCCACCTGCCCTGACCTTTAACTCACTGTTAAATACTCTTTATATTACCACCTGTCCTGACCCTGAATAAGCATTGGATTACCATGTGTCTGTCTTTTGTCCTGCTGCTATCTACTCATTAGATTACCTCCTGCCCTGACCCTTTTCCTGATAGCCAAATGCCATGACCTCTGCATTGATCTTTATCGCACCTAATTCTGGTTAGTGTGAGTACTTACATTTCACCTATGTGCACAGTAGTTTGTGTATGTTTTGCTTTACTTTAGGCCTTTCTTCCACCAATCAACCCCGACATGAAATCAATAGCACCCACAATGTATAATTAGGCCTCCTTCCCACAACCATCTTCAACATTACTCATCTATTTGCCTTTCCTACAGTCTCTGCATCATCCTCACATATGTAGAGTGGAAGGTTACAGATAATGGAGGCGTGGGAAGAAGAAAGGCAGGTGTCTGGTCCAGAGGATGGGCCAACCAGCAGGAAGTACATCAATTGCAGGAGCGACCCCTTTAAATTAATGTCAGCCCTAATAAGAATGGGCCATGTACATCTGTACTATAGGTTTTATACAGCCTATCATACCACCACTTCCAGAAAAGTATACCAGGAAATATCCCAGAGAGGCTCATGGCCATTGCTGCAAGCTTGTAATCCCCATTCAGTAAGGAATAATCCCAATCCACCAAACTCCTCTCATCAGGCTGTGCAAACATTTGCATTGCCACAAGTGCTGCCATCTTGGACCCATGTTCTTCCTTACACAAATAGACATGTGACATCACACAAGAGAATTTGCGTTAGTACTTGTTTTTTCTCCAGCACTCTTAAGGGGTTACTTCAAATAGAAATGAGCCAGTTTGGCCCAAACAAAAATTTGGATAGAAAAGTGTCCATTTGCTGCGCTGTTGTTGGCATCTCCACATCATTCACATCATGGGCATTGGCCTCCATTGAATCGACCCCTGGGGCTAAATGTGGAGGTGCTGTACTTTCAAAAGCTAATTGTCCCAATATCCTGGTTGAGGGTAATCTTCCAGGTAACAGAGTATTTGTAATTTCCTTGTTGTACAATGGGAAATGATAGACTAAAGTGTCAATGAGTTTTACTCACCGTGCGATCCACAGTTTTCTGGCTTGTGGCAGAGACATAATGAGGAGCTGGGATAGCTTACCATACTTATATGGGTCGATCATAGAATGAAAACCATGATCCCATTGTCAGACATGACTCTTCCAAAGGGTGCTGGGCTTCTTGTGGATGCTTCACAATTTTGCAGAGGATAGGAGCATCATTGTAACTAGTAAGATTGGAGCCCTCATGCCTCAGCTGCTCTGCTCAGAAAAGGAAACTGAGGGCCTGATTCAGACCCGGTCGCAAGCGCTGAGCGCTCGCAACCGGGTCGATGGTGGCCCAGAGCGCATGCGCACGATGGAGTCGGCTCCGTCGTGCGTATGCACGAGACCCGGATAGCGACGGGCAATCCGTCGCTCCGGGTCTCGCACCAAAGGGGGCGTTCTGTTAATGTTGAGTGACAGCACACCCCCTTTGGTGGGCGGGCCGAGGGGGTGGCAGCCCAGACTGAGGCGTTCCCATGAGAACGCCTACCGTCTGGGGGCGGCCCCACTGACATCACAAGTGATGTCAGTGGGAGAGCTTTCGGCTCCGTTTGAGCCGAAAGCTCTCTGGGGCTTGCGGCCACGAGACCCTACCACGAGGGTCTCATCGCAAGCCCGATAGTCGCGATGGTCTTGACCATCGCAACCATCATCCTGGCCGCTCACATTAGCTGTGGGTGGCAATCCACAGCAATGCGAGCGGCCAGGAGGCCGCTCCATACAAAAAAAAAAAGACGCCCTGATTCAGAGCGAGCGCTCTGTCAAAGCGTCCGGCTCTGAATCAGGGCCTGAGTTTAGTGCACAGGTTTAGAATTCGCTTCCACGAGTGCTCGCACCACAGCTTTGCACATTTGTAATAAACTTAAATGAGTTAAAGGAACATGTGTCATTTCGTTTGTAATTCAGCAACTTTTAAAATAGAAAATACACAATATACATATAGCATTGCAAGGACTGTATGTAAATTCTCTGCATAATAATGATTTAATCATTCCACAGGTCTTCCATATCCGCTTACGAACGTGCGGCCCGTTCTATCGTCATCAGGTACCGCAATGAATGTTACATTCCTGGCTTTTAGTAGCTCTAATGGACCCATAGTGGCGTATGCTCTCATACTGACAACTGGTAAATATAGCGTCCAATATTTATATTCATTATTTATATAAGAAGCCGTGAAATTATAATAAGACCAAATTGTGCGTGGCCATTTCTTTGGCGCGTGATATGGAACGTGGACATTCAGAATGTAGACACCAGAATGATGACATAATCTGAATGTTGATTTGTACATTATGTTGACATACAAAATGTCGACATGGTCATATTTTCAACATTTTGATTGTGGAAAGTCAGCATGTTGGCATAGCCTTTTACCAGTGTCTAAGCCCTAACCTAACCCTAACCACAGACTAATCCTAAACCTAACTCTAACCGCAGCCTAGCCAACACCTAACACTGACATGTACTGTCCACATTCAACAATGTCAACATAATAATCGTGCCGACATTGTGAATGTAAACATTTTTGCTGTCAACATTTCGACTACTGATATTCTGAATGTTGACATAATGACTATGCACCATCTCTTTGTTATGAACCCAGGGGTGTCAGTGCGCTGTTGACCAGGGCTACCAAGAGGGAATGTGCCATGGTTTTGGAATCCCTCGCATGTGCAATTTGTTGTGTGACCCAAAGTAAAATTGTTCCAAATAGAGTCAATTTCATATCTAGACATCAGGATATCCCAACAAATCTTGACAACAAAAAATCAATGGAACCAATGGTTCTCATGTCAGTGGTACACAACTGGCAGACTTCAGTCTGCATCCAAACCACTGCTGACAATGGGCCTGATTTAGACCCGGTCGCGAGCGCTATGCACTCGCAAGCGGGTCGATGGTGGCCCAGTGCGCATGCACACGAAGGAGCCGGCTCCGTCGTGCGCATGTGTGAGACCCAGATAGCGACCGGCAAACCGTTGCTCCGGGTCTCGTACCAAAGAGAGCGTGCTGTTGATGTTGAGTGACAGCACACCCACTTTGGTGGGCTGGCCAGGGGCGTGGCTGCCCAGACGGAGGTGTTCGCATGGGAACACCTACCGTCTGGGGGGGCCCCACTGACATCACAAGTGATGTCTGTGGGAGTGCTTTCGGCTCTGATAGAGCCGAAAGCACTCTAGGGCTTGCGGCAACGAGATCCTACCACAAGGGTCTCGTTGCAAGCCCGATGGTCGCGATGGTCTTGACCATCGCGACCATCTTCCTGGCTGCTCGCTATAGCTGTGGGTGGTCACCCACAGCTATGCGAGCGGCCAGGAGGCCGCTCTAAAGAAACAGAAGGATGGCCCTGATTCAGAGCGAGCGCTCTGTCAGAGCGTCCGGCTCTGAATCAGGCCCAGTGTCCCAGACTTGCATGGTTTTTCTCCCTCAAGCTTAATAAACATAGGTATGTACAAGGTGGGCCAGGTATACCCTAATGTCAGGCCTGCACCCTTTTCTTAACATTTTTTTGTTCTTTCAATTATCTGAGCAGCTGAGTGGTAGCCGAGGAGGAGGGCTGGTAGCAGAAGAGGATGATTGGTGAGCGAAGGAGGAGGGTTGGTGAGCAGAGCAGGGCTGGTATCAGAAGGTAAGGTTCAGTGAGCAGAGGAGGACTGCTAGCAGAGGAGGAGGGTTGGTAAGCAGTGGAGGATGGATGGTGGCAGGGAAGGGGGTGGTAGCAGAGGAGAAGGGCTGGTAGTAGAAGAGGAGGATTGGTGAGCAGAGGAGGAGGGTTGGTGAGCAGAGGAGGGCTGGTAGCAGAAGGTAAGGTTCAGTGAGCAGAAGAGGGCTGCTATCAGAGGAGGAGGGTTGGTAAGCAAAGGAGGGTGGTTGGTGGCAGGGAAGTGTGGTGGAAGCAGAGGAGAAGAGCTTGTAGCAGAGGAGGAGGGCTGGTGAGCAAAGGAGGAGGCTTGGTGAGGAGATGCGGTTGGTTGGTGAACAGAAGGTTGATAAGCCGAGAAGGAGGGTTGCAAAGCAGTGGAGGGTGGTTGCTTGGCAGAGGCGGAGGGCTGGTTAGTAGAGGTGGATGGTTATTGAGCAGAGGAGGCTGGAGGGTTGGTTAGTAGAGGAGGGCAGTTATTGAGAAGAGGAGGAGGGTTGGTTAGTATAGGAGGGTAGTTATTGAGCAGAGGAGGAGGGTTGGTAGCAGGGAAGGTGGTTGGTAGTAGAGAAGGAGGGCTGGTGAACAGAGGAGGACTGGTAGCAGAGGATGAATGTTGGTGAGCAGACCAGCACTCAATACTGTAGTTATGAAAATCGGACCTTTAATCCAACATTGGTACAGGTAATGTCCACCCAACTGCATCCATTTCAGTTATGCTACTGCCTACTGGCTATCATCAGACTGTGGCAGACTATATATATATTAAACAAATTCATTCAGGCAGCCCTCCTCATGTTAATAGAAAAAGCCACAATTATAGGCGCCCTCCAACCAAGTCTCACAGGAGACATATACTGTACAGTAACTATGGAGCAGAAAGCGGCACTCAATGTGAAAGAAAGTCAAATGAGGCAGCAGATCGTTACCATTGTTTCAATGTTAGGATATTATGCCCTGACAAAACTTTCATCCTAACATTGAAACTTTGCTAACGTTGCTGCTTGACAGAGGCGATTATATCCCTGATTCAGAGGTGGAGGCTACGTCGATGTTGGATGCAGTGGTGCGTTTTTTTGCCACTACGCACACATACAGTGATTAAATAGCGACTGCGGACGCAGTGAGGATTTATTTGCAAAACGACAAGTTGTGACCATTTGAGGAAGGTAATGGGGATGGCGACAAAAACACAGGCGTGTCGTCCCCGTTTTCTGGGCGTATCCTAGTCTGTCACTGCAAATTAATTTGCGGTTGGACTGGCCCCGGTGCGGTGTCTTAGGTAAGATGGACATTCTGAGACACCATAATGTTGCTCAGAAGTTCGATGTGTGACGGATAATGTGTCTTTTGTACGCAAGTGGTGGAGCTAAGGCGCTGGCAGTGGGTGTCTCTGTACACAAGACGGCGGCTGAGTTATTAGCATGTCACAAGTCTGCTGTGTCCGATATTGCAATTGCTACTGCGTCCACCTCTGATCAGGCCTGGTGTGAGTGTCTGTGCTGCAGCTGGAGGGGGAGCATGTACGGTTATAGGATGTCCGTGTATGCTTATTAGTGAGACACCTCCACAACCTGTCTGCTGTCCACAACAAGGCATGTCCTGTGCTTCTCACTTTGTGTTACTATTGGGGTGATCAGTTGCGCCTATCTAGTTATTTGCTGCTGTCTTTGGCATAAGCGCCATACTGTATTTGAATGTCACCTAAAGTAAATGAGGAGGGTGATATTGCCTATAATATCACCTTTACAGAAGACAGGTGGACTGGGATTTAGGACCTGAGTCAGACACAGTGGAGCAATGTTTATCATATGTGTGTGCGTCTAAGTCGAACTGCGCATACGTCACGATTGTGTTAATACAGTGTCACAGTACATATCTGGATGCACGCTATGAGAAATGTATGGGGCGTTCCTGGACCGTGACTGGGAGGAAACAGGAGGGTGGCTAAAAAGTGCAGGGATGTTGCCTCTTATGGGAGTGTAAGAGGCGTGTCGCATACAGAGACGCTGGACCATTCGCATAGGAGGCCATGGCCAGGCGAAGGCACCACACCTGCCATAGGACTGGTGCTAGCTCCAGGTTGCGACTTAATTTGGCATCTAAATGAAACACCAGGCAGTATTACAGCACCTAGAGACTCCGACAGTGGGCGTCTCGGTCCTTGTGCGTTCGGCCACACGGATCCACACCAGGGATGGGCTTTGTGGCGGCATTAAAGTAATGATGGACATGTGACTGCGGTAAGAGGCGCAACCACATCCATGTCTGCTTCCAAAGCTGAATCAGGTCCTTAATCTTTTCTTACATAGAAACATAGTATGGGACACTTTCCATGTAACATCCTCATGGACGTCCTTGCTTGTATGTGTTACAGGTGACGGCCCGCTTGGAGGGATTTTATCTAAAACTTACAGTGATTTTAAGAACAAGACAACAAGCGCCTATGTCACTCGTATCATCAACCCCAGACTGAGCCGGAGTTCTGTGAGATCACAGGAGATAAATGTACTTGTAGGCGATGAAACTAAAACGCATTCCTACATCAACGGACCACTGAATCCACAGTTACAGTACAGGTAAGCTCCCTAGGGGAGGGGAGCGATGAACTAGTGCATGGGAAGGGTCCACAGGTGGAATGCAATGATAGGGGCACATGAAGTGTGTAGGTGCAGAGCTGACAAGGCATAGGCAGCAGCAAGAAGGGGTGTGGCCAGCCCCAGGAGAGGCATAAGTAGCCATTAGAGTCAGTCTGTGTGGCTAATGCAGTAATGTAGTATATACCTTGCAACTGAGGCTGTCCTATGATGTGTTAATCGCTAGCAATAATAGCGCTTTATGTGCTTTTAGGGCATAGTAATACCTGACTGGCAGTGTCCCAATTCTCCATTAAAGTGTGTGCTAATAGTTTTGAAAAAGACTGGCACAGACAGGGGAATGGGTGTGACACTGACATAGATAAGGGAAGGAGAGAGACTGGCACAGAAAGAGGAATGGGTGTGACACTGACATAGATAAGGGAAGGAGAGAGACTGGCACAAATAAATCAATGGGTGTAACACTGACATAGATAAGGGAAGGAGAGAGACTGGCACAAATAAATCAATGGGTGTAACACTGACATAAAGGAAGGAGAGAGACTGGCACAGACAGGGGAATGTTTGTAACACTGACATAGATAAGGGAAGGAGAGAGACTGGCACAGACAGGGGAATGGGTGTGACACTGACAGAGATAAGGGAAGGAGAGAGACTGGCACAGACAGGGGAATGGGTGTGACACTGACATAGATAAGGGAAGGAGAGAGACTGGCAAAGACAGGGGAATGGGTGTGACTGACATAGATAAGGGAAGGAGAGAGACTGGCATAGACAGGGGAATGTTTGTAACACTGACACAGATAAGGGAATGAGAGAGACTGGCACAGACAGGAGAATGGATGTGACACTGACATAGATAAGGGAAGGAGAGAGACTGGCACAGACAGGGGAATGTG
Source organism: Taudactylus pleione (assembly GCA_031769625.1). Taxonomy (NCBI): domain Eukaryota; kingdom Metazoa; phylum Chordata; class Amphibia; order Anura; family Myobatrachidae; genus Taudactylus; species Taudactylus pleione. The sequence continues at coordinate 2,514,491 of JAUIMM010000026.1, forward strand.
TGTGACACTGACAAAGATAAGGAAAGGAGAGAGACTGGCACAAATAAATCAATGGGTGTAACACTGACATAGATAAAGGAAGGAGAGAGACTGGCACAGATAGGGGAATGGGTGTGACACTGACATAGATAAGGGAAGGAGAGAGCCTGGCACAGATAGAGGAATGGGTGTGACACTGACATAGATAATGGAAGGAGAGAGACTGGCACAGACAGGGGAATGGGTGTGACACTGACATAGATAAGGGAAGGAGAGAGACTGGCACAGACAGGAGAATGTGTGTGACACTGACATAGATAAGGGAAGGAGACTGGCACAAATAATTCAATGGGTGTAACACTGACATAGATAAAGGAAGGAGAGAGACTGGCACAGATAGGGGAATGAGTGTGACACTGACATAGATAAGGGAAGGAGAGAGCCTGGCACAGATAGAAGAACGGGTGTAAAACTAACATAGATAAGGGAAGGAGAGAGACTGGCACAGGCAGAGGAATGTGTGTAACACTGACATATATAAGGGAAGGAGAGACACTGACATAGATAAGGGAAGGAGAGACACTGACATAGATAAGGGAAGGAGAGAGCCTGACACAGATAGAGGAATGGGTGAGACACTGACATAAATAAGGGAAGGAAAGAGCCTGGCACAGATAGAGGAATGGGTGAGATACTGACATAGATAAGGGAAGGAGAAAGACTGGCACAGATAGAGGAATGGGTGTGACATTGACATAGATAAGGGAGGGAAAAAAATAGGAGAAAGTCCTTATACTGTATGGGCGGCTTTTTTAAATATGTGGATCAGCCGGACAATCTAGCAGATCATACGTGAGCTTCTCTCTCTTTGGAAGAGGAAATAGGAAGTGAAAAAAAAAGACGATATAGTGTAGTATTTGGATCAATAAACATAGATGAAAGCCTCTGTGAGTATGTAAATGTGAAGTGATTGCAGAAGATCTCCATTCCCCTCACCGATCTAGATATGGAAATTCACTTTGAATGCACTTTTTGGTATTCTACTTATGAGAATATAAGCAAACACTTGCATATCATGTATTCTTTTCCCATAGTCAGACGGATAGTCTTCCATCCAAAGATGCCATATATGGAACGGAAGGAAGCAATGTAGAATATTATAATACCATTTAATAAATTCTACATAACACAATACATATACAGCTAAGGGAAGCAGGTGAATGAGCCTCCTACCAGATAGATGGAAATCACAAGCCTTGAACGGTCTTTGTGGCCGAATCCTGGGTTAGGTCACTAGTCTGAACAGGTAGGTGGAGGTCTCCCAGGTTTGTATCCTTCCCAAAACCAACACATTTTAACAAGGTGTAGGGGGAATGATACAGGACCCCATATTTATACCATCACCCACCAATGACAATACATGGGGGTGGGACAATGAAAAACAATTAATTGGCATATTTTTTAATACTACACTTCTATATCTACCAACAGCAGAAATCTAATACGTAAAAAACACCTAAATATAACTGAAATTCTACATCAAAAATCAAAGAAACTGTTAAAATAAATAATTTCAGAACCGAAATTGATGTTCCGGTATAAGTCCGATAACCGGAAGTGTCCATAGTGCCATTATTATTCCTGGATAGGCACTCTATATATGATTCTCAAGTCCTGTCAAGAATCAGGAACATTGAGTATGACAAATCCGGACACTTCTTTGAAAACCGGAAGTGATGTTGCGAGCATGCCGAAACCAAATGTTTCCATAGAGCCATTATTATTCCCGGATAGGCACCCCTATTATTATGCTTCTCCGGCCTTTGTAACAATTCAAGTGTTTTGGGCGCCCATTAATTATTGCGCTTGACGCTCCAAATTAGACAGGGTTTAGCCACGCATAGCAGACATTATGGCCTTTAAAGAAGTTCTAGATATATGGTCTATATACTATAGCATTTGTTACATATACTGTACATTTTCTCATGTAGAATACATTTTTAGAATTGCATGTTATTAATTCTTCTATTTTCTGTTGAAACCCAATTTTATTTATCTGTGATTCTATTAGTATCACTTTTAGTATTATTGCACATAACACAGGATCCACCCCTGTGGAATCCCTTGGTTGTGATAGTGCTCTTAATTCGTGAAGGAGATGTGGCACACTTTATCAGTTGAAAGGTTTTGAGCCTTATGATAAATAAAACTTGTTTTTTTTCTGGTTATACAGGATTTAAAATAGGGTCCTTCTTAAAAATTCCAGTATTTATAAAAAAAAACATATCCACTATTTTGGATTAACTAAAATTTGATCTAAAAGGAAAATTCAATGCACTATCTTTATTGGCTGGTTTGTCATATCAATATAATACATAACTTTGTGTGCCTGCTCAACGTTTTCTTTAATATACCCTCTCTGTTCAAATATTTGTTTCATAATTTCAGCTTGTTCTTTAAGTACATATTTCTCTGAACAATTTCATCTTAACCATTTCATTTGACCTTCAGAAATAGAATCCAACCAATTGTTATAACAACTTGTAGCATGGAAGTGCCCGAGTTTGTGGGTTTCATGTAATTTTTCGTGCTTATATTTCCTTCTTTAATATAAATGTTTAAATCAAGGAATTTGATAGATACAGCACTTTCATTAAATATTGATTAAACATTAAAATCATTATCACTAAGAAAGGTTTTGAATGAATTTAAAGTTTCCACTCCCCCCCTTCCAGATAAAAAGGACATCATCAATATATCATGTCCAAAGCACCATGTTCGCCCCATAAGGATTGTTCTGCCAAATGTGTTGATCTTCCCAGTATCCCATGAAAATATTGGCATCAGTGGGGGCGAACATGGTGCCAATTGCTGTTCCAGCTTTTTGTAAATAAAAATCTTCCTGAAAATAAAAATAGTTATTGTGTAAAATGATGTCAATAGCCTTTTTTATAAAGCCTTTCATGTTATAATTTAGATTACTGTTGAGCAATGCTGCAAATATAGCCTCCAAACTTTGTTGATGATTTATAGTTGTTTAAAGTGACACATCATAGGTATCTTTCAGGTGTCTTTCTAATGGGTGCAAGGTGTGCGGTGCACACGGGCCCCTGGGTCCAGGGGGGCCCACACCGCACACCCTGCACCCATAGATCCCGAAGTGCTGCTCCGCAGAGCCGGGCCGGCACTGCCGGCACTGCAGAGCAGCAAACACTCACTGGGAAAATGGCGGTGGCCATTTTCCCAGTGATCTGCGCATGTGCAAAAAAGAGGTCCCTGGGAAAGTAGGTGCTGGCACCATTTTCCCAAAGCCCCGCACATGCACAGTAGATTCTGACATGAAGCCAGATTCTACAGCGCTGAAAGTGCGCTGAGCCTCTGACAGATAGGAGGGGGCCCAAACTGAGGCAGCACCCGGGCCCCCTCCTCTCTTAAAATGCCCATGGTTATGTAATATGATTGGTTGGAGAAAGTAATCCACAAAGTTGGATAAATTTGCAGTCACAGAGTTTTCGCTAGAGGCTAGGACTCTAATGGGGGTTCATGGGATCTTTGTGTACCTTAGTAGCATGTAAATTACTGGGACTTTTATTAAAAATGAAGCTCGATTCTTTTTCATTCAGCAGGTGTTTGTACTGTAACATTTTTGAGATAATTTCTGTAGGATCTCCTAACGAAGTAACTTTGGTCCAGGATGAGAGACGGAAGCAATGGTGATTTTTACGCAGATTGAGCTCATGTTTGCCATTGGGCATGCATATAAGCCGCGCTGCGCACCCCTGTGATTGTCTTGAGGTTCCGCATGCACAGAGAACCCGTTCGCAAAGTGAGAGACAGTTAGCCAGTATTTGGGGGAGGTAACAGGGGGATCATCAGAAAAATACAGTTTAAATGCTGTTACATGGCTGTGCATAAATTATCCATTGCGATTACATACACAGCACGAGAGCTCTCTGTGTGTAAGGAGAGATGCAGCGCCCTCTGTGGCTGGACACCTGTCACTACAGCAAGAGGGCTGCTCCATGTGAGTCGATGTTACAGATATTTACACCGGTTAGCAACGTCGTATATGGGAAGACAGCGGTGGGCGTCCTTATGTTTGGTTAAGCTTTGGAGCTATTAGCATATCTTTGCAGCTGCGTTCCATGGGCATTCACATTAGCGTCCATCGCTGAATCAGGCCCCGTTATTGTCCAGCTGTTTAAAGTTACTTATAAGAAATTGAGAGGAGATCCTACAGAAATTATTTAAAATAAGTATCTGCTGTTATGGGCTCAATAACACGAATACAACCTGGTGCTAAGCTCTGCAGAGTGATATGGTGTAATGTCCTCTGAGGAGCTGACATTAACAAGCCCCAGCGAATAATACTTCTAATAACCTGGGGGTACCTTTGTGCACGCAGGGGATCCCCCTGAACCACGAACCCTGATCACCTTGCAGTTATACAACAGTTACTCAAAACAAGGGGGTAGTAATTAGGCTAATTTGCAGAAAGTGATTCCTACAAGGGGGCACTATTTTCTCTTTTTTATGTGTAATTGATTATTTCAAAACATAACTGTAATTCAGTCTTCCTTGAAATAAATGGAAAAAATTGATTCTATTAGTTAAGTCTGAATGAGTCAATCCTTACAAAGCAAAACCATAGAGACATAGAAAGTGTTCATCTTTTAAACATAAGTCCGTCTGTGGTGATGGTATTCTTGTGACATACACAAGCAAAATCTTGAAAGGACCCCCCTCTCCATCAGCACAGATAAGTAACAAAAAAATCACACATTTGCCCCCACATGAAAAAACACATTGGCCCCTGAATGAAAAAAACCCCAGCACTTCAGGACAATATTGTTCTACACATCCTTCACATCCCTTCATACTTATCTACAACCTTCTATACTGCTCTACACCAATCTATGCTCCTCTACATCCCTCTATGCTCCTCTACTTCCTTCTATACTGCTATACCCCATCTATGCTTCTCTACTGCCATTTATACTGCTCCTCTACATCCCTCTATACTGCTCTACACAAATATATGCTCCTCTACATCCCTCTATACTGCCCTACACCCCTCTATGCTCTTCTACTTCCTTCTATACAGCTATACCCCATCTATACTTCTCTACTTCCTTCTATACTGCTCTACGTCCTTCTATACTGCTCTACACCAATCTATGCTCCTCTACACCCCTCTATGCTCCTCTACTTCCTTCTATACTGCTATACCCCATCTATGCTTCTCTACTTTCTCCTATACTGCTCTACATCCTTCTATACTGCTCTACACCAATCTATGCTCCTCTACACCCCTCTATGCTCCTCTACTTCCTTCTATACTGCTATACCCCATCTATGCTTCTCTACTTTCTCCTATACTGCTCTACTTCTCTCTGTACTGCTCTACACCAATCTATGCTCCTCTACTTCCTTCTATACTGCTATATCCCATCTATGCTCTCTATTTCCTTCTATACCGCTCTACATCACTCTATACTGCTCTATACCAATCTATGCTCCTCTATATCTCTCTATACTGCTCTACACCCCTCTATGCTCCTCTACTTCCTTCTATACTGCTCTACACCAATCTATGCTCCTCTACATCACTCTATACTGCACTACACCCCTCTATGCTCCTCTACTTCCTTCTATACCGCTCTACATCCTTCTATACTGCTCTACACCAATCTATGCTCCTCTACATCTCTCTATACTGCACTACACCCCTCTATGCTCCTCTACTTCCTTCTATACTGCTATACCCCATCTATGCTTCTCTACTTCCTTCTATACTGCTCTTCATCCTTCTATACTGCTCTACACCAATCTATGCTCCTCTACTTCCTTCTATACTGGTCTATACCAATCTAGGCTCCTCTACATCTCTCTATACTGCTCTACCCCATCTATGTTCCTCTACTTTCTTCTATGCTCCTCTACATCACTCTATACTGCTCTACACCCCTCTATGCTTCTCTACTTTCTTCTATACTGCTCTACTTCCCTCTATACTGTTCTAAATCAATCTATGCTCCCCTACTTCCTTCTATACTGCTCTATACCAATCTATGCTACTCTACAGTACATACATCTATACTGCTCTACACCAATATATGCTCCTCTACTTTTTTCTATACTGCTCTATTTCCCTAAATACTGTTCTAAACTAATCTATGCTCCTCTTCTCCCCTCTATACTGCTCTATACCAATTTATGCTCCTCTACATCCCTCTACACTGCACTACATATCTCTGCTCCTCTACTTCCTTCTATAATGCTCTACATAAATCTATGCTCCTCTACTTCCTTTTATATTGCTCTACACCCATCTATGTTCCTCTACATCTCTTTACTGCTCTACACCTCTTTATGCTCTTCTACTTCCTTCTATACTCCTCTACCCCCTCTATGATCTTCTACTTCCTTCTGTATTGCTCTATTTTCCTCTATACTGCTATACACCAATCTATGCTCCTCTACTTCTTTCTATTCCCCTCTCTACTGCTCTACACAAATCTATGCTCCTCTACATCCCTCTATACTGCTCTACATCCCTTTATGCTCCTCTACATCCCTCTATACTGCTCTACACCCCTCTATGCTCTACTTCCTTCTATACGGTGCTACACCCCACTGCTCACTATGCTCATCCACACCCCTCTATACTCCTCTACTCCCCTCTATGCTCCACTGCTTCCTTCTATACTGCTCTGCTCAGTGGCGGAACTAGAGAGCGGTGGGCCAAGGTGCAAGAATATGCTTTGCCCCCCCATCCATTCCTGGCACCCCAACATTTTTTCACCACCCCTCACTGCCCCCACCAGTCATTAAATCCTGTCCATCCAGCCCGTGTGTCAGCCTCATTCCCCCCCCTCAGCCCTAGCATGTCAGCCTCATTCTCCCCCCCAGCCCCAGAGTGACAGCCTCATTCTCCCCCCCAGCCCCAGTGTCAGCCTCATTCTCCCCCCCCCCCAGCCCCAGAGTGTCAGCATCATTCTCCCCCCCCAGCCCCAGTGTCAGCCTCATTCTCCCCCCCCAGCCCCAGCGTGTCAGCCTCATTCTCCCCCCCAGTGTGTCAGCCTCATTCTCTCCCCCAGCCCCAGCATGTCAGCCTCATTCTCTCCCCCAGCCCCAGCATGTCAGCCTCTTTCCCCCCCAAGCCCCAGCATGTCAGCCTCTCACCCCCCCAGCATGTCATCCTCTTTCCCCCAGCCCCATCCATGTCATCCTCTTTCCCCCCAGCCCCAGTGTGTCTCAGCCTACCCCCACCCCAGCGTGTCTCAGGCTTCCCCCCAGCGTGTCTAAGCCTTCCCCACCCAGCGTGTCTCAGCCTTCCCCCCAGCGTGTCTCAGCCTCCCCCCCAGCATGTCTCAGCCTCCCCCCCAGCGTGTCTCAGCCTCCCCCCCAGCATGTCTCAGCCTCCCCCCAAGCATGTCTCAGCCTCCCCCCCAGCATGTCTCAGCCTCCCCCCCCACCGTGTCTCAGCCTCCCCCCCAGCATGTCTCAGCCTTCCCCCCAGCGTGTCTCATCCTTCCCCCCCAGCGTGTCTCAGCCTTCCCCCCCAGCGTGTCTCAGCCTCCCCCCCCAGCGTGTCTCAGCCTCCCCCCCAGTGTGTCTCAGCCTCCCCCATAGCATCTCAGCCTCCCCCCCAGCGTGTCTCAGCCTCCCCCCAGCGTGTCTCAGCCTCCCCCCCAGCATGTCTCAGCCTTCCCCCCCAGCATGTCTCAGCCTCCCCCCCAGCGTGTCTCAGCCTCCCCCCCCAGCGTGTCTCAGCCTTCCCCCCCAGCATGTCTCAGCCTCCCCCCCAGCGTGTCTCAGCCTCCCCCCCCAGCGTGTCTCAGCCTCCCCCCCAGCGTGTCTCAGCCTCCCCCCCCAGCGTGTCTCAGCCTCCCCCCCAGCGTGTCTCAGCCTTCCCCCCAGCGTGTCTCAGCCTCCCCCCCAGCATGTCTCAGCCTCCCCCCCAGCGTGTCTCAGCCTCCCCCCCCAGCATGTCTCAGCCTCCCCCCCCACCGTGTCTCAGCCTCCCCCCAGCATGTCTCAGCCTTCCCCCCAGCGTGTCTCATCCTTCCCCCCCAGCGTGTCTCAGCCTTCCCCCCCAGCGTGTCTCAGCCTCCCCCCCAGCGTGTCTCAGCCTCCCCCCCAGTGTGTCTCAGCCTCCCCCATAGCATCTCAGCCTCCCCCCCAGCGTGTCTCAGCCTCCCCCCCAGCGTGTCTCAGCCTCCCCCCCAGCGTGTCTCAGCCTTCCCCCCCAGCATGTCTCAGCCTCCCCCCCAGCGTGTCTCAGCCTCCCCCCCAGCGTGTCTCAGCCTCCCCCCCCAGCGTGTCTCAGCCTCCTCCGCCCAGCATGTCCATACCATCACAGCCGGCTTACTTACCTTGTTTCCTTGGCCACTTCTCTCTCTTCCTCGCTGCTCCTCTCGATCCGCGGCTCCTCTTCATCTTCTCCCTTGAGCAGCCTGGCCCCTTGTTATGACACTGCGCACGTGACGTCATGACGTCACGCGTCCCGTGTCATTACAAGGGGCCTGGCTGCGGTGGGTGTCAGACTGTCATGTTGGAGCCGGAGCGGCCGAAGTGGGCCCACTCCGGTTCCAACCATTTACTTAATGGGAACCGGGTCGGCGGGCAGCGGCGCTGTCGGATGCAGGCGGCCATGGGCCCCTGCACCACAGCGGGCCCCGGAGCAAGGCACCGGCTGCACCGCCGCTAGTTGCGCCCCTGGCTCTGCTACTCTCTATACTGTTCTACACCAATCTATGTTCTTCTACTTCCTTCTATACTGCTCTACACCAGTTTATGCTCCTCTACATACCTCTACACTTCTCTACACCCCTCTTTACTGCTCTATACCCCTCTATGCTCTTCTACATCCCTCTATACTGCTCAACACTCCTCTACTTCTTTCTATACTCCTCTACTCCCCTCTATACTCCGCTACTTCCTTCTATACTGCTCTGCTACTCTCTATACTGCTCTACACCAATTTATGCTCCTCTACATCCCTCTACACTGCTTTACACCTCTCTATACTGCTCTACACCCCTCTATGCTCCTCTACATCTTTCTATACTGCTCAACACTCCTCTACTTCTTTCTATACTCCTCTACTCCCCTCTATATCCGCTACTTCCTTCTATACTGCTCTGCTACTCTCTATACTGCTCTACACCAATTTATGCTCCTCTACACCCCTCTATACTGCTCTACATCCCTCTGTGCTCCTCTCCATCCCGTTATATACTGCTCTACACCCTTCTATGCTCCTCTACATCCCTGCTGGTTAGCTCGAGCAGTGGCCATCTTTGTAATGGGTTCAATGGCCTCATGGGATTTGTAGTTTTTCATTAACTGCTCAGAGTATGAGCAATAAAAGATTAAATATAAATCCCATGTGCCACTCTTCTTCCTTCTCTGGACAGCCGGCTGGGGCTAGCTGGCAACTTTCAGCCTGTGAGGCAAACAGAAGCAGGTGAGCCTGACTTTTCTACCAGCACACTGCAATGTAGTGAAATGATACTGTAAATAGGTGTCACTATCTAGTTCAGTTATCCTCCCTGGCTATGGCAGGTCAGTTCTGACTGATTTATTAGTAAACTGAAGACATCAAAGCACCCAGCAGGCTCCTCTCAGCTCCTCCATTCTCACAGCAACGTCATTAGCTGACGTCTGCAACCAGTGGAGGAACCAGAAAAAAATGGCAGGGGAGGCACCATAATCAGGTGTGTGTTGGTGGAGGCTGAGGCTATGTACCTATGTCTGTGAAGAGGCTATATATAGGCATGTATCCACTGTGGACACAAAGAAAAACAAGGAGCTGCTGTGTCACAGCGGAGGCGCAAACTGCAAGGGGTATGAGTCCTTAGCAGCCCATTGCATTGCATAGTGGGCCCGATTCAGACTAACTCGCTAGGCTGCGTTCACATGCAGGTGTCAGCTGCCCAGGTATGCAAATCCCGCAATCGCATAGTAAGACATTACTACGCCCACTATGTCTTAGCATGCGAACGCAAGCCAGTCTTAAGACGCCCACTTGCCCTTCGTTACACACGTCATCTCCAGGAAATATATGAAACAATCAGTAACATCGAGAACCATCGGAGGCATACGCAGCGCTCGTGGTTGACCATACCCTACCGCAAGCACTGCAGTGTTTTAAACAGCCATGTGATGTGTACAATGACGCTGCGTCTTAATTATGCATGTCTTAGAAATGGCGTTTTGACGCTCGGACACGCCTGCGTTCACACCACCACACCCCCGTTTTCATGGACCTTCCCCTGTCACCACCCACAAACGGCAAATTCTGTCACTCAAACTAGCAGGCAGTCTGTGTACTCACTGTGTTCTCTTCCCGATCGCAGCGACTGGTTCGCACACGCGCAATGTGATGCATACGAATGCGTAGATCACGAAAATTGGCCAGCAGCATGTGAACGCAGCCTAGCGAGTGAGTCTGAGTCGGGCCCAGTGCCCGTTGTGATAATCCTATACAGAAACCTGACCATGCTGTACTGTTGCAAATATCTAAGGCAGCCTTCTTTAGATAGGGGCTCCTAGCCTAAAAGAATATTGTAGCAAAATAATAAAAAAAGAATTGTCACAAACAGAAAAGGAACTCCCTGGACCCCTCACACAACCAACATATGTGATTTACTGAGAGTCACAATGCTATACAGCAGACAGCATCTCATTGGCTGCCATATTGCAGATAGCATTGTAAACAGGGGCGTATCTACCCATTGGCCAGGATGGCACTCGCCAGGGGCGCCGCTTAGCAGTGCCACCAGTAGCCAAGGGGTGGACAAGTCCTCCGGGCCCCACAAGTGTAGGGCATACCGCAGTGAGAGCGGTCTGCCCTACACAGTTTACAAACAGACAGCTGCCAGTGGTGGCTGTGTGTTTGTAATAGCAGCCAGCTAATGAGAGTCTGCCTGACTCTCATTAGCTGCTGCGTCGTCCACGGAGGGAGCCGGCTGCATCTCACTCATGAGCTCCGTGTTCCGGCTCCCCCCGCAGCATGTGATGGGTGAGACGTCATACGTCAGTCATGACGTCTCTCCCATGCAAGAGAAGAGCTGCCAGGACTCTGACAGCGGCGGTCGCGTCAGGATCGGGGACCAGGTAAGTTGAAATTTGTTTTCTTCTTTGTGTGTGTAAGCCTGGCACGGGGGGGGCACTGAAATAGGGGGTGTCCGCTACTGGGGGCACTTTATGGGGGGGTGCCCGCTACTGTATTGGGGTTGCCACTACTGGGAGCAATTTAGGGGTGGTGGCCACTACTGTATAGAGGACTACTACTGGGGCACTGTATTGGGGGGGGACTACTACTGGGTACTATTAATGGGGGCACTGTATAGGGGGGACTACTACTGGGGGCACTGTATAGGGACTACTACTGGGTACTATTACTGGGGGCACTGTATAGGGGACTACTACTGGGTACTATTACTGGGGGCACTGTATAGGGGGGACTACTACTGGGGGCACTGTATAGGGGGGGACTACTACTGGGGGCAATGTATATGGAGGACTACTACTGGGTACTATTACTGGGGGCACTGTATAGGGGGGACTACTACTGGGTACTATTACTGGGGGCACTGTATAGGGGGGACTACTACTGAGGGCAATGCAGCATAGGGGGATTACTACTGTGGGCACTGTATATGGGGGCTACTACTGGGGGCACTGTATACGGAGGACTACTACTTGGGGCAATGCAGCATAGGGGGGATTACTACTGGGGGCAATGCAGCATAGGGGGAATTATTACTGGGGGCACGGCATAAGGGGGGTAGGGGGCGCCAGTACATTACATTGCCAGGGGCGCTTGGATCCCTAGATACACCCCTGATTGTAAATGCCATATTACACAGACTGTGGCCCTCATTCAGAGGCGGTCGTAAGAAGCGATCGCGCTCTCAGAATGAGGGCGGCCACTTTTAGTGCGGCCTCCTGGTTGCTAGCTAAGCTGTCGGTTACCACCCACAGCTTAGCGACCGACCAGGGTGATGGTCGCGATGGTCAAGACCATCGCGATCATCGGGCTTGCGATGAGACCCTGCGGTAGGGTCTCGTTGCCGCAAGCCCTGGAGTGCTTTTGGCTCAGAGCCAAAAGCACTCCCACTGACATCACTAGTGATGTCAGTGGGGCCGGACCCAGACGGTAGGCGTTCCCATGGGAACGCCTCCGTCTGGGCAGCAACGCCCCTGGCACGCCCACCAAAGGGGGCGTGCTGTCACTCACCATCGACAGCACGCCCCCTTTGGTGCGAGACCCATAACGACGGCTTGGCCGTCGCTATGTGGGTCTCGCGCATGCACACGACGGAACTCCCTCCGTCGTGCGCATGCGCACTAGGGCACTATCGACCCGCTTGCGAGCGCTCAGCGCTCGCGAGCGGGTCTGAATCAGGCCCAGTGTTCTCATATTGCAACATATTAGTATTTTCACACTACATCTTAATACAGTAGTCATTGTTAATATTCATTACATTATTATCTGTACACGAGGGAGTGAACTGTTATACTATCTTGAAATAAGAACATCTGCACATTTCAAAATTACAGACACTCGAAGGTTAGCAAAAATCATTCTCTGTAATATTATGCATTAACTTTATGAATAACTTTACAAGCACAGATCATCCATCTTGTCACAAAATGGAGTCTATACGTCAATAGCTTAATATCAGATTTATCATTTCCCATCTTTTATTCATAACTTTACCCTCTACCAGTGGTTCTCAAACTTGGTCCTCGGACCCCACACAGTTCACGTTTTGCAGGTCACCCAGCAGGTGCACAGATGTAATCATTACTCAATGACACATTTTAAAAGGTCCACAGGTGGAGCTAATTATTTCACTTGATTCAGTGTGGAGACATGAAAAACATGCACTGTTTGGGGTCCTGAAGACCGAGTTTGAGAATCTGTGCCCTATACTATCTACCTAAGAGAAACGTGTTCTTGCTATACTAACAGGTGCGTATACATATAAGCCCCATCTACAGGAACCTATACATAGGAACACCCCCCTCACCTTGGGAGCATTGACCCGTCCCCTGCTAGGGCAAGTCCACGGTCCTCAGTCTCTAATTGTCTTTCATTCTGTCCATCTTGTCATGAATATTCAAGGAATTGATGATATTCTTGCATAGTCCACATGTTTTCTTGTCATACTCAATGTGGCTGGTTCCACAAATGGTACAACTTGAAATGTCTTGGGAATAGATGTTATCATACACTTGAGATATCATCAAGGCCTTTGGTGTATTTTCCTTGGAGAAACAACAATCAAGTGTAAGTAACTTCTTAATCATAAAAATAACAAGTTTTATAGCAATATAAATGACTACAAACAAAGCTAAACCTTTATTAATAAGTGAAAGAATTCCTGATATCCATCTACTAAATTCATTAAACCATTTAGCTGGGTTTAATTAGGAAAACCATTAATTATCATCAAGATCATACTCTGGATCACTATGTGTTTTCCTGAACTGGTCTTTTCATTTCTTTATTTTTCATATGGTCTTGTATCAGGTCATAAAAGTTATAAGCTATATACATTACAACAGGCTAGTCTCACTATATGAACTTATCAAGCAGCTGTATGGTAGTGAATGATCAGTCTAAACTGTCCTATAACCTTTACTTTAAATTGCAGTTCATTAGTGATCATTTTCAGCACATCAAATATTTCATCTGTAACATTATCAAACAATTTGGTTAAAGCTTCTATATTGTAATCATACCATACACTGAATCTAGATATTGTTACTGCTTCCTGTCTCTTGATATACCACTATTTATTAGGGATGTGCAGGCTCGGTTCTACTCGGTTCCGTTCGGTTCTTTTTACCGAATCTTATTGGCTATCCAAAACTCGTGACAGCTGAAACCCAATAAGATCCGGTAAAAAGAACCGAACGGAACCGAGTAGAACCGAGCCTGCACATCCCTACTATTTATGCAGTTACTCAGCTTAATACTTGTGATAAAAACGCAAAGTTTTAAAACTAAAATGAAAACTATAACAAAACAAAGTTAAGTATACATCCCCACAAGCATTTGTCTGGCTTGGGGCCTAGCAAACCATCCATTCATAATATCAAATTACTCCAAATCACTCCCTTGGATGAAGACCTTGCAATAGGAGGCATATATTCAGGTGTCCTTCCCATGAAGTTTCACTGAAATAAGTGTAGTCAACAGGTTTTGGAATAAACTTTCAAATCTGGGCTCCATAGCCTTCCTGGTATGTTTCCAAATTGTCATCCATTCTCCTGGTTGTAAACAGTGGGTACCTGTATCAAGATAATGGACTGGAATAGATGAAAACACCTATGTATTTTAGTTAATTGTTTTTGTAAGATTGATATATAGTACACCATATCTGCAGTTGACCTTAATCATGATTTTCTTAATTATCTTAATTGCCTTGGCCATTATCTTTGCATCTGCCCTCCAACATTCCTACCTTCCAGGCTAGTGACTGATGAGGCTCATACAAGAGGACATCACATCCAGAGCATTTGGGCAGTGGTATAAAATCAGTTTGTATCCTTTGTTGAGAACACTGAGTCTGGGGAGTACTTTTCAAAGGGGTTGGAACAGTCTTACCCGGATTGTTCAATGCACATATTAGACACCTTGTTTCAAAGGCCTGTGCTGTCTGTGCAAAACCCAGAGCTATCCAATTACAGTTGATGATAGCCACCATTGTATCTTTCCCCAAGTGCACCTCACCATGTATTATCTGGGTCATAACTAGGTAAAGTGCTTTTGGTAGACATAAACATTGACCTTCCCCCACTCAACAATTGTCTTTAGCTCCTAGCTTTGCTTTTGTCAGGATCTGGAGCTTTGTGAGGGTACTTTAAGTCAATCTTGGGGGTGGGATCTACCACATAAGTGGGTTGCCCTTGGGAGCAGTGACTTATGGCAGCAGCATGTGCAGCCTGGTCTACCAGTCTATTGTCTTCAGCTTTGGGTTTAGTCTCTCAAGTGTACCCTCATTTTTATCACTACAAGCATTTGGGATAACTGGAATGCAGTAGACAGTGCTTTGACATGGCTAGCATATAAATTTAACACAACACAATTGAAAAAGAATAACACAATCGATAAAGAAAAAGTGTATATTTTCAGTGTCCTCCTTGACACCGTCACAATTTATTTATTTATTTTATTTAATACCAGTTATTTATACAGCGCACACATAATCCGCAGCGCTTTACAGAGAATAGTTGGCCATTCACATCAGTCCCTGCCCCAGTGGAGCTTACAATCTATGTTCCCTACCACATGCTCACCAGGGTAAATTTTTGTTGGGAGCCCATTAACCAACCAGTATATTTTTGGAGTGTGGGAGGAAACAGGAGCACCCGGAGGAAACCCACGGAAGCACAGGGAGAATATACAAACTCCACACAGTTAGGGCCACGGTGGGAATTGAACCCATGACCTCATTGCTGTGAGGCAGTAAGGCTAACCATTACACCGTCTGTGCTGCCCCAATTTACTGTTGTTTATCACTATTCTCTATCCTCCCATCTTTTGAAACCTGCGGGAGCAATGACGCAGGATTCAATCATTGTACATCCTCTAAAAGTGACATTACTTATACAACAAAGCTACCTCGTATTTCGTAAGCCTAACAATAGATAAATACTTTTTTTTAAGCTTTACTCAGGATTTTATAACTCCATATGATACTATAAGGGTTAAGGGGTGTCCTAACACTATGTCAGCACATTACAGGGACTAGGTGACAAGAGTTTCCATGTGATTGTTCAAGGACCCTGTGAGCATGTGAGTTAGACTCATGACAAAACAGTATAAATGGCTTACTATAATCAGGTAAAACTAATGCTGATGCATTGATAATATCTTGTTTTACAAAATTATAAACTTCAATTTATTCATATATTAATGCAAGGGGATCCTGTTGTATAGATCCCTTGATTGCATTATACAAAAGTTATAATTTATTTTCATAAGGTATCCATCTATTTTAGATACCCTATAATATTTGCTGTGTAGAATATTCAGTAATGCTATTATTTCATGTAAACACTCCTGCTTTGAGTTAACATATAAAAGTAAATCGCCCACATATCGTATAACGATTATGATTGCACTGGCAAGAAGCCAATCTTTTAACATTACGGCTTATAGCACCCCCTTGTGGAAGTTTAGTCTAAACATACTGCTTCTTTTGTTAGGGACTGAAAGCAGTAAAAACTATGAGATTGTTAGTATGCCATTTAGCAAGCTGTGCAGATTATGTACAATCGATGTATTACTTTGTAACCTTTTATTAATCTCTCATGATTCATTCTAAAAGTCCGACATCCACAAAGTTCTGCTGCTTGCCATTATGCTAGAGCAGAGAATGGGAAGTGAGAGACCGTGTGTCACAGTAACCCCTCGAAAGTAAAGTGAAATCACGATCCTATAGCAGTCATTCATTTAAATCCCCCCGTTTGTCAAACTAAAATAGCATTGGACAAAGAAGGGGGAAAATTACTGGGCTGCAGTCGGGAGGTGAAGCGAGTGTACAGTCAAAGTATACCAATGGTCAGTATGGATTACATAAATCCACGCAAAAGGGTAATTGTAACAGCATAAATACCATATAGTACAGAAAAATAGAAGTACGGGGTATAAGAAGCCTGATCCATCAACGAGTTTGCTGTATAGTACAGGTTGAGTCTCCCATATCCAAATATTCCGAAATACGGAATATTTTAGCATGACTGAGAAAGTGAAACCTTTGCTTTCTGATGGTTTAATGTACACAAACTTTGTTAAAAGCACAAAATTATTAATATACAGTATAAAATAACCTTCAGGCTCTGTGTATAATATGTATATGAAACATAAATGAATTTCATGTGTGTACACAAACTTTTTTTAATGCACACAATTATTAAAAATATTGTATAAAATGACTTGCAGGCTGTGTGTATAAGGTGTATATAACACATAAATGCATTCTGTGTTTAGATTTGGGTCCAATTCTCAAGATATCTCAGTATGGTATGCAAATATTCCAAAATACGGAATATTCCGATATCCAAAATACCCCTGGTCCCAAGCATTTTGGATATGGGAGACTCAACCTGTATTGGGTACAATTTTTGTGAATTTATGTTGTATTGTCCTTACTATATTTCGCCGTCTTCACAGGGACATTCTTTTCCCTAGCACTTTTCACTACCTTATCTTTTTCTCTCATCATTCTCAGTGTTTGTATGTTATGTTAGTCCGATTTTAGTTTGAACCTAATAAAAATTATATTTTACATGTACTATATGCTGATTAGCTATAAGAGTGCACCATTATAGAGTCTTGGATTGGGTCTTAGGACCCCTTTCCTTTCCCTCTTTCTTGTGCATTGTTTTACTCTGAGCTGCACCACCACAACTCCAATAATATATATATACCTATAGGAACACTGTGGAGGTAGCCCTCTTTTTCAAGTTTTGATTGATAAACGAAAGGTATATATCCTGTTATTTACCTCTCTCTAATCATATGGTGATATTGTTACTTGTGCGGTGAGCACCTTCCTTTTCCCCCTGTTTCTGTCCTTCATTTTGCTTATCCACATTATGTCAGGGCTTATATACCCACTATCATTAGTCTTGATCAGATTCTGCTGTTCAGTTCTGAACCAGTTACGGTCACATGGTATTTCAAAGTGTAAAACATTATAAAATTATAAAAACATGTGCAATTTGAATACATCTGCCTCGTGGTCTATTATAAATAAATACTTTTATATCTATGAAACAGATAGAGAGAATAAGTATAAATAATAATATATAAAAAGATTTTACTCACAGCCATCTCGGCGCTGGAACACCGGAAATTGCTACGAGCCTGATGTACTGCTCATGTCGAGGGGGCTTTTCAGCCAATGGGAGTAAGTATCTAGTTTGTCTGTTAAAGGGTCAGTCCTTAGTGTGCCATGGTTCATCAAGTGATGAGAAAGATAAAAAAGAGAGGAGATAGAAATGTTGTTTCAAGATTGCTAAGCAACCGTTGTGACACATCAGGTCATGTGAGCGCAACTTATATGAGCTCTGGTGGTTGCTACGCAACCAAATCTAATCAGTGGTTTTAAACAAAATTAGTTATTTGTAAGTGGCTATCCAGATATCGAGATGGCTGTGAGGAATCCACAAACTGGTCACAATATAAAAGGTAAAATGTGGGGAAGAACATAAATGTGAATATTCTAACTAATCAGATGTGTGATACACACCAAGGGGGTTATGAAAATGTACAATCACTTACATTCCATTTGGAATGTTACTAAATGGAAACATTTATAAATAAATATCAGACAACATATATAAAAAATAATGATAATAATAAGAAAAAAAAAAATATAATAATGAAAATTAGAAAACAAATAATAAAATTTGTAACTATATATATATATATATATATATATAAAAACATGTACAGTTGGTATCTAATATCATAAACAAAAGATCATATAGAGGGTAAGTAGAGGACTGTAGGAGGTAGTGTAACATTTGTTATATATAATATGCAAACATTATATTGATATTGATTTGTCACTTGCTGGGATAGCCATCAGGAAAAGGTATCAGGATATTCTTAAAGATCAGTGGTACATATTAATAACAGTAGGAATGGTTATAATTTGTACCCATCTCTATTCTAACCTTGACCATATCTGATTCTTCATAGATGTATTGAGGAAACTATGGATGGATGTGGTGAGGATGAAGTGGAGGTAGTAGGTAGGAGAAAGAAAGGAAAGTTGATAGATGGAGTCTAGTACTGCATTGAATAATGTCTCTGGAGGAATGGGCAAAGGTGGTGGGAAGTTTGAGGACAGCCAAGGTGAATGGCGGGGCTGGATAGCCCCTGGAATTCACTATGGTGGTATGTCTAGATCCTACCTGATAGCATTTAGTTCAACTGCCTCATTCAAACCATCTGGATATATGGTATTGAGTTCATACATCCAGTATAGTTCTTGTTGGCAGAGTTGTTGCTATCTGTCTCTGCCTCTGTTGGTAATCTGGATGTGTTCGACCCCTATAATTTTGAGAGTTGATGGGTTGCTCTGATGCATGTCAAGGAAATGCCTAGAGATACTGTGATTCATGACTTTATTATTGATATTTCTCCTATGTTCTAGGATCCTCTTTTTTAGTGAATGTGTGGTTCTGTCCACATAAAAACATGGACAACCGCAGGAGAGTAGATAAATCACAAACTTGGTTTCGCAGTTTATAAATTGTTTGATCTCAAATTCTGTGTCTATATCTGATGTTTTGAAGGTCTTTTTACCATGTTGTACATGGTTACATGTGATGCATTGTGTTTTATCGTATTTATAAAAGCCCTTTGGAGGTGATGGTAACCAAAGATTATCTATGGTCTTCTCTGGTTGATATGTCTTTATGTGGCTGGGAGCCAGGATGTTCCTCAAGTTGGTGTTCTTTTTATAGATTTGTTGGTTCTGATGGTATACAATATCGTAATGAAGGATCACTTTTAAGAATGGTGTAGTTTTTCTTAATTATATTTTTAATATCACCTGAACAGTTGTTATATTTAGATATAAATAATAAAGAGTCCTCCTCTGAGGGTTGGTGTTTCTTATTTTTATGTATATTTCCTTTATCTTTGAAGATGAGGTCTTTTTGATCTAGTTTATTGGTATGATCTATCTCTAAAGTTGTTAATAGTGTCTTCAGCTTGTCTCTGGAAAATCTCCTGTGTTGAGCAGTTTCTTCAGATACTATAAAGTTGGCCCTTTGGGATATTGGTTTTCCAAGGTTTGTGGTGGCTACTTTTAAAGTGCAAGGTTTTTGAAAATTGGATGTTATTATTTTATTATCAACTACCTGTAAAGTGACATCTAAAAAGTTGATCGTTCAGGGGTTGTAGGTATGTGTAAAGTGCAAATTATAATTGTTATTATTTAAATATTTCACAAATGAGATGGCAGTTTCTAGGGTTCCGTTCCAAATGATAAAGAGGTCATCAATATAGCGGCCGTAGAGCACCAGGTTCACCGCATAGTGCCCCCCTCCACATGGTGAGTCTCAAAGTCTCCCATGTAGCGATTAGCATAACTAGGGGCGAACCTGGTGCCCATTGCCGTCCCCATAATTTGTAAACAAAAATATCCTGAAATAAAAAATAATTATGTTCTAAGAAAAATTTGATGGCCTCAATTATGAAATATCTATGAGGTTGATTGAGATATCCATCTAAATTCAGTCTGGAGCGTATTACTCTTAGACCTAAATCATGGGGAATGTTAGTATATAGTGCTGTGACATCTAGTGTTAAGAATGCGTAAGTGTCTTGCCAAATTAAACCATGAATTTTCTCTAAAAAGTCGGTGTGTCTTTAATGTGTGACTTTAAAGAAAACACCATTATTTGCAGTAACTTGCAATGGCTTTGTCTTTTGTAAATACTGTATTGGACCATCCAGGCCAGTGGCCGGGACTACAGAGGAGGTCAAATGTTCTGGTGAGATTAATTTGAACTGAATAACATTTTAGCAGCCCCAGATGGATACAATATATTGTGTGACAGTAGGACTAGTTATATTGGGAGGTCTGTGACTCTGGGGCTATCTTCCTATGCTTGTTTGTCTGTGTTCTGTTCTGTTCTGGGTTCACTGAGACAAGGGCAATCCTTTTCTATACATTCTCACATCTCCAGTATTTTGTAAATTAACCTCGTAATCCCCATGTTACCTTCACAATAATTCACAATAATCGTTACATTCCAACACTTGTTGTAAATACTTCAATGTTACAGTCTAACTTACTCATTGTAGGTAATATATATGTAAGTAGCAATAACTTAATAAGTCCTTGTACATGATAAGGAAGAGGTGGACAGAATTACTTACACTGTCCCTGTAATACCACAACCATACATTTATACATATTTATGTAGTATCAATAAAACAAAGGCCAATAGCAAAAAATAAAAAAAACACTTTTGCAACAAGACAAAGGCTCATACTTACAAAGTAAGGCAGATCAACTCTCAAAATAAAACTGCCTGTTTAGCATTTGCTATGATATTCACTGAGCCTCTTGTGAACAATTATGCCATACTTTCAAATGCTTGAATATTTCACTATCATCACATTTAGATTTATGCATCTTCTTAAGCCTATTAATTCTTGTTCATAATTTCTTTTTACATTTAAAATCATAAACAATTTAGCTCTCTCCACAATTTAATTGAGGATGTTCACATTTCCATGTATTTGTCTTACAGGAATCTATGTATTTCTTATCCTCATCCTAACTTCTGGTATCTCTTCTGGGTTCAGTATATAATACCTTCAGTCTACAAACTACAATTTACAGTACCACAGTTCTAAATCATCACATGCTTGACAGTCTATATTGGGACATAGCTACTTATTTTGTAACAATATTCTTTACTGAACAATTTGGACCTACTGTCCTTATAGGCGTTTCTTCAAAATAATTGTAAAAGTACATAGAATTAACTTCTTTTTCCCTTTCTTGTGACTCTTTCTCTAACACTTTTATCCAATTTAAAAGTTTGCCCTCAAGTTTGTTACTCTTTATGCAGGGGCCATATGACTTACGTATCTGTTGTAAATTAATCGGATCAAGTGTGTCATTTCCATTCCTTCTGTCGCCCCAGGACCTAAAACTATATGTATAATATCTATGGGGGTCTGACAGCTGGACAGATGTTTGTTGTCTGCATTACCTATTTCTGTGGGTTCACCAAAACCCTATTCCATGGGTTCATCAAAACCCTATACTTTTGGTTTATCAAAACCCTATACTGTGGAATTATCAAACCCTATACTGTGAGGCAGCTCCTATTTAGAGGAAGAAGCCAGACAGATTTCTTTGTATCCTTTCTGTTACTAAAGTGGGTCTACTTAGTAGTTCTGGGCACACTATAACCGTACCTTTGGGATATAGATTGCCTGGTAAAGTAGTTACAAACAAATCCCAAAATTCTCCTACTATGGTCTGGAGATAATCTCCATCAATATGGCAACCTACCAACAAACAAAAGTTTCTTCTATGTCTATTCACTCTGGAAGTATAAAGATCACAAGATGTATCAAGGGACAATACTTATGCTAATCAGGGAAACAAATTATCAGACTGTTAAACACAATAACACATTTGCATTTCTCATATTTAAATCTATAAGGATTATAGTCTGTATACATTTTTAAAGATTCATTAGACATGTCAATTCATAAAATGAAACCAAAACAAAAAAAACAATAGTCTGAGAAACACATATATCCATACCTGAATCCCTAGGCAAACACAGGAGTTCCCCAAAACAGCACAGTCTAACTTGAGCAGAAAACTACTGATCCCGGGGTTAAAGTTAGAATCCACTGTCCTGGTCACTCCCGACGTGTCCGCCCTCGGATCAGCATAGGACATCTCGGTATGGGAACCTCCAAGTTTGACAGATCAATTAATAAATCTTCTATGGTTAATCACTGACCAAAGCTCATTTATTGTATGTCAGAGTATGTATGTTGCAGAGTAATCTGGAGAGGTGAATCAACACACAACCACCAGCCTTGTGCATTAAGATTCCTCTGACTATAATTACGTGTCATAAAATAATATAAAGCACAGTGTTCTCACATTGCAACATATTAGTATTTTTATACTACATCTTAATACAACAGTCATTGTTAGTATTCATTACATTATTATCTATACACAAGGGAGTGAACTGTTAGGGAGTTTAGAATACACGGTCTATTCATATACTATCTTGAAATAAGAACATCTGCACATTCCAAAATTACAGAAACTTGAAGGTTATCAAAAATCATTCTCTGTAATATTATGCATTAACGTTATGAATAACTTTACAGGCACAGATCATCCATCTTGTGACAAAATGGAGTCTATATGTCAATAGCTTAATATCAGATTTATTAGTAGTAAGAACAAACAGGATGACAGCTGAGGGATAGTATTAGTACTAGGGACATTGATGATGCTGGAATTAGAATTAGTAGTAGTGCCAGAGACACAGATAACAGATGTAGTGTAGTAGTAGGGATATACATGACAGCCAGTAAAGGTGGTGGGAGCAGGGCCGATGCAAGGTGTCTGGGCACCCTAGGAAACATTTCACTCACCACCCCTGCACCCTTCAATACTTACTATGCCAAATATTAGTGATGGTAATTTATAACACAGAGCCCCAAATTCATACTGTGCCTCATAACTGTGCCCCCAATTCATAATGTTATGTACCACAATTCATTATATGCCACACGTCTGTATCCCTAATTCATAATTATGCTACATATCAATGCCTCCAAAACATAATATGCCACCCATTTACACCCCCAATACATAATATGCCACACATTTGTGCCCCCAATACATGTGCCACACAACTTTGCAAGAAAGTGATTGTATGCCACATAGCCATGAATTATGCCACACACCCTAAATTCTTTATATGCCAAATAGCTGTGCATCCAGTACATTATGCCAACCATCCATTCCACAATATATTTATGCCACACATCTGTGCTCCAATATATGCCAGTACCCATTACCCTCCACATACACACACTCCCCCTGCCATCACTCATTAAACACACACACACTAACCCTGTCAGCACTCAATAAAACCACCCCCAGACACACTAAACCTACATGTCTGGGACTGAAAGAGACATCCTTTTTTGTGTGGACTCAACGGCGCCCTCCAGTGGCCGGTTCCCCTAGACAGCCACCTAATGGTAGCACTGGCTCTGGGTGGGAGTGATAATAGTAGTGGGGACTGGGTGTGGGTAGTAGTGACACATGGCAGCTGGGGGAGGAGGTGGGGGTGATAGTAGTAGTAGTAGTGACTGGGTGTGAGTAGTAGTGACACATGGAAGTTTGGGGAGATGGTGGGGGTGATAGTAGTAGTAGGGACTGGGTGTGGGTAATTGTAGTGATGGAATGTAGTCGGCATCCTGGCATTCGGGATGCCGATGGTCAAAATACCGGTGCCAGAATCCCGACAACAAAATCCTGAAGGTAAGTATCAGGGGTTAGGGGGTGGTTAGATTTAGTATAGGGGTTAGGTACTAGGGGGAGGGTTAGGGTTAGGCACTAAGGGGGATGGCTAGGTTTTGGGTGCAGAGAGGAAGAGGTTAGGTTTAGGCACTAGGGAGGGAGGATATGGTTAGGCATTGGGAAGGGAGGGTTAGTATTAGGCTATCTTACCTAGTGCTGTCGGGACTCTGAATGATGGGATGCCATTGTCAGTACTCTCACCAGCAGCATCTTGACTACTGGGATTCCATACCCAACCCATAGTGACACATGGCAACATGGGGAGGTGGTGGGGGTGATAATAGTAGTAGGAACACATGGCAGCAGTGGGATGAGGTGGGGGTGATAGTAGTAGTAGGGACATTGAGGGTAATTGCAGTGACACATGGCAGCAGTGGGATGAGGTGAGGGTGATAGTAGTAGTAGGGACATTGTGTGGGTAATTGTAGTGACACATGGCAGCAGTGGGATGAGGTGATGGTGATAGTAGTAGTAGGGCATGGTATGGGTAATTGTAGTGACACATGGCAGCAGTGGGATGAGGTGGGGGTGATAGTAGTAGTAGGGACATGGTGTGGGTAATTGTAGTGACACATGGCAGCAGTGGGATGAGGTGGGGGTGATAGTAGTAGTAGGGACATGGTGTGGGTAATTGTAGTGACACATGGCAGCAGTGGGATGAGGTGGGGGTGATAGTAGTAGTAGGGACATGGTGTGGGTAATTGTAGTGACACATGGCAGCAGTGGGATGAGGTGAGGGCGATAGTAGTAGTAAGGACTTGGTGTGGGTAATTGTAGTGACACATGGCAGCAGTGGGATGAGGTGGGGGTGATAGTAGTAGTAGGGACATGGTGTGGGTAATTGTAGTGACACATGGCAGCAGTGGGATGAGGTGAGGGCGATAGTAGTAGTAAGGACTTGGTGTGGGTAATTGTAGTGACACATGGCAGCAGTGGGATGAGGTGGGGGTGATAGTAGTAGTAGGGACATGGTGTGGGTAATTGTAGTGACACATGGCAGCAGTGGGATGAGGTGGGAGTGATAGTAGTAGTAGGGACTTGGTGTGGATAATTGTAGTGACACATGGCAGCAGTGGGATGAGGTGGGGGTGATAGTAGTAGTAGGGACTTGGTGTGGGTAATTGTAGTGACACATGGCAGCAGTGGGATGAGGTGGGGGTGATAGTAGTAGTAGGGACTTGGTGTGGGTAATTGTAGTGACACATGGCAGCAGTGGGATGAGGTGGGGGTGATAGTAGTAGTAGGGACATGGTGTGGGTAATTGTAGTGACAGATGGCAGCAGTGGGATGAGGTGATGGTGATAGTAGTAGTAGGGCATGGTGTGGGTAATTGTAGTGACACATGGCAGCAGTGGGATGAGGTGGGAGTGATAGTAGTAGTAGGTACTTGGTGTGGGTAATTGTAGTGACACATGGCAGCAGTGGGATGAGGTGGGGGTGATAGTAGTAGTAGGGACATGGTGTGGGTAATTGTAGTGACACATGGCAGCAGTGGGATGAGGTGGGGGTGATAGTAGTAGTAGGGACATGGTGTGGGTAATTGTAGTGACACATGGCAGCAGTGGGATGAGGTGAGGGCGATAGTAGTAGTAAGGACTTGGTGTGGGTAATTGTAGTGACACATGGCAGCAGTGGGATGAGGTGGGGGTGATAGTAGTAGTAGGGACATGGTGTGGGTAATTGTAGTGACACATGGCAGCAGTGGGATGAGGTGGGAGTGATAGTAGTAGTAGGGACTTGGTGTGGGTAATTGTAGTGACACATGGCAGCAGTGGGATGAGGTGGGGGTGATAGTAGTAGTAGGGACTTGGTGTGGGTAATTGTAGTGACACATGGCAGCAGTGGGATGAGGTGGGGGTGATAGTAGTAGTAGGGACATGGTGTGGGTAATTGTAGTGACACATGGCAGCAGTGGGATGAAGTGGGGGTGGTAGTAGTAGGGACATTGTGTGGGTGATTGTAGTGACAGATGGCAGCAGTGGGATGAGGTGATGGTGATAGTAGTAGTAGGGCATGGTGTGGGTAATTGTAGTGACACATGGCAGCAGTGGGATGAGGTGGGGGTGATAGTAGTAGTAGGGACTTGGTGTGGGTAATTGTAGTGACACATGGCAGCAGTGGGATGAGGTGGAGGTGATAGTAGTAGTAGGGACATTGTGTGGGTAATTGTAGTGACACATGGCAGCAGTGGGATGAGGTGATGGTGATAGTAGTAGTAGGGCATGGTGTGGGTAATTGTAGTGACACATGGCAGCAGTGGGATGAGGTGGGGGTGATAGTAGTAGTAGGGACTTGGTGTGGGTAATTGTAGTGACACATGGCAGCAGTGGGATGAGGTGGGGGTGATAGTAGTAGTAAGGACATTGTGGGTAATTGTAGTGACACATGGCAGCAGTGGGATGAGGTGAGGGTGATAGTAGTAGTAGGGACATTGTGGGTAATTGTAGTGACACATGGCAGCTGGGGATGAGGTGGGGGTTATAGTAGTAGGGACATGGTGTGGTTAATTGTAGTGACACATGGCAGCAGTGGGATGAGGTGGGGGTGATAGTAGTAGTAAGGACTTGGTGTGGGTAATTGTAGTGACACATGGCAGCAGTGGGATGAGGTGAGGGTGATAGTAGTAGTAGGGACTTGGTGTGGGTAATTGTAGTGACACATGGCAGCTGGGAATAAAGTGGGGGTGATAGTAGTAATAGGTACTGGGTGGTAGTAATTGCAGTGACACATGGCAGCTTGGGAGGAAGTGGGGGTGATAGTAGTAGTAGGAACATGGTGTGGGTAATTGTAGTGACACATGGCAGCTGGGGGAGGTGGCAGGGTAATAATAGTAGCAGGGACTTGGGGCCTGATTCAAAGTTGGGAATAGAGTGAGATATCTCTCTCAACTGTGAACCTGAACAAACCATATTGCAATGCAAGGGGTGTAAATACATAAAAAAAAATTACATGTAGGGTAAATACTGGCTGATTTTGCATGTAGTCCACAAATACTGCACAGCTTTATTATTACTCTACAATTTAGATGTCAGTTTGGAA
This sequence comes from Taudactylus pleione, assembly GCA_031769625.1. Classification (NCBI taxonomy): domain Eukaryota; kingdom Metazoa; phylum Chordata; class Amphibia; order Anura; family Myobatrachidae; genus Taudactylus; species Taudactylus pleione. Next base: position 2,541,640 of record JAUIMM010000026.1, read on the forward strand.
ACACTCCTCCCAAATCTAAATCTCTCTGCACATTTTAAATATGCCCCACCTGCAGTGCAGCATGGTGTCACCAAGATGATCAGTTGAGAGAGATATCTCACTCTATTCCCAAGTCTGAATCAGGCCCTTGGTGTGGGTAATTGTAGTGACACATGGCAGCTGGGGGAGGTGGCGGGGTAATAATAGTAGCAGGGACTTGGTGTGGGTAATTGTAGTGACACATGGCAGCTGGGAGAAGAGGATGACAGCCAGGTGCCCCCCCTTCTGAATCCACAAATGCCCATTACACCCATAAATACTGGCTGGCTACTGAGCAGCTTCCCTGCATTCTCCCTGTTTGCGAGAGCTCATGGCAGGAGCAAGGGGCAGTCGTGTATTCAACAGCGTTTGTCATGTACTGTAGTTTGCATACTGTCCCTTGCTCCCAGTGTAGGTTCTCACAGACAGGGAGAGACTAACCTGACACTGCAGAGGGTGAGGCAATGTCATCATCAAACCTCAGAAGCGGCAGACTCCTGAGAGTTTTAAAAATTTTTACAGCACTGGCCCCCACCCTCCGTGGCCACTGGCATCCCACCACCACAATTGCCTGGTACCGTCATCCAAGGCACTAGCCCCCAGTATAGAGCTTACCTTTTACTGGCTAAAAGTCCATATCTCATCTTCTGGTCCAACTGGTGAGCTCACTGTCAGCTGCTCTCTGTTATGGATGTGCTGTAATATCAATTTATGATGAGGAGCAGAGACTGCGGACCACATAGTGTATATAGAGGTGGAAGCTGTGACAATGCAAGGCTGGAGCTCTCCCTCCTTTTGAATATGATGAAGCTTGGACAGAGCAGCACTGTGCCTGACAGCCAGGAGACAGGCAGAGGAACCTTCCCGGCTGTCAGGTATCTGCATACAGAGTGGAGAGGTGGCCTTAGTGCTGCAGAAATATACCGACCTGGGGATCAAATGGCATCCTGCCCCCCGGCCCAGCCTGCCTCTGCCGGCCATGTCCCTCGGGCTGACAGGTGACTCAGGCTGAATATCGGCGACCCAATCCATGCATGACTGGGTGCAGGGGTAGCGATGGACCCTCAAGGCAGCCCGGACACCATAGAAGCCGCACCCCATGAACCAACGGTAGTTATGCCAATGCTTAACTGCATATGTATTGTGTTATGTGGAATTTATTATTAAAGGTACTGTATTTTACTATTCTACATTGTTTCCTTCCATTCCATATATGGCATCTTTGTAGGGGATACTATCCGTCTGACTATGGGAAAAGACTACAAGTGCAATTGTTTGCTTACATTCTAGTAAGTAGGATACCAAAAGGTGCATCTCAAAGTGAATTTCCATATCATATATAGGTCAGTATGGGGAATGGAGATCTTCTGGAATCACATTTACATGTACACTATATTGTATATATTTTCAATTTTTGGGGGCATATGGTGGAAACCTTGTAGAGATAGAAGCTCTTATATGAAAGATTTTCCAGTTGATCCACATACAGTATTTAAAAAAGGTGCCTGGGTGAGAACTTTCTGCCTTTTTTTTTCTTGATGCAATTTGTATTTGGTGAAAAGTGAAACACTTTGGGGCATATTCAATTGTGTGCGAGAATAGCAAAAAATCTGCACCTGCAAGGTTTTTCCTGCAGGTGCAGGTTTTTGCTATTCTATTAGGTGCAGGTTTTTTGCTATTCTATTAGGTGCGGGTTTTTTGCTATTCTATTAGGTGCGGGTTTTTTGCTATTCTATTAGGTGCGGGTTTTTTAAAAAACACAAACCGGGAGGTTTTTTTTCACGCATCTCCTGAGCAAGTGTGATTTCTCCTAAAATCGATGATTTTAGGAAAAATTACCAGGACTTGCTCTGACACCCCTGTGGTACCCTCCCTGAGGACTAATTAAGCAATTGGAAGTATCCAATTAGCTTAATTATTCCTTAATTACTCACCTTCCGAAGCGCTGTCTTCTGCATCTCCTTCTGCATCCAGCGTCGGGAGACGACTCTTCTGTAGCAGGGTGAGTATGTCAGTGTGTGTGCTGTATGTAAGTGTGTATGAGTGAGTGAGTGTGTGTGTGTGCATGAGTGTGTGTGACCCCCCCAGTGCAGTGTGTGTGGCCCCCCCGGAAATGGTGCTCCCAGCAGCCCTTGCTCCTCCCATCAGCCCCCGGGACTCCCAGCAGAGAGGGGCTCTAGTAAGAAGAGAGGGGAAGCCACTGGGAGCCACGGAGACCCCCTACCAGGTAGGTGTTTTTATTTTCATTTTACGCGGCGCAGGGTTTACAGAGCTGAAAACCCCGCGACCACTATTTTTGTAATTGAATACCACGGGTAGCTGGAGCGCGCATACCCGCGGTATTCCGGAATTGGGCGTGAGGTGCGCAAGGTGTTTAACTCGCTAAACCTTGCACCCAATTGTATATGCCCCACTGAGTGAGTTATATCCAGACTGCCTAGGCAGTCTATATCCATGTCTCACACTATGCCCTGTCTATATAGATATATAGGGTTTATTGTATTTTATTTATAGATAAGTGAATGAGAGAAACTGGCACAGACAAGAGGATGTTGCTCACACAGGGGGAGTGGAGAGGCTGGCACAAATGGGAAGGAGATGCATCAGCAGAGATGGAGAAGTTGGTGCAAAGACCAGTATAGACAGGAGAAGGGGACAGAGACTGGCGCACACAAGGGCAGGGAGACTGTGCAGACTGGGGACAGGCAGAGAGGCTGGTGCAGACAGGAGAAGGGCAGACAGAAGAACGGCAGAGAGGCTGGTGCAGACAGGAAAAGGGCATAGAGACTGGCACAGACAGGAAATGGGCAGAGAGGCTGGTGCAGACGGGAAGGGCAGAGAGGCTGGTGCAGACAGGAGAAGGGCAGACAGAAGAACGGCAGAGAGGCTGGTGCAGACAGGAAAAGGGCAGAGAGGCTGGTGCAGACAGGAAAAGGGCAGAGAGGCTGGTGCAGACAGGAAGGGCAGAGAGGCTGTGCAGACAGGAGTAGGGCAGACAGGCTGGTGCAGACAGAAGGGCAGAGAGGCTGGTGCAGACGGGAAGGGCAGAGAGGCTGTGCAGACAGAAGGGCAGAGAGGCTGGTGCAGACGGGAAGGGCAGAGAGGCTGGTGCAGACGGGAAGGGCAGAGAGGCTGTGCAGACAGGAGTAGGGCAGAGAGACTGGCACAGACAGGAAATGGGCAGAGAGGCTGGTGCATACATGAAAAGGGCAGAGAGGCTGGTGCAGACAGAAGGGCAGAGAGGCTGGTGCAGACAGAAGGGCAGAGAGGCTGGTGCAGACGGGAAGGGCAGAGAGGCTGGTGCAGACAGGAGAAGGGCATAGAGACTGGCACAGACAGGAAATGGGCAGAGAGGCTGGTGCATACATGAAAAGGGCAGAGAGGCTGGTGCAGACATGAAAAGGGCAGAGAGGCTGGTGCAGACAGGAAAAGGGCAGAGAGGCTGGTGCAGACAGGAAAAGGGCAGAGAGGCTGGTGCAGACATGAAAAGGGCAGAGAGGCTGGTGCAGACAGGAAAAGGGCAGAGAGGCTGGTGCAGTCAGGATAAGGGCAGAGAGGCTGGTGCAGACAGAAGAAGGGCAGAAAGGCTGGTGCAGACAGGAAAAGGGAGAGAGGCTGGTGCAGACAGGATAAGGGCAGAGAGGCTGGTGCAGACAGGATAAGGCAGACAGAAGAAGGGCAGAGAGGTTGGCGCAGTCAGGAAAAGGGCATAGAGACTGGCACAGACAGGAGTAGGGCAGAGACGCTAGTTCAGACAAGAGAAGGGCAGAGAGGTGGGTGCAGACAGGAGAAGGGCAGAGGCTGGTCCAGACAGGAGAAGGGAAGGGCAGAGAAGTTGGAGCAGAGAGGAAGGAGAGGGGATGGGCAGAGAAGCTGAGATACACACAGAAGGAAAAAAAAGTGGGCACACACATGATAAGGGCAGAGAGACTGGCACAAGCAGAGAGTGGCCCGTATTCAATTTTAGCCGAGCCGCGTTAACTTAATGCGGGCCGGACTTAACGCCGACATTGCCTGTTTTCCAGGCGTTAAAGTATTGCGCGCGTGCCCGCGTATCTCCGTATTCAATTTGAAAGTACGCGTTAACGGCACCCGGCGATACTGTAACAAGCGGAAAGTCCTGTGATTTTTGGGGAAATCAGCCTGTCACCCCCCAAATGATGCTGTGACATGGGTGTTCACTATGGTACCCCCCGATTTGGCTTGCTGAATGTATTTGGTGTATGTAAACGGGCTCAATAGCTGCTAAATAGCGTTTTTCTATACCTGATGCAGAATAGTATTTAGGAGAATTTTTTCCACAAAATAACTTATCCCAGCAAATTTGGGGTACTTGAAAATAGGGGTCAGCATATTTAAAAGTTGCTAAAGTGAAGTTGAAACATCTTGAAAAATCCACCTGCTGCAAACACCTGCAATCAAAAAGATACTTGGGGCATACTTGGGGACCCCCCCAGAGTCAAGCTCGCTAGTTTTTAACTTTGTACCCCAACATTTTTTTTTTCGCCCCAATTTTTTTAAAAAATTTTTTGACACAGATTACCTTTGGGGGGCTGTCTGAAGGCTGCAGGGGGGTTTCCTAAACATTGCACCCCAAAACCCCAATTCTGCACTTTTTTCCACCTGCCATTCAGAGACGATACATTACCGCCTATTACATTGCATTGACTTAACGCCTAGGCGGAAAGTCTTTCAAATTGAATACGGAGGAAAACCAAAACAGGCGATAATGACGTCATCGGCGGTAACTTAACGCGGATCTGGACTTAACACTTCAAATTGAATACGGGCCAGTGTGGCATAGCCTTGGGATGGGCAGTGAGGCTGGCTTGGACTGGGGATGGCCAGATAGGCTGTCAAGTACAGGGAGGTTGGCACAGACAAGGGAAGGGCAGAGAGACTGGGAGAAACAGGGGAAGGGCAGAGAGGCTGGCACAGACGGGGGAGAGAGGTGGCACAGGCAGGGGAAGAGCAGAGGTTGGCATAAACAGGGTTAGGGTAGAGGGTGGAGCAGACTAAGCATAGACAGAGACTCTGGAATAGACTTGGGATGAGCAGAGAGGCTGGCACAGATGGGAGGGGCAGAGAGGCTGGCACAGATGGGAGGGGCAGAGAGGCTGGCACAGACAGGGGGGAGAGAGGTGGCACAGGCAGGGGAAGAGCAGAGGTTGGCATAAACAGGGTTAGGGTAGAGGGTGGAGCAGACTAAGCACAGACAGAGACTCTGGAATAGACTTGGGATGAGCAGAGAGGCTGGCACAGACGGGAGGGGCAGAGAGGCTGTCACAGACGGGAGGGGCAGAGAGGCTGTCACAGACGGGAGGGGCAGAGAGGCTGTCAAATATAGAGAAAAGGTAGTGGCGCTGGCACAGAAAATGGGAATTGCAGAGGTTGCTGGCACAGACAGGGAAGAGCAAAGAGGCTGGCACAGAGAGTGGAAGGGCAAAGAAGCTGGCGCAGACAGGGGAAGGAAATAACAAATGCCACAGACAGGAGACACGGTAAGAAAGACTTACACAGAGAGAACAGGGTGAATAAAAGGGAATAAATATCCAACTTTGGGCCGTATTCAATTAGCCACGAAAAGTCGGAATCCGCAAAAGGTATCACAGACGACATCATTTCGCCAGGTGGAAACTTTTCGCTGTATTCAATTGCAAAGACTTTTTGCGTGCACGGAAAGTCAATGCAAAGCAAGAGGCGGAAAAGATTTGCCTCTGATAGCAGGCGGAAAAAAGTGCAGCATTGCGGTTTTGGGGTGCAAGGGTGCGGTAAACACTGAGCACCCTTGGGACAGCCCCCCAAAGCATAACTTCGTCAATTAGCACCCCAAAAAAATTACTTTGAAAATGGGGACGAAATAGTACAAAGTTGGGATACATACATAAAAAGTAGCGAAATAGGCTTCTTGGGGGTCTGCAAGTATGGGGGAGGTGTTTTTTTTATTGCAGGGGCTTCCTTTAGGTGCGTTTTTTACGTTTTTAAAACTTCACTTTAGTGACTTTAAACCATGCTAGCACCCATTTACATGAACCCCAAATTTGACAGGACCACTTACTTTCACCGAAAAATACTGCTTAATGCTATTCTTCACCACTTGTGCAAAGACGCTAATTAGAAGCAATTGACAGCACTTAAGTACCCCGTATAGCTTCAGCAGGGCTATTCGGGGACATCTATATTTATCCCCAATGTAGGAGCATCTTTCGGGCGGTGTCAGGCTGATTTCCCCATTTTTGACAGCACTTTTCGCCTGTTAGAGTTTCGCCGGGTCGCAGTTTTTGCGTCCTTTGGAATTGAATATGGCGAATAGCGGGGGCGTGCACAAAAAGTATTCTCGGCAAAAACATGCGATGTAGGCGAAAAGGTCGGGCAGGTGAAACCTTTCCGTGGCTAATTGAATATGGCCCTAAGTGTGTTTGTCTTCTGGTCCTTATTTACTACATCTGCAGGGGAGGAAGATTCTTTTTGGAAACTGCAGCCCAGTGGAGGAGGAGGTACCGGCTGACCGAGTGGCTACCATGCCTTGTCATTTTATTTAAAAAGTTTATAATTGTTTAATAAACTTGCTAACATGTGCGTAACTACTGTACCCTACAGTAGGTAGATATTAAAGGTACCCATCTTCCTTGTCAATGTTACATGTGTTATATACATTTTTCACGATTGGGTGGTACATACTGTAGGGGCCCTTACAAACTTTTACTATAGGGCCTTTGAATACCAGGTTACGCCCCTGCTAGGTGGCAAGGCTTTGTAGACTGGAGCGGGTCTCGGTCAGCCAGTTTTATGTCAATTGTTGCTGGCCCATTTATTCTACTGAGACAGAGCAGTCTGGCAGTGGGGCCTGTCTGGGATTTCCCTGGTTCTCCACTGGGCCAGTCCAACCTTGAGTACACAAGTATCTATCTAGACCAGTGGTTCTCAAACTCGGTCCTCAGGACCCCACACAGGTCACGTTTACCAGGTCACCCAGCAGCTGCACAGGTGTACTCATTACTCACTGACACATTTTAAAAGAATCACAGGTGAAGCTAATTATTTCACTTGTGATTCTGTGAGGAGACCTGTAAAACATGCACTGTTTGGGGTCCTGAGGACCGAGTTTGAGAACCTGTGATCTAGACCAATCTACTACAAGTCCCAGGATGCCCTCACTTCCAGAGCTACATCCGAACTAGACCCTCTCATTGTGGGACTTTTGGTGGCTGGCAATAATGAAAGTTAATGTGCCAGTGACATAGGGGAGAACTAGGGGATTAATGAAATGTTACTGTATAGAGCTCCCCAGTAACACTCAGATGTATCTCTCCATTTTCAGGGTCAGCATAGCAGGATTCACCGCTATTAGCTATGATCCATACAGCGATACCATCCTGGAGGAACGATCTACTGTAACTTATACCAACTACACAGAATTTATTTCCCCCATACCTGTACCTACCCCAGGAACAGACGTGTCTAACACAGGTATAGTACAATCAGGCTACTGTGTTACTGAGGTACAAAGATGTCGCTGTGCACTGGCTGATGCATACTGTCAGAGAGAGTGTTATACACATTACACTGGTGCCCATAATGGTGGGAATGTAACAAACTACCCAATATCATCTGTGTGCGTATGGTCACCATTATTATTATTAATTTTGTAAATTTTTATCTCTTTTCTATTTCACTGGTGAAATGATTCATCGCACATTGGTTTGCAGTTTTCACATTCTGGGCCCTATTCTAAGTAGCAGCTGCTGCCAAAGTCGTGTCTGCGTCTTTATGCTAATATCTGCCCCTCCCCCGGTGTACAGCCGTGTGTCTGTGACTATATACTAATGCTGGTATCAGCCCTTCCCCTGGTGTACAGCCGTGTGTCTGTGACTATATGCTAATGCTGGTATCAGCCCTTCCCCTGGTGTACAGCCGTGTGTCTGTGACTATATACTAATGCTGGTATCAGCCCTTCCCCGGGTGTACAGCCATGTGTCTGTGACTATATGCTAATGCTGGTATCAGCTCTTCCCCGGGTGTACAGCCGTGTGTCTGTGACTATATACTAATGCTGGTATCAGCCCTTCCCCTGGTGTACAGCCGTGTGTCTGTGACTATATACTAATGCTGGTATCAGCCCTTCCCCTGGTGTACAGCCGTGTGTATGTGACTATATGCTAATGCTGGTATCAGCCCTTCCCCTGGTGTACAGCTGTATGTCTGTGACTATTTGCTAATGCTGGTATCAGCCCTTCCCCTGTGTACAGCCGTGTGTATGTGACTATATGCTAATGCTGGTATCAGCCCTTCCCCTGGTGTACAGGCGTGTGTCTATGACTATATGCTAATGCTGGTATCATCCTTCCCCTGGTGTACAGCCGTGTGTCTGTGACTATATACTAATGCTGGTATCAGCCCTTCCCCTGGTGCACAGCTGTGTGTCAGTGACTATATGCTAATGCTGGTATCAGTCCTTCCCCTGTGTACAGCCGTGTGTATGTGACTATATGCTAATGCTGGTATCAGCCCTTCCCCTGTGTACAGCCGTGTGTCTGTGACTATATGCTAATGCTGGTATCAGCCCTTCCCCTGGTGTACAGCCGTGTATGTGACTATATGCTAATGCTGGTATCAGCCCTTCCCCTGGTGTACAGCCGTGTGTCTGTGACTGTATGCTAATGCTGGTATCAGCCCTTCCCCTGTGTACAGCCGTGTGTCTGTGACTATTTGCTAATGCTGGTATCAGCCCTTCCCCTGGTGTACATCTGTGTGTCTGTGACTATATAATAATGCTGGTATCAGCCCTTCCCCTGGTGCACAGCTGTGTGTCAGTGACTATATGCTAATGCTGGTATCAGCCCTTCCCCTGGTGTATAGCCGTGTTTATGTGACTATAGGCTAATGCTGGTATCAGCCCTTCCCCTGGTGTACAGCCATGTGTCTGTGACTATATGCTAATGCTGGTATCAGCACTTCCCCTGGTGTACAGCCGTGTGTCTGTGACTATATGCTAATGCTGGTATCAGCCCTTCCATCGATGTACAGCCGTGTGTCTGTGACTATATGCTAATGCTAGGGGTGTGCACCGGCCACTTTTCGTGTTTTGGTTTTGGATCTGGATTGGTTTTGCCAAAACCACCCTTCCGTGTTTTGGGTTTTGTGTTTTGGATCTGTATTTTAAAAAAAAAAAAGCATAAAAACAGCTAAAATCACGGAATTTGTGGGTTTTTCTGCTCCTATGCTATTATTAACCTCAATAACCTTCATTTCCACTAATTTCCAGTCTATTTTGAACACCTCACAATAGTGTTTTTATGTCCAAAAGGTTGCACCGAGGTAGATGGATGACTATGCTAAGCGACACGAGTGGGCGGCACAAACACGTGGCCCATCTAGGAGTGACACTGCAGTGGCAGACAGGATGGCAGTTTGAAAAACTAGGCCCCAAACAGAACATAATGCAAAGAAAAAAAAGAGGTGCAAGATGGAATTGTCCTTGGGCCCTCCCACCCACCCTTATGTTGTATAAACAGGACATGCACACTTTAACAAACCAATCATTTCAGCGCCAGGGTCTGCCACACGACTGTGGCTGAAATGATTGGTTCGTTTGGGCCCCCACAAAACAAGCTGGCAATTAATCTGTCCCTGCACAAACTGGCTCTACGGAGGCAAGATGTCGTCCTCATCCTCCTCATCCACCGATTCCTCACCCTCTTCAGTGTTGTGTACATCCTCATCCTCACAGAATATTAACTCGTCCCTGCTGGAATCCACCACAACAGGTCCCTCTGTACTTTCTGGAGGCTGGTCTCCCTGGAAGAGTTGATAATTCATTTTTATGAACATCATCTTCTCCACATTTTTTGGAAGCAACCTCCTACGCCTTTCGCTGACAAGGTTCCCGGCTACACTAAACACTCTTTCGGAGTACACATTGGAGGGGGGGCAACTCAGGTGAAATAGAGCCAGTTTGTACAGAGCCAGTACAGGTACGGACTGTCTGATATGCTACTTGGATGCTGTCACCGATGTAATCCTCCACCATTCTGTCAATGGTGACAGTATAATATGCAGTGACAGTAGACATGTCAGAAATTGTTGCCAGGTCCTTCAGTCCGGACCAGATGTCCAAACTTGGTCCTGCCTGCCCTGCATCACCACCAGCGGGTTGCTTAGGATACCTAAGTTTTTTCCTGGCAGCCCCAGTTGCCGGAGAAAATGAAGTAGGAGCTGTTGACGTGTCATGTTCCGCTTCAGCTGACAGTGTTTTCACCAGCAGGTCTTTGCACCTCTGCAGGCTTGTGTCGGCCGGAAAGAGAGACACAACATAGGCTTTAAACCTAGGATCGAGCACGGTGGCCAAAATGTAGTGGTCTGATTTCAACAGATTGACCACCCTGGAATCCTGGCAAAGCGAATGAAGGGCTTCATCCACAAGTCCCACATGCCGAGCGGAATCGCTCCGTCTTAACTCCTCCTTCACTTTCTCCAGCTGCTTCTGCAAAAGCCTGATGAGGGGAATGACCTGACTCAAGCTGGCAGTGTCTGAACTGACTTCACGTGTGGCAAGTTGAAAGGGCTGGAGAACCTTGCACAACACGGAAATCATTCTCCACTGCGCTTGAGTCAGGTGCATACCCCCTCCTTTGCCTATGTCATAGGTGGCTGTATAGGCTTGAATGGCCTTTTGCTGTTCCTCCATCCTCTGAAGCATGTAGAAGGTTGAGTTCCACCGCGTCACAACCTCTTGCTTCAAGTGATGGCGGGGCAGGTTCAAGAGTGTTTGCTGGTGCCCCAGTCTTCGGCACACAGTCGCTGAATGACGAAAGTGTCCAGAAATTTTTCGGGCCACCCAAAGCGTCTCCTGCACGCCCCTGTTTATTGTGTGAGCAAAACATGCTGGAATTTGCCCAGATGTAATGCCCGCACAATATTGGTGGCATTGTCAGATATCACAAATCCCCAGGAGAGTCTAAGTGGGGTAAGCCACTGGGCGATGATTTACCTCAGTTTCTCTATGAGGTTGGCGGCGGTGTGCCTCTTACTGAAACCGGTGATACACAGCATAGCCTGCCTTGGAACGAGCTGGCGTTTCTGAGATGCTGCTACTGGTGACGCTGCTGTTGTTGCTGTGTAAGGTGATACATCTACCCAGTGGGCTGTCACAGTCATATAGTCCTTAGTCTGCCCTGTTCCACTTGTCCACATGTCCGTGGTTAAGTGGACATTGGGTACAACTGCATTTTTCAGGACACTTTTTCTGACGTTTCTGTACAGTCTCGGTATCGCCTGCCTAGTGAAGTGGAACCTAGACAGGATTTGGAACTGGGGACACACTACCTCCATCAATTGTCTAAATCCCGCTGCACTAATGGCGGATACCGGACGCACGTCTAACACCAACATAGCAGTCAAGGCCTCAGTTATACGTTTTGCTTCAGGATGACTGCTGTCGTACTTCATCCTCCTCGCTAAAGACTGTTGGAGGGTCAATTGTTTAGTAAAAGTAGTGGTGTTCCTACTTCCTCTCTGGGATGATGAACGACTCCCAGCAGCAGAAACAGCAGCAGCGGCAGCAGGAGGCGTAGCAATGCAGGATCCTCTGGAGGAATCCCGGATATGAGAGTCAGTCATGCCAGAGACATGGCCTGCAGGACTACTTCCGATCCTGACTAAGGAGGAAATTGACGAGGAGGGAGTTGGCGGTGTGGTTTGCAGGCACTTGGATACAACAGGACAATGGGATTTAGGTGTCCCTGGACTGCTTACGGTCTTAGCCAAAGTTTTTGAACTTGACAGTAACTTTTTATGAACGCACTGCAGGTGCCGTATAAGGGAGGATGTTCCTAGGTGGTTAACGTCCCTACCCCTACTTATTTCACCTTTAAAAATGGTACATATGGCAAGACAGTTGTTGTCCGGATTTGGATAGAAATATTGCCAGAGCAAAGAGGTGGAATGTTTGGTCTTCTGCCCAGGCATGACCGTGATGGGCTTTTTCATCCCACAGACAACAACTGTCTCCCCCGGAGCCTGATTTAAACAAACCACATCACCATCAGAATCCTCCTCGCCAACTTCCTCCTCAGCGCCAGCTACACCAGTATCCTCATCCTGTTGTACTTCAACAGTGACATCTTCAATTTGCATATCAGCAAGTGGACTATGGGTGCTCCTTTCAGCACTTGCAGGGGGCGTGCAAATGGTGGAAAGAGCCACCTCTTCCCGTCCAGTGCTGGGAAGGTCAGGCATCGCAACCGCCACCACACTTGGACTCTCCGTGGGGATTTGTGATATCTTCTTAGAACGCACAGTTCTTCGCTGTGCTTTTGCCAGCTTAACTCGTTTGATTTTTTTTAGCGGGAGGAGGGCTTCCATCGTCATGTGAAGCTGAACCACTAGTCATGAACATAAGGAAAGACCTTAGCCGTTCCTTGCCACTCCGTGTCGTAAATGGCATATTGGCAAGTTTACGTTTCTCTTCAGATGATTTAAATGTTTTTTTTAAGGTCATTTTCCTGAACTTTGTCATTTGGGATTGTATGTGCCCTCTACTATAACATTGGGCATCGGCCTTGGCAGACGACGTTGATGGCATGTTATCATCTATGTCATGACTAGTGGCAGCAGCTTCAGCACTAGGAGGAAGTGGTTCTTGATCTTTCCCGATTTTATTTTTATCGGAGAAAGTTTGGTCCTCCATTTATGTTATATTGATATATACGTGCGGCTAAGGTGCACACAAACACAGAAAATAATTTTGTATTTTTGTTGGAGACTAGTGCACTTTGTGGGTTACACCACCCTTTAAGAAATGAGCCAGCCGGCTCTTTACTTATGGGACACAGGCGCACGCTTGGCGCTGCTCCTTTGTTGATGCACGTGCAGCTACAGCCCACACAATTCACAAAGACAGAAAAAAAAAATTTTTTTATTCTTTGTGGAGCGCACTTTGAGGGTTACACCACCCTTTAACAGACAGACGCACGCTTGGCGCTGCTGCTTTGAGGATGCACGTACAGTGCAGACAATTCACAAACACAGAAGAAAATGTTTTATTTTTGTTGGAGTGCACTTTGGGGGTTACACCACCCTTTAACAGACAGACGCACGCTTGGCGCTGCTCCTTTGTTGATGCACGTGCAGCCACAGTGCACACAATTCACAAACACAGAAAATATTTTTTTATTTGGTTTGGAGTGCACTTTGGGGGTTACAGCACCCTTTAACGGTCAACCCAGCCGGCCCTTTACCTATGACACAGGCGCACGCTTGGCGCTACTTTGTTGATGCACGTGCAGCTACTGCGCACACAATTCACAAACACAAAAAAATATATATTTTTGGAGTGCACTTTGGGGGTTACAGCACCCTTTAACGGTCAAGCCAGCTGGCCCTTTACCTATGGCACAGGCGCACGCTTGGTGCTACTTTGTTGATGCACGTGCGGCTACTGCGCACACAATTCACAAACACAAAAAAATATATTTTTTTTGGAGTGCACTTTGGGGGTTACAGCACCCTTTAACGGTCAAGCCAGCCAGCCCTTTACCTATGACACAGGCGCACGCTTGGCGCTACTTTGTTGATGCACATGCGGCTACTGCGCACACAATTCACAAACACAAAAAAATATATATATTTTTTTTTTTGGAGTGCACTTTGGGGGTTACAGCACCCTTTAACGGACAAGCCAGCCGGCCCTTTACTTATGGGACACAGGCGCACGCTTGGCGCTGCTCCTTTGTTGTTGCACGTGCAGCCACAGTGCACACAATTCACAAACACAGAAAATATTTTTTTATTTTGTTTGGAGTGTACTTTGGGGGTTACAGCACCCTTTAACGGACAAGCCAGCCGGCGCTTTACTTATGGGACACAGGCGCACGCTTGGCGCTGCTCCTTTGTTGATACACGTGCAGCCACAGTGCACACAATTCGCAAACACAGAAAATATTTTTTTATTTTGTTTGGAGTGTATTTTGGGGGTTACAGCACCCCTTAATGGACAAGCCAGCCGGCCCTTTACTTATGGGAAACAGGCGCACGCTTGGCGCTGCTCCTTTGTTGATGTACGTACAGCCACAGTGCACACAATTCAGAAACACAGAAAATATATTTTTTATTTTGTTTGGAGTGCCCTTTGGGGGTTACAGCACCCTTTAACAGACAAGCCAACTGGACCTTTACTTATGGGACACAGGCACACGCTTGGAGCTGCTCCTTTGTTGATGCAGGTGCAGCCACAGTGCACACAATTCACAAACACAGAAAATATTTTTTTATTTTGTTTGGAGTGCACTTTGGGGGTTACAGCACCCTTTAACGGTCAAGCCAGCCAGCCCTTTACTTATGACACAGGCGCACGCTTGGCACTACTTTGTTGATGCACGTGCGGCTACTGCGCACACAATTCACACAGAAAAAATATTTATTTTTTTTGCACTTGGGGGAGCACTCCTGATTGACAGAGCACCCCCTGGACAACACTACAGCACCCCTTTAGGACTGGGACACTGCACAGGACTTTGGAGTGGACACAGCCCCTATGGACAACTGACTGCACAACACAGTCCAGCCAGCCCCTATGGACTTTGGAGGAGTGGACACAGCCCCTACGGACAACAGCAGCACAGCACAGTCAGCCCCTATGGACTTTGGAGGAGTGGACACAGCCCCTATGGACAACAGCAGCATAGCACAACACAGCCAGCCCCTATGGACTTTGGAGGAGTGGACACAGCCCCTATGGACAACAGCAGCACAGCACAGCCAGCCCCTATGGACTTTGGAGGAGTGGACACAGCCCCTATGGACAACAGCAGCACAGCACAACACTACACTACACAGCCCAGTCAGCCCTAACTCCCACCCTCCCTCTTCACTGTCCACAGCCGAGTGAGAAAATGGCGCCGACGCGGGTACCTTATATAGAATCCAAAACCCGCGAGACCCGGAAGGCGGGATGATGACGTTTTGCCTCAATTTCAGATCCGAGTCAGGCGGGAAAAGTTCAGCCTGACTCGGATCGAGGGGGCTCGGATTTCAGAAATCCAAACCCGCTCACCTCTAGCTAATGCTGGTATCAGCCCTTCCCCTGGTGTACAGCCCTGTGTCTGTGACTATATGATAATGCTGGTATCAGCCCTTCCCCCTGGTGTACAGCTGTGTGTCTGTGACTATATGCTAATGCTGGTATCAGCCCTTCCCCTGGTGTACAGCCGTGTGTATGTGACTATATGCTAATGCTGGTATCTGCCCTTCCCCTGGTGTACAGCCGTGTGTCTGTGACTATATGATAATGCTGGTATCAGCCCCTCCCCAGTGTACAGTTGTGTGTCTGTGACTATATGATAATGATGGTATCAGCCCTTTCCCCCAGTGTACAGCCGTGTGTCTGTGACTATATGCTAATGCTGGTATCAGCCCTTTCCCTGGTGTACAGCTGTGTGTATGTGACTATATACTAATGCTGGTATCAGCCCTTCCCCTGGTGTACAGCTGTGTGTCTGTGACTATATACTAATGCTGGTATCAGCCCTTCCCCTGGTGTACAGCCATGTTTCGGTGACTATATGATAATGCTGGTATCAGCCCTTCCCCTGGTGTACAGCCATGTTTCGGTGACTATATGATAATGCTGGTATCAGCCCTTCCCCTGGTGTACAGCTGTGTGTCTGTGACTATATGATAATGCTGGTATCAGCCCTTCCCCTGGTGTACAGCTGTGTGTCTGTGACTATATGCTAATGCTGGTATCAGCCCTTCCCCTGGTGTACAGCCGTGTGTATGTGACTATATACTAATGCTGGTATCAGCCCTCCCCCTGGTGTACAGCTGTGTGTCTGTGACTATATGCTAATGCTGGTATCAGCCCTTCCCCTGGTGTACAGCTGTGTGTCTGTGACTATATGCTAATGCTGGTATCAGCCCTTCCCCTGGTATACAGCCCTGTGTCTGTGACTATATGATAATGCTGGTATCAGCCCTTCCCCTGGTGTACAGCCGTGTGTCTGTGACTATATGATAATGCTGGTATCAGCCCTTCCCCTGGTGTACGGCCGTGTGTCTGTGACTATATGATAATGCTGGTATCAGCCCTTCCCCCCGGTGTACAGCTGTGTGTCTGTGACTATATGATAATGCTGGTATCAGCCCTTCCCCTGGTGTATAGCCCTGTGTCTGACTATATGCTAATGCTGGTATCAGCCCTTCCCCCTGGTGTACAGCTGTGTGTCTGTGACTATATGCTAATGCTGGTATCAGCCCTTCCCCTGGTGTACAGCTGTGTGTATGTGACTATATGCTAATGCTGGTATCAGTCCTTCCCCTGGTGTACAGCCGTGTGTCTGTGACTATATGCTAATGCTGGTATCAGCCCTTCCCCTGGTGTACAGCTGTGTGTCTGTGACTATATGCTAATGCTGGTATCAGTCCTTCCCCTGGTGTACAGCCGTGTGTCTGTGACTATATGCTAATGCTGGTATCAGCCCTTCCCCCTGGTGTACAGCTGTATGTGACTATATGCTAATGCTGGTATCAGTCCTTCCCCTGGTGTACAGCCATGTTTCTGTGACTATATGATAATGCTGGTATCAGCCCTTCCCCTGGTGTACAGCTGTGTGTCTGTGACTATATGCTAATGCTGGTATCAGCCCTTCCCCTGGTGTACAGCCATGTTTCTGTGACTATATGATAATGCTGGTATCAGCCCTTCCCCTTGTGTACAGCCGTGTGTATGTGACTATATACTAATGCTGGTATCAGCCCTTCCCCTGGTGTACAGGCGTGTGTCTGTGACTATATGCTAATGCTGGTATCACCCCTTCCCCTGGTGTACAGCCGTGTGTCTGTGACTATATGCTAATGCTGGTATCACCCCTTCCCCTGGTGTACAGCCGTGTGTCTGTGACTATATGCTAATGCTGGTATCAGTCCTTCCCCTGGTGTACAGCTGTGTGTCTGTGACTATATGCTAATGCTGGTATCAGCCCTTCCCCTGGTGTACAGCCGTGTGTCTGTGACTATATGCTAATGCTGGTATCAGCCCTTCCCCTGGTGTACAGCCGTGTGTCTGTGACTATATGCTAATGCTGGTATCAGCCCTTCCCCTGGTGTACAGCCGTGTGTATGTGACTATATACTAATGCTGGTATCAGCCCTCCCCCTGGTGTACAGCTGTGTGTCTGTGACTATATGCTAATGCTGGTATCAGCCCTTCCCCTGGTGTACAGCTGTGTGTCTGTGACTATATGCTAATGCTGGTATCAGCCCTTCCCCTGGTATACAGCCCTGTGTCTGTGACTATATGATAATGCTGGTATCAGCCCTTCCCCTGGTGTACAGCCGTGTGTCTGTGACTATATGATAATGCTGGTATCAGCCCTTCCCCTGGTGTACGGCCGTGTGTCTGTGACTATATGATAATGCTGGTATCAGCCCTTCCCCCCGGTGTACAGCTGTGTGTCTGTGACTATATGATAATGCTGGTATCAGCCCTTCCCCTGGTGTATAGCCCTGTGTCTGACTATATGCTAATGCTGGTATCAGCCCTTCCCCCTGGTGTACAGCTGTGTGTCTGTGACTATATGCTAATGCTGGTATCAGCCCTTCCCCTGGTGTACAGCTGTGTGTATGTGACTATATGCTAATGCTGGTATCAGTCCTTCCCCTGGTGTACAGCCGTGTGTCTGTGACTATATGCTAATGCTGGTATCAGCCCTTCCCCTGGTGTACAGCTGTGTGTCTGTGACTATATGCTAATGCTGGTATCAGTCCTTCCCCTGGTGTACAGCCGTGTGTCTGTGACTATATGCTAATGCTGGTATCAGCCCTTCCCCCTGGTGTACAGCTGTATGTGACTATATGCTAATGCTGGTATCAGTCCTTCCCCTGGTGTACAGCCATGTTTCTGTGACTATATGATAATGCTGGTATCAGCCCTTCCCCTGGTGTACAGCTGTGTGTCTGTGACTATATGCTAATGCTGGTATCAGCCCTTCCCCTGGTGTACAGCCATGTTTCTGTGACTATATGATAATGCTGGTATCAGCCCTTCCCCTTGTGTACAGCCGTGTGTATGTGACTATATACTAATGCTGGTATCAGCCCTTCCCCTGTTGTACAGGCGTGTGTCTGTGACTATATGCTAATGCTGGTATCACCCCTTCCCCTGGTGTACAGCCGTGTGTCTGTGACTATATGCTAATGCTGGTATCACCCCTTCCCCTGGTGTACAGCCGTGTGTCTGTGACTATATGCTAATGCTGGTATCAGTCCTTCCCCTGGTGTACAGCTGTGTGTCTGTGACTATATGCTAATGCTGGTATCAGCCCTTCCCCTGGTGTACAGCCGTGTGTCTGTGACTATATGCTAATGCTGGTATCAGCCCTTCCCCTGGTGTACAGCCGTGTGTCTGTGACTATATGCTAATGCTGGTATCATCCTTCCCCTGGTGTACATCTGTGTGTCTGTGACTATATACTAATGCTGGTATCAGCCCTTCCCCTGGTGTACAGCCGTGTGTCTGTGACTATATGCTAATGCTGGTATCAGCCCTTCCCCTGGTGTACAGCTGTGTGTCTGTGACTATATGCTAATGCTGGTATCAGTCCTTCCCCTGGTGTACGGCCGTGTGTCTGTGATTATATGCTAATGCTGGTATCAGCCCTTCCCCTGGTGTACGGCCGTGTGTCTGTGACTATATCCTAATGCTGGTATCAGCCCTTCCCCTGGTGTACAGCCGTGTGTCTGTGACTATATGCTAATCCTGGTATCAGCCCTTCCCCTGGTGTACATCTGTGTGTCTGTGACTATATGCTAATGCTGGTATCAGTCCTTCCCCTGGTGTACATCTGTGTGTCTGTGACTATATGCTAATGCTGGTATCAGCCCTTCCCCTGGTGTACATCTGTGTGTCTGTGACTATATGCTAATGCTGGTATCAGCCCTTCCCCTGGTGTACAGCTGTGTGTCTGTGACTATATGCTAATGCTGGTATCAGCCCTTCCCCTGGTGTACAGCCGTGTGTCTGTGACTATATGCTAATGCTGGTATCAGCCCTTCCCCTGGTGTACAGCTGTGTGTCTGTGACTATATGCTAATGCTGGTATCAGTCCTTCCCCTGGTGTACAGCCGTGTGTCTGTGCCTATATACTAATGCTGGTATCAGCCCTTCCCCTGGTGTACAGCTGTGTGTCTGTGACTATATACTAATGCTGGTATCAGCCCTTCCCCTGGTGTACAGCCGTGTGTCTGTGACTATATGCTAATGCTGGTATCAGCCCTTCCCCCCAGTGTACAGGCGTGTGTCTGTGACTATATGCTAATGCTGGTATCAGCCCTTCCCCTGGTGTACAGCTATGTGTCTGTGACTATATGCTAATGCTGGTATCAGTCCTTCCCCTGGTGTACAGCTGTGTGTCTGTGACTATATGCTAATGCTGGTATCACCCCTTCCCCTAGTGTACAGCTGTGTGTATGTGACTATATGCTAATGCTGGTATCAGCCCTTCCCCTGGTGTACAGCCGTATGTCTGTGACTATATGCTAATGCTGGTATCAGCCCTTCCCCTGGTGTACAGCTGTGTGTATGTGACTATATGCTAATGCTGGTATCAGCCCTTCCCCTGGTGTACAGCTGTGTGTATGTGACTATATGCTAATGCTGGTATCAGCCCTTCCCCTGGTGTACAGCTGTGTGTATGTGACTATATGCTAATGCTGGTATCAGCCCTTCCCCTGGTGTACATCCTGAGTCTTGGTTTCTCATTCTGTGTGCTCTGGCAGTGCCTTTGGTGCCTAGTGACCTCAGCCTTGGAACCTTGTCCCTGCCTGTTTTGGCTGCACATACCATCTGCAAACTACAGTACCAAAGCCTCAGTCCTGCCCTGTGGCTAACGCTTGCTGCTACTTTATCACCGGTAGCCACCATAGCATCAGTCCTGCCTGGGTTATCCATATAATTTCTACTCCAGCCAATACACCTGTGATCACCTGTTGATTATATAAGCCCCTGCCCTGACTGCATCCCGGTACTGGTGAGAGTGTCTCTCTCTATGGGAAAAGGGTGGTTGTTATAGGCAGAAGACCTATGTACCATTGCTCTCGGGGGTAAATTTACTACAGTGAGAGTTTTTAGAAGTGAGTTTTAAAAGGGATGTTGCCCATAGTAACCAATCAGCATCTAGCTGGTATCTTCTAGAAGGTGTTAGTTAAATGTTAAGTAGAATCTGATTGGTTGCTATGGGCAACATCACTTTTAAAACTCACTTTTAACTCTAAAGGTGCCCACACACATACCGTTCTGCTCATGATCAGCCAATGTGTACGATTTGTGTACGATTTCCCTTGAAACTCTCCCAGGCAGCTCTGCACACGATCTCCACACGATCTGCACACGATTTGGTGTCCAATCTTCAAACGATCTCTCCTGCAGTCAGACTTTCACAGTGCATCATGTCCTAGATTGTCAGATCTGCCCTACTGCACGGCAGATCTGAAGATGCGATGTGCGACCAGCGGGGACGCGCATCGCATCCTGATCGTGAGTGGGAACTCACGATTTCCTCACGATTTGGCCATATTTTACACGATCTGTCGTCACGATTTGTCGGAATCTGCCAGATCGTGTAAAATGTCGCTATATGTGTGGGCACCTTAACTTTAGTAAATTTACCCCTAGGGGTCTTATGTATGAACTTGGGTGTTTCATAACATCTTGTTTGACATATACAGATGTGCCCATGTACATCTATTCTCCGTGCACTACAAGTCTCAGCACACATAATTCGGGAGCTCAGTAACGCGACTCAGTGTGACTCGGCAACGCGGGAGCTCATTGTGACTCGGTAACGCAGAGCATCTTTTTGTGCGTATTTTTACCATCAAATACGTCTTATTTGCACAACGATGTGAATAGATAGCACAACATAGACGCATTTGACGGTAAAAAGATGCACAAAAAGTGACACTCAGTGCTACCGAGTCATGCCACGGCAATGCTGTGTAACACGCAAGGAGGCTAGATGTATGTAGACCCATCTGTATGCAGGCATATGCAGTAATCATTATTAACAGATGTTTGTCCATATTTAATGCTGATAACTGATTGATACCAATATGTATTTTTCAGGTGCTATTGTAGGAGGTGTAATTGGAGGTCTTGTGGCTTTGTCTATTCTCATTACTGGATGTTTCTTTTGGCGAAAGAAGAGGTAACACTGGGCTTGTTTCATTATATAACACATCTGTCAGACAAAGAGTACTATAATACATAAAATGATGGGCTTTTCCAAAAACTGCCCTGCATACAATTGTGCGTACAGCAAGGGGCAGATTCTGCAACCGTCTCATTACTATCTGCACCTGCACCAGCCCCATGCCGGATACAAGAGATCTGTCTGAGAGGCTTCCCCTTCCCCATACACACGGAGCTCTAGACACCCCTCCATGACTCTCCCATGAGACAGCTATGACATGTTGCCGCCCAGTTTCAGCCTAATTCATGCAAAGCGAAATGCGTCCGGGATCTGTCAGACTTTCATTTGTACATATGCAGAAATGTGGGAATTCTGGGCACATTCGCTATTTGTGAGGTGAGATCTCCGGACGCAGAATCAGGCCCAGAATAATCTGCCTTCAGTTAAGAAACTAGCTGATCTTTTTGGTCACAATATTCCCAGGTTGCATGGAATCCCCTCTGACATTGTCTCTGGCAGGGGATGGCTATTTGTCACCACTTCTGTAAAGTCTTTTGTTCATTATTAGGGATTTCCTTGAGTTTCTCATTGTGGACAATGTTCATGCATATAAGATAGTCACCACTGAATAATCTTTCATACTGCGGTGCCATCATAGGGCAATATGGCCACTGTGTGCTTGATGTGGACTACAGATGTAATCATGTACAGTGCACTTGTAATAACTGTTGCATCTGATTGTGGGGTCGATTCAGACCCATTCGCTAGTTTGCGTTCGCACGCTGCTGGTTGATTTTCGCCAACTGTGTATGCGTATGTATCACATGCCGTTTGTGGGAGGTGACAGGGGAAGGACCTTGAAAATGGGGGAGTGGTGGGGTCGTACGCAGGCGTGTTTGAGCGTCATACCACAATTCCCAGGGCGTGCATAAATAACACGGAGCGTCATTGTACCCGTCACCTGGCTCATTAAAACACAGCAGCACTCGCAGTGCTTGTGGTAGGATAGGGTCAACCACAAGCGCTGCGTATGCCTCCGATGGTTCCCGATTGTTATATACACTTCCTGGAGATGACGTGTGCTGTGAAGGGAAAGTGGGCGTCATTAGACCTGGCTTGCAATCGCACTGCCACCGCGCGCTAAGACATAGTGGGCGTCCTGATGTCTTGCTGTGCGATCGCAGGATTTGCATACTCAGTCTCCTGATGGCTGCATACGAGCCTAGCGAGTGGGTCTGAATCTGGAGCTCTTTTGACCTCCATTATCATTTCTATGCTGATGATACTCAGATCTACCTTTCCTCCCCTGACCTCTCCCCCTCTCTACTCACTCGTATCTCCAACTGTCTCTCTGCCATCTCTTCCTGGATGTCCCAGCGATTTCTTAAACTTAATATGTCTAAGACTGAGCTGATCATTTTCCCACCCCTAGGTCTAGGCTGGCAGTAATCCCGTTACCTGCATCGGCTCACAGCTTGAGGATGGGAACAGTAGTCAGTGAGCGCTAGCCCGGTGCCAGTCAGTTAGATAACAGGTGAATAGTGGAATAGTGGCATGCACTTACGCGTTTCCCCGTGGCTCCACCCACAGCTTCGTCAGAGGTACCTCTATTTTTTAAGTGTCAAAAATCTCTGACCACCTGGCAGAGCGACGTCATCCAGTCACACTCATTTGCCCACCATCCCCAACTCAATGGTCAGATGAAGAGAGCCAACTAAACCCTAGAACAAAATTTGATGTGTTATATCTGCCATTTACACGATTCCTTTGGGCAGAGTTTGCTTATGACTGTGCCCCTCGTGTCATCTGGAGCCTCTACATTTTTTCATGTGTATATGGGTATCATCTGCTTGTTTAGCAATCAGAAAATTCAGTTGTCTGATATCAAGGAAACATCAGCTTGTCTAAGGGGAATCTAGATGAAAGTACACCAGCACTGACTAAGCAAAATCAGCAAAGGGTTTCCTTACAAGCATGGAGTGCTGTTACTTTCCAGCTTGCTCTTCCAGCCTTACTAATGATTCCCACAACATTCCATTGTTTGCTGTCCAAGACAGTATTTTACTCTGAGAAAGCCGCTGAATGCGGTGAATCGCGTTAAGGATTTACAGACAAGTGTCCACACACCTCCAGATCTGCACTGTCTGGACAATTCTTATTTTGGATCACATTGTTCAAATGTGGCATCCCCACTTCCACATTGATTGAGCTCACACTGAGTGCCACGGCATTACCCAGCCACAGCTCCATTTGATTATCCAGCTCAGCACTGCATTACGAGCTTGGAGGGGAAGAAGCACAGCCGGGAGACGGACAGCCACAGCGGTGACTTGTCTAGCAGGAGCAGTGACCCCACTGCACTGCCGGAACGGATGCCCCCCAGGGCATCACACGAGAATGGAAAAAGAGTGACAGTGCAGTGTAAAGTATAGATGTGTGCGAGTAATAAATAAGTGATGAAAGAGATTAAAATATATGTGAAAAATTTCATGAATAATAAACATATAAGGTGATGTGAAAAGTAACTATGTGTATTAAGTGATGATGCCCTGAGGAGGCCCAGCCAGAGTGGCCCCATGGGCCCTACGCCCAAACGCTCACCCCAAATGTAATATATGCCAATTAAAGCCTCATAATAAAGGCACATATGTATTTTGGCAAATGTAAGGCCTCATGATAAAGGCACATACAGTACATAAATGCATCCAAACTGAGAGCCAGCTTACCTGGGAGTCACCCCTGGGAACTCCAACTAGCACTACTAGAGCCAGCATGCCCTGCTAATACTGGCTCATTTATACATCTCATAACCATATTTTTAAAATTTTTCTGTTTTTCATTACTGATCGCAACTGTGAATACAATTGCGCTTACGCACGCAATCTCACTGCGATAGTATGCTAATCCATTGCGATCGCTATGCCATCACAGCACTGCACAGGGACACCTACTTTACCTTACACACATCCGTAATGTTTAGCAAGACTGTGAAACCATCAGTAACATGGAGTACCATCACAGCCTCACGAACACTTACACAGGCTCTGACCTTACTCAGTAATTACTAACCTCATCACACAGTGATTACACAAGACTGAGAAACCATCAGTAACATGGAGTACCATCACATCCTCACACACACTTACACAGGCTCTGACCTTACTCAGGAATTACTAACCTCATCACACACAGTGATTACACAAGACTGAGAAACCATCAGTAACATGGAGTACCTTCACAGCCTCACACACACTTACACAGGCTCTGACCTTACTCAGGAATTACTAAACTCATCACACACAGTGACTACACAAGACTGAGATACCATCAGTAACATGGAGTACCTTCACAGCCTCACACACACTTACACAGGCTCTGACCTTACTCAGGAATTACTAAACTCATCACACACAGTGACTACACAAGACTGAGATACCATCAGTAAAATGGAGTACCATCACAGCCTCACGCACACTTACACAGGCTCTGACCTTACTCAGGAATTACTAACCTCATCACACACAGTGATTACACAAGACTGAGAGACCATCAGTAACATGGAGTACCATCACAGCCTCACACACACTTACACAGGCTCTGACCTTACTCAGGAATTACTAACCTCATCACACGCAGTGATTACACAAGACTGAGAGACCATCAGTAACATGGAGTACCATCACAGCCTCACACACACTTACACAGGCTCTGACCTTACTCAGGAATTACTAACCTCATCACACACAGTGATTACACAAGACTGAGATACCATCAGTAACATGGAGTACCATCATAGTCTCACACACACTTACACAGCTCTGACCATACTCAGGAATTACTAACCTCATCACACACTGCGAGGCCTCAGGCTGCGTACGGCATCACAGTGAATCATTTATGCACGCCCCTGCAACGGCGTTAAAAAAACACTGACACGCCTGCTTTTCCCTGACCACCCCCCGTCACCTCCCACAAACAGCACTTCCTGTCAATCACTCTGCGTAGCCACTGCGATCACAGTCCCGATCGCAGTGGCTAGTTCGCACACAGTGATGAATACGCACACGCAGTTTGCAACAATCGGCCGATTGCGTGCGTAATCACAGCTGCGATCCGTAATGAATAAGGCCCATTGTTCATCAATGTTTAATGTTTTTTGTTTTTTTTTTACAGACCGAATAGAAAGGAGGCTTCCTCCACAGGGTAAGTGTGCAGAGCTGTGATTTGTAGGGGTAATAACTCAGCGGGGCAGGTTGGGCCGGGGTGCATTTCTAAAAACGACAATTAACTGAATATGCTCAACATCCCCGTTACCTGCACCATGACAGGCAGAGACATCTTCATAATTGTCACCCAGGATGCTTGATGTGCTCTCAAATATTCGGTTAGAATAATCTGCAGCAAATTAGATCATCAGAATTCTATAGTAGCACAACAGCCGCATATTAGGGAACATGAGCTGATGAGTGTGGGACACAAGGATCTGTCCATTGTATCACCGTGACAGAAATTTCCTGAGGCCCCCATGCTGTGCGAAGGAGAGCAGAGTGGCTGGCCTCTTCCAAGCAGGCAAGTTCAAGTAAATGCCCACAAGACGTCCTCACTTTGACAGATGAGACCCGAGAAACTAGAGAGACATCGTCGGCCACTACCTGCAATTTTGCTTTGGGACCTGGTGATGCAGAGAAACTATCCCTGTACCGAATTGTTTGTAATTGTGATTGTGAAAAGAGCAACCATATATTTACAGAGTGTCCAGCCTCCGAGCATTTTGTTTTATTTGCAGGAGATAATAAAAGTGACAAGATTCCCTAGTTACATAGTAGCCTATTTATACATTAATATTTGAAAAGAGGAAAAACTGATGAGTATAATGCTCCCTTAAAGACTTGGGGCCTCATTCAGACCCGCTCGCAACCAGGTCGATGTTTGCACACTGGGCATGCGCACGTCGGAGCCGGCTCCAACGTGCGCATGCGCGTGACCCGGCTAGCGACGGCCCCTCCGTCACTCCGGGTCTTGCACCAAAGGGGGCGAGCTGTCGATGTTGATTGACAGCTTGCCCCATTTGGAAGGCGGGCCGGGGGGGTGGCCGGCCAAACGGAGGCGGTCCCAACGGAACGCTTGCCGTTTGGGGGCGGCCCCACTGACATCAGCAATGATGTCAGTGGGGAGCTTCCTGCTCGATCAGAGTGCCAAGACCCAACCTTAGGGTCTCGTCGCAAGCCCCGATGGTCGCGATGGTCCTGACCATCGCGACCATCACCCTGGTCGGTCGCTAAGCTGTGGGTGGCAACCCACAGCTTAGCTAGCGACCACGAGGCCGCACTTCAAGATGCAAGCGGCCGCCCTCAGAGCGACCGCTTACATCTAACGACCGGGTCTGAATGAGACCCTTGGTGTTGAGGAAAAGCTGCTGTCAAAAAATTAAGAATGTGCAGATACTTCAACTATATGTTAAAAAGGGGAATAATCGGCTGCGTTTCTCAACAACAAATGGAAAATTTAATTCATAAAAGTTAATCACAATATATATATAATCATATGAGCAATAAAACTCTTCAATACATGTAGAGAGTTTTGAACATAAATAATTCAATGCAATACAATCAATATAGAGAAATAAATAATTAAATGTATCTTGATTATGATATCTAAATTGTTAGAAATTAGATAAAAAGTTCAATTGATTTTGTAAAACAGCAGAACTGATATTAATAGTTCTTGTCTAGTTATATAGACAATATAAAGCAGCTGTGCTTGTGGCAGTATAGTGTAACCAAACAGCAATTAGAGGATTTTAGCTTTATGCCGGCATATATGGAAATGGTAGTCTGTATAAGTAGGAGTGAGCTCACCCGTTTGTAGTATGGGATCGCAGCGTCTGTATGGTATCCTGGTGTGTTATCCCGTAGAGGTACAAGGAAATAATAATATGCACAGCCGTGTGCCGGTGCAGTATGGCAAATATGCCCTCTTGTGATGTGCGGTCAGCACAGAGAATAGATCTTGTAAATCACCACATGGGGTTGGAACAGGGTCTCGTAGCGGGATCTCCCGTGAGCAAGCGCACCAGATCAAGCGTATGCCCAGAGCTTCAGTCAATTGGAAGCACTGTGTAGCTCTGCCTCAATCCGTAGGTAATTAGAGAAGGCGCTGTGCGGCTCTGTCTGGATCCATAGGACACTTGCTGTGATTGCGGTGCCGGCTGAAACTACGGGGACCGCTTGGCTGGAAGCTGTAGGCGGGTCTCAGCATGGAGACCTCCTGTGCCTGATGTGTAGATCAAGTGGCAGCAGGAAAGGGGATGCTTCCGAAAGAGTATGTGCCGGCCAGAGCCATAACTAGACTTTTTGGTGCCCTGTGCCAGAAAGAGCATTGGCGCCCCCCTCAATTTTCAAAGGGACATAATGCACCCAAAAAAGGGCCATGGCTTCATGGGGAAGGGACAGGAAAAAGATAGGAGAGGCCAGGAGATGCTGGGGATAAATAGGGACATAATATAGTGCACCTGAGAGAGGGCCATGGCCTCATGAGGAAGGGCCAGGGAAGAGATAGGGGAGGCCAGGAGATGCTGGGAATACATAGGGACATAATATAGTGCACCTGAGAGAGGGCCATGGCCTCATGAGGAAGGGCCAGGGAAGAGATAGGGGAGGCCAGGAGATGCTGGGGATAAATAGGGACATAATATAGTGCACCTGAGAGAGGGCCATGGCCTCATGGGGAAGGGACAGGGAAGAGATAGGGGAGGCCAGGAGATGCTGGGGATAAATAGGGACATAATATAGTGCACCTGAGAGAGGGCCATGGCCTCTTGGAGAAGGGCCAGGGAAGAGATAGGGAAGGCCAGGAGATGCTGGGGATAAATCGGGACATAATATAGTGCACCTGAGAGAGGGCCATGGCCTCATGGGGAAGGGCCAGGGAAGAGATAGGGGAGGCCAGGAGATGCTGGGGATAAATAGGGACATAATATAGCGCACCTGAGAGAGGGTCATGGCCTCATGGGGAAGGGCCAGGGAAGAGATAGGGGAGGCCAGGAGATGCTGAGGATGAAATACGAGGAAGCTACAAGCAAGAATGATAATAAACAGAAATTTGACAGGCCCAAACAGCGCCCCCTGACCTGTGGTGCCCTGTACTACCCTAGCTACAGCCCTGGTGCCGGCTGTATATTTTAGGCAATCTCCTCGTGCTGTGGAGGGATTGTCTCTGCCGTATTACTGAAAAGCTCAACGCGTTTCTGTGTCATTAGACACCTTCGTCAGGAACAAGTTTTCACATGCTGGTCGGTCTTTTTATGAGATCATAAGTCATTTGCATAATTAAGACCATTCTCAGCTGTGGACATAGGCTGAGACTGAGAAAAGGTTTTCTATTGGAATGCTCTGTTTTGCAAGAGCTTAAGAAACATTGTTACTACTTCAATTATTTGTAAAAATATGTATCATTAGTTCTGCTTTATGTAACATTAATTCTACCTTAAGTATGTCTATTTCTATTCATAATTTCAGTATTATAACTGTATAAATGCATACATATGAAAAACTGTGTGAACATAATTAAAACATTTTTCATAAGACAGTGATCTTTAAAGGTAGCACTGATTCAACATATTTAGGTTATAGGACCACAGAATATTATACATTATATATAAATCATGGAAACATTGATACTGAAATCTAATATGATTCTCATTATATAACCCTGATAATAAGAGAATGAATTAAATAGATAAGGCCACTGATTGATTTTTGTCTGAGAGATATATGAAATAATTGTACTATGCCTAATTTATGAGCGTTCCAGATAATAATATTATTGACATTTTAAATATTTAAAAGGTCTCAATAACGGAAAAAGAAAAAACTTTCCAAGTAAATCAATAATATGATCATTGTATTGAAGAAATACTAGATATACATGCTGGAGAATGGTCTCTTCATCCGGAGGTGTTTCAACCCCTGGTGGACAAGTGGGCATTACCGGACATAGACCTCATGGCGTCATGTCACAACCACAAGGTCCCCAGGTACGGGTCCAGAACAAGGGACCTATCAGCCACCTTCATGGACGCTTGTGAGGTGGAACTTCAGGTTGCCATACCTGTTTCCTCCAATCTCCCTCCTTCCAAGAGTTGTCAGAAAGTTCAAGCAGGAAGGCGGCAGGATGATACTAATAGCTCCTGCCTGGCCCAGGATGCAGTGGTCCTCCGATCTGACACGTCTATCCATAGACAGTCCACTTCCACTGCCTCTGCGGTTGGATCTGCTAGTGCAGGGTCCCTGCCTATACCAGGATTTACCTCGGCTGGCTTTTCCGGCACGGCTCTTCTGTCTTCTGTAACTCCATTTATGTAATCTATCTCCTACAATTCGATTGCGGTGCGCAGTAAATCGGTCGCACCACTCGCAGGTTGAGAAAGAGATTACTCGAACAAAGAAGGAATGTCATTAACAAAAAGACAGAACATTCAGTATCAAGACATTGTATGGAAGAACACAATGGAGAATTCAGAAGTTTACATGTAGTAGGTATAGAACAGATTTCCCACACCGCCAGAGGAGGAGACAGATTTTCTCGTCCGTGCCTTCGAGGGACATACTGGATTCACAAATTACGCACTTTACATCCTGAGGGTCTTAATGAAATGGCAGAGGTAGATTTTGACATATAGCCCCTAGTTAATTACCACAGTTCCCTGTGGGTTACACAGGACTATATTTTGTCCACACCTCGATCCTGGGGAGAAGATAGAGTGCACCAATTTTCAATAGGATATTTATCTAGCATAATGTACAATAGATTAAATGTTTTTCGGACCTTTTTCAGGGAGTGAATTTGGGAATGTTGAATGTAGATATATAAATATATATACATATGTGTGTGTTTATGTGCATATTGTATATAGTTAACAGCATATTCATCACCATAGCTGATATCTAGTATTTCTTCAATACAATGATCATAGAATTGAATAAGTTTTTCTTTTTCTGTTATTGAGACCTTTTAAATATTTTAAATGTCAATAATATTATTATCGGGAACGCTCATAAATTAGGTATAGTACAATTATTTCATATATCTCTCAGACAAAAATCATTCTGTGGCCTTATCTATTTAATTAATTCTCTTATTATCAGGGTTATATAATGAGTTGCGTTTTTACTTAAGCGCAACATTTAGCAAAAGAAAATATATGCAGAATCAAATTAGATTTCAGTATCAATGTTTCCATGATTTATATATAATGTTGTATAATATTCTGTGGTCCTACAACCTAAATAGGATGAATCAGTGCTACCTTTAAAGATCACTGTCTTATGAAAAATATTTTAATTATGTTCACACAGTTTTTCATATGTATGCATTCATACAGTTATAATACTGAAATTATGAATAGAAATAGACATACTTAAGGTAGAATTAATGTTACATAAAGCAGAACTAATGATACATATTTTTACAAATAATTGAAGTAGAAACAATGTTTCTTAAGCTCTTGCAAAACAGAGCATTCCAATAGAAAACCTTTTTCTCAGTCTCAGCCTATGTCCACAGCTGAGAATGATCTTAATTATGCAAATTACTTATGATCTCATAAAAAGACCGACCAGCATGTGAAAACTTGTTCCTGATGAAGGTGTCTAATGACACAGAAACGCGTTGAGCTTTTCAGTAATACGGCAGAGACGATCCCTCCACAGCACAAGGAGATTACCTAGAATATACAGCCGGCACATACCCTTTCGGAAGCATCCCCTTTCCTGCTGCCACTTGATCTACACATCAGGCACAGGAGGTCTCCATGTTGAGACCCGCCTACAGCTTCCAGCCAAGTGGTCCCTGCAGTTTCAGCCGGCACCGCAATCACGGCAAGTGTCCTATGGATCCAGGCAGAGCCGCACAGCGCCTTCACTAATTACCTACGGATTGAGGCAGAGCTGCACAGTGCTTCCAATTGACTGAAGCTCTGGACATACGCCTGATCTGGTGCGCTTGCTCGCGGGATATCCCGCTACGAGACCCTGTTCCAACCCCATGTGGTGATTTACAAGATCTATTCTCTGTGCTGACCGCACATCACAAGAGGGCATATTTGCCATACTGCACCGGCACACGGCTGTGCATATTATTATTTCCTTGTACCTGTACGGGATAACACACCAGGATACCATACAGATGCTGCGGTCCCATACTACAAACGGGTGAGCTCACTCCTACTTATACAGACTACCATTTCCATATATGCCGGCATAAAGCTAAAATCCTCTAATTGCTGTTTGGTTACACTATACTGCCACAAGCACAGCTGCTTTATATTGTCTATATAACTAGACAAGAACTATTTATATCAGTTCTGCTGTTTTACAAAATCAATTGAACTTTTTATCTCATTTTTAATAATTTAGATATCATAATCAAGATACATTTAATTATTTATTTTTCTATATTGATTGTATTGCATTCAATTATTTATGTTCAAAACTCTCTATAAGTATTGAACAGTTTTATTGCTCATATGATTATATATATATTGTGATTAACTTTTATGAATTAAATTTTCCATTTGTTGAGAAGCGCAGCCGATTATACATTTATTTTTGCAGGATATCAACCAAAAAATTAGAGTTATGGTATAACATACCTTTGTTGCCTCTTTTTCTTCGAGGTCCATAGGGTTCACAGGAATTACTATGGGGTATTAAGTTGGAGTGATCCAATGCACCAAACAGCTCGAGCTTTGGGACTCCCAGCATGCACTGGTCCTCCTCCCTGTGTACCTCACCCTCAGCCACAGGAATTCAGTTTGTAAACAAGCCTAATGGTAAAAGATGGAGAATGGAGAAGGAAGTACAATGTACACAAGAGACACTCAACATACAAAGAGGGAATCAGTGATACAAAAAGGCTAAAGAACAGATCCCAACTGAGGCCAGGTGCGTCAGGGTGGGCACCCTGTGGACCCTATTGACCTCGAAGAAAAAGAGTTAACAATGGTATGTTATACCATAACTCTAATTTTCTTCTTCATGGTCCATAGAGTCCACAGGAATTACCTTGGGGACATCCTAAAGCAGTTCCCTTAAGGGTGGGGACGCTCCTGCACAGAGAGGAGAATCCACCACCCAAAGTAAGCATTCTGGGAGGCAAAAGTATCAAATGCATAAAGTTTGATAAAAGTATTGACGGAAGACCAAGTGGCTGCCTTGCACAGCTGTTCAGTCGAGGCGCCATGTCTAACCGCCCATGATGGTCCCACAGACCGAGTGGAATGTGCTGTCACCTTGTTTAGGACAGGGAGACCAGCCTGTGTATAGACATGAGAAATAGTCATACGCAGCCAGTGAGCCAAAGTTTGTTTGTTTGCTGGCCAGCCTCATTTGTAAAATCCGTATAACACAAAGAGAGAATCTGATTTCCTGATGGAGTTGGTCCGGTCCACGTAGATACATAGGGCTCGAACCACATCCAGGGAAGCTTCACCTGAAGACTGAAAGGCCGGGACTACAATTTCCTAATGTATATGAAGACGGGAAACAACCTTTGGAAGGTAGCCCGCCTTGGTACTGAGGAAAGCTCTATTATGATGAAAAATCAAATATGTAGAGTGACATGAGAGTGCTGCCAAGTCAGAAACCCTGTGAGCTGAAGAAATAGCGAGGAGAAGAATTGTCTTTGCTGTCAGCCATCGCAAGTCCACCTTATCCAAGGGTTCAAAGGGAGGCGATTGCAATGCCCTGAGACCCAACGATAAATCCCACGGTGCCACCGGTGGGAGAAATGGAGGTTGCAGCTGAAGAACCCCTTGTAAGAATGTTCTAACATCTGGCAAAGGGGCATTCTTGCGCTGGAACTAAACTGTCAGAGTAGAAACTTGGACTCTCAAGGTAGCCAGACGAAGACCTAAGTCTAATCCAGCCTGAAGAAAAGTAAGTACTCTTTGAAAATCTTAGGGTCATATTTTCTGTGAGAACACCAAAGAAAAAATGAATGCCAAATTCTGTGATAGATGTGGGCGGAAGCAGGCCTCCTTGCCCTCAGCATAGTCTGAATCATAGAAGCAGAGAAACCCCTGGCCTTTAAGACAGAAGACTCAAGAGCCATGCTGTCAAAGCCAGCCGAGATAAATCCTGGTATAGGCAGGGACCCTGCACTTGCAGATCCAACCACAGAGGCAGTGGAAGTGGACTGTCTATGGATAGACATGTCAGATCGGAGAACCAATGCATCCTGGGCCAGGCAGGAGCTATTAGTATCATCCTGCCGCCTTCCTGCTTGAACTTTCTGACAACTCTTGGAAGGAGGGAGATTGGAGGAAACAGGTATGGCAACCTGAAGTTTCACCTCACAAGCATCCATGAAGGTGGCTGATAGGTCCCTTGTTCTGGGCCCGTACCTGGGTTGTGACGTGATGCCATGAGGTCTACGTCCGGTAAAGCCCACTTGTTCACCAGGGGTTGAAACACCTCCGGATGAAGAGACCATTCTCCAGCATGTGTGTCCTGGCAACTTAGATAGAAAGTCCACTTCCCAGTTGAGTACACCTGGGATGAATATTGCAGGGATTGCTGGAAGATTGCATTCTGCCCATAGCAGAATTTCTGCCACTTCCTTCATCGCTGCCGGACTTCGTGTGCCTCCTTGTGCACCATCTGTTGATTTGGAGAAAGAGAAGACTTTTTCCAATTGATTACCCAGCCGTGCTGTTGTAAGCAGACAATGGTCATCCGTAGATGACATTGTAACATCTCCTGAGATTGTTCTAATATCAGGAGGTCATCTAGATATGGCAGTATCCTGACTCCTTGTCGTCTGAGATGAGCCATCATGACTGCCATTATCTTGGTAAATACCCGAGGGGCTGTTGCTAGACCGAAGAGTAGAGCCTGAAATTGGTAATGTTGCTGATCTACCACCAATCTGAAAAAGCCTTGGTGGGATCTTGCAATCGGGACATGCAGATATGCATCTTGTATGATCAAGACCATGAAGTCTCCAGGCTCCATCGCCAGCATACTTGACCGTAGGGTTTCCATACGGAACTTGGGCACCTTGATGACTTTATTGAGAGACTTCAGATTCAGAATAGGGCGGTGTGACCCATTGGGCTTTTGAATAAAAAATAAATTAGAATAATAACCCCTTCCCTGTTGCGTCGCAGGAACAGGGACTATGACTCCCGATCTCAGGAGGGCCCCAATAGACTCCCGGTAGACCGAAGATCTGACCGGGTCTGCAGGAAGGGTTGTACCCACAAACCTCTGAGGATATCTCATGAAGGTGTCACTAAACTCTACAGTTGAAAAACTAAGGTAAATCATAAAAGTAAAAATCTTAGGACTGCCTAGGCAGTCCCGCTGCATAGCAGGTGTGACTTGCCGTGCACCAAACAAAAAAACTGAATGCCCTTTTGCGGAGAGTGGGGTATATATGGAGGACCAGTGCATGCTGGGAGCCCCAAAGCTTGAGCTGTGTGGTGCATCGGATCACTCCAACTTGTATCATACCCCAAGCTAATTCCTGTAGATCCTATGGACCCTGAAGAAACACTCATTATTTGGGGGTACTCACAAAAATCAAAGCAGCCCCCATAGTTTTGTATAGGGGCTGCTTTGTTTGCCGAATTTCCCAAGCTCCAGATGGCCTAAACTGCTGTAGTCTACGGGCTACATTTTGCCATTCCTCGGAACCCTCCCCGGCACATGCCACACAGTTGCAATAACACGCCCAGCATTAGTGATCACTTCACTTCTAACACACTGCTGGGATGGGCTCCTACCGGAACCCCTCTTCCTACATGTGTTTTTTAATATGTTTGGGCGAAGCTTCATTTCTTATTTTCGTGATAAGGAATTATAATTATCAGGTCAAAGACCAGATACTTAATAAATATACTCCATAATCACTGTACACAATTATAACACACACAGAAGTGACGATGTCATAATAACCGAGGGGGCGCGGGACCTAACCTGTGCTCAGACGGAACACTATGGCGGCACCAATCACTGAGCCAAGCTTCCCGAGAAGTGTTTCTACAAATGTGTTATACAGTGGAACATAGATAGCAGAAATATCTCCCAGGAGGCCGAATTGTGTAACATTGAATGGGAGACTCAATTGGTTGGAACCTCGCGCACTATTATAATGCGGGTTATCAGAGGTGCCAGCAAGGTTTTCCTTCACATAATTGCCTCAATGTGCGCCTCCACACATCCGGGAGGCTCAGACATAACCTTGTATGTACCTGACTCTCACCCTTAGATTGACTCTATCGTTCCCTACATTGACACTAGGATTCCTTCTTCTTTTTTTCAATGCTCCTCACAGTGAATCTCAGAGGAGGTACCATCACGGTCATCTCTAATACGTACATACAAACACGC
Source organism: Taudactylus pleione (assembly GCA_031769625.1). Taxonomy (NCBI): domain Eukaryota; kingdom Metazoa; phylum Chordata; class Amphibia; order Anura; family Myobatrachidae; genus Taudactylus; species Taudactylus pleione. The sequence continues at coordinate 2,577,236 of JAUIMM010000026.1, forward strand.
AATCATATATAGTTAATAGGGGTTGGGTATGGGATCCCGGCGGTCGGGTTGCCGCCGGTCAGAATGCCGACAGCAGCATCCCGACAGTCAGAATCCCAACACTAGAAGGTTCCTAACACTAGCCCTTACCCCTCCTTCCCCGGTGCCTAGACCTAACCTCCCCCTCCCTGCACCCTAAACCTCCTCCCCCCTAGTGCCTAACCCCCGATACTTTCCCTCGGGATGCTGGCGGTGGGAATACTGGAGCCGGGATCCTGACACTGTCGGGATTCCGGCAACGGAATTTAGACCGTCAGCATCCAGCACACCGGGATGCTGACTACATCCCGTAAAGAGATACGGTCATTATATAAATAGAATGTCCCTTAGTTTAATATATACAATATGCACTTTTTAGTTCTATTTTGGACATCTGAGAAATGGCTGTAATTAAACATTTCTATTAAACCTTTCAGGAAACGAGCTGTGAGGAGAGAGGACTATGAGAAAATGTTTCACACACTGACAGCGGATAACAACAAAGGCTTCATCCATGAGTATGAAGTATGTACGGAACCAAGAGTAACAAAGATAAACATACCACTTCATTTTATGTACATTTTATTAAGCTTTCATAACCAAATGCTATATTCAGGTTTGGATTCCTGTTAGAAATGGTGCCCTACCAAAGACCTACCCTTGCATTGTGCTCCCACCCTTACTACTTACCTCAGTAGGTGGGAGATGGGCAGGGCTGCAGAGAGCATCCATGGGCCCTGGTACTGAGAGGGGGTGTGGCCAATCCGAGGAAGCGAGACAAGGCCACGGCCCCTCTTAAGCAATGTGAAAACTGTCTATGGGGGGGATGTAGTCTGGAACCCAACGGTCTATATGCCGACCGCCGGCTTCCAGACTGTTTTATCCCGACTAGGGACGAATGACAGGCATCTAAATGTAGATGCCTGTAATTTGCCCGACGTCGGGAGACCGGCGCCCAGCATCCAGATCGAGCGGATGCCGGGCGCCGCAGCGGACAGCCGCGGGGTTTAGGGATCCCGGTGGGGACTTAGGGTTAGGCACCCCCCCCAGGAGGTTAGGGTTAGGCTAGGGGGAGGGAGGGTTAGGCACCCCCTGGGGGAGGTTAGAGTTTGGCACCCCCCCGGGGGACTTGGGTTTAGGCAGCGGGGAATGGGGGGTTAGGGTTAGGCACCCCTAAGGAGGGTTAGGGGGGTTAGGTTAGTAAATACTTACCTTTAGGACGATCGGGATTTCCTCCTTTGTCGGGCAGCCGCTGTCGGGAATTGAACCACCGGCCATGCGCCCGGCGGTAATACATATTACACCCCTATGAGGTCACTCCTATTAGGTGCGAATTGCGACTTTGTTTCTTGAAACTCGCAAATTTCGCAGTGAAGCGCGCTCTCAAGAATTCTCCAATCCAATTAAAAATGCCTATTCACACTACTCGCAGCGGAGGGGTGCGAATTGACTGCCAAATGAGATTTGAGAGAAATGCATAAAAATGTGGGAAGCCCATCCTGGACCCCCAAAATGCATCATTTCGTTAGCAAGATCATATAGAAGGCTGTTTGTGGCCATTAGGAAGGTACTGTAGGTTTTTAAATGGTGTCAAATGGCTGATTTGTGGGGGGTTTTTTTAAATGCAAGAAAATGATAAAAAAAACAAGTTCTTTTTGTTTAATCTCAAACGAATTAAACGAAAAATGCAAAAAAAAATAAATAGGAAACAGAGTGATTTTGGGGTACTTTGGGGTACCTTGAAAAATGTAAAAAAAAATGATAAAAACAATTTTTCAACTAAAAATTTTTTTGTAATTAAATTTGGGGTGCCTAAACTAAAGAAAAAAGTTGATTTTGGGGTAAATTGAGGACAATTTTTTTTAACCCAAAAAAATTACATGTAATTGTGAATGAAACTTCCAGTTGCCCAATTAGTCATCAGGGAGGGTGTCCAAGGGGTTCAGCACAGTGTCCTGACTTTTTAACCTTAAAATAGCGATTTTCCTTTTCATCTCTAACCCTCAGGGAGGTGCGAGTGGAAAGTTGTGAATTCAGTCTGACTGATTCAGTGGATTACAAAAGGAATTCGCTATGCGAATTCTAAGTGAAAATTGCAACTTGCAATTCGCACCTAATAGGGCACTGGCGGCCGCACAGAAAGGCTGGGAGGAGAGTACGTGAGGGTGGGGGGCATGTGCGCTCAGAAGGAACTCTCTCCCAACAGATCACACAGCCTCACCCACAGCAGCCGGCACCTATGGGGAGAGACTTCCTCTTGAGTGTACATGCCCTCCGCCCTCCTCGTCACTATACACAGAGCGCTGATTATTGCACAGGGGAAAAATGTCCCTCTTTGCAGCTGACCTGCGTCCCTGTTGGGCCCCTCTCACAAGCCCGGGCCCGTGTAATTTATTCCTGTCCCCCCTCTTGACACCCATGGAGGTGGGGGCTGCAATCTCTCTGTTCCGGAGAATAAAAGTGTGGCGCTGGGCTGTGACATCACACTCCCATCATATAGGTGACAGGGAGAAGCCCCTGCCAGCAGATTCACACAAAGGAATCTTCTGGCTGCTAATTCTTGATGTCTTGATGTCAGTGTGGGGGCATTCTAAACACTGGATGAGTTATGTTCTGTCACTTATTCAGTGTTATAAGCACCAACCATTGGCACCCTAAGCATCTGCCTAACTCCACCTAATGCTATCCCTGGCTGTATAACAACACCTATAATCGTCCTATAACAGTGCTCACATGACATTATTATCAATTTAGTCTCTAAACATACATATATATATTTATTAGTCAAATGTTCAATTAGTATAGATTCTGTATTTAGGAAGTTACATAATGTGGCCTTAATGACTTATTTTCTGACTCAGAGTCTGCAGGATGTCGGCATTTCACAGTCGTCCTCCTTAGCTCTGCATCCAGCTAACGCAGAAAAGAACCAAATAGGCGGCATCTTTCCATGTAAGTGAATGATACTCCCAATGCACAGTCATTTACTGGGACACTAGGGAACAGCTGCAGCTACATTTACTGGGACACACGGGAACAGCTGCAGCTACATTTACTGGGACACTAGAGAACAGCTGCAGCTACATTTACTGGGACACTAGGGAACAGCTGCAGCTACATTTACTGGGACACTAGGGAACAGCTGCAGCTACATTTACTGGGACACACGGGAATAGCTGCAGCTACATTTACTGGGACACTAGGGAACAGCTGCAGCTACATTTACTGGGACACTAGGGTACAGCTGCAGCTACATTTACTGGAACACTAGGGAACAGCTGCAGCTACATTTACTGGGACACTAGGGAATAGCTGCAGCTACATTTTCTGGGATAGAAGGTAACAGCTGCAGCTACATTTTCTGGGATAGAAGGTAACAGCTGCAGCTACATTTACTGGGACACTAGGAAACAGCTGCAGCTACATTTACTGGGACACACAGTATGAGCTGCAGCTACATTTACTGGGACACTAGGAAACAGCTGCAGCTACATTTACTGGGACACACGGTATGAGCTGCAGCTACATTTACTGGGACACTAGGGAACAGCTGCAGCTACATTTACTGGGACACTAGGGAACAGCTGCAGCTACATTTATTGGGACACTAAGGAACAGCTGCAGCTACATTTACTGGGACACTAGGGAATAGCTGCAGCTACATTTATTGGGACACTAGGGAACAGCTGCAGCTACATTTACTGGGACACTAGGGAACAGCTGCAGCTACATTTACTGGGACACTAGGGAACAGCTGCAGCTACATTTACTGGGACACTAGGGAACAGCTGCAGCTACATTTACTGGGAAACTAGGGAACAGCTGCAGCTACATTTACTGGGACACTAGGGAACAGCTGCAGCTACATTTACTGGAACACTAGGGAACAGCTGCAGCTACATTTACTGGGACACTAGAGAATAGCTGCAGCTACATTTACTGGGACACTAGGGAACAGCTGCAGCTACATTTACTGGGACACTAGGGAACAGCTGCAGCTACATTTACTGGGACACACGGGAACAGCTGCAGCTACATTTACTGGGACACTAGAGAATAGCTGCAGCTACATTTACTGGGACACTAGGGAACAGCTGCAGCTACATTTACTGGGACACTAGGGAACAGCTGCAGCTACATTTACTGGGACACTAGGGAACAGCTGCAGCTACATTTACTGGGAAACTAGGGAACAGCTGCAGCTACATTTACTGGGACACTAGGGTACAGCTGCAGCTACATTTACTGGGACACTAGGGAACAGCTGCAGCTACATTTACTGGGACACTAAGGAACAGCTGCAGCTACATTTACTGGGACACTAGGGAATAGCTGCAGCTACATTTATTGGGACACTAGGGAACAGCTGCAGCTACATTTACTGAGACACTAGGGAACAGCTGCAGCTACATTTACTGGGACACTAGGGAACAGCTGCAGCTACATTTACTGGGACACTAGGGAACAGCTGCAGCTACATTTATTGGGACACTAGGGAACAGCTGCAGCTACATTTACTGAGACACTAGGGAACAGCTGCAGCTACATTTACTGGGACACTAGGGAACAGCTGCAGCTACATTTACTGGGACACTAGGGAACAGCTGCAGCTACATTTACTGGGACACTAGGGAACAGCTGCAGCTACATTTACTGGGACACACGGGAACAGCTGCAGCTACATTTACTGGGACACTAGAGAATAGCTGCAGCTACATTTACTGGGACACTAGGGAACAGCTGCAGCTACATTTACTGGGACACTAGGGAACAGCTGCAGCTACATTTACTGGGACACTAGGGAACAGCTGCAGCTACATTTACTGGGACACTAGGGAACAGCTGCAGCTACATTTACTGGGACACTAGGGAATAGCTGCAGCTACATTTTCTGGGATAGAAGGTAACAGCTGCAGCTACATTTTCTGGGATAGAAGGTAACAGCTGCAGCTACATTTACTGGGACACTAGGAAACAGCTGCAGCTACATTTACTGGGACACACGGTATGAGCTGCAGCTACATTTACTGGGACACTAGGAAACAGCTGCAGCTACATTTACTGGGACACACGGTATGAGCTGCAGCTACATTTACTGGGACACTAGGGAACAGCTGCAGCTACATTTACTGGGACACTAAGGAACAGCTGCAGCTACATTTACTGGGACACTAGGGAATAGCTGCAGCTACATTTATTGGGACACTAGGGAACAGCTGCAGCTACATTTACTGAGACACTAGGGAACAGCTGCAGCTACATTTACTGGGACACTAGGGAACAGCTGCAGCTACATTTACTGGGACACTAGGGAACAGCTGCAGCTACATTTATTGGGACACTAGGGAACAGCTGCAGCTACATTTACTGAGACACTAGGGAACAGCTGCAGCTACATTTACTGGGACACTAGGGAACAGCTGCAGCTACATTTACTGGGACACTAGGGAACAGCTGCAGCTACATTTACTGGGACACTAGGGAACAGCTGCAGCTACATTTACTGGGACATTAGGGAACAGCTGCAGCTACATTTACTGGGACACTAGAGAATAGCTGCAGCTACATTTACTGGGACACTAGGGAACAGCTGCAGCTACATTTACTGGGACACACGGTATGAGCTGCAGCTACATTTACTGGGACACTAGGGAACAGCTGCAGCTACATTTACTGGGACACTAAGGAACAGCTGCAGCTACATTTACTGGGACACTAGGGAATAGCTGCAGCTACATTTACGGGGACATTAGGGAACAGCTGCAGCTACATTTACTGGGACACTAGGGAATAGCTGAAGCTACATTTTCTGGGATAGAAGGTAACAGCTGCAGCTACATTTACTGGGACACTAAGGAACAGCTGCAGCTACATTTACTGGGACACTAGGGAATAGCTGCAGCTACATTTACGGGGACATTAGGGAACAGCTGCAGCTACATTTACGGGGACACTAGGGAATAGCTGAAGCTACATTTTCTGGGATAGAAGGTAACAGCTGCAGCTACATTTACTGGGACACTAGGGAGTAGCTGCAGCTACATTACTGGGACACTAGGGAACACCTGCAGCTACATTTACTGGGACACTAGGGAATAGCTGCAGCTACATTTTCTGGGCACACAGTATGAGCTGCAGCTACATTTACTGGGACACTAGGGAACAGCTGCAGCTACATTTAAGGGGACACTAGAGAATAGCTGCAGCTACATTTACTGGGACACTAGGGAACAGCTGCAGCTACATTTACTGGAACACTAAGGAACAGCTGCAGCTACATTTACTGGGACACTAGGGAGTAGCTGCAGCTACATTACTGGGACACTAGGGAACACCTGCAGCTACATTTACTGGGACACTAGGGAATAGCTGCAGCTACATTTACTGGGCACACAGTATGAGCTGCAGCTACATTTACTGGGACACTAGGGAACAGCTGCAGCTACATTTACGGGGACACTAGAGAATAGCTGCAGCTACATTTACTGGGACACTAAGGAACAGCTGCAGCTACATTTACTGGGACACTAGGGAACAGCTGCAGCTACATTTACTGGGACACTAGGGAACAGCTGCAGCTACATTTACTGGGACACTAGGGTACAGCTGCAGCTACATTTACTGGAACACTAGGGAACAGCTGCAGCTACATTTACTGGGACACTAGGCAATAGCTGCAGCTACATTTTCTGGGATAGAAGGTAACAGCTGCAGCTACATTTTCTGGGATAGAAGGTAACAGCTGCAGCTACATTTACTGGGACACTAGGAAACAGCTGCAGCTACATTTACTGGGACACACGGTATGAGCTGCAGCTACATTTACTGGGACACTAGGAAACAGCTGCAGCTACATTTACTGGGACACTAGGAAACAGCTGCAGCTACATTTACTGGGACACACGGTATGAGCTGCAGCTACATTTACTGGGACACTAGGGAACAGCTGCAGCTACATTTACTGGGACACTAAGGAACAGCTGCAGCTACATTTACTGGGACACTAGGGAATAGCTGCAGCTACACTTACTGGGACACTAAGGAACAGCTGCAGCTACATTTACTGGGACACTAGGGAACAGCTGCAGCTACATTTACTGGGACACTAAGGAACAGCTGCAGCTACATTTACTGGGACACTAGGGAACAGCTGCAGCTACATTTACTGGGACACTAGGGAACAGCTGCAGCTACATTTACTGGGACACTAGGGAACAGCTGCAGCTACATTTATTGGGACACTAGGGAACAGCTGCAGCTACATTTACTGAGACACTAGGGAACAGCTGCAGCTACATTTACTGGGACACTAGGGAACATCTGCAGCTACATTTACTGGGACACTAGGGAACAGCTGCAGCTACATTTACTGGGACAATAGGGAACAGCTGCAGCTACATTTACTGGGACACTAGGGAACAGCTGCAGCTACATTTATTGGGACACTAGGGAACAGATGCAGCTACATTTACTGAGACACTAGGGAACAGCTGCAGCTACATTTACTGGGACACTAGGGAATAGCTGCAGCTACATTTACTGGAACACTAGGGAACAGCTGCAGCTACATTTACTGGGACATTAGGGAACAGCTGCAGCTACATTTACTGGGACACTAGAGAACAGCTGCAGCTACATTTACTGGGACACTAGGGAACAGCTGCAGCTACATTTACTGGGACACACGGTATGAGCTGCAGCTACATTTACTGGGACACTAGGGAACAGCTGCAGCTACATTTACTGGGACACTAAGGAACAGCTGCAGCTACATTTACTGGGATACTAGGGAATAGCTGCAGCTACATTTACGGGGACATTAGGGAACAGCTGCAGCTACATTTACTGGGACACTAGGGAATAGCTGAAGCTACATTTTCTGGGATAGAAGGTAACAGCTGCAGCTACATTTACTGGGACACTAAGGAACAGCTGCAGCTACATTTACTGGGACACTAGGGAATAGCTGCAGCTACATTTACGGGGACATTAGGGAACAGCTGCAGCTACATTTACGGGGACACTAGGGAATAGCTGAAGCTACATTTTCTGGGATAGAAGGTAACAGCTGCAGCTACATTTACTGGGACACTAGGGAGTAGCTGCAGCTACATTACTGGGACACTAGGGAACACCTGCAGCTACATTTACTGGGACACTAGGGAATAGCTGCAGCTACATTTATTGGGCACACAGTATGAGCTGCAGCTACATTTACGGGGACACTAGGGAATAGCTGAAGCTACACTTACTGGGACACTAAGGAACAGCTGCAGCTACTTTTACTGGGACACTAGGGAACAGCTGCAGCTACATTTACTGGGACACTAAGGAACAGCTGCAGCTACATTTACTGGGACACTAGGGAACAGCTGCAGCTACATTTACTGGGACACTAGGGAATAGCTGCAGCTACATTTACTGGAACACTAGGGAACAGCTGCAGCTACATTTACTGGGACATTAGGGAACAGCTGCAGCTACATTTACTGGGACACTAGAGAACAGCTGCAGCTACATTTACTGGGACACTAGGGAACAGCTGCAGCTACATTTACTGGGACACACGGTATGAGCTGCAGCTACATTTACTGGGACACTAGGGAACAGCTGCAGCTACATTTACTGGGACACTAAGGAACAGCTGCAGCTACATTTACTGGGACACTAGGGAATAGCTGCAGCTACATTTACGGGGACATTAGGGAACAGCTGCTGCTACATTTACTGGGACACTAGGGAATAGCTGAAGCTACATTTTCTGGGATAGAAGGTAACAGCTGCAGCTACATTTACTGGGACACTAAGGAACAGCTGCAGCTACATTTACTGGGACACTAGGGAATAGCTGCAGCTACATTTACGGGGACATTAGGGAACAGCTGCAGCTACATTTACGGGGACACTAGGGAATAGCTGAAGCTACATTTTCTGGGATAGAAGGTAACAGCTGCAGCTACATTTACTGGGACACTAGGGAGTAGCTGCAGCTACATTACTGGGACACTAGGGAACACCTGCAGCTACATTTACTGGGACACTAGGGAATAGCTGCAGCTACATTTATTGGGCACACAGTATGAGCTGCAGCTACATTTACGGGGACACTAGGGAATAGCTGAAGCTACATTTTCTGGGATAGAAGGTAACAGCTGCAGCTACATTTACTGGGACACTAGGGAGTAGCTGCAGCTACATTACTGGGACACTAGGGAACACCTGCAGCTACATTTACTGGGACACTAGGGAATAGCTGCAGCTACATTTACTGGGCACACAGTATGAGCTGCAGCTACATTTACTGGGACACTAGGGAACAGCTGCAGCTACATTTACGGGGACACTAGAGAATAGCTGCAGCTACATTTACTGGGACACTAGGGAACAGCTGCAGCTACATTTATTGGGACACTAAGGAACAGCTGCAGCTACATTTACTGGGACACTAGGGAGTAGCTGCAGCTACATTACTGGGACACTAGGGAACACCTGCAGCTACATTTACTGGGACACTAGGGAATAGCTGCAGCTACATTTACTGGGCATACAGTATGAGCTGCAGCTACATTTACTGGGACACTAGGGAACAGCTGCAGCTACATTTACGGGGACACTAGAGAATAGCTGCAGCTACATTTACTGGGACACTAGGGAACAGCTGCAGCTACATTTACTGGGACACTAAGGAACAGCTGCAGCTACATTTAGTGGGACACTAGGGAACAGCTGCAGCTACATTTACTGGGACACTAGGGAACATCTGCAGCTACATTTACTGGGACACTAGGGTACAGCTGCAGCTACATTTACTGGAACACTAGGGAACAGCTGCAGCAACATTTACTGGGACACTAGGGAACAGCTGCAGCTACATTTACTGGGACACTAGAGAATAGCTGCAGCTACATTTACTGGGACACTAGGGAACAGCTGCAGCTACATTTACTGAGACACTAAGGAACAGCTGCAGCTACATTTACTGGGACACTAGGGAACAGCTGCAGCTACATTTACTGGGACACTAGGGAACAGCTGCAGCTACATTTACTGGGACACTAGGGTACAGCTGCAGCTACATTTACTGGAACACTAGGGAACAGCTGCAGCTACATTTACTGGGACACTAGGCAATAGCTGCAGCTACATTTTCTGGGATAGAAGGTAACAGCTGCAGCTACATTTTCTGGGAGAGAAGGTAACAGCTGCAGCTACATTTACTGGGACACTAGGAAACAGCTGCAGCTACATTTACTGGGACACACGGTATGAGCTGCAGCTACATTTACTGGGACACTAGGAAACAGCTGCAGCTACATTTACTGGGACACACGGTATGAGCTGCAGCTACATTTACTGGGACACTAGGGAACAGCTGCAGCTACATTTACTGGGACACTAAGGAACAGCTGCAGCTACATTTACTGGGACACTATGGAATAGCTGCAGCTACATTTATTGGGATACTAGGGAACAGCTGCAGCTACATTTACTGAGACACTAGGGAACAGCTGCAGCTACATTTACTGGGACACTAGGGAACAGCTGCAGCTACATTTACTGGGACACTAGGGAACAGCTGCAGCTACATTTATTGGGACACTAGGGAACAGCTGCAGCTACATTTACTGAGACACTAGGGAACAGCTGCAGCTACATTTACTGGGACAATAGGGAACAGCTGCAGCTACATTTACTGGGACACTAGGGAACAGCTGCAGCTACATTTACTGGGACACTAGGGAACAGCTGCAGCTACATTTACTGGGACACTAGGGAACAGCTGCAGCTACATTTACTGGGACATTAGGGAACAGCTGCAGCTACATTTACTGGGACACTATAGAATAGCTGCAGCTACATTTACTGGGACACTAGGGAACAGCTGCAGCTACATTTACTGGGACACACGGTATGAGCTGCAGCTACATTTACTGGGACACTAGGGAACAGCTGCAGCTACATTTACTGGGACACTATGGAACAGCTGCAGCTACATTTACTGGGACACTAGGGAATAGCTGCAGCTACATTTACGGGGACATTAGGGAACAGCTGCAGCTACATTTACTGGGACACTAGGGAATAGCTGAAGCTACATTTTCTGGGATAGAAGGTAACAGCTGCAGCTACATTTACTGGGACACTAAGGAACAGCTGCAGCTACATTTACTGGGACACTAGGGAATAGCTGCAGCTACATTTACGGGGACATTAGGGAACAGCTGCAGCTACATTTACGGGGACACTAGGGAATAGCTGAAGCTACATTTTCTGGGATAGAAGGTAACAGCTGCAGCTACATTTACTGGGACACTAGGGAGTAGCTGCAGCTACATTACTGGGACACTAGGGAACACCTGCAGCTACATTTACTGGGACACTAGGGAATAGCTGCAGCTACATTTACTGGGCACACAGTATGAGCTGCAGATACATTTTCTGGGACACTAGGGAACAGCTGCAGCTACATTTACGGGGACACTAGAAAACAGCTGCAGCTACATTTACTGGGACACTAGGGAACAGCTGCAGCTACATTTATTGGGACACTAGGGAACAGCTGCAGCTACATTTCCTGGGATACTAGGCAATAGCTGCAGCTACATTTTCTGGGATAGAAGGTAACAGCTGCAGCTACATTTACTTGCGACACTAGAGAATAGCTGCAGCTACATTTACTGGGACACACGGTATGAGCTGCAGCTACATTTACTGGGACACTAGGGAACAGCTGCAGCTACGTTTACTGGGACACATGTTATGAGCTGCAGCTACATTTACTGGGACACTCGGGAATAGCTGCAGCTACATTTACTGGGACATTAGGGAATAGCTGCAGCTACATTTACTGGGACACACAGTATGAGCTGCAGCTACATTTACTAGTACACTAGGGAACAGCTGAAGCTACATTTACTGGGACACTAGGGAACAGCTGCAGCTACATTTACTGGGACACTAGGGAACAGCTGCAGATATATTTACTGGGACACACGGTATGAGCTGCAGCTACATTTACTGGGACACTAGGGAACAGCTGCAGCTACATTTACTGAGACAATAGGGAACAGCTGCAGCTACATTTACTGGGATACTAGGGAATAGCTGCAGCTACATTACTGGGACACTAGGGAACAGCTGCAGCTACATTTACTGGGACACTAGGGAATAGCTCCAGCTACATTTACTGGGCACACGGTATGAGCTGCAGCTACATTTACTGGGACACCAGGGAACAGCTGCAGCTACATTTACTGGGACACTAAGGAACAGCTGCAGCTACATTTACTGGGACACTAGGGAACAGCTGCAGCTACATTTACTGGGACACTAAGGAACAGCTGCAGCTACATTTACTGGGACACTAGGGTATAGCTGCAGCGACATTTACTGGGACACACGGTATGAGCTGCAGCTACATTTACTGGGACACCAGGGAACAGCTGCAGCTACATTTACTGGGACACTAAGGAACAGCTGCAGCTACATTTACTGGGACACTAGGGAACAGCTGCAGCTACATTTACTGGGACACTAGGGAACAGCTGCAGCTACATTTACTGGGACACTAGGGAACAGCTGCAGCTGCAGTTACTGGGACACTAGGGAACAGCTGCAGCTACATTTACTGGCACACTAGGCAACAACTGCAGCAACATTTACTGGGACATTAGGAAACAGCTGCAGCTACATTTACTGGGATACTAGGCAATAGCTGCAGCTACATTTAATTAAATAATATGTACAGGTAAGATACACGCGGCTTTGTATGTATAGGCTATTAGTGACATTCGTGATTACATACCTAATGGTTCCTGGAGTCAGATTTGTGCTGTTATGCTGCATTTTTCAGGGGAAGTGCACTTTCATGTACACCAGCTCCTGCAGTTATGCAAGTCTTACCATATGGCTGTCTGCTCGACTTGTTAATGCATTATTATCTATGCTATGCTGTTCCTTTTAATAATCACTATTGTTCCATTACATTGTAGATGATAAAACTCGTGTCAGACTGTCAACCTTTCAAAACTCTATCATGGGATACATTAATGCCAGCTACATTCCTGTAAGTACTGTGTATGACCACTGAGGATGAACGATGGAGCTGGCGGGGTGATCGAGGATGGATTATAATAATGAGGAGAGATGATGATATTAACGAGATATAACATCATGGGGCTGTATTAATTTAGCCGCAAAAAGAAGGGATCCGCAAAAAAGTATCGCGAATTTTGATTTTTCGACAGTCGTAAACTTATCTCCGTATTCAATTCCAAATATTTTTCGCATACGCGGAAAGTCATTGCAATATAATACGTGAAAAAGAAACGCCACTTAATAGCAGGAGAAAATTTGTGCATTTTTTTATTTTGGGGTGCAAAGGACAACTGCGGAAAAAAAAAGTGAGGAACACCCCAAAAAAGTACTTTGAATTTGGGGACAAAAAAGTACAAAGTGGGGATACAAACAAAAAAACTAGCAAAATAGACTTTTTGGGGGACTGCAAGTATGGGTGAGGTGTTTTTTTGTTTGCAGGTGCTTGCGTTTTTTAAAACTTTACTTTAGAGACTTTAAAATATGCTAGCATCCACTTTCAATTCCCCCAAATTTAACAGGACTTTCACCAATAAATACTGCTTAATGCTATTCTTCACCACTTGTGCAAAGATGCTAACTAGAAGCAATTGTCACAACTTAAGTACCCCAAATAGCTTTATTAGGGCTATTCATTGACATCTAGATTGATCCCCAATGTTAGTGCATTTTTTTGGGGTGTCAGGCTAATTTCCCCAAATCTGACAGCACTTTTTGCCTGTTTCACATTCGCCGGGACGCGTTTTCGTGTCTTTTGGAATTGAATATGGTGAATAACTGGGGCGCGCACAAAGTTTTCTCGGCCAAAACCAGCGATGTCGGCGAAAAGTATGGAAGGCGAAACTTTTCCGCTGGTGCGAAACTAATTGAAAACGGCTCCAGGATGGGAGTATGGGTAATAATATGATGTGTGAAGATGGATTATAATGAATAAGGAGAGATTATGATAATGAGATATAACAGCATGACTGGGAGTATGGGTAATAATATGATGTGTGAAGATGGATTATAATGAATAAGGAGAGATGATAATGAGATATAACAGCATGGTTGGGAGTATGGGTAATAATATGATATGTGAGGATGGATTATGATATTGAGGAGAGATGATGATAATGAGATATAACAGCATGGTTGGGAGTATGGGTAATAATATGATATGTGAGGATGGATTATAATAATGTGGAGAGATGATGATCATGAGATATAACAGCATGGTTAGGAGTATGGGTAATAATATGATATGAGAGGATGGATTATAATAATGTGGAGAGATGATGATAATGAGATATAACAGCATGGTTGGGTGCATGGGTAATAATATGATGTGTGAGGATGGATTATAATAATGAGGAGAGATGATGATAATGAGATATCACAGCATGGTTGGGAGTATGTGTAATAATATGATATGTGAGGGTGGATTATAATGAGTAGAGATGATGATAATGAGATATAACAGCATGGTTGGGAGTATGTGTAATAATATGATATGTGAGGGTGGATTATAATGAGTAGAGATGATGATAATGAGATATAACAGCATGGATGGGAGTATGGGTAATAATATGATATGTGAGGGTGGATTATAATGAGGAGAGATGATGATAATGAGATATAACAGCATGGATGGGAGTATGGTAATAATATGATGTGTGAGGATGGATTATAATGAGGAGAGATGATGATAATGAGATATAACAGCATGGATGGGAGTATGTGTAATAATATGATATGTGAGGGTGGATTATAATGAGGAGAGATGATGATAATGAGATATAACAGCACGGATGGGAGTATGGTAATAATATGATGTGTGAGGATGGATTATAATGAGGAGAGATGATGATAATGAGATATAACAGCATGGTTGGGAGTATGGGTAATAATATGATGTGTGCGGATGGATTATAATAATGAGGAGAGATGATGATATTGAGATATAACAGCATGGTTGGGAGTATGGTAATAATATGATGTGTGAAGGTGGATTATAATGAGGAGAGATGATGATAATGAGATATAACAGCATGGTTAGGAGTATGGGTAATAATATGATATGTGAGGATGGATTATAATAATGAGGAGAGATGATGATAATGAGATATAACAGCATGATAGGGAGTATGTGTAATAATATGATGTGTGAGGATGGATTATAATAATGAGGAGAGATGATAATGAGATATAACAGCATTTTTGGGAGTATGGGTAATATATGATATGTGAGGATGGATTATAATAATGAGAGATGATGATAATGAGATATAACAGCATGGTTGGGAGTATGTTAATACTATGATGTGTGAGGATGGATTATAATAATGAGGAGAGATGATGATAATGAGATATAACAGCATGTTTGGGAGTATGGGTAATAATATGATATGTGAGGATGGATTATAATGAATGAGGAGAAATGATAATGAGATATAACAGCATGGTTGGGAGTATGGGTAATAATATGATGTGTGAGCATGGATTATAATAATGAGGAGAGATGATGATAATGAGATATAACAGCATGGTTGGGAGTATGGGTAATAATATGATATGTGAAGATGGATTATAATAATGAGAGATGATGATAATGGGATATAACAGCATGGTTGGGAGTATGGGTAATATATGATGTGTGAAGATGGATTATAATGAATAAGGAGAGATGATGATAATGTGATATAACAGCATTGTTGGGAGTATGGGTAATAATATGATGTGTGAAGATGGATTATAATAATGAGAGATGATGATAATGAGATATAACAGCATGGTTGGGAGTATGGGTAATAATATGATGTGTGAGGATGGATTATAATAATGAGGAGAGATGATGATAATGAGATATAACAGCATGGTTGGGAGGAGTATGGGTAATAATATATGTGAGGATGGATTAGAATAATGAGGAGAGATGATGATAATGAGATATAACAGCATGGTTAGGAGTATGGGTAATAATAAGATGTGTGAGGATGGATTATAATGAATGAGGAGAGATGATGATAATGAGATATAACAGCATGGTTGGGAGTATGGGTAATAATATGATATGTGAGGATGGATTATAATAATGAGAGATGATGATAATGGGATATAACAGCATGACTGGGAGTATGGGTAATAATATGATGTGTGAGGATGGATTATAATAATGAGAGATGATGATAATGAGATATAACAGCATGTTTGGGAGTATGGGTAATAATATGATGTGTGAGGATGGATTATAATAATGAGGAGAGATGATGATAATGAGATATAACAGCATGGTTGGGAGCATGGGTAATAATATGATGTGTGAAGATGGATTATAATAATGAGAGATGATGATAATGAGATATAACAGCATGGTTGGGAGTATGGGTAATAATGATACATTGTATGTGAGGATGGATTATAATGAGGAGAGATGATAATGAGATGTAACAGCATGGTTGGGAGGAGTATGGGTAATATGATATTTGAGGATGGATTATAATGAAGAGAGATGATGATAATGAGATATAACAGCATGGTTGGGAGTATGGGTAATAATATGATGTGTGAGGATGGATTATAATGAATGAGGAGAAAATATGATAATGAGATATAACAGCATGGTGGGGAGTATGTGTAATAATATGATATGTGAGGATGGATTATAATAATGAGGAGAGATGATGATAATGAGATATAACAGCATGGTTGGGAGTATGTGTAATAATATGATATGTGAGGGTGGATTATAATGAGTAGAGATGATGATAATGAGATACAACAGCATGGTTGGGAGTATGTGTAATAATATGATATGTGAGGGTGGATTATAATGAGTAGAGATGATGATAATGAGATATAACAGCATGGATGGGAGTATGGGTAATAATATGATATGTGAGGGTGGATTATAATGAGGAGAGATGATGATAATGAGATATTACAGCATGGTTGGGAGTATGGGTAATAATATGATGTGTGCGGATGGATTATAATGAGGAGAGATGATGATATTGAGATATAACAGCATGGTTGGGAGTATGGTAATAATATGATGTGTGAAGATGGATTATAATGAGGAGAGATGATGATAATGAGATATAACAGCATGGTTAGGAGTATGGGTAATAATATGATATGTGAGGATGGATTATAATAATGAGGAGAGATGATGATAATGAGATATAACAGCATGATAGGGAGTATGTGTAATAATATGATGTGTGAGGATGGATTATAATAATGAGGAGAGATGATAATGAAATATAACAGCATTTTTGGGAGTATGGGTAATATATGATATGTGAGGATGGATTATAATAATGAGAGATGATGATAATGAGATATAACAGCATGGTTGGGAGTATGTTAATACTATGATGTGTGAGGATGGATTATAATAATGAGGAGAGATGATGATAATGAGATATAACAGCATGTTTGGGAGTATGGGTAATAATATGATATGTGAGGATGGATTATAATGAATGAGGAGAAATGGTAATGAGATATAACAGCATGGTTGGGAGTATGGGTAATAATATGATGTGTGAGCATGGATTATAATAATGAGGAGAGATGATGATAATGAGATATAACAGCATGGTTGGGAGGAGTATGGGTAATAATATCATATCTGAGGATGGATTAGAATAATGAGGAGAGATGATGATAATGAGATATAACAGCATGGTTGGGAGTATGGGTAATATGATGTGTGAGGATGGATTATAATGAGGAGAGATGATGATAATGAGATATAACAGCATGGTTAGGAGTATGGGTAATAATAAGATGTGTGAGGATGGATTATAATGAATGAGGAGTGATGATGATAATGAGATATAACAGCATGGTTGGGAGTATGGGTAATAATATGATATGTGAGGATGGATTATAATAATGAGAGATGATGATAATGGGATATAACAGCATGGTTGGGAGTATGGGTAATATATGATGTGTGAAGATGGATTATAATGAATAAGGAGAGATGATGATAATGTGATATAACAGCATTGTTGGGAGTATGGGTAATAATATGATGTGTGAAGATGGATTATAATAATGAGAGATGATGATAATGAGATATAACAGCATGGTTGGGAGTATGGGTAATAATATGATGTGTGAGGATGGATTATAATAATGAGGAGAGATGATGATAATGAGATATAACAGCATGGTTGGGAGGAGTATGGGTAATAATATATGTGAGGATGGATTAGAATAATGAGGAGAGATGATGATAATGAGATATAACAGCATGGTTAGGAGTATGGGTAATAACAAGATGTGTGAGGATGGATTATAATGAATGAGGAGAGATGATGATAATGAGATATAACAGCATGGTTGGGAGTATGGGTAATAATATGATATGTGAGGATGGATTATAATAATGAGAGATGATGATAATGGGATATAACAGCATGACTGGGAGTATGGGTAATTATATGATGTGTGAGGATGGATTATAATAATGAGAGATGATGATAATGAGATATAACAGCATGTTTGGGAGTATGGGTAATAATATGATGTGTGAGGATGGATTATAATAATGAGGAGAGATGATGATAATGAGATATAACAGCATGGTTGGGAGTATGGGTAATAATATGATGTGTGAGGATGGATTATAATGAATGAGGAGAGATGATAATGAGATATAACAGCATGGTTGGGAGTATGGGAAATATATGATATGTGAGGATGGATTATAATAATGAGGAGAGATGATGATAATGAGATATAACAGCATGGTTGCGAGTATGGGTAATAGTATGATGTGTGAAGATGGATTATAATGAATAAGGAGAGATGATGATAATGAGATATAACAGCATGGTTGGGAGTATGGGTAATAATATAATGTGTGAAGATGGTTTATAATAATGAGAGATGATGATAATGAGATATAACAGCATGGTTGGGAGTATGGGTAATAATGATACATTGTATGTGAGGATGGATTATAATGAGGAGAGATGATAATGAGATGTAACAGCATGGTTGGGAGGAGTATGGGTAATATGATATTTGAGGATGGATTATAATGAAGAGAGATGATGATAATGAGATATAACAGCATGGTTGGGAGTATGGGTAATAATATGATGTGTGAGGATGGATTATAATGAATGAGGAGAAAATATGATAATGAGATATAACAGCGTGGTGGGGAGTATGTGTAATAATATGATATGTGAGGATGGATTATAATAATGAGGAGAGATGATGATAATGAGATATAACAGCATGGTTGGGAGTATGGGTAATAATATGATATGTGAGGATGGATTATAGTGAAGAGAGATGATGACAATGAGATATAACAGCATGGATGGGAGTATGGGTAATAATACGATTTGTGAGGATGGATTATAATGAAGAGAGATGATGATAATGGGATATAACAGCATGGTTGGGAGGAGTATGGGTAATAATATCATATGTGAGGATGGATTATAATGAGGAGAAATAATGATAATGAGATATAACAGCATGGCTGGGAGTATGGGTAATAATATGATATGTGATGATGGATTATAATGAGGAGAGATGATGATAATGAGATATAACAGCATGGTTAGGAGTATGGGTAATAATAAAATGTGTGAGGATGGATTATAATGAATGAGGAGAGATCATGATAATGAGATATAACAGCATGGCTGGGAGTATGGGTAATAATATGATATGTGATGATGGATTATAATGAGGAGAGATGATGATAATGAGATATAACAGCATGGTTGGGAGTATGGGTAATAATATATGTGAGGATGTATTATAATAATGAGGAGAGATCATGATAATGAGATATAACAGCATGGCTGGGAGTATGGGTAATAATATGATATGTGATGATGGATTATAATGAGGAGAGATGATGATGATAATGAGATATAACAGCATGGTTGGGAGTATGGGTAATAATATATGTGAGGATGTATTATAATAATGAGGAGAGATGATGATAATGAGATATAACAGCATGGTTGGGAGTATGGGTAATAATAATATTATGTGTTAGGATGGAGCATTTATGATGAGCAGAGAGATATATCAGCATGATTGGGAGTATGGGTAATAATATGATATGTGAGGAAGGATTATAATGAATGAGCGGAGATGATGATAATGAGATAAATATAAAAGCATGGCTGGGAGTATGGGTAATAATATCATGTGTGAGGTTGGATTATAATGAATGAGGAGAGATGATAATGAGATATAACAGCATGGTTGGGAGTATGGGTAATATGATATGTGAGGCTAGATTATAATAATGAGGAGAGATGATGATAATGAGATATAACAGCATGGTTGGGAGTATGGGTAATAATATAATGTGTGAAGATGGTTTATAATAATGAGAGATGATGATAATGAGATATAACAGCATGGTTGGGAGTATGGATAAAGATTATAATGATGTGTGAGGTTGGACTATAATGAATGAGGAGAGATGATGATAATGTGATATAACAGCATGGTTGGGAGTATGGGTAATAATATGATGTGTGAGGATGGATTATAATGAAATAGGAGAGATGATGATAATGAGATATAAAAGCATGGTTGGGAGTATGGATAATAATATGATATGTGAGGATGGATTATAATGAATGAGGAAAGATGATGATAATGAGATATAACAGCATGGTTGGGAATATGGGTAATAATATGATATGCGAGGATGGATTATAATAATGAGAGATGATGATAATGAGATATAACAGCATGATTGGGAGTATGGATTAAGATTATAATGATGTGTGAGGATGGATTATAATGAATGAGGAGATGATAATGAGATACAACAGCATGGTTGGGAGTATGGGTAATAATACGATATGTGAGGATGGATTATAATGAAGAGAGATGATGACAATGAGATATAACAGCATGGTTGGGAGTATGGGTAATAATACGATATGTGAGGATGGATTATAATGAAGAGAGATGATGACAATGAGATATAACAGCATGGTTGGGAGTATGGGTAATAATACGATATGTGAGGATGGATTATAATGAAGAGAGATGATGATAATGGTATATAATAGCATGGTTGGGAGGAGTATGGGTAATAATATATGTGAGGATGGATTATAATAATAAGGAGAGATGATGACAATGAGATATAACAGCATGGTTGGGAGTATGGGTAATAATATGTGAGGATGGATTATAATGAATGGGGAGAGATGATGATAATGAGATATAACAGCATGGTTGGGAGTATGGGTAATAATATGATATGTGAGGATGGATTATAATGAATGAGGAGAGATGATGATAATGAGATATAACAGCATGGTTGGGAGTATGGGTAATAATATGATATGTGAGGATGGATTATAATGAATGAGGAGAGATGATGATAATGAGATATAACAGCATGGTTGGGAGTATGGGTAATAATATATGTGAGGATGTATTATAATAATGAGGAGAGATGATGATAATGAGATACAACAGCATGGTTGGGAGTATGGGTAATAATATGATATGTGAGGATGGATTATAATAATGAGGAGAGATGATGATAATGAGATACAACAGCATGGTTGGGAGTATGGGTAATAATATGATATGTGAGGAAGGATTATAATGAATGAGCGGAGATGATGATAATGCGATATATATAACAGCATGGTTGGGAGTATGGGTAATAATATATGTGAGGATGGATTATGAGGAGAGATGATGATAATGAGATATAACAGCATGGTTGGGAGTATGGGTAATAATACGATATGTGAGGATGGATTATAATGAAGAGAGATGATGACAATGAGATATAACAGCATGGTTGGGAGTATGGGTAATAATACGATATGTGAGGATGGATTATAATGAAGAGAGATGATGATAATGGGATATAACAGCATGGTTGGGAGGAGTATGGGTAATAATATATGTGAGGATGGATTATAATGAATGAGGAGATGATAATGAGATACAACAGCATGGTTGGGAGTATGGGTAATAATACGATATGAGAGGATGGATTATAATGAAGAGAGATGATGACAATGAGATATAACAGCATGGTTGGGAGTATGGGTAATAATACGATATGTGAGGATGGATTATAATGAAGAGAGATGATGATAATGGGATATAACAGCATGGTTGGGAGGAGTATGGGTAATAATATATGTGAGGATGGATTATAATAATAAGGAGAGATGATGACAATGAGATATAACAGCATGGTTGGGAGTATGGGTAATAATATGTGTGAGGATGGATTATAATGAATGGGGAGAGATGATGATAATGAGATATAACAGCATGGTTGGGAGTATGGGTAATAATATGATATGTGAGGATGGATTATAATGAATGAGGAGAGATGATGATAATGAGATATAACAGCATGGTTGGGAGTATGGGTAATAATATGATATGTGAGGATGGATTATAATGAATGAGGAGAGATGATGATAATGAGATATAACAGCATGGTTGGGAGTATGGGTAATAATATATGTGAGGATGTATTATAATAATGAGGAGAGATGATGATAATGAGATACAACAGCATGGTTGGGAGTATGGGTAATAATATGATATGTGAGGATGGATTATAATAATGAGGAGAGATGATGATAATGAGATACAACAGCATGGTTGGGAGTATGGGTAATAATATGATATTTGAGGAAGGATTATAATGAATGAGCGGAGATGATGATAATGCGATATATATAACAGCATGGTTGGGAGTATGGGTAATAATATATGTGAGGATGGATTATGAGGAGAGATGATGATAATGAGATATAACAGCATGGTTGGGAGTATGGGTAATAATATATGTGAGGATGGATTATAAATAATGAGAGATGATGATAATGAGATATAACAGCATGGTTGGGAGTATGGGTAATAATATGATATGTGAGGATGGATTATAATGAATGAAGAGAGATGATGATAATGAGATATAACAGCATGGTTGGGAGTATGGGTAATAATATGATGTGTGAGGTTGGATTATAATAATAATGAGTGATGATGATAATGAGATATAACAGCATGGTTGGGAGTATGGGTAATAATATGATGTGTGAGGTTGGATTATAATGAATAAGGAGAGATGATGATAATGAGATATAACAGCATGGTTGGGAGTATGGGTAATAATATATTTGAGGATGGATTATAATAATGAGGAGAGATGATGATAATGAGATATAACAGCATGGTTGTGAGTATGGGTAATAATATATGTGAGGATGGATTATAATAATGAGAGATGATAACGAGATATATATAACAGCATGGTTGGGAGTATGGGTAATAATATGATATGTGAGGATGGATTATAATGAATGAAGAGAGATGATGATAATGAGATATAACAGCATGGTTGGGAGTATGGGTAATAATATGATGTGTGAGGTTGGATTATAATAATAATGAGAGATGATGATAATGAGATATAACAGCATGGTTGGGAGTATGGGTAATAATATGATGTGTGAGGTTGGATTATAATAATAATGAGAGATGATGATAATGAGATATAACAGCATGGTTGGGAGTATGGGTAATAATATGATGTGTGAGGTTGGATTATAATGAATAAGGAGAGATGATGATAATGAGATATAACAGCATGGTTGGGAGTATGGGCAATAATATATGTGAGGATGGATTATAATAATGAGAGATGATAATGAGATATATATAACAGCATGGTTAGGAGTATGGGTAATAATATGATATGCATGGATGGGTTATAATGAATGAGGAGAGATGATGATAATGATAAATTTACTAAGAATCGTATGTGGTCGAGTTTTGCAGTTTTCAAACTCGATTTGACTCGCTGAAACTCGGGTGATTTTACCATACTTGCCAACTCTCCCTAATTGTCAGGGAGAGTCCCTGACATAGTAGCAATCTCCCTGTCTCCCTGAAGAGACTAGTAACCTCCCTGATTGCACATTACCCGCACAATGAAGCTGTTAAATAAAAAAAACACAGAGATACTGTATATACATTCAATTGGGATCATTAGTATAATTTCCCTGCATAGGGTATAAGGCACAATGATCCCTATGGTTACATGCATTATCTGAGAAGTATCAGTGTGTTTTCATGAACAAGTAGATCTTACTGACTGCTTTTGTGCCAGTTTACTTTTGAATGTAAGTCAGTTTTATAACACACCTCTCCATTGTAGCAGTACACACCCACTTTAACGCGCGCTCATTGCTGTTGCTTTCACAATCTCCCTGAAATGCTTTTTCAAAAGTAAGCAAGTATGGATTTTAGGCTTCTAAAACACTCAAATTTACCAAGAAGCGTGTTTTGCTGAGAGTGCGTTTTCCGATGGTGTATATGATCGAGATTTCTCACCCGAGTTTGCAGAGTGTGACCGCAGCCAAATACTCCTGAGCAAGCAGCTTGCACTGTCAGTGAGATATGTGAAGGCTTTTTGTGTTTTAACTGTAAAAAAAGGGTTAAATATAAAAAAAATGTAGGGTTCCCCTAAAAAAAAAAAATCATAACCAGCTGTAGAGTGACAGACACGTGGGTCACAGCCAATCAGCGGCCGCTACATGTAAAGCAACCTCTGATTGGCTGGCGGGCCGTGAGAATTTCAGAAGCGTAGCATCTTCTGAAGCAGCCTTGTGGGCTGGTAAGCCTTGGCTAGTTGTGGCCTGTGGGCCGTAGAACAATATGCGGCCTTCGGGCCGTGAAGCAGGCTTGTGGGCTGGTAAGTCTTGCCTAGTTGTGACCTGTGGGCAGTAGAACAAAATGCGGCCTTTGGGCCATGAAGCAGCCTTGTGGGCTGATAAGCCTTGGCTAGTTGTGTCCTGTGGGCCGTAGTACAAGATGCGGCCTTTGGGCCGTGAAGCAGCCTTGTGGACTGGTAGCCTTGGCTAGTTGTCGCTGATGTGTGGCTTGTGCCATCGGGTTGACACAAGCAGCTGGACACTTGATTGCGCACTCTGGACAGTGGAGTGCGGTCCGTGCTGCCTGGGTGACACAAACGGCAGAGAGTTAGAATGCGGACCGTGCCGCCTGGATGATACAAACGGCAGGTAGTTGGTATGCAGACTGTGCCGCCTGGATGACACAAACGGCAGGAATTAGAAGGCTGACAGGAGAACTGGGTACTCAACTGAAGACAGGAGACTAAGCCAGAACCGGAAACATGTGAAAACGCTATCACCGGCATCAGAGCAGCCTTCGCACCAGAAGAAAATAGCCGCAGGAGCCAATCCAGAACAGACCAAGGATGATGGACAGTTGGTAGGAGTTCAGCGAACTGTCACCCGGGGTTCGCATCGACGGCTTATGACAGTGTGTCTTGTGGTTTTTTAACCATATTTTTACAGCATGGGTACGGGTGCTGGCCGCCTGCTGGCACTTGTAATTCTCCAAGCGCTAAAGAGCAGGCAAGCTGGCCTGGGGTGCTCGGGAGAGTGGGGACCTGAGATCCTCAGCTTGGGCTGACCGGCTTAGGGTGATAATGCTTTGGCGGTGAAAGGGTCCCCTGGCTGTGGCATTGCACCCTGGCTGGATTTGAGCCCAGTGCTGGTTTAAAAATAGGGGGACTTCTACGCAATTCTTTTCCCGCTATTTTTAAAACCAGTACAAGCTCAGCAGCCCAGTGCTGGTTCCTAAAATACAGGGGAACCCTACTTGTTTTTTTCCCCGTATTTGTAGGAACCAGGACTGGCTGAGCAGCCCGAGACTGGTTATGCTTTTTTAGGGGGGACCATACATATATATTTTTTTAAATTAACTTTTTAAACTATCTGTAGACGCAGGAAAATACACAGATCATACTGATCTGTATATTTTACATCAAAACACGCACCTCAGGAGGTGGTCTATTTGTGTAAAGTATATACAGTATGTAAAGTTTTATATCTGGCTTCCCATCCCCTCTCTCCTGGCACCCTGTCTCCTCACCCATGGCACCCTGTCCCCCTCTCCTGGCACCCCGTCCCCCTCTCCTGGCACCCCATCCCTTCACCCCTGGCACCCCATCCTCTCTCTGTCACCCTGACCCCTCTCTTCTGGCACCTGCCCCCCCTAAAATAAGGTAAATACAAATCTCTATCACGTTTTTAATTTTTTATGGTATATTTAGAAATATTAAAAAGCAAAATCTCAAAAATATAAACATAGAAAATAGAAAACACTAAATGTAATGAATGTCAATAAATGAAGATTACGATATATAGAATCCCAAATGATCATTAACAATATATGATGACGGAGAATGGATGATGATAATTCAGAGGGGATTATAATACAGAAAGGTGGGAACAGATAATACATAATAGCATGGATGATCAATGTACTGTAGGATAATGTATAATAACTATATATGATGACTAATGATGGATGATAATTGATGGTGGACTATGGTGATTGATGAAGGAGTCTGGATGAAGATTTTGATGATTAAAAGGTAGTTGATAATTCCAATTATCTATAACATCTAGAGTATATAGTATAAAATATAAGAAATAGCAATGTTATGTTTATGATTAGTATTTACCATTATATATGCTATTCTACAATATTATATTTTACTGTTCTATTTCAGGGGTACAGAACTAAAAAGGAATTTATTGCTGGTCAGAACCCTTTGCCGGGAACAGTGAATGTCTTCTGGTGCATGATCTGGGGGAAACGGATAAACACTATTGCCATGCTGTCCAACTGCCTAGAAAATAGCAAGGTGCAGTAACACACTATACAGTATCATATTCTGTACCAAAATACATTATATACAGTAATACATTCTGTACACTAAGACACTCCATAAAGTATCATGTTATGTACACTAACATTCTGTACAGTAACACATGGTATACAATATCATGTTCTGTACACTAATACACTTTACAACTAATACATTCCATACAGTAATACATTCTATACAGTATCATGTTCTCTACACTAATACATTCTATACAGTATCATGTTTTGTACATTAATTCATTCTGTACAGTGTCATGTAGCGTTCCCGCTAGGCTGTTTTAGCGAGGCGCGGCGCCCTGCCCTCCTTCTGGAAGGCAAAAAGCGCCCTGCCCTCCAGAAGGAGGGCAAAAAGCGCCCTGCCCTAACAGCCTGCGGGAGCCGTCTTCACCCGCGGGTCGCAGTGTCCCGCGGGTGAGGAAAGGTGCGGTGCCCGGTCACCACCGGAGAATAGACGTGCGCCCGGCATCTATTCTCACTGTCTGCAGGGCTTGGGGGCTGCCCGGCGTGTCCGTAAGTGCCGGGCACGCCCCCAAGAGTGACGAAAAGGGGACGCGTCTTATAGACATGCCCCCTTTTCAATGACCACGCCCCCTTCTCGGTCGCAAGATCATGCCCTCTCTAGCTCCGGCGCCCTGCCTTGCGCCGGAGCTAGAGTGAACACTAGTCATGTTCTGTACACTAATACATTCTGTACCATAATACATTCTATATAGTATCATGTTATGTACACTAATACATTCTGTACAGTATCATGTTATGTACACTAATACATTCTGTACAGTGTCATGTTATGTACACTAATACATTCTGTACAGTGTCATGTTATGTTCACTAATACATTCTGTACAGTGTCATGTTATGTACACTAATACATTCTGTACCATAATACATTCTATATAGTATCATGTTCTGTACACTAATACATTCTGTACAGTATCATGTTCTGTACACTAATACATTCTGTACCATAATACATTCTATATAGTATCATGTTCTGTACACTAATACATTCTGTACAGTGTCATGTTATGTTCACTAATACATACTGTAGTTATACATTCCATACACTTATACATTCTGTACCGTAATACATTCTATATAGTATCATGTTCTGTACAATAATACATTCTGTACAGTATCAGGTTCTGTACACTAATACATTCTGTACCATAATACATTCTATATAGTATCATGTTCTGTACACTAATACATTCTGTACAGTATCATGTTCTGTACACTAATACATTCTGTACAGTGTCATGTTATGTTCACTAATACATACTGTAGTTATACATTCCATACACTTATACATTCTGTACCATAAT
This sequence comes from Taudactylus pleione, assembly GCA_031769625.1. NCBI lineage: Eukaryota > Metazoa > Chordata > Amphibia > Anura > Myobatrachidae > Taudactylus > Taudactylus pleione. Next base: position 2,605,405 of record JAUIMM010000026.1, read on the forward strand.
ACATTCTATATAGTATCATGTTCTGTACACTAATACATACTGTACCATAATACATTCTATATAGTATCATGTTCTGTACACTAATACATACTGTACCATAATACATTCTATATAGTATCATGTTATGTTCACTAATACATACTGTAGTTATACATTCCATACACTTATACATTCTGTACCATAATACATTCTATATAGTATCATGTTATGTACACTAATACATTCTGTACCATAATACATTCTATATAGTATCATGTTCTGTACACTAATACATACTGTACCATAATACATTCTATATAGTATCATGTTATGTTCACTAATACATACTGTAGTTATACATTCCATACACTTATACATTCTGTACCGTAATACATTCTATATAGTATCATGTTATGTACACTAATACATTCTGTACAGTGTCATGTTCTGTACACTAATACATTCTGTACCATAATACATTCTATATAGTATCATGTTATGTACAATAATACATTCTGTACAGTATCATGTTCTGTACACTAATACATTCTGTACAGTGTCATGTTATGTTCACTAATACATACTGTAGTTATACATTCCATACACTTATACATTCTGTACCATAATACATTCTATATAGTATCATGTTCTGTACACTAATACATACTGTACCATAATACATTCTATATAGTATCATGTTCTGTACACTAATACATACTGTACCATAATACATTCTATATAGTATCATGTTATGTTCACTAATACATACTGTAGTTATACATTCCATACACTTATACATTCTGTACCATAATACATTCTATATAGTATCATGTTATGTACACTAATACATTCTGTACCATAATACATTCTATATAGTATCATGTTCTGTACACTAATACATACTGTACCATAATACATTCTATATAGTATCATGTTCTGTACACTAATACATAGTGTAGTTATACATTCCATACACTTATACATTCTGTACCGTAATACATTCTATATAGTATCATGTTATGTACACTAATACATTCTGTACAGTGTCATGTTCTGTACACTAATACATTCTGTACCATAATACATTCTATATAGTATCATGTTATGTACAATAATACATTCTGTACAGTATCATGTTCTGTACACTAATACATTCTGTACCATAATACATTCTATATAGTATCATGTTATGTACACTAATACATTCTATACAGTAATACACTCTACAGTATCATGTTCTGTACACTAATACATTCTGTACCATAATACATTCTATATAGTATCATGTTCTGTACACTAATACATTCTGTACAGTATCATGTTCTGTACACTAATACATTCTGTACAGTATCATGTTCTGTACACTAATACATTCTGTACTATAATACATTCTATATAGTATCATGTTATGTATACTAATACATTCTGTACAGTGTCATGTTATGTACACTAATACATTCTGTACCATAATACATTCTATATAGTATCATGTTCTGTACACTAATACATTCTATACAGTATCATGTTATGTTCACTAATACATTCTGTACAGTATCATGTTCTGTACACTAATACATTCTGTACCATAATACATTCTATATAGTATCATGTTATGTACACTAATACATTCTGTACAGTGTCATGTTCTGTACACTAATACATTCTGTACCATAATACATTCTATATAGTATCATGTTATGTACACTAATACATTCTGTACAGTGTCATGTTCTGTACACTAATACATTCTGTACAGTGTCATGTTCTGTACACTAATACATTCTGTACAGTAACGCAATCTTTTTTTTATTTATGTATTATATCTGTGATGAAATTTCAAATCTTAGATAGGACAGTGCATAGGAAAGTTGGAAGCAGCCAATAAAAGACAATGGCCCTGATTCAGAGCCGGGCGCTCTGACCAGAGCGCTCGCTCTGAATCAGGGCCCACCTCCATTACTATGGAGCGTCGTCCTGGACGCTCGTATAGCTGTGGGTCACCACCCACAGCATATACGAGCATGCAGGATGATGGTCGCGATGGTCTTGACCATCACGACCATCGAAACTGCGAGCAACAGCCTGCGGTTGAGTTTTTCAACCGCAAGGCCAGAGGGATTTTGCCTCTATCAGAGCCAAAATCACTCCCACTGACATCACTAGTGATGTCAGTGGGGCCGGCTTGAGACGGTAGGTGTTCCCTTGGTGGGTCTGAATGAGGGCAAATGGGCCTGATAGAGAGGTTTTGGCTGCGATAATATGCAGATGTTCGTATCAGTCTACCCCTAATGTAGTATCCTGCGTCTGAATGTACAAGCACTGAGACGCCAATTGTTAAAGTCTCCGCACTCTGTAACAACGCTGGTGATTCCTGACATGCCATCATCGTCACTTCACTGTACGATGAGATATACCAGGATGACACCACACTAAGTAATGCATCTATTCCTGTGTCACTGTTCTGCATCCTTGTACAGTTTCTGACACCGTTTCTGGTACCGGTGTATAAACTAATGTGATGAACCTCAGTGCTAATGTTACCTATGTGTATTATACAATAAAGATCACACCTTTGTGTTAACAATTATGTAAGGTAATTCTCTTTTAATTGCTCCCTGGTCTGTCAATAAGATACAAGGTATACGCTTACATATATGCAAGTCCCTATGTGACCATAAAGGTATATTTTAAATTGTCTCCATTGTGTTTATACACCTTTGTGTGGTTTTTTTTAGTGTACCCATATGTGTGAATCTAGCAGCTTTCAGTGTTTGGCGTAGAGAGTCGATTTATTCATTTATACTGTTGCTGGCTCCGCATCACCTGCTCCCAGCTATGAAGAATTAAATATTCTGATTACAATCACTCACGATACCACTGAATAATGTATCATTTTAGGTGCAAAGCACAAAGTATTGGCCCTCCAGGGAAGGCAAGACGTTTGGTGACATAATAGTGACTCTGATATCAGAGAACGTCCTCCGTGATTGGACGATCAGAGACTTCATGATGACAAATGTGAGTACGGAATAGTTTCATATATTAGTATCAGCTGATAGTGTTCGGTTATCAGCCTGTATGGGATGTGATGAGAACCAGGGGCATAACCATAGCAAAGTTTTCATGGTCCGCGCCCCCCTCTGCATTCCCCTTTCCTCGACTTACCTGCTCCGTGGTAGCGATGAGCAGGGCAGGCACACCTCCTCTCCCGGTCGCTCCATCTCTCCTCACTGACTGAGGCTGGGAGGAGGCGGCCACTACTCCTCCCAGTATAACTTAATGATTCTGGGAGGCCTGAGGCCTGGCACCATAGGTGCAGAGGGAGGACAGAGCCCCGGGTCGGTCCGGGTCCCATAGCAGCAGCACCCCCTGCACCTATGGTGGTTACACTACTGATGAGAACTATGGTCATTTAAAGTGGATCTCTTAATGTCTTACTGTCACCTCACTTCCCCATAAGCAGTTCAGCAGGGGCCCTTCCCTGCCCCCCACTGGGGCCGACACCATTTACCAGCTGTGGCAATTTCTGTATACAGTAACTTCCTGACGCCTCATTCAGGAAACAACGGAGACTAAAATATATATAACCAACACACATGAACTCAACAATTCTATTATCCTCTCACACCTCTGACGTCACTAAGTACCCCATGTAAAGCATACTGTACCTCCCAACTGTCCCAATTTGGGTGGGACAAGTCCTCATTCTCCCTTAAAGCTGAAGTTTGGGCAGATCGGGGACAGGAACAATGATCTCAGGGCCTGATTCAGCAGAGGACACTAATGTGATCGCACCTGCGATCTCACATGGAAAGCAGCTGCGAAAATACGCTAAAGCCTCAGCCGGCATAAAGACGCCCAATGCTGCATTCTCACATCCGTCCAATGGTGCTCTTCTGCACAAATATCAGTACCATCAATGTACATCAGCCAGTCACGCGTCATTTACAACATGTCTGACCAGCTGCAAACACTGCAAGTCTCGCCCGCATGCAGAGAGCTCTCAGGCTGCGTAGGCACTGTAGTGGCTAATTTATACAAGCCCATGAACCGGCTTTCAAACGGATAGATACACTTGGGTTTTTCCGACCACCCCCACGTCACCAACGCCAAATGCTGATCGCCTGTAACTCACTTTGCGATGATTTCCTCTGTGCGCCCCTAATTGCAATGCAATCACTGCACAAGAGCAGTGAGGCTTATACGCATATGCGATGGCAAAGAATCGATCAATCTGCATCCGTAATCTCCATTGCCTCTGCTGCTGAATCAGACCCTCAGTGCTTACACTTTCAAATGTTCATTTTTCCTGGTCTCTGTCAGGTTTTGTCCTAGGTTACAGGAAAAGTTCCCTGTAAATTCCCTGGCACATTTTTTCTTAAAATGCTGTAATAAGTACATAACAGTAGAGCTGACAAAACTAACTACAGTGAAAAGTTATTTCTATCCAACCAGAAAATAAACTCCAAAAGGTGTAAACAGTATACTCTAACATTGCCTAACACAGGGAAAGACCGGGAAATAATAAACTCCAAAGGTGGAAACCATATACCCTAACTCTGACAAATACCGGGAAAGACCTGGAAATAATAAACTCCAAAGGTGGAAACTGTACACGCTAACATTGCCAAACACAGGGAAAGACCAGGAAATATACTCCAAAGGTGGAAACCGTATACTCTACCATTGCCAAACACAGGGAAACACCGGGAAATAATAAACTCCACAAGGTGGAAACCGTATACCCTAAGGCTAGTTTCACACTTGCCGGTTTTGACCGGGCGGCAAAAAGACGCCCGTTGTTTTGCCGGGTGTGAAAAACAGGGAACAGGGAAGAGGTGGGATCCTTTCAGACGGACACAGCACGGTTGTCATGTAACAGCCGGGAGTATCCACTGTGCAGGATGGCTGCCATGCCGTGCCATCCCTGCACGCCAGTGGTGTAAAGGAAACAATGTTTCCTTTCACTCATGGACCTGTGTTACGCATGCCCAATAGAAAAAAAATAAAAAAAACACATTAAAAGCGGCTCAAAGCCGCTGCTTGTGAAAGGCACTGAAAGCCTAAAAAAACTCGTCCGGCTACAGGCAGTTTCTTGCCCGGCCGGTCAAAACTAGCAGTTGTGAAACTAGCCTCACATTGCCAAACACAGGGAAAGAACAGGAAATAAACTCCAAAGGTGGAAACCGTATACCCTAACATTGCCAAACACAGGGAAAGACCAGGAAATTAACTCCAAAGTTGGAAACCGTACACCCTAACATTGCCAAACACAGGGAAAGACCAGAATATAAACTCCAAAGGTGGAAGCAGTATACCCTAACATTGCCAAACACATGGAAAGACCAGGAAATATACTCCAAAGGTGGAAACAGTATACCCTAACATTGCCAAACACAGGGAAAGACTGGGAAATAATAAACTCCAAAAGGTGGAAACTGTATAACCTAACATTGCCAAACACAGGAAAAGACCGGGAAATAATAAACTCCAAAGGTGGAAACCGTATTCTCTACCATTGCCAAACACAGGGAAGGACCAGAATATAAAGTCCAAAAGGTAGAAAGCGTATATCCTAACATTGCCAAATACAGGGAAAGACCGGGAAATAAACTCCAAAAGGTGGAAACTGTACACCCTAACATTGCCAACCACAGGGAAAGACCAGGAAATAATAAACTCCAAAGGTGGAGACCGTATAACCTAACATTGCCAAACACAGGGAAAGACCGGGAAATAATAAACTCCAAAGGTGGAAACCGTATACCCTAACATTGCCAAACATAGGGATAGACCGGGAAATAATAAACTCCAAAGGTGGAAACCGTACACCAAAACAATGCCAAACACAGGGAAAGACCAGGAAATAATAAACTCCAAAGGTGGGAACCGTATACCCTAACATTGCCAAAAACAGGGAAAGACCGGGAAATAAACTCCAAAAGGTGGAAACCGTATACCCTAAGGCTAGTTTCACACTTGCCGGTTTTGACCGGGTGGCAAAAAGGCGCCCGTTGTTTTGCCGGGTGTGAAAAACAGGGAACAGGGAAGAGGTGGGATCCTTTCAGATGGACACAGCACGGTTGTCATGTAACAGCCGGGAGTTTTCACTGTGCAGGACGGCTGCCATGCCGTGCCATCCCTGCTTGCCAGTGGTGTAAAGGAAACAATGTTTCCTTTCACACATGGGCCTGTGCTCTGCATGCTCAATAGAAAAAAAAAACAAAACATTAAAAGAGTCTCAAAGCCGCTGCTTGTGAAAGGCACTGAGTGCCTGAAAAAACTTGTCCGGCTACCGGCAGTTTCTTACCCGGCCGGTCAAAGCCGGCAGGTGTGAAACTAGCCTCACATTGCCAAACACAGGAAAAGACCGGGAAATAAACTCCAAAGGTGGAAACAGTATACCCTAACATTGTCAAACACAGGGAAAGACCAGAATATAAACTCCAAAAGGTGGAAACCGTATACCCTAACACTGCCAAATACCGGGAAAGACCGGGAAATAAACTCCAATAGGTGGAAACCGTATACCCTAACATTGCCAAACACAGGGAAAGACCAGGAAATAAACTCCAAAAGTTGAAACAGTATACCCCAACATTGCCAAACACAGGGAAAGACCAGAATATAAACTCCAAAAGGTGGAAATCGTATATCCTAACATTGCCAAATACCGGGAATGACAAGGAAATAAACTCCAAAGGTGGACTCCGTACACGATAACATTGCCAAACACAGTGAAAGACTGGGAAAAAATAAACTCCAAAGGTGGATACCATATACCCTAATATTGCCAAACACAGGGAAAGACCGGGAAATAATAAACTCCAAAAGGTGGAAACCGTATAACCTAACATTGCCAAACACAGGAAAAGACCGGGAAATAATAAACTCCAAAGGTGGAGACCGTACACCCTAGTATTGCCAACCACAGGGAAAGACTAGAAATAAACTCTAAAGGTGGAAACAGTATACCTTAACATTGCCAAAAACAGGGAAAGACCGGGAAATAATATCCTCCAAAGGTGGAAACAGTATACCTTAACATTGCCAAACACAGGGAAAGACCAGAATATAAACTCCAAAGGTGGAAACAGTATACCCTAACATTGCGAAACACAGGGAAAGACCAGAATATAAACTCCAAAGGTGGAAACAGTATATCCTAACATTGCCAAACATAGGGAAAGACCAGGAATTAAACTCCAAAAGGTGGAAACCGTATACCTTAACATTGCAAAATACAGGTAAAGACCTGGAAATAAATTCCAAAAGGTTGAAACCGTATACCCTAAGGCTAGTTTCACACTTGCCGGTTTTGACCAGGTGGCAAAAACATGCCCGTTGTTTTGCCAGGTGTGAAAAACAGGGAACAGGGAAGAGGTGGGATCCTTTCAGATGGACAAGGTGCAGGACGGCTGCCATGCTGTGCCATCCCTGCACGCCAGTGGTGTGAAGGAAACAATGTTTCCTGTCACACATGGACCTGTGCTGCGCATGCCCAATAGAAAAAAAATAAAAAAACACGTTAAAAGCGGCTCATAGCCGCTGCTTGTAAAAGGCACTGAGTCCCTGAAAAAACTTGTCCGGCTACCGGCAGTTTCTTAAACTCCAAAGGTGGAAACAGCCAAACACAGGGAAAGACCAGAAAATAAACTCCAAAGGTGGAAACAGTATACCTTAACATTGCGAAACACAGGGAAAGACCAGAATATAAACTCCAAAGGTGGAAACAGTATATCCTAACATTGCCAAACACAGGGAAAGACCAGAACATAAACTCCAAATGTGGAAACAGTATATCCTAACATTGCCACACACAGGGAAAGACTGGAAAATAAATTCCAAAGGTGGAAACCGTATACCATAACATTGCCAAACACAGGGAAAGACCAGAATATAAACGCCAAACGTGGAAGCAGTATACCCTAACATTGCCAAACACAGGGAAAGACCAGAATATAAACTCCAAAGGTGGAAACAGTATATCCTAACATTGCCACACACAGGGAAAGACTGGAAAATAAATTCCAAAGGTGGAAACCGTATACCATAACATTGCCAAACACAGGGAAAGACCAGAATATAAACGCCAAACGTGGAAGCAGTATACCCTAACATTGCCAAACACAGGGAAAAACCAGAATATAAACTCCAAAGGTGGAAGCAGTATACCCTAACATTGCCAAACACAGGGAAAGGCCAGAATATAAACTCCAAAGATAGCAGCAGTATACCCTAACATTGCCAAACACAGGGAAAGACCGGAATATAAACTCCAAAGGTGGAAGCAGTATACCCTAACATTGCCAAACACAGGGAAAGGCCAGAATAAACTCCAAAGATGGCAGCAGTATACCCTAACATTGCCAAACACAGGGAAAGACCGGAATATAAACTCCAAAGGTGGAAGCAGTATACCCTAACATTGCCAAACACAGGGAAAAGCCAGAATAAACTCCAAAGATGGCAGCAGTATACCCTAACATTGCCAAACACAGGGAAAAACTGGGAAATAAATTCCAAAAGGTGGAAACCGTATACCCTAAGGCTAGTTTCACACTTGCCGGTTTTGACCGGGCGGCAAAAAGATGCCCGTTTTTTGCCAAGTGTGAAAAACAGGGAACAGGGAAGAGGTGGGATCCTTTCAGATGGATACAGCACGGTTGCCATATAACAGCCGGGAGTATCCACTGTGCAGGACGGCTGCCATGCCGTGCCCGTGCCATCCCTGCAAGCCAGTGGTGTAAAGGAAACAATGTTTCCTTTCACACATGGACCTGTGCTGCGAATGCCCAATAGAAAAGAAATAAAAAAACACATTAAAAGCGGCTCAAAGTCGCTGCTTGTGAAAGGGACTGAGTGCCTGAAAAAACTTGTCCGGCTACCATCAGTTTCTTGCACAGCTGGTCAAAACTGGACCGTGTGAAACTAGCCTCACATTGCCAAACACAGGGAAAGACCAGAAAATAAACTCCAAAGGTGGAAACGGTATACCCTAGCATTGCCAAGCACAGGGAAAGACCAGAAATAAACTCTAAAGGTGGAAACAGTATACCTTAACATTGCCAAAAACAGGGAAAGACCGGGAAATAATATCCTCCAAAGGTGGAAACAGTATACCTTAACATTGCCAAACACAGGGAAAGACCAGAATATAAACTCCAAAGGTGGAAACAGCCAAACACAGGGAAAGACCAGTAAATAAACTCCAAAGGTGGAAACAGTATACCCTAACATTGCCACACACAGGGAAAGACCAGAATATAAACTCCAAAGGTGGAAACAGTATATCCTAACATTGCGAAACACAGGGAAAGACCAGAATATAAACTCCAAAGGTGGAAACAGTATATCCTAACATTGCCAAACACAGGGAAAGACCGGGAAATAAACTCCAAAGGTGGAAACAGTATATCCTAACATTGCCAAACACAGGGAAAGACCAGAATATAAACTCCAAAGGTGGAAACAGCCAAACACAGGGAAAGACCAGTAAATAAACTCCAAAGGTGGAAACAGTATACCCTAACATTGCCACACACAGGGAAAGACCAGAATATAAACTCCAAAGGTGGAAACAGTATATCCTAACATTGCGAAACACAGGGAAAGACCAGAATATAAACTCCAAAGGTGGAAACAGTATATCCTAACATTGCCAAACACAGGGAAAGACCGGGAAATAAACTCCAAAGGTGGAAACCGTATACCCTAACATTGCCAAACAAAGGGAAAGACCAGAATATGAACTCCAAAGGTGGAAATAGTATATCCTAACATTGCCAAACAAAGGGAAAGACCAGAATATAAACTCCAAAGGTGGAAACCGTATACCCTAACTTTGCCAAACAAAGGGAAAGACCAGAATATAAACTCCAAAGGTGGAAGCAGTATACCCTAACATTGCCAAACACATGGAAAGACCAGAATATAAACTCCAAAGGTGGAAGCAGTATACCCTAACATTGCCAAACACAGGGAAATACAAGAATATAAACTCCAAAGGTGGAAACAGTATATCTTATCATTGCCAAACACCGGGAAATACCAGGAAATAAACTCCAAAAGGTGGAAACTGTATACCCTAACATTGCCAAACACAGGGAAAGACCGGGAAATAATAAACTCCAAAAGGTGGAAACCGTATACCCTAACATTACCAAACACAGGGAAAGACCGGGAACTAAACTCCTAAAGGTGGAAACTGTTTGCCCTAAGGCTAGTTTCACACTTGCCGGTTTTGACCGGGCGGCAAAAAGACGCCTGTTGTTTTGCCGGGTGTGAAAAACAGGGAACAGGGAAGAGGTGGGATCCTTTCAGATGGACACGGCATGGTTGCCATCTAACAGCCGGGAGTTTGCACTGTGCAGGACGGCTGCCATGCCATGCCATCTCTGCATGCCAGTGGTGTAAAGGAAACAATGTTTCCTTTCACACATACACCTGTGCTGCGCATGCTCAATAGAAAAAAAATAAAAAAACACATTAAAAGCATCTCAAAGCCGCTGCTTGTGAAAGGCACTGAGTGCCTGAAAAAACTTGTCTGGCTACCGGCAGTTTCTTGCCTGGCAGGTCAAAACCGGCAGGTGTAAAACTAACCTCACATTGCCAGACACAGGGAAAGACCGAGAAATGAACTCCAAAGGTGGAAACAGTATACCCTAACATTGCCAAACACAGGGAAAGACCAGAATATAAACTCCAAAGGTGGAAACAGCCAAACACAGGGAAAGACCAGAAAATGAACTCCAAAGGTGGAAATGGTATACCCTAATATTGCCAAACACAGGGAAAGACCGGGAAATAAACTCCAAAAGGTGGAAACTGTATACCCTAACATTGCCAAACACAGGGAAAGACCAGAATATAAACTCCAAAAGGTGGAAACCGTATATATCATAACATTGCCAAATACCGGGAAAGACCGGGAAATAATAAACTACAAAGGTGGACTCCGTACACCCTAACATTGCCAAACACAGGGAAAGACTGGGAAATAATAAACTCCAAAGGTGGATACCATATACCCTAATATTGCCAAACACAGGAAAAGACTGGGAAATAATAAACTCCAAAGGTGGAAGCAGTATACCCTAACATTGCCAAACATAGGGAAAGACCGGGAAATAATAAACTCCAAAAGGTGGAAACCGTACACCCTAAAATTGCCAAACACAGGGAAAGACCAGGAAATAATACACTCCAAAAGGTGGAAACCATACACCCTAACATTGACAAACACAGGGAAAGACCGGGAAATAATAAACTTCAAAAGGTGGAAACCGTACACCCTAACATTGCCAAACACAGGGAAAGACCAGGAAATAATAAACTCCAAAAGGTGGAAACCATACACCCTAACATTGACAAACACAGGGAAAGACCAGGAAATAAACTCAAAAAAGGTTGAAACCGTATACCCTAAGGCTAGTTTCACACTTGCCGGTTTTGACCGGGTGGCAAAAACACGCCCGTTGTTTTGCAGGGTGTGTAAAACAGGGAACAGGGAAGATGTATGATCCTTTCAGATGGACACAGCACGGTTGCCATGTAACAGCCGGGAGTATCCACTGTGCAGGACGGCTGCCATGCCGTGCCATCCCTGCACGCCAGTGGTGTAAAGGAAACAATGTTTCCTTTCACACATGGACCTGTGCTGCGCATGCCCAATAGAAAAAAATATATAAAAACACATTAAAAGCGGCTCAAAGCCTCTGATTGTGAAAGGCACTGAGTGCCTGAAAAAACTTGTCCGGCTACCAGCAGTTTTTTGCCCAGCCGGTCAAAACCGGCAGGTGTGAAACTAGCCTCACATTGCCAAACACAGGGAAAGACCAGAAAATATACTCCAAAAGGTGGAAACGGTATACCCTAACATTGCCAAACACAGGGAAAGACCAGGAAATAAACTCCAATGGTGGAAACCGTATACCCTAACATTGCCAAACACAGTGAAAGACCAGAAAATAAACTCCAAAGGTGGAAACAGTATACCCTACCTTTGCCAAACACAGGGAAAGACCGGTAAATAAACTCCAAAGGTGGAAACAGTATACCCTACCTTTGCCAAACACAGGGAAAGACCGGTAAATAAACTCCAAAGGTGGAAACAGTATACCCTACCATTGCCAAACACAGGGAAAGACCGGGAAATAAACTTCAAACGTGGAAACCGTATACCCTAACATTGCCAAACACAGGGAAAGACCGGGAAATAAACTTCAAACGTGGAAACCGTATACCCTAACATTGCCAAACACAGGGAAAGACCAGAAAATAAACTCCAAAGGTGGAAACATTATATCCTAACATTGCCAAACACAGGGAAAGACCAGAATATAAACTCCAAAAGGTGGAAGCAGTATACCCTAACATTGCCAAACACAGGGAAAGACCGGGAAATAAACTCCAAAGGTGGAAACAGTACACCCTAACATTACCAAACACAGGGAAAGACTGGGAAATAAACTCCAAAGGTGGAAACAGTATACCCTAACATTGCCAAACACAGGGAAAGACCAGAATATAAACTCCAAAGGTGAAGCAGTATACCCTAATATTGCCAAACACAGGGAAAGACCAGGAAATAAACTCCAATGGTGGAAACCGTATACCCTAACATTGTCAAACACAAGGAAAGACCAGAAAATAAACTTCAAAGGTGCAACAGTAAACCTTAACATTGCCAAACACAGGGAAAGACCGGGAAATAAACTCCAAAGGTGTAACAGTATACCTTAACATTGCAAAAAAACAGGGAAAAAAATTCCAAAAGTGGAAACATTGCTGCAAACCATGAAAAACAGGACAATAAATAACAAAAGTGATTACTGTAGCCTTAGGGGTATATTTACTAAAGTGCATGGTTTTTAGAAGTGGAGATGTTGCCCATAACAACCGATAAGATTCTACAATAGCTAATATCTTCTAGAAGGTGCTAGATAAATGATAAGTAGAATCTGATTGGTTGCTATGGGCAACATCTCCACTTCTAAAAACCTGCACATTAGTAAATATACCCCCTAGAGCAGCGTTTTTCAACCACTGTGCCGTGGCACACTAGTGTGCCGCGAGCAGTTATCAAGTGTGCCGCGAGGTCAATGCAGTCAGGGCTGACTTTACTTGTACTGCTGGCCCAGGCAATGTTGGGCTCTTCAGGGAGGCCAAAGTGATTTTTTTTCTGTGGGGGCCAGCCAATGTGAATGTTCTTTTTTTCCGTGGGGTCCAATCTGTGTGTTTGTTTTCTTTCTGTGGGGACCATTTTGTTTTCTTTTCTGTGGGGCCCAATGTATTTGTTTGTATTGTTTGGGGGTCATTGGCCCTCATTCAGAGCCGCTCGTTAGCGGCAGTACGCTTGTTCCGAGCGATGTTTGCACATCTGCGCATGCGTACGCTTTTTAGTACGCATGCGCGAACCAGTCAGTGCGGCCGAAAATCCTTTGTACGCTATATAGCGAGTGCCTGCTATTTTGAGTGACAGAATGAGGCGTATGTGGGTGGTAACAGGGGAAGGTGTTTGAAAATGGGGAGTGGAGATCCGAACGCAGGCGTGCTTAAAGGTCAAAACGGGCGTTTTATGGGTGTGTATATTTAAAACAGCAGCGTCATTGACCACGTCACTGGGTTATTTTATAGCCAGAACTGCACGCAAATTTGTGGTAGCAAACACCAACCACAAGAATAGCGAGCAGTTCATACGCTGGTCGATGTACTCGATTAATCTAATAAATAGCGGACATGACGTAGGATGCGTGCGGCCAGGGGGCGTTTTTAACAAATAAACGAGCGTATGTTTTGCTCGCTCGTTCAGACTTAGAGGTGTGAACAGACTGCAATGTGCGTACGGATCATTTGAATAGCCACCCCTTGTTTTTAAACGAACGACCGCAAATAGCGAACGGCTCTGAATGAGGGCCATTGTGTTTTATTTTTTTCTGTGGGGGGCAATGTATGTGCTTGTTTATCTGTGAGGACCAATGTCTGTTCTTTTTCCTGTGGGGGGTCAATTTGTGAGTGTTTTTTTCCCATGGAGGCCAATGTGTGTGTGGTTTATTCCCGTGAGGGACTAATGGTGTACCTTAGCAATTTTAAAATCTTGTTTGGTGTGCCGCGAGTTGAAAAAGGTTGAAAATCATTGCCCTAGAGTGTACAATTACAGCAGCTAGGACATAGGGGCCGGATTCAGAGATGTGCACTAACGCCATCGCAGCTGTGATCCTTGCACAGCTGCTGTGCGAACATATGTAAAAGTCACAGTGCTGGGATTTGTAGTGAGACGCCTGCCTGCGGCTTTGCAAGACCATGCATCTGCATACAAAGACACAGTATCGGCCGGAGATCATTCCATTATCGCAGCTCTGAGTAACCCCCTGGCTGCTGCGTTCCCGGAGCCACCATCACTGCGTACGGGATGGCAGAGGCAGGCTCCAAATCGGCTGCGACATTCCTGAGGTCTTTGCCGTCACTCCATTACCTCCCGCAAACGCTTCTTGACTGTCAATCACACTGCAGGTAAATAGTCGCTGCGTGTGACTACGGTGATGTACCTTGACGGATATGCAGTGCAACTTAGATTCATGTGAATTTTACCGATAATCGCTCAACTGTGTTAGTATCGTCATTATGTACATCGCTGAATCACGTGCACAGTGCTAATAATCTGGCAGAGGTAGGGATTCAAACTTGAATGAAACTTTCCTGACCACGCATACCCAATTCTCCTAATGTTACTGTATAATAAATGCACTTTCGTATAATAAATGCAATAGTAAATAACTGCGGTGCCCACATGGTGGCGACTTGTAAAATTAGTGAATGTAGCACTATATGTAATGCTTATACCTAATGCCACTTGTTTCCCTAATTAAGATTAAGAACAATGAAAGTCGGCAAGTGCGGCAATTCCATTTTATGACATGGACTGAGAATGGGGTCCTGAATGAGCAAACTGTCCTGATTCAGTTTGTAAACCTGGTCCTACATCATAGAAAAGAGTATTCTCCTTCATCTCCTACTCTGGTGCATTGCAGGTACTGTAGGTATCTGTAGTCTGCTCCAATAATCACATAGGGCTTTATGCTTCCTATCCACACTTGTGGCCTATTTATCAAGCAATTCTGCTCTTAAAATATATACGGAATCTGCTGTCTAGCAAGTAACAATACTTAAAGCATCACAAAAAATGCTGCTTTTCACCTTGCTTACATCTCTAGATTCATATTTTTTAAGTGCAGAAACTGCCCTTGTGGTAAAGATATTTGCTTGCTCTGCACATGTGCCAAATAGGGTTGGTGACGTGAGTCCGACGCTGATTGGCGAAGCTGGGCGGGGGGCAGCAGAGAAAAATTTGCTCGCCTGGTGCAGAGGAGAAAAGCAGGACGAGAACACCTCTTCCTTGTTTATCTCTGTGTAGGTGAAAGTAAGCCATGTGCCTGGAGAGCTGCTGCTCATGCACAGTCACGCTGGCTAATTATGCGCGGTGTAGCTCATAGGCCAATTAGCTGTGGTGGCCAATATCGGGAATGCAATGCATTCCGGATGTTGGTAAATTTGGCAGCAGCGCATCCCCAATTCATACATTCGGGGGAAACTTAATATATGTGGTTAACCCCCGAAAGCGGGTGTTTTCAGGGATTATACCTCGCCACAGTTGAGTGATTTTTTTTGCTACTCCATATGTGCAAAATGCTGTGGAAAGTTGTACGACGCAAGCACAAACAAAAGCTGGCCACACACTAGACCAACTTACATCCAACCAGACAACTTGTTGTTTGGTTGGAATGAAAATCTGGTAACGTATGGGAGTAACTGATGATCAGCAATTTGCTCCTAAATGCCAGAAAACAGATGAAAATGGTCGTTCAGACAAGTTTGTTAAATGTTTGATATAAACAATTTGTTCAAACAACAGTTTTTATCTATTTTCTGGCATTTGGGAGCAAATTGCTGATTGTCATTTGCTTTCATACCTTACCAGATTTTCATTCCAACCAATCAACTAGTTGGCTGGTTGGACAGATAATCTTTAGATGTGTGGCCAGCTTAATGATATTCACAATGTCTCGCAAGGTCCTGAGCAGAGCACTGCGATCCATGGGCATTCCTGGGTGGGATTGGGGAGATGGCCGATAGTCGCAGCTGCTTTCCCAATTGCAGAACCACAGACTCAGAGGCCAATTTTAGAGAAACAGTTGATCCGTTATCTGCTCAGCCCAGGGCTTAAGAGTCGATGTGCATCCGATGTTGCATTGATGGTGGTGTGTTCCCCCACACTGTGCAGCTAGGGGAAGTGGCTGTACCACATTTGCACAGTCCGTCGCACACTATCAAGTGGCGTGTCATTGGCAGAAAAAAAGCATATTTTCAGACATAAATTACGAGCGATAACGCATGTAATAACGTACAATTCTGAATCACGCCCATAATGCCATCTAGAGATGGCGCTATGTATCTCAGAAAAGATGAGAGAAGCTTCATCTGTATAAATACCATTCCTGCACAGCCCTCGTTATATCTAATGGGGGCTGCGGGAATGTGACAGGAGAAATTAAATGTAACTAAATACAGAGAAAACTAAAGTCTCAGGGCTAATATGCTGGATAAATAAAAGCCTAATTTTTGTTAATAAAATAAACATCTAAATATTGTGTTAATGCATCTAAAGTGACTGAGCTAATACTGTGTATATTGCAGGGTTGGGGCTGGGAGATCTGGAATATTCATCGCTCTTGATCACATTATTAATCAGTTGGAAGATGATAACACTGTGGATGTGTATGGAACAGTCCATAACCTGCACTTACATCGCCCCTCAATGGTGCAGTCAGAGGTACGTCTCAGCAACTCCATTGTGAATTATTAGAATAAGGGGTCGTTTTATGAAACTATATTTGGAGTAAAACCTCCAAAAAAGTACATTTTGGAGGCAGTCGCAAAAGCAATCACCATAGCGGTCTATGGGGCCAGCAATAATGGGCAATTTACCAAACTCTGAATTGCTTAGCACATGTCCCGGCAAGAAACACTTGATAAGTTCCACACCCCCCCGTCAGCACATGCACAGTAACACAGCTCAGGAGGCAAAAGAGGAAGTAAAGTAATCACATCACTTCTTAGTAATCACCGGACGGCTCTACCACCATTTCACTTGTCATATTTAAGTGTTGTTTTAAATGAATTTATGGCATCAGACTCACGTGCCCCCACATATTCCATAGCCCACTCATGCCACTTTTTGGGCGTTAGTAATAGCTAACCTAATTTGAATGAAAACTTTGTGCCCATGTGTTTATTTTAGAGTCAGTTATATCGATGTTAGTGTTATTAATTGTGTTTAACATGAGAGACTCACCCATCAGCTGATAGTAGGTTTATTTATTATTATTTATGACCAGTTATGTATATAGCGCACACATATTCCACAGCGCTTTACAGAGAATATTTGGCCATTCACATCAGTCCCTGCCCCGGTGGAGCTTACACTCTATATTTCCTATCACATGCACACACACATACACACTAGGGTTAATTTGTGTTGGGAGCCAATTAACCTACAGGTATATTTTTGGAGTGTGGGAGGACACCGGGGTACCCGAAGAAACCCACGCAAGCACAGGGAGAATATATGAACTCTGCATAGGTAGGGCCGTAGCGGGAATCAAACCCACGGGCTCAGTGCTGTGAGGCAGTAATGCTAACCATTACACTGTCTGTGCTGCCTAGGTTTGAGGAGCAGCAGCCACAGCTTGGTGGGGTCTGAAGAGATCCCTCTGCCCTTTGCAATGTACGAGGATGGCTCATCCTGCAGGTAACATATCTGCAGATGTGTATGATAAAGCATTGCAGCTCTCAAACCTACAGTTTTGAAGCAGGATGCATAGGAAAATTCTTACATTGCTATAGAAAGCTAATGGCAATATGGAGTAGCACACTCCATTGCACTGACTCCATGAATGCTGCATAGTGGAATTCTACCTTACCAAGATGGCCGTTTGGTCTTCTGCACATTCATGACGCCATATTGTCCCTCTGTGTATGAGCACCACAGTGGGACGCGGAGACTTAGTTTCAAAGACCCTGCTACATTGGCCTCCATACAGTATACTGCGTATATTTGCTTCGCTACCAACATACATGACTGGTTAGTGCTCTGTACTGTATGTTCCGCTCCAGAGTAACAAGTATGTGTAACTGTGAGTACGCCTTTACCAGTAACTAGTACACTTCAATAAATCTGACACCTGGTTAAGCACCTGGACTGTTTGGTGTATCTGTGATTCCGCTGGTGTTGCTATTTAACTTTGCATACCACCACCAAAAAGCACACACATATCAACAGGTTATGGGGCCATGAACACAAGTGCAATGCACCTAAATGGCAAAAAACACGTATAATAATGTGTGCCGGCGCGGATTATTGCTAAAGCAACTCAGTGAGACTGTAAAACTGTATTCAGTGCACATTATGTACCCAGGAGCTACATCCAAGATGGGGTTCATTAAGCTGAAAGGTTCAGAAAATTACACCACATGGAAATTTGCAATGGAAATGAAACTGAAGCGTGAGAGGTTGTGGACAGTTAGTCGATTCAGGTGACAATCCGAGTCCAGATGATACAGAAAAAGCCATGAGAATAATAGGCATAAGTGTTGAAAGCATGTTTATTCTATTATATATGGGGGGAAAAAATCAGCTAATGACATCTGGATAGCCCTGCAGGCAGCATATGAAAATGGGGTGTGATGAGAAGAGTTGGTCAGAGGCGTGTTAAATAATAATGTGAATGCACAAGTATGAGTGACTACATTGACAATATTATGTCCATATCCCAGCAGTTAATGTCTGTAGGAGTCAAAGTTGATGATGAGGAGATTGCAATGGTAATTCTACAGAACTTAACACTTGAATTTGTTTTCCTGGTAGCAGTGTTAAAAGCTAACACAGCCAAACTAACGACAGAAATTGTCAGAACAAAACTATTACAGTTCCAAGGACATATGCCAGTTGAGTTAAATGCTAAGAATAGTGCATTACACACTAAAAAGGAGAATACCAGAACATTCAAATATAAGTGTTATGTATGTCGTAAAAAAAGCAACTCAATGTAAACTGGAAAATGTGAGTGCTACACAAAGCAGGAAGTGCAACGGAAAAAGATGAGTCAGATTTGAGTGAGTGTCACAGAAAAGATTACTGCTTTATTGCTTCAGGTGCTACAAGACATTTCAGTTGTAATAAAGAGTGGTACACTAAATTGAACACATGTGATCCTATAACACGTAAAATAATTGGAAATGAAGTGCTTACAGCTACAAAAGTTGGGACAGTCACTACCCACCTGAAAATAGGGACAACCACAGTCACAAAATATTGTGCTCCCACAGTTACCTTGAAGGGAGCCGGCGAAACTGTAACATGTGAAAAGTACTGTCAGATTTGAGGAAATCAGCCTGACACCCCCCAAAAGATGCACTGACATTGGGGATCACTCTAGATACTCCTGAATAGCCCTGCTGAAGGTATTTGGGGTACTTAAATGCTCTCAAAAGCTGCTATTTCACATATAGCATTTAGCAGTGTTTTACGCAGAAAATAAGTAGTCCCAGCATATTTGGGGTACCTAAAAATGGGTGAGCATATTTTTAAGTTGCTAAAGTGTAGTTTTAAAAATCGTTAAAGATCCACCTGCCGCAAGCACCTGCAAACTTAAAAACACATGGGGCATACTTGGGGTCCCCCCTGGAGTACTGTAGTGTAGTTGACCAAGTGGATATCCTGCAGAAAGAGGAAGGCAGACAACTGCCTGCTGCAAAGCCCATCTTATTGCAAAAAGGCTACATGCTGAACTCTGGTATTGACTACAGTGAAACTTGTTCTCCAATAAGGAGATAGAGAACACTACATCTGGTCATTACAATATCTTTGGAAAGCATAAAGACTTTGCTGCTATGGGGGAGCACATTAAAAGAGGTATAGCTGTGATACTCTGAGAAGGGGATACAGTTAATATACCTATAGCCGGGATGCCGGCTGCTAGAATCCCAATCAGCACTAAAAGACCGGAACTGGAATCCCGACATGGCTGGAGATGCCAACACTGGAATCCCAACAACCGGTATCCCGATCATTACTACAGCGGGTGCCCTTAGCTGCGGGGGGAGGGTAAAGTTTAGGCACCCTGGGGGGGGAGTTAGGTTGCGGAAGGGTGGAGGTTAGGGTTAGGCTCCGGACAGGGGGGTTAGGCACTAAGAGGGGAAGGTTTGGGTTAGGCACCAAAGGTAGAAAGTTAGGTTTAGGCACTATGTGGGAGGGTTAGGGTGCAGGGTAGAGAGGGTTCGTTTTAGGGTACAGTAAAGAAGGGATAGGGGTGAATAGGGCAGGGGAACAGTACTTACTGTTCTTGTTGGGAATGTAGGCATCGGGATGCCACTGTCAGTCTATTGACAGCCGGCATCCCGAGTGTCGGGATATCATACCGAGAAGTGGTAGCCATGAAATACCCTTATGTGTTTAACACAGTAGGCACAAATATTAAAGGTACAGCTGAGTAGGAGTACACAAAGTGTGGGATTTTGGTAGCATGCCACAAGGTACATGAATGCGTTGGCACTGCACCTAGCATGCGATAAGGTATACAGAGGTGTTGGTGCTACTTGCACAGCACCTAGCATTCAATAGGATATACGGAGGTGTTGGCAGTGTTTGGACAGCAGCTAGCATGAGATAGGGTATACGGAGGTGTTGGCACTGTTTGGACAGCACCTAGCATGCGATAGGATATACGGAGGAGCTGGCACTGTTTGGACAGCAGCTAGCATGAGATAGGGTATACGGAGGTGTTGGCACTGTTTGGACAGCACCTAGCATGCGATAGGGTATACAGAGGTGTTGGCACTGTTTGCACAGCACCTAGCATGCGATAGGGTATACGGAGGTGTTGGCACTGTTTGGAAAGTACCTAACATGCGATAGGGTATACAGAGGTGTTGGCACTGTTTGCACAGCACCTAGCATGCGATAGGGTATACGGAGGTGTTTTCAATTGTTTGGACAGCAGCTAGCTTGCGATAGGGTATACGGAGGTGTTGGCACTGTTTGGACAGCAGCTAGCATGCGATAGGATATACGGAGGAGCTGGCACTGTTTGGACAGCAGCTAGCATGAGATAGGGTATACGGAGGTGTTGGCACTGTTTGGACAGCACCTAGCATGCGATAGGGTATACAGAGGTGTTGGCACTGTTTGCACAGCACCTAGCATGCGATAGGTTATACGGAGGTGTTTTCAATTGTTTGGACAGCAGCTAGCTTGCGATAGGGTATACGGAGGTGTTGGCACTGTTTGGACAGAACCTAGCATGCGATAGGGTATAAGGAGGTGTTGGCACTGTTTGGACAGTACCTAGCATGTGATAGGGTATACGGAGGTGTTGGCACTGTTTGGACAGTACCTAACATGCGATAGCGTATATGGAGGTGTTGGCACTGTTTGGACAGTACCTAACATGCGATAGCGTATATGGAGGTGTTGGCACTGTTTGGACAACACCTAGCATGCGATAGGGTATACAGAGGTGTTGACACTGTTTGCACAGCACATATTATGCGATAGGGTATACGGAGGTGTTGGCACTGTTTGGACAGCAGCTAGCATGCGATAGGGTATACGGAGGTGTTGGCACTGTGGACAGCACCTAGCATGCGATAGGGTATACGGAGGTGTTTTCAATTGTTTGGACAGCAGCTAGCTTGCGATAGGGTATACGGAGGTGTTGGCACTGTTTGGACAGCACCTAGCATGCGATAGGGTATAAGGAGGTGTTGGCACTGTTTACACAGCACCTAGCATGCGATAGGGTATACAGAGGTGTTGGCACTGTTTGGACAGTACCTAACATGCGATAGGGTATACGGAGGTGTTGGCACTGTTTGGACAGCACCTAGCATGCGATAGGGTATACGGAGGTGTTGGCACTATTTGCACAGCACTGCACCTAGCATGCGATAGGGTATAAGGAGGTGTTGGCACTGTTTGCACAGCACCTAGCATGCGATAGGGTATACGGAGGTGTTGGCACTGTTTGGACAGTACCTAGCATGTGATAGGGTATAGAGGTGTTGGCACTGTTTGGACAGTACCTAGCATGTGATAGGGTATACGGAGGTGTTGGCACTATTTGGACAGCACCTAGCATGCGATAGGGTACACGGAAGTGTTTGCACTGTTTGGACAACACCTAGCATGCGATAGGGTCTACGAAGGTGTTGGCACTGTGGACAGCACCTAGCATGCGTTAGGGTATACGGAGGTGATGGCACGGTTTGGACAGCAGCTAGCATGCGATAGGGTATACGGAGGTGTTGGCACTGTGGACAGCACCTAGCATGTGAGGTGCACAATATGTGCCGGCACTGTAGGAACAGCACATTGCATGCAATAAGAAGCACATATGTGTTGGCACTGTGGGAATAATGTGTAGCGTGCAATGAGAGGCACCGATGTGTTTGCACTGCGGGAACTGCGCGTAGGTTGCAATTAGACTATGTTGCAAGAACCCTGGAGCTCAAGACAGCTAATGTAACAGAGTACACACACACACAGCAGATGATAAATGCAAACAGGTATAACTGACGCAACCAAATACCCTGGCGCGGAGTCTAAGACCCCCACCAGACTTCACCAGTAATCCCTGCAAGAGGATATCATCTTTACTCCGTGAGGGCCCAGGTCGCGCCCAATGTAATTAGTTCCCAAAGCAGCAGAGTACTTAGCTGCATAAATATTGAAATAATCCCACACCAGTGTACTAAGACATCAGATGTGATATAATCAGTCTCATCTCATAATGGTTCATCCCTATCTCTTAGATGATAATTTCTCCTAATATTTCACACTACAGTATATAATAAGGTGCTACCACTAGGTCTAAGATAAATCCATTAGCAACAAAAAAAAAAAGAGAGTTACTATGTGGTGCACTTTGAGACCTTGTGTTACATTTATTTTTATATTTATATATAGGAAACTTAATCTTTATTGTTATACATTCAAATTCATCCTGCTGGATTTCTCATGTATTGGGGAAATATAGTATAAGTTATAATAAAGAATGTGCAAAAAAGTTTAGAATAACGTGTAATAAGATATTTTAAAGAACCTGCAGCTCCTGAGTTTTCACAGTACGTACGGTATAATAAGGTCACCAACCTTTGGTTCAAAAGTACCCACAGTGTTCTGGGCATTGGTAGGAATATATCTGATAATTTATGAGACATCAGTCCTTGGCCCTGATTCAGAGCCGGACGCTCTGACCAGAGCGCTCGCTCTGAATCAGGGCCCACCTCCATTAATATGGAGCGTCCTCCTGGACGCTCGTATAGCTGTGGGTCACCACCCACAGCATATACGAGCGTGCAGGATGATGGTCGCGATGGTCTTGACCATCGCCACTGCGAGCAACAGCCTGCGGTTGAGGTTTTCAACCGCAAGGCCAGGAGTGATTTTGGCTCTATGAGAGCCAAAATCACTCCCACTGACATCACTAGTGATGTCAGTGGGGCCGGCTTCAGACAGTAGGCGTTCCCTTGGGAACGCCTCCGTCTGGCAGGCACACCCCCGGCACGCCCACCAAAGGGGGCGTGCTGTCAGTCAACGTCGACAGCACGCCCCATTTGACGAGACACTCCGAGCGAAGGAAAGTTCTTCGCTCGGTGCGTCTCGCGCATGACGGAGCTCCCTCCGTCGTGCGCATGCGCAGTGCAGACCATCGACCCACTTGCGAGCGGACAGCCGCTCGCGAGTGAGTCTGAATGAGGGCCCTTGTCCCATTCTCTTATACAGTATGAGATATCTATTCCTACTATGACAGCAATACAGCCAAATTATATTTAGGCTGTCATCATTCTTAAAGTGAGGAGTCAGAATTTATCTGACTGTAAGCAGCCAATATATATTTAAGGTTGTCACAGGGTGTTGGGTATGTAATCCCGGCGGCCACTGTTTGGTCTTCTGTGAATGTGCTGCGCCATCGTGTTACTGTGCATGAGTGCCACTATGGGACATGGAACGTGTTCCACTTAGCTCTAGAGACCCTGCTACATTATCCTGCATATTGGCCAATATATCCTGCGTATACTTACTTAGCTACGAACATACATTACCGGCTGGTGCTGTGTATGTGCCGCTCAAGCTTCACTCCGTCTGGATTAACAAGTGTGTAATTGTGAGCAGGGCTGTACCAGAAACTACCACTATAGTTCAATAAACTTGATGCCCAGTTAAGCACCTGGACTGCTTGGTGTATCTACAATTCTGCTGGTGTTCCTTTAAATCTGCATACCACCACCGCTAAATATGAATGTGGAGGTATGGGTAATATGTGAGAATTACAATATCTATCCATGCATATATGAGTGTCGTTATTTAATACAATCCCCAATTTTGGTAGTGAAATGGGCATGCTCTTAGAGTAGACGGCACAGTACTGTGATGTGTATATCGTCAGCATAAAAATTATATGATAACTTACTGTATAAGAGAAATGTCTGCAGTAGTTTACAGGGTGCTACAAAGTATTAATCCAGTGATTGTAAGCAGCTCTCAGGGTGTATTTACTAAAGGTCAATTTGGGGGTTTTGGTGTATTTGTAGTCTATTTTCATTTGATTTTGCAATTTGCAAAACTGAGCATCGGACAAATATTGGTGCTATCACGTAGATGACTACAGGATCCCCTCATTTACTCAGTCAGATTGAAAATTGAATTAATAAAAATGAAAGAAAAAAAAACCCCAAAACCGATTTTCAAAGCAACCAAACAATAGACCTGCCGGAGCCAGTCATGTTTGGGAGATGCATGCACAGACCACTATGACCTGTGCATACTTCTTAGGCTTAAATTAACCTAAATCGTTAAAAATAAAATGGAGTGGGGTCCCCCCTAATCTCATAACTAGCCCTGGACTTTTTAGCCTGGTCTGGTCATGGAAAATCAGTGTGCGGTCCCCATTCGTTTCCATGAACCAGCACCAGGCTGAAGCAGCCAGGTGGTAATGCCACAAGCAGGAGGACGCACAAAGTATTAACCAACCACAAACTGTGCAGCCCGGGGCTGGACACCCCCAAAGAAAGGAGTAGGCTAAGCATAGTGTGAGTGCGAGTGAATGCAAGTGGGTGAGTATCTTGTGTTTTTTTTCATAATTTCATGAGTAGAGGTATCAAGTACCAGCAGCCTGCGGGCACTTGTGGTTCTACAAGTGCTGCAGGACAGGCTTGCTGAAACCAGTAGTTCCAACGTGAAGAACAATATTATTACTATATTTAACCCATTACCCCTGCATCCAATGCCACCAGGGGTGCAGCGCTGGGCTAGTTAATACTCAGGAGGGGGACCCCATTATTGGGGGGCGTCACCACTTTGAGGATTGCCAATCTCGGGCTGAGCAGATTGGGGCTGGTTAATGATTTGGCAGGAGGACGCCATGCTGTGTGGGAAAATAGGGAGATCCTCATGACTTTTTCCCCCTTATTTTCCATGACTAGACCAGGCTAAAAGGTCCAGGGCTAGTTATGGTTTAGGGGGAGGGACACCAGGTGTTTTTTTTGTTTTTTTTTACTATTTAGGTTATTTTAAGCCTACGAAGCATGCACAGATCTTAGTGATCTGTGCTTACTTCTTTCTGTAATGTTTAAATTAAATTTTCACAGTTATGCCCACATACATCTAGCCGCCTTGCGTGTTAAACAACCCTTCTAGTTTCACCATGTCGTATCCGCATGCGCAATAATTCGCAGAAATGCTACGTTACAGTCTTATACCTGCCGACACTGTAACGTAGCATTTCGCATGCAGACGCTCCCAGTGTCGTACATAGAATATAGGCATGCCGCATATCGTTGTAATGAGCAGAAGTTACTTGTGCGTCCCATCGTGAATAAGATGCACTGTAAGGGAAAAAAATTACATGAATAGATGTTTGGCACTACTGAGTTACACGGTGCTCCTGCGTTATGTGTAACGCCACTTGTAGCGCACGGAGGATAGATGTATGTGGACACATATTTAGGTTGCATTTGAAATAAGAATCAAATGTTAGTAAATGAGACATTTTGGCAGCGCATTACACAGTGTATTTCAATCGACATAAAAATCAACTCCAAAATTGACCCTTAGTAAATGTACCCCCTCCTGACAGGTAAAGGAGAAATCTTCTCTGCTCATCTTCTATCTGACCAGCCTGCAGGTAACACTTCCCGGCTAACCCTCTCTCTCACCCTAGGCTCAGTATATATTCCTCCACCAATGCACGTTAGATATCGTCAGGGGACGAACTGAAGCAAAGAGCGGTCAGGATAACAAGACAGACAAAGAAGAGAGGATTTATGAAAATTTCCCCATCACTCCTCCCTCCGAGTCACCATTACAGAATGAAGAGTCTCACTATGAGAAGAATCTATGAGAGAGAGAGAGAATAGTCCTTGAGATGTACATTATTGAACGGAAGTCTTGGGTGACCCCCCAAATCTGCTTTTGTTGATGCTCAAGTACTACTCACCTGTAAAAACTATACAAAAAAGGGGTGACATTTTTATTTAGATACATATACACACATTATATATATATATATATATATATATATACATACATACATACATACATACACACACACACATCCTAAACTACCTCTAATTACAGTGTATGTATTCTACCTTTATATATTGCATTGTGATTAAAAACAAAAAGTACAGTGCCATGATGTGTCCTCTTTCTCTGTACAGTTTATAAAAAACGTACTATATCTCTGTCATTGCTGATTTTTATCATAGTATAGTAATGAGAATATAGTAATCTACAGTATAACTACACGCTACCAGGTAGGGTGTGGTATGATTTGTCGACAGTGATCATTTCCACCATCATCCGGTCAACATGAGAATGTCGGCATGGTGAAACTGTCGACCTGCAGCATGTATACCCAGATGATATGTCAACATGATCAACTGTTGACAAACCATCCCTGGAGGTCTAGTGGTTACTTATCTTCTTTGAAGCAGCTCCAGTGCAGCTTCTGGGCCCCCCAGCCGTCATATGTCCCTCACTTCCAGCTCAGACCTCTGCAGGACTAGCAGATTTTTGTAAGTATTTACCCACTATCACTAACTATAGCCCTAACCCTCCACCTAGTGCCTATACCTCCTGGCGGACCCTACACCTGTCGGCAACATCAGAATGATGACATTTCACATGTTGACCATGACGCTATTCTGAGCATGTTGACATGGTGCTCTCAGCAGCTTGAACAGGTCAACATTCTAATGTCAACATTTCTGAATGCCGACATGGTTGCTGTCGACCATGTGACCGGATACCACCAAAGACAAATAAAGCAAATAATCATAATCCAATGAACAACATGTATCATGGTCATCAAAGCAATTTGGGTGTAAAAAAAAGTGGTTTGGAAATGAGAAAAGAGTTTCTGATTCAGAGATTGGTGCTAATGCAATCACACAGGCCAGCGTAGGGACGCCCACTGCTGCCTCCTCAGGTCGGTCTGACGACGTGCAACAGCGTAAACACCGGGAACATCGGGTAGTCACGCATGTTCTCAGTGAAGTCTGAATTGTCTCAAACACTGCGTCTCTCCAGAAACGCTGATAGCTCTCATGCTGTAAAGGAGATCACAATGGCTACTGACACGCTTGCATTTGCCTGCACCCCCCCCCCCCGCTACCTCCCCCAAACACTGACTACCTGCCACTCATTTTGCAAATTAATCCCCTGTGCGAGCTTTCACGCATGTGTGATGGCTAATAATCACTTGCGCCTTCCCAGGAGAATACATTTTATATACCAACACCATATTGTTACCGTACCTCTGGACTGCATCTGAACCACAAGTCACAGGTAAACTCAGAAAGGTTTGTACAAGGATAATGTAATGGAAGGGGGAAAGCAGGCACACGGGGGGAAAGCAGGCACACAGGGGGGAATGCAGGTACACAGGGGGGAATGCAGGTACACAGGGGGGAATGCAGGTACACAGGGGGGAATGCAGGTACACGGGGGGAATGCAGGTACACGGGGGGAATGCAGGTACACGGGGGGAATGCAGGTACACGGGGGAATGCAGGTAAAACAGACATGGAAACTTGAATTCTTGAAAATACAGCTAAACAGAGTTTTGGGTACAAAGTAATTGGTATCGGGCATGGCAGATTGTACCGGGCATGGCAGACTGTACCGGACTTGGCAGACTGCAGCGGGCAATACAGGTCTCCACAGACATGGAACAGATAGAAAGTCCAAAACATGAATCACAACAGCAGGAATTTAGATTAGCCGAGTAAAGGCCCCCATATTGTACATCAGCAATCGATTGTGGCAATTCTGCAGTTTGCAGTCGATTGTGTATAAAAACATCTGCAATGTATGGGGGTCACAGATCGCAGATTGCAACCAAAAAGTGATTGGAATTGTTAAATCAGATTGTCCAACAGATTGTCCAATCCATCTGGATGTCACAGATGGATTGGGGCTGTAGATTGCTAGTGTATGGAGATGATCAGCAGATTTGCAGACCGTTACTAGTAGAATGATGGATTCTTTCAAGATTGTCAGATCTGTGGCCCTGATTCAGAGCCGGACGCTCTGACAGAGCGCTCGCTCTGAATCAGGGCGTTTTATTTTTAATTTTGGAGCGGCCTCCTGGCCACTCGCATAGCTGTGGGTGACCACCCACAGCTATAGCGAGCGGCCATGATGATGGTCGTGACCATCGGGCTTGCGACGAGACCCTTGTGGTAGGGTCTCGTGGCCGCAAGCCCCAGAAAGCTTTCGGCTCAAATTGAGCCGGAAGCTCTCCACTGACATCACTTGTGATGTCAGTGGGGCCGCCCCCAAACGGTAGGCGTTCTCAAGGGAACGCCTCCGTTTGGCCGGCCACGCCCCCGGCCCGCCTACCAAAGGGGTCGAACTGTCACTCACCATCGACAGTTCGCCCCCTTTGTTGCGAGACCCGGAGCGACGGATTGCTCATCGCTAGCCGGGTCTCGCGCATGCGCACGACGGAGCAGGCTCCATCGTGCGAATGCGCTGTCGGCCACCATCGACCCGGTTGCGAGCGCTCAGCGCTTGCAACCGGGTCTGAATCAGGCCCTGTGTTTGCTGAAAATGATCTGCAAATCACTGAGAAAGGTCTGTAATGTATGGGCGCAGATTGCTAGATTGGGAAATCGTAAAATCAGGCAATAAATCTTCAAATTGTTCAGTTGTGGTTTTCATATTGCTGATGTATGGAGGCCTTAAGCTTAACTTGGGATGTACAGACAAATGGTGAACTGTAGATCAACGGTACAAGAACATGACATCAGAATGACTGGACAGAGTTCAAACATAACAAATACTTAGCAGTAAGAACAATCAATGACCAACCAGGTGCATGGTGAGGGGCAGAGCTATATAGCAGTGAGGCGGGTGCATGGTGAGGGGCAGGTGCATGGTGAGGGGCAGGGCTATATAGCAGTGAGGCGGGTGCATGGTGAGGGGCAGGTGCATGGTGAGGGGCAGGGCTATATAGCAGTGAGGCAGGTGCATGGTGAGGGGTAGGGCTATATAGCAGTGAGGCGGGTGCATGGTGAGGGGCAGGGCTATATAGCAGTGAGGCAGTGCATGGTGAGGGGCAGGTGCATAGTGAGTGGCAGGGCTATATAGCAGTGAGGCGGGTGCATGGTGAGGGGCAGGGCTATATAGCAGTGAGGCAGTGCATTGTGAGGGGCAGGTGCATGGTGAGTGGCAGGGCTATATAGCAGTGAGGCGGGTGCATGGTGAGGGGCGGGTGCATGGTGAGGGGCAGGGCTATATAGCAGTGAGGCGGGTGCATGGTGAGGGGCGGGTGCATGGTGAGGGGCAGGGCTATATGGCAGTGAGGCAGGTGCATGGTGAGGGGCAGGGCTATATAGCAGTGAGGCGGGTGCATGGTGAGGGGCGGTGCATGGTGAGGGGCAGGGCTATATAGCAGTGAGGCGGGTGCATGGTGAGGGGCGGGTGCATGGTGAGGGGCAGGGCTATATAGCAGTGAGGCAGGTGCATGGTGAGGGGCAGGGCTATATAGCAGTGAGGCAGGTGCATGGTGAGGGGCAGGGCTATATAGCAGTGAGGCAGGTGCATGGTGAGGGGCAGGGCTATATAGCAGTGAGGCGGGTGCATGGTGAGGGGCAGGGCTATATAGCAGTGAGGCAGGTGCATGGTGAGGGGCAGGGCTATATAGCAGTGAGGCAGGTGCATGGTGAGTGGCAGGGCTATATAGCAGTGAGGCGGGTGCATGGTGAGGGGCGGGTGCATGGTGAGGGGCAGGGCTATATAGCAGTGAGGCGGGTGCATGGTGAGGGGCAGGGCTATATAGCAGTGAGGCAGGTGCATGGTGAGGGGCAGGGCTATATAGCAGTGAGGCAGGTGCATGGTGAGGGGCAGGGCTATATAGCAGTGAGGCGGGTGCATGGTGAGGGGCAGGGCTATATAGCAGTGAGGCGGGTGCATGGTGAGGGGCAGGGCTATATAGCAGTGAGGCGGGTGCATGGTGAGGGGCAGGGCTATATAGCAGTGAGGCGGGTGCATGGTGAGGGGCAGGGCTATATAGCAGTGAGGCGGGTGCATGGTGAGGGGCAGGGCTATATAGCAGTGAGGCAGGGGCATGGTGAGGGGCATGGCTATATAGCAGTGAGGTGGGTGCATGGTGAGGGGCGGGTGCATGGTGAGGGGCAGGGCTATATAGCAGTGAGGCAGGTGCATGGTGAGGGGCAGGGCTATATAGCAGTGGGCCAGGTGCATGGCGAGGGGCGGGTGCATGGTGAGGGTGCAGGGCTATATAGCAGTGGGGCAGGTGCATGGTGAGGGGCAGGTCTATATAGCAGTGAGGCGGGTGCATGGTGAGGGGCAGGGCTATATAGCAGTGAGGCGGGTGCATGGTGAGGGGCAGGGCTATATAGCAGTGAGCCGGGTACATGGTGAGGGGCAGGGCTATATAGCAGTGAGGCAGGTGCATGGTGAGGGGCAGGGCTATATAGCAGTGAGGCGGGTGCATGGTGAGGGGCAGGGCTATATAGCAGTGAGGCGGGTGCATGGTGAGGGGCAGGGCTATATAGCAGTGAGGCGGGTGCATGGTGAGGGGCAGGGCTATATAGCAGTGAGGCGGGTGCATGGTGAGGGGCAGGGCTATATAGCAGTGAGGCGGGTGCATGGTGAGGGGCAGGGCTATATAGCAGTGAGGCGGGTGCATGGTGAGGGGCAGGGCTATATAGCAGTGAGGCAGGGGCATGGTGAGGGGCATGGCTATATAGCAGTGAGGTGGGTGCATGGTGAGGGGCGGGTGCATGGTGAGGGGCAGGGCTATATAGCAGTGAGGCAGGTGCATGGTGAGGGGCAGGGCTATATAGCAGTGGGCCAGGTGCATGGCGAGGGGCGGGTGCATGGTGAGGGTGCAGGGCTATATAGCAGTGGGGCAGGTGCATGGTGAGGGGCAGGTCTATATAGCAGTGAGGCAGGTGCATGGTGAGGGGCAGGGCTATATAGCAGTGAGGCAGGTGCATGGTGAGGGGCAGGGCTATATAGCAGTGAGGCAGGTGCATGGTGAGGGGCAGGGCTATATAGCAGTGAGGGGCGGGTGCATGGTGAGGGGCAGGGCAATATAGCAGTGAGGCAGGTGCATGGTGAGGGGCAGGGCTATATAGCAGTGAGGCAGGTGCATGGTGAGGGGCAGGGCTATATAGCAGTGAGGCAGGTGCATGGTGAGGGGCAGGGCTATATAGCAGTGAGGCAGGTGCATGGTGAGGGGCGGCAGGGCTATATAGCAGTGAGGCAGGTGCATGGTGAGGGGCAGGGCTATATAGCAGTGAGGCAGGTGCATGGTGAGGGGCAGGGCTATATAGCAGTGAAGCCCTGGAGTGATTTTGGCTCTATCAGAGCCAAAATCACTCCCACTGACATCACTAGTGATGTCAGTGGGGCTGGACCCAGACGGTAGGCGTTCCCACGGGAACGCCTCCGTCTGGCAGCCATACCCCCACCACGCCCACCAAAGGGGGCTTGCTGTCAGTCACCATCGACAGCATGCCCCCTTTGGTGCGAGACCCATAGCGACAGCTTGGCTGTCGCTATGCGGGTCTCGCGCATGCGCACGATGGAGCTCCCTCCATCGTACGCATGCGCATTAGGGCACCATCAACCCGCTTGCGAGCGTCCTGCGCTCGCGAGCGGGTCTGAATTAGGCCCTGAGGCCGGTGCAGGTGATTAAATAGGGAAAACAGATGAACTCCTACATGTGATGAGATGTCCAAAACAAACATCAGCACCTCTGGTAGCACAGAGGTACTGCAGGCCAGATAAACCATAAGCACAGTGGGCCTTATTCATTACGGATCGCAACTGCAACAGTGTACGCAGGTCAGATTGCGAGGCAGGGCCGGACTGCCCATCTGGCACTACTGGCAAATGCCGGAAGGGCTGATGGGCCAGTCTGGCTGCAAACCCTGGCCGAGCAGCTTCGCCTCCCGATACTCTGCTTGGTCAGGATTCTGTGACTCGCAACACGCACCTGTGAGGCGTGGCCACACCTCTTTTTGGCGAGGCCGCGCACCTTTTGCAGGCGAGTGCCTTAGGCAGTCTCAGTCTGTCCCAGTTGCAAGTTCTTACGGATGTGAGATAGCGTTAGTAGACGTCTCTAAGCCAGACGTGCAGCTGCAGACATTAGCATATTCTCGCAGCAAAACTGCGTGCACAATCGCAGCTGCGATCCGTGGTGCATCAGGCCCAGAGTCCTAACAGCCTCCCTTTAAGGAGCGGATTCTAGATACTCCACAAAGTCTCTAATTTCAGGGTTATCTTTTCTTCCTTTTTTTTAATGTTTTTTCTTGAAAAGACCCAACGGTCCGAGGTGGGCGCAGGAAAAACATCCCTCTAGACATTAAACAATCGACGCTGGGCAAAACTTCTCAATAATTGTAGCATTGAAAGCAGTAGGATCCTGTAGTATGGAGATCTTTGGAGTGCATGAGGGAATGTGCCCACTTTAGCGCCTCTCCTCTAAAGGACATAATAATGGAGGCAATTATGTCCAGCGGCTTGGTGTCAAAAGAAACTGGAAATCGATGCATCAATGCCACATACCAAATAATGGCCCTCATTCAGAGCCGTACGCTCTGAGCAGAGCGCACGCTCTGAATGAGGGCCGCCCTCCATAAAAATGGAGCGTCCTCCTGGACGCTCGTATAGCTGTGGGTCACCACCCACAGCCTATACGAGCGTGCATTTTGATGGCCGCGATGGTCGTGACCATCGCGACCATCGAAACTGCGAGCCGGAGCCTGCGGTTGAGGTTTTCAACCGCAAGCTCCGGAGTGATTTTGGCTCTATCAGAGCCAAAATCACTCCCACTGACATCACTAGTGATGTCAGTGGGCCGGCTTCTGACGGTAGGCGTTCCCGTGGGAACGCCCCCGTCAGGGAGGCACGCCCCCGGCATGCCCACCAAAGGGGGTGTGCTGTCAATCAACATCGACAGCACGCCCCCTTTGATCAGACACAATGAGCGAAGGACTTTCCTTCGCTCGTCGCGTCTGGCGCATGCGCACGACGGAGCTCCCTCCATCGTGCGCATGCTCAGTGCAGAACATCGACCCACTTGCGAGCGGACAGCCGCTCGCGAGTGGGTCTGAATCAGGGCCAATGTCTCCATCAAAAACTATTAGACTGGTCCTTGCAGGGATGATCTTCAATAACCAATGGTACCTCAGGTGGAGTGGCCTTCGGTGACATCTCCGGTGGAGCTTGCATTGGTGGCACCTCAGGCAGAGGAGGCGTCTGTGGCCCCCTCAGGCAAGGCAGACATTGATTGCTCCTCTTAGAAACTGGCAGGCGATAGTCTCCACATTGTACAGCAAGGCTGGAGTCCCCCACTGAGACGGCAAGGCTAGAGTCCCCCACTGAGACGGCAAGTCTAGAGTCCCCCTGCTGGGACGGCAAGGCTAGAGTCCCCCCGCTGGGACGGCAAGGCTAGAGTCCCCCCGCTGGGACGGCAAGGCTAGAGTCCCCCCGCTGGGACGGCAACACTAGGGTCCCCCCACAGGGGCAGCAAGGCCGGAGTCTGCCGCTGGTACATCAAGGCTAGAGTCCCCCCGCTGGGACGGCAATGCTAGGGTCCCCCCACAGGGGCAGCAAGGCCGGAGTCTGCCGCTGGTACATCAAGGCTAGAGTTCCCCACTGGGGCTGGCACAATAGAGACCCCTCCTTGGGCTGTGACTCTAGTGACCCCCCTGGGGCTACAGCATACTTGTGAGGCCACCCAGGTTGGGCCTGTCAGGCTGGGCAGTACTGTGAGATTTTTCAGGCTGGGCAACAAACTCAGAACCCCTTTCCTGGGGTACTGTGAGGCAAGAAGGACAACCCTCCTGGGGCTATGGCACTCGAGACCCCTTCTGCAGCACTAGCAAACTCTCCTGGGTCTGCAGCACTGGTGACCCACCCTGGGGATATGGCACCAACAACCCCTTTTGGGGATATGGCACACCTGCATGGCATCTCGGAATGGGCAGCACTCAGAGAACCCCTTCCTGGAGTGGAGGAATTAGAGTCCTTTCCTGTGGCTGGAAATTCAGCGCCCCTCTTGGGACTGACACAAGAACTGTGCAAGGACAGAGTCATAACACACATGGGTGGTTCTGCTTTGTATGTTAAAGGGAGAGATAGGCCCTAGGAAAAATACTATGATCCTACAACAGATCAGATGTATTGATAATGTGAATGTAAGAACCAGTCACCATTAATAAACCTTTAGGGCCATTTTGCCGAGAGTTTCACCTATAGCAGCCACCTCTATCATTGAACTAGACACGTTCATAGATATTCAGATGCCTCTAGAACAGGGGTGGGCAATACACAGCCCCCCAGGTGTTGTTGAACTCCAAATCCCAGCATGTCTTGCAACAGTTTTAGCAGGGCCAAATAGAAAAACTGTTCCAGGGCATGCTGGGATGTGTGGTTCTACAACAGCTGGGCGGACGTTTATTGCCCACCCCTACTCTAGAACATAACTTTGAGCAGTAAAGGCCTATTAAAAGCTGACCTACCAGAAGGTGGCACTAATATCAACACGACTTCAAAACTACAACTTATACAAAAACTAAATCAAATGGTGAAACAAATGCAACAGTAGCTGATAAACTGGCAGCTGAAATGCAATGACCTGAATGGAAGATATGCATCAGGCACTGGAGTGTTACGAGCCTCCTTCACACCTCTCCTCCATCAAGGGTCCCAGTCATTTCTAGGTGAACGGGGTGATGCGGCATAGAGAGCCAACCCCAGAAGAAGGGGCGCATGGCCTAATCGCAGAAGGCGTGGCAACATCTCCTTAGGATGAAAAAAAAACTCTTTGCAACACCACTAGGCGGCTCGTTGGGGAC
Organism: Taudactylus pleione; assembly: GCA_031769625.1. Taxonomy (NCBI): domain Eukaryota; kingdom Metazoa; phylum Chordata; class Amphibia; order Anura; family Myobatrachidae; genus Taudactylus; species Taudactylus pleione. The sequence goes on from JAUIMM010000026.1 coordinate 2,640,841, forward strand.
AGGGGCTCTGTGAGCTCAAAGCCAGAGGGGGCGCGATCAGTGTGATCGAGCCCCCAACAGGCATAGGAGACTACAGCGAGCAGTCTCCCACAGCTGCCCAGCACACAGCAGCATGTGTTGGGCTGCTGTGAGGTAAGAGGGACCCGGGTCCCTACAGCAGGCCTGGGCCCAGGTAGTTAGTACCTGCTCACCCCTCTCTCGGCACTCCTGGTCATGCAAGCTGCATTACCTGGTGGTCCCAGTGGTTGCTAGGCAGTCGCAGTGCCTTCTTGTCCTGGCTTTGTTACTGCTACATGCAGACCAGCAGCTGCAATTCATATGTAAATTAAAGAGCTGATTGGCTTTAAGTGCTGTTAAAGGCAGTCAGTTCCACTTCCATGCCGGCGATAGTTCTTCTTGGAGCCTTGTCATTCGGTCCCTGTTCGTGGATGCTGTTCCTGACATCCTAGCTGTCATCCAGAAGGATTTACTCAGCTAAGTGTTGTGTTTCACTACTGTGCATTACCTCTGCTGATATTACTCCTTAGTATACTGCTGTGTTACCTGTGCATTCATTATCTGTGAAACAATCCACCTATAAACAAAAAATGGCAGCTGCTCAATCAATCTGGCAGTACTTTTCAGGTGCATGAAAGGGAGGGGGTCATACCAACTAGAAAAAGGGGGGGGGTTAACCCCCTTCTGTTCCTCAGCACACTGAATTATACTTGCAACAATATATGAAGACTATATGGTCATAGAAATTCAGAGATATTAGTTGCATGCATATGCAAAACAGGATTTTGGTACTTACCGATAAATCCCTTTCTCCGATTCCGCAGGGGACACTGGAGGACTTCAAGACAGTAGGGTATAGACGGTGCTGAGTGGAGCTGGCACTTTAAATTTAAATGAAGTGTGACTAGCTCCTCCCCTCTATACCCCCCTATAGGCCAGCATTAGAACGGTGCCCGAGGGGAGCAGAGAAAAAAGATTGACAGAAGAGGAGGAGGCGAAAGTACACATAACAACTGAAAGCTGAAAAAGTAAAATAGAATGAAACAAGAGACGACAAACATGTCTCTAACATTCATAACATCAAACATGTCGCCAACAGGCATAACAGGTATGGCAGGAAGAACAGCGCCGGGTGGGCATCCAGTGTCCCCTGTGGAATCGGAGAAAGGGATTTATCGGTAAGTACCAAAATCCTGTTTTCTCCTTCATCCACTAGGGGACACTGGAGGACTTCAAGACAGTGGGGACGTCCCAGAGCTCCCATCACGGGTGGGAAAGCGCTGAGAACCCTGCAAAACAGACCGACCATATTGCGCTGCAGAAGTCGCAAAGGTGTCAAATCTGAAAAACCGAACAAAAGTATGCCGGCCCGACCAAGTAGCTGCCCGACATAAAGATTCCATAGAAACGCCTCGAGCAGCCGCCCATGAGGCACCCACTGAGCGAGTGGAATGTGCGGTAATGGAAGATGGGAGGTTCTCTAGACGAGGCCATATACGCCTGTCGTATGGTCAGCCGAATCCATCAAGCCAGTGTCTGTTTGGAAGCTGGCCAACCCGGACGAACAGCATCATACAAAACAAAGAGAGTATCTGTCTTGCGAACGGCTGCCGTCCTGTCTACATATATGCGAAGAGCTCTATCCACATCCAAGGACCTAGAAGAAGGAGAATCCTGTGGAAAAACCGGAACCACAATAGGTTGATTGACGTAGAAGGCCGAAACCACCTTAGGCAGAAAATCCATTCTGGTGCGTAGCTCAGCTCTATCCTCATAAAATACTAAATATGGTGGACGACATGATAAAGCTCCCAGCTCTGATACCCTCCTAGCGGAAGCTAGAGCCAGCAGAAGTATTACCTTCCATGAAAGATACTTCAATTCCACCGACTCCAAAGGCTCGAACAGCGAAGACTGCAAGAAAAACAGGACGAAGTCCAGGTCCCATGGAGCTGTAGGAGGAACAAAGGGTGGTTGCAATCTAACCACACCCTGCAGAAAAGTCTGCACGTCCGGTAATAAGGCCAATTTCTTTTGGAAGAAAACAGAGAGTGCTGAAATTTGTACCTTCAGATATCCCAACTGAAGGCCCACTGAGAGACCTGCTTGCAGAAAAAGCAGAAATCTGGGAAGACTGAACTCCGTAGAAGGCAAAACTGTACGTTCGCACCAGGCTACATATACCTTCCAAATACGATGGTAATGCTTGGAAGTAACTTCCTTCCTGGCTCTAAGCATCGTAGGAATCACCCTGGAAGGTATCCCTTTACGTCTTAAGATGGCCCTTTCAACAACCACGCCATCAAACGTAGCTGCTTTAAGTTTGGATAGACTAAAGGACCCTGAAGGAGCAGATCCTCTCTGAGTGGTAAGCGCCACGGATTGTCTACCAACAGGAGCTGAATGTTGGAGTACCAAGCTCTGCGAGTCCAGTCTGGAGCTATCAGCAGGACCTTGGCCTGTTCCCTCTTGATGCGTTGAAGGATTCGAGGGATACGGGGAAATGGAGGAAACGGACAAATGAATTGGAACCGCCATGGTGTTGACAGTGCATCCACAGCCACCGCTTTTGGATCCCTTGTTCGAGAGCAGTAAAGGGGCAGTTGATGGTTCTGCCTGGATGCCATGAGGGCGACCTGCGGAAGACCCCACCGTTGGACCAGCTGCTGAAACACCTGTGGATGTAGAGCCCATTCTCCTGGATGTACATCCTGACGACTGAGGTAATCTGGCTCCCAATTTTCGACACCCGGTATGAAGATTGCCGAAATCGACCTTGCGTAGCTTTCCACCCAGATAAGAATGCGGCTGACTTCCTTCATGGCCGCACAACTTCTGGTGCCTCCTTGTTTGTTTATGTTTGCCACTGCTGTGGCATTGTCGGACTGGACCTTGACTGCTCGGCCCCTCAGAAAGTGAGCTGCTGTCTGTAATGCATAGAAAACTGCTCTTAACTCCAATGTTGATTGGAAGACTCGATTCCTGTGCTGTCCAGTGTCCCTTACTGCCCCCCAGCCTCTTAGACTCGCATCCGTGGTAAGAAGCGTCCAATCCCATTCTCCGAATCTCTTTCCCTCCGCAAGGTGAACTGAGTTTAGCCACCACAGTAGGGAAATCCGAGTCTTGGGTTGTAACCTGACTCTTTTGTGAAGAAACATGTGGGATCCCGTCCATTGTGAAAAGGTCTGGAGTGAAAACGACCATACTGGACAGCCTTGAAGGCTGCCACCATCTTTCCCAGAAGTCGGATACATGCATGAACCGAAACCTGCCGACGTCGAAGGACCAACCTCACCATCTCCTGAATGGAAGTTATCTTGTCCTGGGGAAGGAACACCTGTTGAGACACTGTGTCCATGATCATTCCTAGAAACTGCAATCTCCATTTCGGTTGCAGATGCGATTTTGGAAAATTCAGGATCCCTCACTACGAAGGTTGCGCGTCACGGTAATGTCCTGTAATAGTTGATCCTTGGAATTCGCCTTCAGGAGTAGGTCGTCCAGGTACGGAATAATAGTGATTCCTTGTTTTCGAAGGAGACTCATCATCACAGCCATAACCTTTGTGAATACCCGTGGGGCCGAAGATAAGCCGAAGGGCAAGGCCTGAAACTGGAGATGTGAATCCCGAACTGCGAATCTCAGGAAAGCCTGGTGAGGTGGCCAAATGTGAATGTGCAGGTAGGCGTCCTTGATATCTAGAGATACCATGAACTCGCCCTCCTCCAAGCCTGCAGTTACCGACTGAAGAGACTCCATCTTGAACCTGAAAATCTGCAAGTATGGATTGAGATCCTTTAAGTTTAGAATGGGTCTGACCGAGCCGTCCGGCTTCGGAACGACAAAAAGACTGGAGTAAAATCCTTTTCCCTTCTGATGACTGGGGACTTGGATTACCACTTTCATGGACAGAAGCCTGTCTATTGCTTTCTGTAAGACCACACTTCTGTTGTTGGAAACTGGCAAACCTGTGGTAAAAAAAACGATTCGGGGGTTGCAGTTGGAAATCGAGCTTGTAGCCCCAAATTATTAGATCTCGGACCCAAGCGTCCGCACAGGTTTCCGTCCAGACCTCGCTGAAGTCCCGAAGACGCATTCCCACTCTGGGGTCCCCCAGGTGAGAGGGAAGCCCGTCATGCACTGGGTTTAGTGGACTTAACCTCCTGTAGACTCAAGCCTGTGGTAGCTGCGGTACTACCCCGACCTCAACCACGGGACGTTGTTGATCCTCCTTTGAAACGACCACGTGAGCGCCCCGGGGCCCGAAAGGAACGAAACGAAGGTCCCGAGTAAGATCGTCTAGGTGGAGGAGCAGTAGTTGGTAGAAAATTGGATTTACCTCCAGTAGCCTGAGATATCCACTTATCTAATTCTGCTCCAAAAAGAACACTTCCAGTGAAAGGGAGTGCTTCCACAGCCTTTTTGGAATCTGCGTCAGCCTGCCAAGTTTTGAGCCACAGCGCCCGCCGTGCTGAAATTGCCAGAGCTGAAGTTCTGCAGGCAATAGAACAAACATCCTTAGATGCTTCTCCAAGGTAAGCTGCCGCTTCACCTATATGTTCTGCTAGCGGAATGAGTTCCTCCACTGGCAGCTGTTCTTTCATTCCATCCGCCAATTGCTTAGCTCAAATTTCGATAGCCTTGTTAGTGCAGCAGCTAACTATCGCTGGACGAAGAGTCACCCCTGCCACGGTGTAAATGGACTTAAGAGTGCCCTCCAATCTCCAATCGGACATGTCCTTTAGCGACGTGACTCCAGGAACAGGGAGCGTAGTCTTTTTTGACAATCGCGATACAGATGTATCTACTGTAGGGGGAGTTTCACAAGCTTTTCTATTGTCTGCTGGAAAGGAATAAAATTATAATAAACGCCGGATATCTGTTCCCAGGCTGTCGTCAGAAGGGATAGGTGATCAAAATTTGTTTAATACAACAACTCAGCGCATCAAAAGTAAAGCTGCCAACAGTGGAGACACTAGGGTACCTTAAACCCCTAAACAAAAATAAGTGACAATAGTAATAACATGTGTGACCACCGTGTGGCGCTAAACTAAGCCAATCAATACGAAAAATGAATAGGCTACTTTCCTATCCTGTTCTCTCTTGGGACGATGTACCACGGAGTTCCCAATATGTAAAAAGAGAAATAAGCACAATAGTGTAATATTGAAAAGATCAGGTGAATTTATTAAAACACACAAACATATAAATCAATCTTAAAAAGGCTAAATAAAGCCAAACAAATGCCTATTGGGCATGGTATAATAATGTCTTTAAAAAGAGGGGCCCATAAGCCCTGCGTACCAGATCCAAGATGTATGATGGTGAAGGTTTCCGGGGAATTTTTTAACAGCAACACCTCTCACTATGGCAACAAGAATGACAACTTCCGGTTTGGAGGAGAAAAAACAGATGTTGACATAAAGACAGATCGGAGGCATCCCACAGAGGGGGACCTAGGAGGAGAACAAGGGGAAGTGAAAAGGAATGAGATATACAGAAAGAAGAAAAAAAAATATATATATATATATATTTTTTTTTTTTATGTGCAGTTTAGATGGGAGCCGTGAACCGGAAGTCACGGGATGCGTCACTTCCGGTTTCGTCATTTTTGGATCCAGGAGGAACTAATTTACTTCCTGGGTTAGGGGTATATAAGAGAGGTATGGACAGAGACTCTGCATCCTTCTGAAGAAGAGCCAGGAGGGCTCGAAACGCGTTAAGGATGGCAGAGTCAATTTACTGAGGAGAAGCACCCTGGACCCCCAGTACCAGTATCGTTGGTTAGTCACTGCTTGACTTGGTCCGGACGGTCAGCATTGCACCCACAAAGCAGTTATACATCTTGGATCTGGTACGCAGGGCTTATGGGCCCCTCTTTTTAAAGACATTATTATACCATGCCCAATAGGCATTTGTTTGGCTAGATTTAGCCTTTTTAAGATTGATTTATATGTTTGTGTGTTTAATAAATTCACCTGATCTTTTCAATATTACACTATTGTGCTTATTTCTCTTTTTACATATTGGGAACTCCCTGGTACATCGTCCCAAGAGAGAACAGGATAGGAAAATAGCCTATTCATTTTTCGTATTGATTGGCTTAGTTTAGCGCCACACGGTGGTCACACATGTTATTACTATTGTCGTTAGAAGGGAATCCAGCTTTCCGATATAGGGAAAGCCGTAGCTTGTCTTTGCTTCTTAAGAAAGACTGTTTTGCAGGACCTGAGTCTTCTTCCTGTATTTGCAATACCTGTCGTATTGCAGCAATCAAGGCTTCTATTCCCTGATACCGGTTCAGGATCAGACTCCAGAGGCTCTTTAGGCGAATCTGGGGCATACTCGCCCTCTTCTAGTTCCGGCATATCCTTCTCCTCCTCTGGGTCATCCCAATGGTGGACTGAGGGTAACAATCTCCTTTTAGAGACCTGCGGAGCGGACGCCATTGTCATGGCTCTGGAAATCCCCTCCACAGAAACAGCTAGGGTCTCGCCCATGCTGGTTCCTCTGTAGTAGCTGACCTATAAGCCTCTCTTTCTCTGCGAGAAGCCTCCAGTTCAGCCGAGAGAGAGGACATAATAGATGTAACCTGCGTCCAGGATGGTGGTTCTGACATCTCTGCAGATTGTTGACCTGTATAACAACCGTCACACAATCTGGAGGTAGATGACTGTCCCTGTGTAAATTTTTTTCCACACTTTTTGCAGGTAAATAACTTTTGCGAAGCCTTAGACCTGCCAGTCATGCTACATACAGACCCCACACAAACCACAAAGAGGTTAAGTGACAAGGTAAGAAAAAACAGAATATACTGGGGTACAGAGTGTTTGGAGACAGTCACACTTGCCCACAACAGCGCTCCTAGCAGAGCCAGAACACCAGGCAAAGGCTTAATTATTATGCTCCAAAACGCTCACTTTACATCACCCTAAACCCCTGCTGTAATACATACAGGTATGTAGGCAGTCCAGCGCTGCCTCTCCCTGTATTGGCCGCCAGCACACTGCAGTGAAACGCTGGGGCTGATGGGAGGCAGGAGAAGGGGTTCGGAGCTAAGCTCCGCCCCCTGCATTCTAGCGCCGTTTTGTAAACGGGCGCTTCCCAGTATATTATATATATATATTTATATATATATATATATATATATATATATATACACACACACACATACACACACACACAGTCAGGTGCATAAATCTTGGGACATGGACAGAATTTTCATATTTTGGCCTCTATTCACCACCACAATGGCTTTGAAATTAAACAAACAAGATGTGCTTTAACTGCAGACTTTCAGATTTAATTTGAGGGTAATTACATCCAAATCAGGTGAACAGTGTAGGAATTACAACGGTTTCTATATGTGCCTCCCACTTTTTAAGGGGCCAAAAGTAATGGGACAAACTAAACAATCCCTAAATCTAACTTTCACTTGTTAATACTTTGTTGCAAATCCTTTACAGGCAATTACAGCCTGAAGTCTGGAACGCGTAGACATCACCAGATGCTGGGTTTCATCCCTGGTGATGCTCTGCCAGGCCTCTACTGCAAATGTCTTCAGTTCCTGCTTGTTCTTGGGGCATTTTCCCTTCAGTTTTGTCTTCATCAAGTGAAATGCATGCTCAATCGGATTCAGGTCATGGATTGACTTGGCCATTGCATAACATTCCACTTTTTAGCCTTAAAAAACTCTTTGGTTGCTTTTGCAGTATGCTTCGGGTCATTGTCCATCTGCACTGTGAAGCGCCGTCCAATGAGTTCTGAAGCATTTCACTGAATATGAGCACATAATATTGCCCAAAACACTTCAGAATTCATTCTGCTACTTTTGTCAGCAGTCACATCATCAATAAATACAAGGGAACCGGTTCCATTGGCAGCCATACATTCCCATGCCATGACACTACCACCACCATGCTTCACTGATGAGGTGGTATGTTTTGGATCATGAGCAGTTCCTTTCCTGATCCATACTCTTCTCTTCCCATCACTCTAGTACAAGTTGATCTTGGTCTCATCTGTCCATAGGATGTTGTTCCAGAACTGTAATGGCTTTTTTAGATGTTGTTTGGTAAACTCTAATCTGGTCCTGTTTTTGAGGCTCACCAATGGTTTGCATCTTGTGGTGAACCCTCTATATTCACTCTAGTTAAGTCTTCTCTTGATTGTTGACTTTGACACATATACACCTACCTCCTGGAGAGAGTTCTTGATTTGGCCAACTGTTGTGAAGGGGTTTTTCTTCACCAGGGAAATAATTCTTCTGTCATCCACCACAGTTGTTTTCCGTGGTCTTCCGGGTCTTTTGGTGTTGCTGAGCTCTCCGGTGTGTTCTTTCTTTTTATGAATGTTCCAAACAGTTCATTTGGCCACACCTAATGTTTTTGCTATCTCTCTGATGGGTTTGTTTTGATTTGTCAGCCTAATGATGGGTTGCTTCACTGATAGTGACAGCTCTTTGGATCTCATATTGAGAGTCGACAGCAACTGATTCCAAATGCAAATGTCACACCTAGAATCAACTCCAGACCTTTTACCTGCTTAATTGATAATGAAATAACTAGGGAATAGCCCACACCTTTCCATGAAATAGCTTATGCGTTGATAGTCCCATTACTTTTGGCCTCTTAAAAAGTGGGAGGCACATATAGAAACCATTGTAATTCCTACACCGTTCACCTGATTTGGATGTAATTACCCTCAAATTAAATCTGAAAGTCTGCAGTTAAAGCACATCTTGTTTGTTTAATTTCAAAGCCATTGTGGTGGTGAATAGAGGCCAAAATATGAAAATTCTGTCAATGTCCCAATATTTATGCACCTGACTGTACATTCAATATAGTGTCGCCAATCTTTATATCTAGTAATAAGTATCGCCCATCTGGATCTAGGACCGAATCTAAAATTGTATAAGAAAGGCTTTTTGCAAAAAGAATAGCAACCCTTCTAAATTTATTAATAAAGGGAGCAGATACACATTCACTCAACCAAGATGCCCGGAGAGATGAGCCATCCCCAGTTCTCCAATGAGTTTCCTGTAATAACATCAGGGCGAGACCTCCTAAGATGAGTGACCACTTTTTTACGCTTGATGGGAGAATTAAGGCCCCCTACATTCCATGAGAGAAACTTAATAGAATCATGAGGAGGAGAGTAAGGGAGATTAGTTGAACGACTCACCATTACCCACACCAGTCCTGGGACTAAAGTAAATCAAAAACTTCAAGCAAAATGAGATCGGGGCCCCCTATCCCAGCGAGTAAGGAGCAACCCTCTGGACTTGGTCAGCTCCGGATGTCACCTCCACCTGTACCATAACATGAAAAGACAATAAAATATCAAACAAAATAAAGACTCCAAAATAGCAATAAATATTTGTACATTTAGAAACAAGCTTCAATATAATTTTCAAAATTTTCCAAACCAAATAAACAAGTAACAGCAGCTGAGAAATCTTGAAAAATCAAGATACGGACACCATCAATAATCAATTTATCCATTTTCTTCTAAGCCCTTCGGACCAGTTCTTTGGTTCTATAATCAAGATAACGGGCAATAACTGGCCTGGGAAGAGAATTGGCTGAATCCCGTTCTATCCCTATACGATGAGCCCGCTCAATTTGAGGAAATTCCACAGTTTCTGGAATATTAAGGGCCAAGGCCAATTTATAGGAAATGTAATTATTTAAATCTGAGGGATTCATTTCTATTTTCCAAATCATTCAATTTATCTTGGAGTTCCCTAATCATGGAAATGGAAGAGTTAGATGAGGATTGCATAGATTGAGCATTATCCTCAACATCGCTCACTCTCTGCTCCAATTCAGAAATCCTGGAAGTATTAGAGGCAACATCCCATATAGTAGGTTGAAAAGAATCCTTAAATTCATTCAATTTCCTATCAATATGACCTATCAACACAACTACTCCAGTTATTACCTAGTGATCTCCTGTCTGTTGCATAAGCCCCTACTGTTCGGAGGTATAAGACCTGGTGACCGCCTAAGTACCGGTGTGTGTGTCTAACACTAAAGGAATAGCGGGTGGATGTTATAGGCACAAGACTCTCCACAGAGGGACTCTAGGGGTCTTATGTAATAGTGCAGGAGTTTCAAAACATGGAAGTGTAGATGAGATGGGTGTACAGAAGCAGGTAATACATTTCTGCAACATTGAACACCGATGAGATAGCTTGATGATTAGAGAGAGTTTAACTGGTGAGAGCAAGATGGGGTCAAATCCAATAATTCAGTCAGAGTATGGTGGGAGCAAGCCGAGGAACCAGTAATTAAATTTTAGAAAAGTAGATGCAAACCAAGGTCAAAGCCAGTAATTCAGTATGAGAAAGGTGAGAGCAACAATCAGTCTGAGAATGGTGAGAGGAAACCAGGATTTAAGCCAGTAATCAGTATGAGGGGCTAATTCAGCCTGCAATGCGGATTCACGATTATCTGGAATCTGTGGGCCTGATTCAGAGCCGGATGCGTTTTTTTTTTTTGGAGCAGCCTCCTGTCCGCTCGCATAGCTGTGGGTGACCACCCACAGCTATAGCGAGCGGCCATGATGATGGTCAACCATCAGGCTTGCGACGAGACCCTTGTGGTAGGGTCTCGTTCATCGCAAGCCCCAGAGAGCTTTCGGCTCTATCAGAGCAGGAAGCTCTCCACTGACATCACTTGTGATGTCAGTGGGGCCGCCCCCAAACGGTAGGCGTTCTCATGGGAACGCCTCCGTTTGGGCAGCCACCCCACCGGCCCGCCCACCAAAAGGGGCGAGCTGTCACTCAACATCGACAGCTCGCCCCCTTTAGTGCGAGACCAGGAGCGACGGAGTGCCCTGTCGCTAGCCGGGTCTCACTCATGTGCACGAAGGAGCCGGCTCCGTCGTGCGCATGCACTGTGGGCCACCATCAACTCGGTTGCGAGCGCTCAGCGTTTGCGACCGGGTCTGAATCAGGCCCTGTGTGTACACAGGAGCCGTTCTGTGAATGTGCAGAATGAGTGATCGCACGCAACCCTTGTTATGCCTATGCTTGATTGACAAGCAGAGGCATTTAAAGGGTGGTGCTGGGGCGAGGACGGCTCATTTTCCGGGAGTGGCAAGGCCAGGGGCTGCATCCACTAACAAAGTTTCCTGGCCTCGCAAGCCAGCCAGCCTGAGTAAGCTGAGGCTTACTCAGCTGGCCAGCGACCCGGTGTTGTCCACCAGCACAACCGATGGTGATCACAACCTGTGACCTCAGTCGCAGTGCAGGGATCGAAAATGCGGCAGGGGGTGTCATACACTTCATGCTGCATTTGCATATTAGCAAAGAGAGAAATTCAAAGCTACTTGCGTGCAGCTTTGCAATTCTGTCCTAAGCTGAATCAGCCCCTAAGATTTGATTGAAGTCTGGGTCAGAGCCAGTAATTCAGTCCGAGAATAGTGAGACAAAGTTGGGGTCAGAGCCAGCAATCAGTGTGAGAATGGGGAGAGGAAGCCGGGGTCAGAGCCAGTGATCAGTGTGAGAATGGTGAGACAAAGTTGGGGTCAGAGCCAGCGATTAGTGAGAGAATGGTGAGAGGAAGCCGGGGTCAGAGCCAGCGATTAGTGTGAGAATGGTGAGAGGAAGCCGGGGTCAGAGCCAGTAATTAGTGTTAATAGTGAGAGGACGCCGGGGTCAGATCCAGTAATTAGTGTTAATAGTGAGAGGATGCCCGGGGTCAGAGCCAGTAATTAGTGAGAGGACGCCGGGGTCAGAGGCAGTAATTAGTGTTAATAGTGAGAGGAAGCAGAGGTCAGATCCAGTAATTAGTGTTAATAGGGAGAGGAAGCCGGGGTCAGTGCCACTAATTAGTGTTAATAGTGAGAGGACGCTGGGGTCAGAGCCAGTAATTAGTGTTAATAGTGAGAGGAAGCCGAGGTCAGAGGCAGTAATTAGTGTTAATTGTGAGAGGAAGCAGAGGTCATAGCCAGTAATTAGTGTTAATAGTGAGAGGAAGCCGAGGTCAGAGGCAGTAATTAGTGTTAATTGTGAGAGGAAGCAGAGGTCATAGCCAGTAGTGTTAATAGTGAGAGGAAGCAGATGTCATAGCCAGTAAATAGTGTTAATAGTGAGAGGAAGCCGAGGTCAGAGGCAGTAATTAGTGTTAATAGTGAGAGGACGCCGGGGTCAGAGGCAGTAATTAGTGTTAATAGTGAGAGGAAGCCGGGGTCATAGCCAGTAATTAGTGTTAATAGTGAGAGGAAGCCGGGATCAGAGCCAGTAATTAGTGTTAATAGTGAGAGGAAGCCGGGGTCAGAGCCAGTAATTAGTGTTAATAGTGAGAGGAAGCCGAGGTCAGAGCCAGTAATTAGTGTTAATAGTGAGAAGAAGCCGGGGTCAGAGCCAGTAAATGGTGTTAATAGTGAGAGGAAGCCGGGGTCAGATCCAGTAATTGGTGTTAATAGTGAGAGGAAGCCGAGGTCAGAGCCAGTAATTAGTGTTAATAGTGAGAGGAAGCCGAGGTCAGAGACAGTAATTAGTGTTAATAGTGAGAGGAAGCCGGGGTCAGAGCCAGTAATTAGTGTTAATAGTGAGAGGACGCCGGGGTCAGATCCAGTAAATGGTGTTAATAGTGAGAGGAAGCCGGGGTCAGATCCAGTAATTGGTGTTAATAGTGAGAGGAAGCCGAGGTCAGAGCCAGTAATTAGTGTTAATAGTGAGAGGAAGCCGAGGTCAGAGACAGTAATTAGTGTTAATAGTGAGAGGACGCCGGGGTCAGAGGCAGTAATTAGTGTTAATAGTGAGAATTAGTGTTAATAGTGAGAGGACGCCGGGGTCAGAGGCAGTAATTAGTGTTAATAGTGAGAGGACGCCGGGGTCTGAGGCAGTAATTTGTGTTAATAGTGAGAGGAAGCCGGGGTCAGAGCCAGTAATTAGTGTTAATAGTGAGAGGATGCCAGGGTCAGAGCCAGTAATTAGTGTTAATAGTGAGAGGAAGCCGGGGTCAGAGCCAGTAATTAGTGTTAATAGTGAGAGGATGCCAGGGTCAGAGCCAGTAATTAGTGTTAATAGTGAGAGGAAGCCTGCTTTCTAAGTGCATTCACAGCTACACTGCTGCGCCTGTGACAGGTAGGCTGAGGCAGCCAGTGCAGCAGTGTTATGGGAGGGCCTAGCAGGGCAAAACTAAGGGGTGGACCAGGCAGCCACAGACAACAGCAGCTGCCCGGTTAGGGTATTATTTTTCTTAACCTGATCTGGATGAGCTAGTTCGTTCGTCTGCTTTGTTAAGTTGTTATAAGCAGCGCCACTGCCAGCAATAGTATGTAGACTGGAGGTTTACACGCTTGACATATGCGATTATTTCACACCGTGCATGCACACCCGCTCTCTGTGTGTGGTGTACTGTGCCCAAGAAGAGGAGCAATAGAGAAGCTGCCTCAGCTGCACACCGCAATGCCAAGAGGAGGAGCCGCCAGCAGGCTGCCCCTCTCCCCGCGCTGCATTTGAGCAGCGGCCTTTTTTAATTTTTATCCGGAGAGGGAGAGTGACTTCCTTGTGAGCGGGGGATGGAGCTATACAGACGGAGAAGAGCAGGGGGCGGAGCTACACAGAGGGAGAAGAGCAGGGGGCGGAGCTACACAGAGGGAGAAGAGCAGGGGCGGAGCTACACAGACAGAGCAGGGGCGGAGCTACACAGACAGAGAAGGGGGTGGAGCTACACAGACAGAGCAGAGCAGGGGGCGGAGCTACACAGACAGAGCAGGGCTGCTGTGGAAACCTGGCCAGGAGTGGGACCAGTGTATTGCATGTAATAGGTGCTTGCGGAAGAGGTGATGCAGTAACATTTATTTGCACGAATTTCAAATCAGAAATCAGCAGTGAACACGATGAGTGATGTCTGTCATTGCCATCAGACTATGGGCCTGATTCAGCAAGGATCGCAGCTCTGTAATCGCACGCAGATCCACTGCGTGAACATGCTAATGATTGCGATCGCAATGCCATCGCAGCCTAACATAAGGGCGCCCATATCCCCTTACGCAAATCCGTAATACTTTGAAAAATAGCAAAACCATCGGTAACATCGAGTACCATCGATCCCTGACGGAGAATTACAACAGCCCAGACCTTACTTAGAAATTGCCAACTTCATCGCACGCAGTGGGAGCTCAACCTGCGTATGGCATTATAGTGGCTAATTTATGCACGCCCCTGTAACAGTGTTCAATCGCACTGGCACGCCTGCGTTGCTCCGACCCCCCCGTTACCACCTCCAAATGGTTACTTCCTGTCATTCACTGCGATTGCAGTGGAGCTTTCGTGCACGCGCATTGCGATGCATGCACAGAACGCAACAATCAGCTGACTGCGTGCGTATTCGCAGTTGCATTCAGGCTGTCTATACCAAATGTGACTGTGATAAACGTACAAAGTTTTCTAATGAACTCTTTTTATATTGAGATTTTGTATAGATTTTATCTGTAACAATTTGCCCCAACCCGTAACAACTTACCCCCATCGGGATATACAGTATATGGTTTTCATAGTTATTAATAATTATTGGATGTAACTTACACCCGATATAAATAGTAGAAAGAATACTGTTTTGTTTGTACATTTGTGATTAAAGTTATTTGAATTTCTGTATTTTTGTAACCACTAGCCCCGCCTTCCCCTACAGATTGTACAGGAGTCAAATCACTCATTTTAGAACATATATCATTTTACATTTCAAAACATGAAACCTTGTAAAGAGACATATCAAGCAGACATATTTACAGGAGGGCGCAAATTTATAGTTTGCAGAGGGTTGCCGAACACCCTAGCACCAGCCCTGGTAGGTCAAATACAATATTTACATTAAAACATGGACATTTGTTCTTGTAATCTTGACTTTTACCACTAGATGTCCCAATTTTCAAACAAACATTTTCAATGTTACTCTTTACAGCAGGGGTTCCCAACCACAGTCCTCAAGGCACACTAACAGTCCAGGTTTTAGGGATAGCCATACTTGAGCACAAGTGACTTAATTAGTAACCAGGACTGTTAGTGTGCCTTGATGACCGAGGTTGGGAATCACTGCTTTACGGTATAGCACAGGTTCTCAAACTCGGTCCTCAGAACCCCACACAGTGCATGTTCTCCAGGTCTCTTCACAGAATCAAAAGTGAAATAATTATAACCACCTGTGGATCTTTTAAAATGTATCAGTGAGTAATGAATACACCTGTGCACCTGCTGGGTGACCTGGAAAACATGACCTGTGTGGTCTCCTGAGGACAGAGTTTGAGAACCACTGCAGTATAGTATAGACAAGTTGTACTGTGTGAGGATGAATGACAGGTAGAGATGTCAGATAAATAGTAATTGACTATTTTTATTTTTGTGAAGCATGAAATAATAAATAAAGAATATATGAATATGTGTTGCTATAGTCACTAGTACAAGGCAGTAGGACTGTTATGGATAAAAATGTAGCACTCTCTTCAGGGGCGATTCAATGTTTTTTTTAGTCGTGCTAATTAATGAGTGCACCGTTTGCTATTCAATTGTTCTGGGCGCTCATTAATTATCACCCTCTTCGCCACCTAAAAGGCGAGGTTTAGCCATCTAAAACGGCTAAACTTGTCTTAATTTCTGGTTAGGGCGCGCTATCTGCGGTTAGCGCGCCCTTACCAGGGTGTTTCAGACACATTTCTGCTCGCATCCTCCTGAGTGCGTGCAGAAATGCCGGCGGCTATCGCGCCCTGACAGAGCAACAATTGAATTGCTCTGTCGGGCGTCGTAAAAAAAAAGCCGCCGGCAGAACAATTGAATTCCTCCCTATAAGTGCTAGCAGATAACTTGCTGTCCAACCTGGGGGTGTAATTGATGGTGGTTTGCAATAGTCTGTTGTAGGTATTCTGCGGCGTCCCGCTGATACCTCCGTTTGTATAAGTCAATGGGATGGTGTTGCCCGGGATAGCTCCTGACTAGGTCGGAGTAGAGCCACTTGGACGTGTGGCTGGTGGTTAGGGTTAGGCACCCCCCCGGGCAGCAGGGAAGGGGGGAGGTTTAGGCACTTAGAGAGTGGATTAGGGTTAGGCACAGGGGGGAGGAAAGGGTTAGGCACCCCTAAGGAGGGTTAGGTTAGTTTGTACTTGCGTAGGGATGATCGGGATTTCCAGTGCTGTCGGGCTGCCGCTGCCAGGATCTCTGCATCTGCCGGACTGACGCTGCTGGGAATCGAACTGCCGGCCATGCATCAGCCGATATTTAATACCGATTCCTTGGGGTATAGTTCAAGCTGAGTCTCCAATGCGTTTCTACCCCTTAGGGTCTTCCTCTGGGAGATGTGATCTTTACAGTATGATGTGTTCATTTAAATCTTCCAGTTATTTAGTTTTATTATGAGATGTCACCCAAATCCATCCAGTGGAAGGCCCCGGACAGGCTCCCTGGGTCAAAGTTCTTCCCGTCGCACTCCACCTTGAGGTCCATTCTGGATACCATTAGGTATCCCTGACCAATTGTCACCCCTCTATTAAGTTTTAATCCAAATCCATCCTGTGGAAGGCCCAGAACAGGCTCCCACGGGTCAATTTCTGCCCAGCGTACACCAAAGGGAGGTCCGACCATGACCTCAACCCCCTAGTAGGTCGTCGGATCCAGTGTTACCACTCGGTGAAGATTTCGTCCAAATCCATCCAATGGAAAGCTCAGAACAGGCTCCCCGGGTTAAAGTTCTGCCCAGAGTACACCAACGGGAAGTCCGACCGGGACCCTAACCTAAAAACTGACCAGGATCCAACTGGTCCACCTCACGATGGTTTTATCGCACTCGGTGCAGGGGTGTCCGAATGCATAACCAGAGAAATAAACACAGACCAATTAATTTTATATATAAGAATAACAGATATTTTTATAGTGCCCACCTAGCTGTACAGAGAATATTTCAGCCACTCACCTCAGTCCCTGCCCTATCACATGCACACACATATTCACACTAGGGTTAATTTTTTTTTTTTTGGTCAGAATCAATTACCCTCTCTCCCACCTATTCTTGCAGCTCTGACAACCTGGTGCTGCTGCTGTCTTCAGCTCTGCAAAGCACCATGAATGTGTCATACCTCCCAACTCCCGGGCACATCGGGACAATGCCGTCCCAATCATGCCAGTGCAATAGAGCCCTCAAATTGGGACTGTCCTAGTAAAATAGGAGGTATGCCCCAGGCCTCCACATAAAACAGTCCCATCAGTATACTAATGATCCTATTTGAATGTAAATATCTATTTAATATAACAGCTACATAATGGGGGTAAGGTGCAATCAGGGAGATAACTAGACTCTTCAGGGAGACAGGGAGACTGCTGCTATTTCAGGGAGTCTCCCTGACAATGAGAGAGAGTTGGCAAGTATACACAACAGGTCCTTAATCATTTTCACCCCCAGGCGGCCCTTAATCTGGCTCTGCAGCCAACCTGGGGGAGAGGGAGGAAAAGTTATAGGCAGGAAAGTAAGAAACAGGAGGGAAAGGTAAACTGAGGCGCAGAGAGGAGAGAAGGGGAGGAGCAGGGCAGCAGCAGCAGATCAGCCCCCTGTCCTGATTGGCTCTGCATTCTGTATCCATCCTGCTGTAGGATGACAGACAGGAAGCTGAGTGCGTGAGAGAGAGGGGGCTGATCCCTGCGGTAAGTAACACTGCATTTAATCTGGTGGCTGGTCCCTGTCTCAGGGCCCATGTGTCCTGCTTACCCCATATCCATGACAGATACAGCACTCAACAGTGGGCCTGATCCACTACGGATCGTGGCAGTGATTACGCACGCAGTTCTGCAGCGAAAATATTCTAACAAATGTAATCGCAATGCTTTCGCACAGCCAGCATAGAGACGCCCACTACCACTATCTCACGTCCATAATACCTCACAGTCCTGTGTATACATCTGTAACATCAGCCACAGCACAGCCAGCATAGAGACACCCACTACTGCTATCTCACATCTGTAATACCTCACAGTCCTGTGTATACATCTGTAACATCAGCCACAGCTCAGCCAGCATAGAGATACCCACTACTGCTATCTCACATCTGTAATACCTCACAGTCCTGTGTATACATCTGTAACATCAGCCACAGCACAGCCAGCATAGAGACACCCACTACTGCTATCTCACATCTGTAATACCTCACAGTCCTGTGTATACATCTGTAACATCAGCCACAGCTCAGCCAGCATAGAGATACCCACTACTGCTATCTCACATCTGTAATACCTCACAGTCCTGTGTATACATCTGTAACATCAGCCACAGCACAGCCATCATAGAGACACCCACTACTGCTATCTCACATCTGTAATACCTCACAGTCATGTATATACATCTGTAACATCAGCCACAGCTCAGCCGGCATAGAGACACCCACTACTGCTTTCTCACATCTGAAATACCTCACAGTCCTGTATATACATCTGAAACATCAGCCACAGCTCAGCCGGCATAGAGACACCCACTACTGCTTTCTCACATCTGAAATACCTCACAGTCCTGTATATACATCTGAAACATCAGCCACAGCTCAGCCGGCATAGAGACACCCACTACTGCTTTCTCACATCTGAAATACCTCACAGTCATGTATATACATCTGTAACATCAGCCACAGCTCAGCCGGCATAGAGACACCCACTACTGCTTTCTCACATCTGAAATACCTCACAGTCCTGTATATACATCTGTAACATCAGCCACAGCTCAGCCAGGATAGAGACACTCACTACTGCTATCTCACATCTGTAATACCTCACAGTCCTGTATATACATCTGTAACATCAGCCACAGCTCAGCCAGCATAGACACTCACTACTGCTATCTCACATCTGTAATACCTCACAGTCCTGTGTATACATCTGTAACATCAGCCACAGCTCAGCCAGCATAGAGACACCCACTACTGCTATCTCACATCTGTAATACATCACAGTCCTGTGTATACAGCTGTAACATCAGCCACAGCTCAGCCAGCATAGAGACACCCACTACTGCTATCTCACATCTGTAATACCTCACAGTCCTGTGTATACATCTGTAACATCAGCCACCGCTCAGCCAGCATAGAGGCACACACTACCACTATCTCACATCCATAATACCTCACAGTCCTGTGTATACATCTGTAACATCAGCCACAGCTCAGCCAGCATAGAGACACCCACTACTGCTTTCTCACATCTGTAATACCTCACAGTCCTGTGTATACAGCTGTAACATCAGCCACAGCTCAGCCACCATAGAGACTCCACTACTGCTATCTCACATATGTAATACCTCACAGTCCTGTGTATACATCTGTAACATCAGCCACAGCTCAGCCAGCATAGAGACACCCACTACTGCTATCTCACATCTGTAGTACCTCACAGTCCTGTGTATACATCTGTAACATCAGCCACCGCTCAACCAGCATAGAGACACCCACTACTGCTATCTCACATCTGTAATACCTCACAGTCCTGTGTATACATCAGTAACATCAGCCACAGCTCAGCCAGCATAGAGACCCCACTACTGCTATCTCACATCTGTAATACCTCAGTACTGTGTATACATCAGTAACATCAGCCACAGCACAGCCAGCATAGAGACACCCACTACTGCTATCTCACATCTGTAATACCTCACAGTCCTGTGTATACATCTGTAACATCAGCCACAGCCAGCATAGAGACCCACTACTGCTATCTCACATCTGTAATACCTCACAGTCCTGTGTATACATCTGTAACATCAGCCACAGCACAGCCAGCATAGAGACACCCACTACTGCTATCTCACATCTGTAATACCACACAGTCCTGTGTATACATCTGGAACATCAGCCACAGCTCAGCCAGCATAGAGACACCCACTACTGCTATCTCATATCCGTAATATCTCACAGTCCAGCGGATACATCTGTAACATCAGCCACAGCACAGCCAGCATAGAGATGCCCACTACTGCTATCTCACATCTGTAATACCTCACAGTCCTGTGTATACATCTGTAACATCAGCCACAGCCCAGCCAGCATAGAGGCACACACTACCACTATCTCACATCCATAATACCTCACAGTCCTGTGTATACATCTGTAACATCAACCACAGCTCAGCCAGCATAGAGACACCCACTACAGCTTTCTCACATCTGTAATACCTCACAGTCCTGTGTATACAGCTGTAACATCAGCCACAGCTCAGAAAGCATAGAGACCCACTACTGCTATCTCACATCTGTAATACCTCACAGTCCTGTGTATACATCTGTAACATCAGCCACAGCTCAGCCAGCATAGAGACACCCACTACTGCAATCTCACATCTGTAATACCTCACAGTCCTGTGTATACATCTGTAACATCAGCCACCGCTCAACCAGCATAGAGACACCCACTACTGCTATCTCACATCTGTAATACCTCACAGTCCTGTGTATACATCAGTAACATCAGCCACAGCTCAGCCAGCATAGAGACCCCACTACTGCTATCTCACATCTGTAATACCTCAGTCCTGTGTATACATCAGTAACATCAGCCACAGCACAGCCAGCATAGAGACACCCACTACTGCTATCTCACATCTGTAATACCTCACAGTCCTGTGTATACATCTGTAACATCAGCCACAGCACAGCCATCATAGAGACACCCACTACTGCTATCTCACATCTGTAATACCTCACAGTCCTGTGTATACATCTGTAACATCAGCCACAGCTCAGCCGGCATAGAGACACCCACTACTGCTATCTCACATCTGTAATACCTCACAGTCCTGTATATACATCTGTAACATCAGCCACAGCTCAGCCGGCATAGAGACACCCACTACTGCTTTCTCACATCTGAAATACCTCACTGTCCTGTATATACATCTGAAACATCAGCCACAGCTCAGACAGCATAGAGACACCCACTACTGCTATCTCACATCTGTAATACCTCACAGTCCTGTATATACATCTGTAACATCAGCCACAGCTCAGCAAGGATAGAGACACTCACTACTGCTATCTCACATCTGTAATACCTCACAGTCCTGTGTATACATCTGTAACATCAGCCACAGCTCAGCCAGCATAGAGACCCACTACTGCTATCTCACATCTGTAATACCTCACAGTCCTGTGTATACATCTGTAACATCAGCCACAGCTCAGCCAGCATAGAGACACCCACTACTGCAATCTCACATCTGTAATACCTCACAGTCCTGTGTATACATCTGTAACATCAGCCACCGCTCAACCAGCATAGAGACACCCACTACTGCTATCTCACATCTGTAATACCTCACAGTCCTGTGTATACATCAGTAACATCAGCCACAGCTCAGCCGGCATAGAGACACCCACTACTGCTTTCTCACATCTGAAATACCTCACAGTCCTGTATATACATCTGAAACATCAGCCACAGCTCAGCCGGCATAGAGACACCCACTACTGCTTTCTCACATCTGAAATACCTCACAGTCATGTATATACATCTGTAACATCAGCCACAGCTCAGCCGGCATAGAGACACCCACTACTGCTTTCTCACATCTGAAATACCTCACAGTCCTGTATATACATCTGTAACATCAGCCACAGCTCAGCCAGGATAGAGACACTCACTACTGCTATCTCACATCTGTAATACCTCACAGTCCTGTATATACATCTGTAACATCAGCCACAGCTCAGCCAGCATAGACACTCACTACTGCTATCTCACATCTGTAATACCTCACAGTCCTGTGTATACATCTGTAACATCAGCCACAGCTCAGCCAGCATAGAGACACCCACTACTGCTATCTCACATCTGTAATACATCACAGTCCTGTGTATACAGCTGTAACATCAGCCACAGCTCAGCCAGCATAGAGACACCCACTACTGCTATCTCACATCTGTAATACCTCACAGTCCTGTGTATACATCTGTAACATCAGCCACCGCTCAGCCAGCATAGAGGCACACACTACCACTATCTCACATCCATAATACCTCACAGTCCTGTGTATACATCTGTAACATCAGCCACAGCTCAGCCAGCATAGAGACACCCACTACTGCTTTCTCACATCTGTAATACCTCACAGTCCTGTGTATACAGCTGTAACATCAGCCACAGCTCAGCCACCATAGAGACTCCACTACTGCTATCTCACATATGTAATACCTCACAGTCCTGTGTATACATCTGTAACATCAGCCACAGCTCAGCCAGCATAGAGACACCCACTACTGCTATCTCACATCTGTAGTACCTCACAGTCCTGTGTATACATCTGTAACATCAGCCACCGCTCAACCAGCATAGAGACACCCACTACTGCTATCTCACATCTGTAATACCTCACAGTCCTGTGTATACATCAGTAACATCAGCCACAGCTCAGCCAGCATAGAGACCCCACTACTGCTATCTCACATCTGTAATACCTCAGTACTGTGTATACATCAGTAACATCAGCCACAGCACAGCCAGCATAGAGACACCCACTACTGCTATCTCACATCTGTAATACCTCACAGTCCTGTGTATACATCTGTAACATCAGCCACAGCCAGCATAGAGACCCACTACTGCTATCTCACATCTGTAATACCTCACAGTCCTGTGTATACATCTGTAACATCAGCCACAGCACAGCCAGCATAGAGACACCCACTACTGCTATCTCACATCTGTAATACCTCACAGTCCTGTGTATACATCTGGAACATCAGCCACAGCTCAGCCAGCATAGAGACACCCACTACTGCTATCTCATATCCGTAATATCTCACAGTCCAGCGGATACATCTGTAACATCAGCCACAGCACAGCCAGCATAGAGATGCCCACTACTGCTATCTCACATCTGTAATACCTCACAGTCCTGTGTATACATCTGTAACATCAGCCACAGCCCAGCCAGCATAGAGGCACACACTACCACTATCTCACATCCATAATACCTCACAGTCCTGTGTATACATCTGTAACATCAACCACAGCTCAGCCAGCATAGAGACACCCACTACAGCTTTCTCACATCTGTAATACCTCACAGTCCTGTGTATACAGCTGTAACATCAGCCACAGCTCAGAAAGCATAGAGACCCACTACTGCTATCTCACATCTGTAATACCTCACAGTCCTGTGTATACATCTGTAACATCAGCCACAGCTCAGCCAGCATAGAGACACCCACTACTGCAATCTCACATCTGTAATACCTCACAGTCCTGTGTATACATCTGTAACATCAGCCACCGCTCAACCAGCATAGAGACACCCACTACTGCTATCTCACATCTGTAATACCTCACAGTCCTGTGTATACATCAGTAACATCAGCCACAGCTCAGCCAGCATAGAGACCCCACTACTGCTATCTCACATCTGTAATACCTCAGTCCTGTGTATACATCAGTAACATCAGCCACAGCACAGCCAGCATAGAGACACCCACTACTGCTATCTCACATCTGTAATACCTCACAGTCCTGTGTATACATCTGTAACATCAGCCACAGCACAGCCATCATAGAGACACCCACTACTGCTATCTCACATCTGTAATACCTCACAGTCCTGTGTATACATCTGTAACATCAGCCACAGCTCAGCCGGCATAGAGACACCCACTACTGCTATCTCACATCTGTAATACCTCACAGTCCTGTATATACATCTGTAACATCAGCCACAGCTCAGCCGGCATAGAGACACCCACTACTGCTTTCTCACATCTGAAATACCTCACTGTCCTGTATATACATCTGAAACATCAGCCACAGCTCAGACAGCATAGAGACACCCACTACTGCTATCTCACATCTGTAATACCTCACAGTCCTGTATATACATCTGTAACATCAGCCACAGCTCAGCAAGGATAGAGACACTAACTACTGCTATCTCACATTTGTAATACCTCACAGTCCTGTGTATACATCTGTAACATCAGCCACAGCTCAGCCAGCATAGAGACCCACTACTGCTATCTCACTTCTGTAATACCTCACAGTCCTGTGTATACATCTGTAACATCAGCCACAGCTCAGCCAGCATAGAGACACCCACTACTGCAATCTCACATCTGTAATACCTCACAGTCCTGTGTATACATCTGTAACATCAGCCACCGCTCAACCAGCATAGAGACACCCACTACTGCTATCTCACATCTGTAATACCTCACAGTCCTGTGTATACATCAGTAACATCAGCCACAGCTCAGCCAGCATAGAGACCCCACTACTGCTATCTCACATCTGTAATACCTCAGTCCTGTGTATACATCAGTAACATCAGCCACAGCACAGCCAGCATAGAGACACCCACTACTGCTATCTCACATCTGTAATACCTCACAGTCCTGTGTATACATCTGTAACATCAGCCACAGCACAGCCATCATAGAGACACCCACTACTGCTATCTCACATCTGTAATACCTCACAGTCCTGTGTATACATCTGTAACATCAGCCACAGCTCAGCCGGCATAGAGACACCCACTACTGCTATCTCACATCTGTAATACCTCACAGTCCTGTATATACATCTGTAACATCAGCCACAGCTCAGCCGGCATAGAGACACCCACTACTGCTTTCTCACATCTGAAATACCTCACAGTCCTGTATATACATCTGAAACATCAGCCACAGCTCAGACAGCATAGAGACACCCACTACTGCTATCTCACATCTATAATACCTCACAGTCCTGTATATACATCTGTAACATCAGCCACAGCTCAGCCAGGATAGAGACACTCACTACTGCTATCTCACATCTGTAATACCTCACAGTCCTGTATATACATCTGTAACATCAGCCACAGCTCAGCCAGCATAGACACTCACTACTGCTATCTCACATCTGAAATACCTCACAGTCCTGTGTATACATCTGTAACATCAGCCACAGCTCAGCCAGCATAGAGACACCGACTACTGCTATCTCACATCTGTAATACATCACAGTCCTGTGTATACAGCGGTAACATCAGCCACAGCTCAGCCAGAATAGAGACACCCACTACTGCTATCTCACATATGTAATACCTCACAGTCCTGTGTATACATCTGTAACATCAGCCACCGCTCAGCCAGCATAGAGGCACACACTACCACTATCTCACATCCATAATACCTCACAGTCCTGTGTATACATCTGTAACATCAGCCACAGCACAGCCAGCATAGAGACACCACTACTGCTATCTCACATCTGTAATACCTCACAGTCCTGTGTATACATCTGTAACATCAGCCACAGCTCAGCCAGCATAGAGACACCCACTACTGCTATCTCACATCTGTAATACCTCACAGTCCTGTGTATACATCTGTAACATCAGCCACAGCTCAGCCAGCATAGAGACACCCACTACTGCTATCTCACATCTGTAATACCTCACAGTCCTGTGTATACATCTGTAACATCAGCCACAGCACAGCCAGCATAGAGACACCCACTACTGCTATCTCACATCTGTAATACCTCACAGTCCTGTGTATACATCTGTAACATCAGCCACAGCTCAGCCAGCATAGAGACACCCACTACTGCTATCTCACATCTGTAATACCTCACAGTCCTGTGTATACATCAGTAACATCAGCCACAGCTCAGCCAGCATAGAGACCCCACTACTGCTATCTCACATCTGTAATACCTCAGTCCTGTGTATACATCAGTAACATCAGCCACAGCACAGCCAGCATAGAGACACCCACTACTGCTATCTCACATCTGTAATACCTCACAGTCCTGTGTATACATCTGTAACATCAGCCACAGCCAGCATAGAGACCCACTACTGCTATCTCACATCTGTAATACCTCACAGTCCTGTGTATACATCTGTAACATCAGCCACAGCTCAGCCGGCATAGAGACACCCACTACTGCTATCTCACATCTGTAATACCTCACAGTCCTGTATATACATCTGTAACATCAGCCACAGCTCAGCCGGCATAGAGACACCCACTACTGCTTTCTCACATCTGAAATACCTCACAGTCCTGTATATACATCTGAAACATCAGCCACAGCTCAGACAGCATAGAGACACCCACTACTGCTATCTCACATCTGTAATACCTCACAGTCCTGTATATACATCTGTAACATCAGCCACAGCTCAGCAAGGATAGAGACACTCACTACTGCTATCTCACATCTGTAATACCTCACAGTCCTGTGTATACATCTGTAACATCAGCCACAGCTCAGCCAGCATAGAGACCCACTACTGCTATCTCACATCTGTAATACCTCACAGTCCTGTGTATACATCTGTAACATCAGCTACAGCGCAGCCAGCATAGAGACACCCACTACTGCAATCTCACATCTGTAATACCTCACAGTCCTGTGTATACATCTGTAACATCAGCCACCGCTCAACCAGCATAGAGACACCCACTACTGCTATCTCACATCTGTAATACCTCACAGTCCTGTGTATACATCAGTAACATCAGCCACAGCTCAGCCAGCATAGAGACCCCACTACTGCTATCTCACATCTGTAATACCTCAGTCCTGTGTATACATCAGTAACATCAGCCACAGCACAGCCAGCATAGAGACACCCACTACTGCTATCTCACATCTGTAATACCTCACAGTCCTGTGTATACATCTGTAATATCAGCCACAGCACAGCCATCATAGAGACACCCACTACTGCTATCTCACATCTGTAATACCTCACAGTCCTGTGTATACATCTGTAACATCAGCCACAGCTCAGCCGGCATAGAGACACCCACTACTGCTATCTCACATCTGTAATACCTCACAGTCCTGTATATACATCTGTAACATCAGCCACAGCTCAGCCGGCATAGAGACACCCACTACTGCTTTCTCACATCTGAAATACCTCACAGTCCTGTATATACATCTGAAACATCAGCCACAGCTCAGACAGCATAGAGACACCCACTACTGCTATCTCACATCTATAATACCTCACAGTCCTGTATATACATCTGAAACATCAGCCACAGCTCAGACAGCATAGAGACACCCACTACTGCTATCTCACATCTATAATACCTCACAGTCCTGTGTATACATCTGTAACATCAACCACAGCTCAGCCAGCATAGAGACACCCACTACTGCTATCTCACATCTGTAATACATCACAGTCCTGTGTATACAGCGGTAACATCAGCCACAGCTCAGCCGGCATAGAGACACCCACTACTGCTATCTCACATCTGTAATACCTCACAGTCCTGTATATACATCTGTAACATCAGCCACAGCACAGCCAGCATAGAGACGCCCACTACTGCTATCTCACATCTGTAATACCTCACAGTCCTGTGTATACATCTGTAACATCAGCCACAGCTCAGCCAGGATAGAGACACTCACTACTGCTATCTCACATCTGTAATACCTCACAGTCCTGTATATACATCTGTAACATCAGACACAGCTCAGCCAGCATAGACACTCACTACTGCTATCTCACATCTGAAATACCTCACAGTCCTGTGTATACATCTGTAACATCAGCCACAGCACAGCCAGCATAGAGACACCCACTACTGCTATCTCACATCTGTAATACATCACAGTCCTGTGTATACAGCGGTAACATCAGCCACAGCTCAGCCAGCATAGAGACACCCACTACTGCTATCTCACATCTGTAATACCTCACAGTCCTGTGTATACATCTGTAACATCAGCCACCGCTCAGCCAGCATAGAGGCACACACTACCACTATCTCACATCCATAATACCTCACAGTCCTGTGTATACATCTGTAACATCAGCCACAGCACAGCCAGCATAGAGACACCACTACTGCTATCTCACATCTGTAATACCTCACAGTCCTGTGTATACATTTGTAACATCAGCCACAGCTCAGCCAGCATAGAGACACCCACTACTGCTATCTCACATCTGTAATACCTCACAGTCCTGTGTATACATCTGTAACATCAGCCACAGCTCAGCCAGCATAGAGACACCCACTACTGCTATCTCACATCTGTAATACCTCACAGTCCTGTGTATACATCTGTAACATCAGCCACAGCACAGCCAGCATAGAGACACCCACTACTGCTATCTCACATCTGTAATACCTCACAGTCCTGTGTATACATCTGTAACATCAGCCACAGCCCAGCCAGCATAGAGACACCCACTACTGCTTTCTCACATCTGTAATACCTCACAGTCCTGTGTATACAGCTGTAACATCAGCCACAGCTCAGCCAGCATAGAGACCCACTACTGCTATCTCACATCTGTAATACCTCACAGTCCTGTGTATACATCTGTAACATCAGCCACAGCTCAGCCAGCATAGAGACACCCACTACTGCTATCTCACATCTGTAATACCTCACAGTCCTGTGTATACATCAGTAACATCAGCCACAGCTCAGCCAGCATAGAGACCCCACTACTGCTATCTCACGTCCATAATACCTCACAGTCCTGTGTATACATCTGTAACATCAGCCACAGCACAGCCAGCATAGAGACGCCCACTACTGCTATCTCACATCTGTAATACCTCACAGTCCTGTGTATACATCTGTAACATCAGCCACAGCTCAGCCAGCATAGAGACACCCACTACTGCTATCTCACATCTGTAATACCTCACAGTCCTGTGTATACATCTGTAACATCAGCCACAGCACAGCCAGCATAGAGACACCCACTACTGCAATCTCACATCTGTAATACCTCACAGTCCTGTGTATACATCTGTAACATCAGCCACCGCTCAACCAGCATAGAGACACCCACTACTGCTATCTCACATCTGTAATACCTCACAGTCCTGTGTATACATCTGGAACATCAGCCACAGCTCAGCCAGCATAGAGACCCCACTACTGCTATCTCACATCTGTAATACCTCAGTCCTGTGTATACATCAGTAACATCAGCCACAGCACAGCCAGCATAGAGACACCACTACTGCTATCTCACATCTGTAATACCTCACAGTCCTGTGTATACATCTGTAACATCAGCCACAGCTCAGCCAGCATAGAGACACCCACTACTGCTATCTCACATCTGTAATACCTCACAGTCCTGTGTATACATCTGTAACATCAGCCACAGCTCAGCCAGCATAGAGACACCCACTACTGCTATCTCACATCTGTAATACCTCACAGTCCTGTGTATACATCTGTAACATCAGCCACAGATCAGCCAGCATAGAGACACCCACTACTGCTATCTCACATCTGTAATACCTCACAGTCCTGTGTATACATCTGTAACATCAGCCACAGCACAGCCATCATAGAGACACCCACTACTGCTATCTCACATCTGTAATACCTCACAGTCCTGTGTATACATCTGTAACATCAGCCACAGCACAGCCATCATAGAGACACCCACTACTGCTATCTCACATCTGTAATACCTCACAGTCCTGTGTATACATCTGTAACATCAGCCACAGCTCAGCCGGCATAGAGACACCCACTACTGCTATCTCACATCTGTAATACCTTACAGTCCTGTATATACATCTGTAACATCAGCCACAGCTCAGCCGGCATAGAGACACCCACTACTGCTTTCTCACATCTGAAATACCTCACAGTCCTGTATATACATCTGAAACATCAGCCACAGCTCAGACAGCATAGAGACACCCACTACTGCTATCTCACATCTGTAATACCTCACAGTCCTGTATATACATCTGTAACATCAGCCACAGCTCAGCCAGGATAGAGACACTCACTACTGCTATCTCACATCTGTAATACCTCACAGTCCTGTATATACATCTGTAACATCAGCCACAGCTCAGCCAGCATAGACACTCACTACTGCTATCTCACATCTGAAATACCTCACAGTCCTGTGTATACATCTGTAACATCAGCCACAGCTCAGCCAGCATAGACACCCACTACTGCTATCTCACATCTGTAATACATCACAGTCCTGTGTATACAGCTGTAACATCAGCCACAGCTCAGCCAGCATAGAGACACCCACTACTGCTATCTCACATCTGTAATACCTCACAGTCCTGTGTATACATCTGTAACATCAGCCACCGCTCAGCCAGCATAGAGGCACACACTACCACTATCTCACATCCATAATACCTCACAGTCCTGTGTATACATCTCTAACATCAGCCACAGCTCAGCCAGCATAGAGACACCCACTACTGCTTTCTCACATCTGTAATACCTCACAGTCCTGTGTATACAGCTGTAACATCAGCCACAGCTCAGCCAGCATAGAGACTCCACTACTGCTATCTCACATCTGTAATACCTCACAGTCCTGTGTATACATCTGTAACATCAGCCACAGCTCAGCCAGCATAGAGACACCCACTACTGCTATCTCACATCTGTAATACCTCACAGTCCTGTGCATACATCTGTAACATCAGCCACCGCTCAACCAGCATAGAGACACCCTCTACTGCTATCTCACATCTGTAATACCTCACAGTCCTGTGTATACATCAGTAATATCAGCCACAGCTCAGCCAGCATAGAGACCCCACTACTGCTATCTCACATCTGTAATACCTCAGTCCTGTGTATACATCAGTAACATCAGCCACAGCACAGCCAGCATAGAGACACCCACTACTGCTATCTCACATCTGTAATACCTCACAGTCCTGTGTATACATCTGTAACATCAGCCACAGCCAGCATAGAGACCCACTACTGCTATCTCACATCTGTAATACCTCACAGTCCTGTGTATACATCTGTAACATCAGCCACAGCTCAGCCAGCATAGAGACGCCCACTACTGCTATCTCACATCCGTAATACCTCACAGTCCTGTGTATACATCTGTAACATCAGCCACAGCACAGCCAGCATAGAGACACCCACTACTGCTTTCTCACATCTGTAATACCTCACAGTCCTGTATATACATCTGTAACATCAGCCACAGCTCAGCCAGCATAGAGACACCCACTACTGCTATCTCACATCTGTAATACCTCACAGTCCTGTGTATACATCTGTAACATCAGCCACAGCTCAGCCAGCATAGAGACACCCACTACTGCTATCTCACATCTGTAATACCTCACAGTCCTGTGTATACATCTGTAACATCAGCCACAGCACAGCCAGCATAGAGACACCCACTACTGCTATCTCACATCTGTAATACCTCACAGTCCTGTGTATACATCTGGAACATCAGCCACAGCGCAGCCAGCATAGAGACACCCACTACTGCTATCTCATATCCGTAATATCTCACAGTCCTGCGGATACATCTGTAACATCAGCCACAGCACAGCCAGCATAGAGATGCCCACTACTGCTATCTCACATCTGTAATACCTCACAGTCCTGTGTATACATCTGTAACATCAGCCACAGCCCAGCCAGCATAGAGGCACACACTACCACTATCTCACATCCATAATACCTCACAGTCCTGTGTATACATCTGTAACATCAGCCACAGCTCAGCCAGCATAGAGACACCCACTACTGCTTTCTCACATCTGTAATACCTCACAGTCCTGTGTATACAGCTGTAACATCAGCCACAGCTCAGCCAGCATAGAGACCCACTACTGCTATCTCACATCTGTAATACCTCACAGTCCTGTGTATACATCTGTAAACTCAGCCACAGCTCAGCCAGCATAGAGACACCCACTACTGCAATCTCACATCTATAATACCTCACAGTCCTGTGTATACATCTGTAACATCAGCCACCGCTCAACCAGCATAGAGACACCCACTACTGCTATCTCACATCTGTAATACCTCACAGTCCTGTGTGTACATCAGTAACATCAGCCACAGCTCAGCCAGCATAGAGACCCCACTACTGCTATCTCACATCTGTAATACCTCAGTCCTGTGTATACATCAGTAACATCAGCCACAGCACAGCCAGCATAGATACACCCACTACTGCTATCTCACATCTGTAATACCTCACAGTCCTGTGTATACATCTGTAACATCAGCCACAGCACAGCCATCATAGAGACACCCACTACTGCTATCTCACATCTGTAATACCTCACAGTCCTGTGTATACATCTGTAACATCAGCCACAGCTCAGCCGGCATAGAGACACCCACTACTGCTATCTCACATCTGTAATACCTCACAGTCCTGTATATACATCTGTAACATCAGCCACAGCTCAGCCGGCATAGAGACACCCACTACTGCTTTCTCACATCTGAAATACCTCACAGTCCTGTATATACATCTGAAACATCAGCCACAGCTCAGACAGCATAGAGACACCCACTACTGCTATCTCACATCTGTAATACCTCACAGTCCTGTATATACATCTGTAACATCAGCCACAGCTCAGCAAGGATAGAGACACTCACTACTGCTATCTCACATCTGTAATACCTCACAGTCCTGTATATACATCTGTAACATCAGCCACAGCTCAGCCAGCATAGACACTCACTACTGCTATCTCACATCTGAAATACCTCACAGTCCTGTGTATACATCTGTAACATCAGCCACAGCTCAGCCAGCATAGAGACACCCACTACTGCTATCTCACATCTGTAATACATCACAGTCCTGTGTATACAGCTGTAACATCAGCCACAGCTCAGCCAGCATAGAGACACCCACTACTGCTATCTCACATCTGTAATACCTCACAGTCCTGTGTATACATCTGTAACATCAGCCACCGCTCAGCCAGCATAGAGGCACACACTACCACTATCTCACATCCATAATACCTCACAGTCCTGTGTATACATCTGTAACATCAGCCACAGCTCAGCCAGCATAGAGACACCCACTACTGCTTTCTCACATCTGTAATACCTCACAGTCCTGTGTATACAGCTGTAACATCAGCCACAGCTCAGCCAGCATAGAGACTCCACTACTGCTATCTCACATCTGTAATACCTCACAGTCCTGTGTATACATCTGTAACATCAGCCACAGCTCAGCCAGCATAGAGACACCCACTACTGCTATCTCACATCTGTAATACCTCACAGTCCTGTGTATACATCTGTAACATCAGCCACCGCTCAACCAGCATAGAGACACCCACTACTGCTATCTCACATCTGTAATACCTCACAGTCCTGTGTATACATCAGTAACATCAGCCACAGCTCAGCCAGCATAGAGACCCCACTACTGCTATCTCACATCTGTAATACCTCAGTCCTGTGTATACATCAGTAACATCAGCCACAGCACAGCCAGCATAGAGACACCCACTACTGCTATCTCACATCTGTAATACCTCACAGTCCTGTGTATACATCTGTAACATCAGCCACAGCCAGCATAGAGACCCACTACTGCTATCTCACATCTGTAATACCTCACAGTCCTGTGTATACATCTGTAACATCAGCCACAGCTCAGCCAGCATAGAGACGCCCACTACTGCTATCTCACATCCGTAATACCTCACAGTCCTGTGTATACATCTGTAACATCAGCCACAGCACAGCCAGCATAGAGACACCCACTACTGCTATCTCACATCTGTAATGCCTCACAGTCCTGTGTATACATCTGTAACATCAGCCACAGCACAGCCAGCATAGAGACACCCTCTCCTGCTATCTCACATCTGTAATACCTCACAGTCCTGTATATACATCTGTAACATCAGCCACAGCTCAGCCAGCATAGAGACGCCCACTACTGCTATCTCACATCTGTAATACCTCAGTCCTGTGTATACATCTGTAACATCAGCCACAGCGCAGCCAGCATAGAGACACACACTACTGCTATCTCACATCTGTAATACCTCACAGTCCTGTGTATACATCAGTAACATCAGCCACAGCTCTGCCAGCATAGAGACACCCACTACTGCTATCTCACATCTGTAATACCTCACAGTCCTGTGTATACATCTGTAACATCAGCCACAGCTCAGCCAGCATATAGACACCCACTACTGCTATCTCACATCTGTAATACCTCACAGTCCTGTGTATACATCTGTAACATCAGCCACAGCACAGCCAGCATAGAGACACCCACTACTGCTATCTCACATCTGTAATACCTCACAGTCCTGTGTATACATCTGGAACATCAGCCACAGCTCAGCCAGCATAGAGACACCCACTACTGCTATCTCATATCCGTAATATCTCACAGTCCAGCGGATACATCTGTAACATCAGCCACAGCACAGCCAGCATAGAGATGCCCACTACTGCTATCTCACATCTGTAATACCTCACAGTCCTGTGTATACATCTGTAACATCAGCCACAGCCCAGCCAGCATAGAGGCACACACTACCACTATCTCACATCCATAATACCTCACAGTCCTGTGTATACATCTGTAACATCAACCACAGCTCAGTTAGCATAGAGACACCCACTACAGCTTTCTCACATCTGTAATACCTCACAGTCCTGTGTATACAGCTGTAACATCAGCCACAGCTCAGCCAGCATAGAGACCCACTACTGCTATCTCACATCTGTAATACCTCACAGTCCTGTGTATACATCTGTAACATCAGCCACAGCTCAGCCAGCATAGAGACACCCACTACTGCAATC
Source organism: Taudactylus pleione (assembly GCA_031769625.1). Classification (NCBI taxonomy): domain Eukaryota; kingdom Metazoa; phylum Chordata; class Amphibia; order Anura; family Myobatrachidae; genus Taudactylus; species Taudactylus pleione. Next base: position 2,675,398 of record JAUIMM010000026.1, read on the forward strand.
TCACATCTGTAATACCTCACAGTCCTGTGTATACATCTGTAACATCAGCCACCGCTCAACCAGCATAGAGACACCCACTACTGCTATCTCACATCTGTAATACCTCACAGTCCTGTGTATACATCAGTAACATCAGCCACAGCTCAGCCAGCATAGAGACCCCACTACTGCTATCTCACATCTGTAATACCTCAGTCCTGTGTATACATCAGTAACATCAGCCACAGCACAGCCAGCATAGAGACACCCACTACTGCTATCTCACATCTGTAATACCTCACAGTCCTGTGTATACATCTGTAACATCAGCCACAGCACACCCATCATAGAGACACCCACTACTGCTATCTCACATCTGTAATACCTCACAGTCCTGTGTATACATCTGTAACATCAGCCACAGCTCAGCCGGCATAGAGACACCCACTACTGCTATCTCACATCTGTAATACCTCACAGTCCTGTATATACATCTGTAACATCAGCCACAGCACAGCCAGCATAGAGACACCCTCTCCTGCTATCTCACATCTGTAATACCTCACAGTCCTGTATATACATCTGTAACATCAGCCACAGCTCAGCCAGCATAGAGACGCCCACTACTGCTATCTCACATCTGTAATACCTCAGTCCTGTGTATACATCTGTAACATCAGCCACAGCGCAGCCAGCATAGAGACACACACTACTGCTATCTCACATCTGTAATACCTCACAGTCCTGTGTATACATCAGTAACATCAGCCACAGCTCAGCCAGCATAGAGACACCCACTACTGCTATCTCACATCTGTAATACCTCACAGTCCTGTGTATACATCTGTAACATCAGCCACAGCTCAGCCAGCATATAGACACCCACTACTGCTATCTCACATCTGTAATACCTCACAGTCCTGTGTATACATCTGTAACATCAGCCACAGCACAGCCAGCATAGAGACACCCACTACTGCTATCTCACATCTGTAATACCTCACAGTCCTGTGTATACATCTGGAACATCAGCCACAGCTCAGCCAGCATAGAGACACCCACTACTGCTATCTCATATCCGTAATATCTCACAGTCCAGCGGATACATCTGTAACATCAGCCACAGCACAGCCAGCATAGAGATGCCCACTACTGCTATCTCACATCTGTAATACCTCACAGTCCTGTGTATACATCTGTAACATCAGCCACAGCCCAGCCAGCATAGAGGCACACACTACCACTATCTCACATCCATAATACCTCACAGTCCTGTGTATACATCTGTAACATCAACCACAGCTCAGTTAGCATAGAGACACCCACTACAGCTTTCTCACATCTGTAATACCTCACAGTCCTGTGTATACAGCTGTAACATCAGCCACAGCTCAGCCAGCATAGAGACCCACTACTGCTATCTCACATCTGTAATACCTCACAGTCCTGTGTATACATCTGTAACATCAGCCACAGCTCAGCCAGCATAGAGACACCCACTACTGCAATCTCACATCTGTAATACCTCACAGTCCTGTGTATACATCTGTAACATCAGCCACCGCTCAACCAGCATAGAGACACCCACTACTGCTATCTCACATCTGTAATACCTCACAGTCCTGTGTATACATCAGTAACATCAGCCACAGCTCAGCCAGCATAGAGACCCCACTACTGCTATCTCACATCTGTAATACCTCAGTCCTGTGTATACATCAGTAACATCAGCCACAGCACAGCCAGCATAGAGACACCCACTACTGCTATCTCACATCTGTAATACCTCACAGTCCTGTGTATACATCTGTAACATCAGCCACAGCACAGCCATCATAGAGACACCCACTACTGCTATCTCACATCTGTAATACCTCACAGTCCTGTGTATACATCTGTAACATCAGCCACAGCTCAGCCGGCATAGAGACACCCACTACTGCTATCTCACATCTGTAATACCTCACAGTCCTGTATATACATCTGTAACATCAGCCACAGCTCAGCCGGCCTAGAGACACCCACTACTGCTTTCTCACATCTGAAATACCTCACAGTCCTGTATATACATCTGAAACATCAGCCACAGCTCAGACAGCATAGAGACACCCACTACTGCTATCTCACATCTGTAATACCTCACAGTCCTGTATATACATCTGTAACATCAGCCACAGCTCAGCCAGGATAGAGACACTCACTACTGCTATCTCACATCTGTAATACCTCACAGTCCTGTATATACATCTGTAACATCAGCCACAGCTCAGCCAGCATAGACACTCACTACTGCTATCTCACATCTGAAATACCTCACAGTCCTGTGTATACATCTGTAACATCAGCCACAGCTCAGCCAGCATAGAGACACCCACTACTGCTATCTCACATCTGTAATACATCACAGTCCTGTGTATACAGCTGTAACATCAGCCACAGCTCAGCCAGCATAGAGACACCCACTACTGCTATCTCACATCTGTAATACCTCACAGTCCTGTGTATACATCTGTAACATCAGCCACCGCTCAGCCAGCATAGAGGCACACACTACCACTATCTCACATCCATAATACCTCACAGTCCTGTGTATACATCTGTAACATCAGCCACAGCTCAGCCAGCATAGAGACACCCACTACTGCTTTCTCACATCTGTAATACCTCACAGTCCTGTGTATACAGCTGTAACATCAGCCACAGCTCAGCCAGCATAGAGACTCCACTACTGCTATCTCACATCTGTAATACCTCACAGTCCTGTGTATACATCTGTAACATCAGCCACAGCTCAGCCAGCATAGAGACACCCACTACTGCTATCTCACATCTGTAATACCTCACAGTCCTGTGTATACATCTGTAACATCAGCCACCGCTCAACCAGCATAGAGACACCCACTACTGCTATCTCACATCTGTAATACCTCACAGTCCTGTGTATACATCAGTAACATCAGCCACAGCTCAGCCAGCATAGAGACCCCACTACTGCTATCTCACATCTGTAATACCTCAGTCCTGTGTATACATCAGTAACATCAGCCACAGCACAGCCAGCATAGAGACACCCACTACTGCTATCTCACATCTGTAATACCTCACAGTCCTGTGTATACATCTGTAACATCAGCCACAGCCAGCATAGAGACCCACTACTGCTATCTCACATCTGTAATACCTCACAGTCCTGTGTATACATCTGTAACATCAGCCACAGCTCAGCCAGCATAGAGACGCCCACTACTGCTATCTCACATCCGTAATACCTCACAGTCCTGTGTATACATCTGTAACATCAGCCACAGCACAGCCAGCATAGAGACACCCACTACTGCTATCTCACATCTGTAATGCCTCACAGTCCTGTGTATACATCTGTAACATCAGCCACAGCACAGCCAGCATAGAGACACCCTCTCCTGCTATCTCACATCTGTAATACCTCACAGTCCTGTATATACATCTGTAACATCAGCCACAGCTCAGCCAGCATAGAGACGCCCACTACTGCTATCTCACATCTGTAATACCTCAGTCCTGTGTATACATCTGTAACATCAGCCACAGCGCAGCCAGCATAGAGACACACACTACTGCTATCTCACATCTGTAATACCTCACAGTCCTGTGTATACATCAGTAACATCAGCCACAGCTCTGCCAGCATAGAGACACCCACTACTGCTATCTCACATCTGTAATACCTCACAGTCCTGTGTATACATCTGTAACATCAGCCACAGCTCAGCCAGCATATAGACACCCACTACTGCTATCTCACATCTGTAATACCTCACAGTCCTGTGTATACATCTGTAACATCAGCCACAGCACAGCCAGCATAGAGACACCCACTACTGCTATCTCACATCTGTAATACCTCACAGTCCTGTGTATACATCTGGAACATCAGCCACAGCTCAGCCAGCATAGAGACACCCACTACTGCTATCTCATATCCGTAATATCTCACAGTCCAGCGGATACATCTGTAACATCAGCCACAGCACAGCCAGCATAGAGATGCCCACTACTGCTATCTCACATCTGTAATACCTCACAGTCCTGTGTATACATCTGTAACATCAGCCACAGCCCAGCCAGCATAGAGGCACACACTACCACTATCTCACATCCATAATACCTCACAGTCCTGTGTATACATCTGTAACATCAACCACAGCTCAGTTAGCATAGAGACACCCACTACAGCTTTCTCACATCTGTAATACCTCACAGTCCTGTGTATACAGCTGTAACATCAGCCACAGCTCAGCCAGCATAGAGACCCACTACTGCTATCTCACATCTGTAATACCTCACAGTCCTGTGTATACATCTGTAACATCAGCCACAGCTCAGCCAGCATAGAGACACCCACTACTGCAATCTCACATCTGTAATACCTCACAGTCCTGTGTATACATCTGTAACATCAGCCACCGCTCAACCAGCATAGAGACACCCACTACTGCTATCTCACATCTGTAATACCTCACAGTCCTGTGTATACATCAGTAACATCAGCCACAGCTCAGCCAGCATAGAGACCCCACTACTGCTATCTCACATCTGTAATACCTCAGTCCTGTGTATACATCAGTAACATCAGCCACAGCACAGCCAGCATAGAGACACCCACTACTGCTATCTCACATCTGTAATACCTCACAGTCCTGTGTATACATCTGTAACATCAGCCACAGCACACCCATCATAGAGACACCCACTACTGCTATCTCACATCTGTAATACCTCACAGTCCTGTGTATACATCTGTAACATCAGCCACAGCTCAGCCGGCATAGAGACACCCACTACTGCTATCTCACATCTGTAATACCTCACAGTCCTGTATATACATCTGTAACATCAGCCACAGCACAGCCAGCATAGAGACACCCTCTCCTGCTATCTCACATCTGTAATACCTCACAGTCCTGTATATACATCTGTAACATCAGCCACAGCTCAGCCAGCATAGAGACGCCCACTACTGCTATCTCACATCTGTAATACCTCAGTCCTGTGTATACATCTGTAACATCAGCCACAGCGCAGCCAGCATAGAGACACACACTACTGCTATCTCACATCTGTAATACCTCACAGTCCTGTGTATACATCAGTAACATCAGCCACAGCTCAGCCAGCATAGAGACACCCACTACTGCTATCTCACATCTGTAATACCTCACAGTCCTGTGTATACATCTGTAACATCAGCCACAGCTCAGCCAGCATATAGACACCCACTACTGCTATCTCACATCTGTAATACCTCACAGTCCTGTGTATACATCTGTAACATCAGCCACAGCACAGCCAGCATAGAGACACCCACTACTGCTATCTCACATCTGTAATACCTCACAGTCCTGTGTATACATCTGGAACATCAGCCACAGCTCAGCCAGCATAGAGACACCCACTACTGCTATCTCATATCCGTAATATCTCACAGTCCAGCGGATACATCTGTAACATCAGCCACAGCACAGCCAGCATAGAGATGCCCACTACTGCTATCTCACATCTGTAATACCTCACAGTCCTGTGTATACATCTGTAACATCAGCCACAGCCCAGCCAGCATAGAGGCACACACTACCACTATCTCACATCCATAATACCTCACAGTCCTGTGTATACATCTGTAACATCAACCACAGCTCAGTTAGCATAGAGACACCCACTACAGCTTTCTCACATCTGTAATACCTCACAGTCCTGTGTATACAGCTGTAACATCAGCCACAGCTCAGCCAGCATAGAGACCCACTACTGCTATCTCACATCTGTAATACCTCACAGTCCTGTGTATACATCTGTAACATCAGCCACAGCTCAGCCAGCATAGAGACACCCACTACTGCAATCTCACATCTGTAATACCTCACAGTCCTGTGTATACATCTGTAACATCAGCCACCGCTCAACCAGCATAGAGACACCCACTACTGCTATCTCACATCTGTAATACCTCACAGTCCTGTGTATACATCAGTAACATCAGCCACAGCTCAGCCAGCATAGAGACCCCACTACTGCTATCTCACATCTGTAATACCTCAGTCCTGTGTATACATCAGTAACATCAGCCACAGCACAGCCAGCATAGAGACACCCACTACTGCTATCTCACATCTGTAATACCTCACAGTCCTGTGTATACATCTGTAACATCAGCCACAGCACAGCCATCATAGAGACACCCACTACTGCTATCTCACATCTGTAATACCTCACAGTCCTGTGTATACATCTGTAACATCAGCCACAGCTCAGCCGGCATAGAGACACCCACTACTGCTATCTCACATCTGTAATACCTCACAGTCCTGTATATACATCTGTAACATCAGCCACAGCTCAGCCGGCCTAGAGACACCCACTACTGCTTTCTCACATCTGAAATACCTCACAGTCCTGTATATACATCTGAAACATCAGCCACAGCTCAGACAGCATAGAGACACCCACTACTGCTATCTCACATCTGTAATACCTCACAGTCCTGTATATACATCTGTAACATCAGCCACAGCTCAGCCAGGATAGAGACACTCACTACTGCTATCTCACATCTGTAATATCTCACAGTCCTGTATATACATCTGTAACATCAGCCACAGCTCAGCCAGCATAGACACTCACTACTGCTATCTCACATCTGAAATACCTCACAGTCCTGTGTATACATCTGTAACATCAGCCACAGCTCAGCCAGCATAGAGACACCCACTACTGCTATCTCACATCTGTAATACATCACAGTCCTGTGTATACAGCGGTAACATCAGCCACAGCTCAGCCAGCATAGAGACACCCACTACTGCTATCTCACATCTGTAATACCTCACAGTCCTGTGTATACATCTATAACATCAGCCACCGCTCAGCCAGCATAGAGGCACACACTACCACTATCTCACATCCATAATACCTCACAGTCCTGTGTATACATCTGTAACATCAGCCACAGCACAGCCAGCATAGAGACACCACTACTGCTATCTCACATCTGTAATACCTCACAGTCCTGTGTATACATTTGTAACATCAGCCACAGCTCAGCCAGCATAGAGACACCCACTACTGCTATCTCACATCTGTAATACCTCACAGTCCTGTGTATACATCTGTAACATCAGCCACAGCTCAGCCAGCATAGAGACACCCACTACTGCTATCTCACATCTGTAATACCTCACAGTCCTGTGTATACATCTGTAACATCAGCCACAGCACAGCCAGCATAGAGACACCCACTACTGCTATCTCACATCTGTAATACCTCACAGTCCTGTGTATACATCTGTAACATCAGCCACAGCCCAGCCAGCATAGAGACACCCACTACTGCTTTCTCACATCTGTAATACCTCACAGTCCTGTGTATACAGCTGTAACATCAGCCACAGCTCAGCCAGCATAGAGACCCACTACTGCTATCTCACATCTGTAATACCTCACAGTCCTGTGTATACATCTGTAACATCAGCCACAGCTCAGCCAGCATAGAGACACCCACTACTGCTATCTCACATCTGTAATACCTCACAGTCCTGTGTATACATCAGTAACATCAGCCACAGCTCAGCCAGCATAGAGACCCCACTACTGCTATCTCACGTCCATAATACCTCACAGTCCTGTGTATACATCTGTAACATCAGCCACAGCACAGCCAGCATAGAGACGCCCACTACTGCTATCTCACATCTGTAATACCTCACAGTCCTGTGTATACATCTGTAACATCAGCCACAGCTCAGCCAGCATAGAGACACCCACTACTGCTATCTCACATCTGTAATACCTCACAGTCCTGTGTATACATCTGTAACATCAGCCACAGCACAGCCAGCATAGAGACGCTCACTACTGATTTCTCACATCTGTAATACCTCACAGTCCTGTGTATACATCTGTAACATCAGCCACAGCTCAGCCAGCATAGAGACACCCACTACTGCTATCTCACATCTGTAATACCTCACAGTCCTGTGTATACATCTGTAACATCAGCCACAGCTCAGCCAGCATAGAGACCCATTACTGCTATCTCACATCTGTAATACCTCACAGTCCTGTGTATACATCTGTAACATCAGCCACAGCTCAGCCAGCATAGAGACACCCACTACTGCAATCTCACATCTGTAATACCTCACAGTCCTGTGTATACATCTGTAACATCAGCCACCGCTCAACCAGCATAGAGACACCCACTACTGCTATCTCACATCTGTAATACCTCACAGTCCTGTGTATACATCTGGAACATCAGCCACAGCTCAGCCAGCATAGAGACCCCACTACTGCTATCTCACATCTGTAATACCTCAGTCCTGTGTATACATCAGTAACTTCAGCCACAGCACAGCCAGCAGAGAGACACCACTACTGCTATCTCACATCTGTAATACCTCACAGTCCTGTGTATACATCTGTAACATCAGCCACAGCTCAGCCAGCATAGAGACACCCACTACTGCTATCTCACATCTGTAATACCTCACAGTCCTGTGTATACATCTGTAACATCAGCCACAGCTCAGCCAGCATAGAGACACCCACTACTGCTATCTCACATCTGTAATACCTCACAGTCCTGTGTATACATCTGTAACATCAGCCACAGCACAGCCAGCATAGAGACACCCACTACTGCTATCTCACATCTGTAATACCTCACAGTCCTGTGTATACATCTGTAACATCAGCCACAGCCCAGCCAGCATAGAGACACCCACTACTGCTATCTCACATCTGTAATACCTCACAGTCCTGTGTATACATCTGTAACATCAGCCACAGCACAGCCAGCATAGAGACACCCACTACCACTATCTCACATCCATAATACCTCACAGTCCTGTGTATACATCTGTAACATCAGCCACAGCTCAGCCAGCATAGAGACACCCACTACTGCTTTCTCACATCTGTAATACCTCACAGTCCTGTGTATACAGCTGTAACATCAGCCACAGCTCAGCCAGCATAGAGACCCACTTCTGCTATCTCACATCTGTAATACCTCACAGTCCTGTGTATACATCTGTAACATCAGCCACAGCTCAGCCAGCATAGAGACACCCACTACTGCTATCTCACATCTGTAATACCTCACAGTCCTGTGTATACATCAGTAACATCAGCCACAGCTCAGCCAGCATAGAGACCCCACTACTGCTATCTCACATCTGTAATACCTCAGTCCTGTGTATACATCAGTAACATCAGCCACAGCACAGCCAGCATAGAGACACCCACTACTGCTATCTCACATCTGTAATACCTCACAGTCCTGTGTATACATCTGTAACATCAGCCACAGCACAGCCATCATAGAGACACCCACTACTGCTATCTCACATCTGTAATACCTCACAGTCCTGTGTATACATCTGTAACATCAGCCACAGCTCAGCCGGCATAGAGACACCCACTACTGCTATCTCACATCTGTAATACCTCACAGTCCTGTATATACATCTGTAACATCAGCCACAGCTCAGCCGGCATAGAGACACCCACTACTGCTTTCTCACATCTGAAATACCTCACAGTCCTGTATATACATCTGAAACATCAGCCACAGCTCAGACAGCATAGAGACACCCACTACTGCTATCTCACATCTGTAATACCTCACAGTCCTGTATATACATCTGTAACATCAGCCACAGCTCAGCCAGGATAGAGACACTCACTACTGCTATCTCACATCTGAAATACCTCACAGTCCTGTGTATACATCTGTAACATCAGCCACAGCTCAGCCAGCCTAGAGACACCCACTACTGCTATCTCACATCTGTAACACATCACAGTCCTGTGTATACAGCTGTAACATCAGCCACAGCTCAGCCAGCATAGAGACACCCACTACTGCTATCTCACATCTGTAATACCTCACAGTCCTGTGTATACATCTGTAACATCAGCCACCGCTCAGCAAGCATAGAGGCACACACTACCACTATCTCACATCCATAATACCTCACAGTCCTGTGTATACATCTCTAACATCAGCCACAGCTCAGCCAGCATAGAGACACCCACTACTGCTTTCTCACATCTGTAATACCTCACAGTCCTGTGTATACAGCTGTAACATCAGCCACAGCTCAGCCAGCATAGAGACTCCACTACTGCTATCTCACATCTGTAATACCTCACAGTCCTGTGTATACATCTGTAACATCAGCCACAGCTCAGCCAGCATAGAGACACCCACTACTGCTATCTCACATCTGTAATACCTCACAGTCCTGTGCATACATCTGTAACATCAGCCACCGCTCAACCAGCATAGAGACACCCACTACTGCTATCTCACATCTGTAATACCTCACAGTCCTGTGTATACATCAGTAACATCAGCCACAGCTCAGCCAGCATAGAGACCCCACTACTGCTATCTCACATCTGTAATACCTCAGTCCTGTGTATACATCAGTAACATCAGCCACAGCACAGCCAGCATAGAGACACCCACTACTGCTATCTCACATCTGTAATACCTCACAGTCCTGTGTATACATCTGTAACATCAGCCACAGCCAGCATAGAGACCCACTACTGCTATCTCACATCTGTAATACCTCACAGTCCTGTGTATACATCTGTAACATCAGCCACAGCTCAGCCAGCATAGAGACGCCCACTACTGCTATCTCACATCCGTAATACCTCACAGTCCTGTGTATACATCTGTAACATCAGCCACAGCACAGCCAGCATAGAGACACCCACTACTGCTTTCTCACATCTGTAATACCTCACAGTCCTGTATATACATCTGTAACATCAGCCACAGCTCAGCCAGCATAGAGACACCCACTACTGCTATCTCACATCTGTAATACCTCACAGTCCTGTGTATACATCTGTAACATCAGCCACAGCTCAGCCAGCATAGAGACACCCACTACTGCTATCTCACATCTGTAATACCTCACAGTCCTGTGTATACATCTGTAACATCAGCCACAGCACAGCCAGCATAGAGACACCCACTACTGCTATCTCACATCTGTAATACCTCACAGTCCTGTGTATACATCTGGAACATCAGCCACAGCTCAGCCAGCATAGAGACACCCACTACTGCTATCTCATATCCGTAATATCTCACAGTCCTGCGCATACATCTGTAACATCAGCCACAGCACAGCCAGCATAGAGATGCCCAATACTGCTATCTCACATCTGTAATACCTCACAGTCCTGTGTATACATCTGTAACATCAGCCACAGCCCAGCCAGCATAGAGGCACACACTACCACTATCTCACATCCATAATACCTCACAGTCCTGTGTATACATCTGTAACATCAGCCACAGCTCAGCCAGCATAGAGACACCCACTACTGCTTTCTCACATCTGTAATACCTCACAGTCCTGTGTATACAGCTGTAACATCAGCCACAGCTCAGCCAGCATAGAGACCCACTACTGCTATCTCACATCTGTAATACCTCACAGTCCTGTGTATACATCTGTAAACTCAGCCACAGCTCAGCCAGCATAGAGACACCCACTACTGCAATCTCACATCTGTAATACCTCACAGTCCTGTGTATACATCTGTAACATCAGCCACCGCTCAACCAGCATAGAGACACCCACTACTGCTATCTCACATCTGTAATACCTCACAGTCCTGTGTGTACATCAGTAACATCAGCCACAGCTCAGCCAGCATAGAGACCCCACTACTGCTATCTCACATCTGTAATACCTCAGTCCTGTGTATACATCAGTAACATCAGCCACAGCACAGCCAGCATAGATACACCCACTACTGCTATCTCACATCTGTAATACCTCACAGTCCTGTGTATACATCTGTAACATCAGCCACAGCACAGCCATCATAGAGACACCCACTACTGCTATCTCACATCTGTAATACCTCACAGTCCTGTGTATACATCTGTAACATCAGCCACAGCTCAGCAAGGATAGAGACACTCACTACTGCTATCTCACATCTGTAATACCTCACAGTCCTGTATATACATCTGTAACATCAGCCACAGCTCAGCCAGCATAGACACTCACTACTGCTATCTCACATCTGAAATACCTCACAGTCCTGTGTATACATCTGTAACATCAGCCACAGCTCAGCCAGCATAGAGACACCCACTACTGCTATCTCACATCTGTAATACATCACAGTCCTGTGTATACAGCTGTAACATCAGCCACAGCTCAGCCAGCATAGAGACACCCACTACTGCTATCTCACATCTGTAATACCTCACAGTCCTGTGTATACATCTGTAACATCAGCCACCGCTCAGCCAGCATAGAGGCACACACTACCACTATCTCACATCCATAATACCTCACAGTCCTGTGTATACATCTGTAACATCAGCCACAGCTCAGCCAGCATAGAGACACCCACTACTGCTTTCTCACATCTGTAATACCTCACAGTCCTGTGTATACAGCTGTAACATCAGCCACAGCTCAGCCAGCATAGAGACTCCACTACTGCTATCTCACATCTGTAATACCTCACAGTCCTGTGTATACATCTGTAACATCAGCCACAGCTCAGCCAGCATAGAGACACCCACTACTGCTATCTCACATCTGTAATACCTCACAGTCCTGTGTATACATCTGTAACATCAGCCACCGCTCAACCAGCATAGAGACACCCACTACTGCTATCTCACATCTGTAATACCTCACAGTCCTGTGTATACATCAGTAACATCAGCCACAGCTCAGCCAGCATAGAGACCCCACTACTGCTATCTCACATCTGTAATACCTCAGTCCTGTGTATACATCAGTAACATCAGCCACAGCACAGCCAGCATAGAGACACCCACTACTGCTATCTCACATCTGTAATACCTCACAGTCCTGTGTATACATCTGTAACATCAGCCACAGCCAGCATAGAGACCCACTACTGCTATCTCACATCTGTAATACCTCACAGTCCTGTGTATACATCTGTAACATCAGCCACAGCTCAGCCAGCATAGAGACGCCCACTACTGCTATCTCACATCCGTAATACCTCACAGTCCTGTGTATACATCTGTAACATCAGCCACAGCACAGCCAGCATAGAGACACCCACTACTGCTATCTCACATCTGTAATGCCTCACAGTCCTGTGTATACATCTGTAACATCAGCCACAGCACAGCCAGCATAGAGACACCCTCTCCTGCTATCTCACATCTGTAATACCTCACAGTCCTGTATATACATCTGTAACATCAGCCACAGCTCAGCCAGCATAGAGACGCCCACTACTGCTATCTCACATCTGTAATACCTCAGTCCTGTGTATACATCTGTAACATCAGCCACAGCGCAGCCAGCATAGAGACACACACTACTGCTATCTCACATCTGTAATACCTCACAGTCCTGTGTATACATCAGTAACATCAGCCACAGCTCAGCCAGCATAGAGACACCCACTACTGCTATCTCACATCTGTAATACCTCACAGTCCTGTGTATACATCTGTAACATCAGCCACAGCTCAGCCAGCATATAGACACCCACTACTGCTATCTCACATCTGTAATACCTCACAGTCCTGTGTATACATCTGTAACATCAGCCACAGCTCAGCCAGCATAGAGACACCCACTACTGCTATCTCACATCTGTAATACCTCGCAGTCCTGCGTATACATCGGGAACAATGAGTAACATCGGCCCTTCACGCACAATTACAGCAGAAATTGCAAGTTTCGTGGCTGGAGCTGCACATGCCGTCGCAGTGGCTATTTTATGCACGCCCCTGTAACGGTGTTGAAACGCACAGTCACATCTGCATTTTCCACGACTATTGCCCCCATCACCACCTCCGAAATGCTGACCTCCTGTCACTCACTCTGCGATGGCTTTGTGCGCACACGCACTGTGTTGCATACGCAGTATGTAACAATCAGCCGTCTGCGTATGCTATCGCAATAGCGATTTGTAGTGAATCAGGACCAGTGTCAGTGCTCCGTTGTTGTGGGACCACAAGTGTCACTTACTTACCTAAAACCGCAATAGAGGCATTTCCCAATAGTGCGCTACTATATAACAAACAGGGGCCGCTGATATAGATTGTGGGATTATAGGTGTTTTACAGCATGTCATAAAATACAGTATTACTACTAGGGGTGTGCACCGGCCACTTTTCGTGTTTTGTGTTTTGGTTTTGGATCTGGATCTTTCTTCGTGTTTTGGATCTGGATTGGTTTTGCCAAAACCACCCTTCCGTGTTTTGGGTTCTGGGTTTTGTGTTTTGGATCTGTATTTTTTTTTAAAAAAGCATAAAAACAGCTAAAATCACAGAATTTGTAGGTTTTTCTGCTCCTATGCTATTATTAACCTCAATAACCTTAATTTCCACTCATTTCCAGTCTATTCTGAACACCTCACACCTCACAATAGTGTTTTTATGTCCAAAACGTTGCACCGAGGTAGCTGGATGACTATGCTAAGCGACACGAGTGGGCGGCACAAACACGTGACCCATCTAGGCGTGAAACTGCAGTGGCAGACAGGATGGCAGTTTGAAAAACTAGGCCCCAAACTGTACATAATGCAAAGAAAAAAAAGAGGTGCAAGATGGAATTGTCCTTGGGCCCTCCCACCCACCCTTATGTTGTATAAACAGGACATGCACACTTTAACAAACCAATCATTTCAGCGCCAGGGTCTGCCACACAACTGTGGCTGAAATGATTGGTTCGTTTGGGCCCCCACAAAACAAGCTGGCAATTAATGTGTCCCTGCACAAACTGGCTCTATGGAGGCAAGATGTCATCCTCATCCTCCTCATCCACCGATTCCTCACCCTCTTCAGTGTGTACATCCTCATCCTCACAAAGTATTAACTCGTCCCCACTTGAATCCACCACCACAGGTCCCTCTGTACCTTCTGGAGGCTGGTCTCCCTGGAAGAGCTGATAATTCATTTTGATGAACATCATCTTCTCCACATTCTGTGGAAGCAACCTCCTATGCCTTTCGCTGACAAGGTTCCCGGCTGCACTAAACACTCTTTCGGAGTACACACTGGAGGGGGGGCAACTCAGGTAAAATAGAGCCAGTTTGTACAGGGGCCTCCAAATTGCCTCTTTTTCCTGCCAGTACAGGTATGGACTGTCTGCCATGCCTACTTGGATGCTGTCACCGATGTAATCCTCCACCATTCTGTCAATGGTGACAGTATCATATGCAGTGACAGTAGACATGTCAGAAATTGTTGCCAGGTCCTTCAGTCCGGACCAGATGTCCAAACTTGGTCCTGCCTGTCCTGCATCACCGCCAGCGGGTTGCTTAGGATACCTAAGTTTTTTCCTGGCAGCCCCAGTTGCAGGAGAAAATGAAGAAGGAGCTGTTGACGTGTCACGTTCCGCTTCAGCTGACAGTGTGTTCACCAGCAGGTCTTTGCACCTCTGCAGGCTTGTGTCGGCCGGAAAGAGAGACACCACATAGGCTTTAAACCTAGGATCGAGCACGGTGGCCAAAATGTAGTGGTCTGATTTCAACAGATTGACCACCCTGGAATCCTGGCAAAGCGAATGAAGGGCTTCATCCACAAGTCCCACATGCCGAGCGGAATCGCTCCGTCTTAGCTCCTCCTTCACTTTCTCCAGCTGCTTCTGCAAAAGCCTGATGAGGGGAATGACCTGACTCAAGCTGGCAGTGTCTGAACTGACTTCACGTGTGGCAAGTTCGAAGGGCTGGAGAACCTTGCACAACACGGAAATCATTCTCCACTGCGCTTGAGTCAGGTGCATACCCCCTCCTTTGCCTATGTCATAGGTGGATGTATAGGCTTGTATGGCCTTTTGCTGCTCCTCCATCCTCTGAAGCATATAGAGGGTTGAGTTCCACCGTGTCACAACCTCTTGCTTCAGGTGATGGCGGGGCAGGTTCAAGAGTGTTTGCTGGCGCTCCAGTCTTCGGCACGCAGTCGCTGAATGGCGAAAGTGGCCAGAAATTTTTCGGGCCACCCAAAGCGTCTCCTGCACGCCCCTGTCGCTTTTCAGAAAATTCTGCACCACCAAGTTTATTGTGTGAGCAAAACATGGGACGTGCTGGAATTTGCCCAGATGTAATGCCCGCACAATATTGGTGGCGTTGTCAGATATCACAAATCCCCAGGAGAGTCTAAGTGGGGTAAGCCACTGGGCGATGATTTCCCTCAGTTTCTCTAAGAGGTTGTCGGCGGTGTGCCTCTTACTGAAACCGGTGATACACAGCGTAGCCTGCCTTGTAACGAGCTGGCGTTTCTGAGATGCTGCTACTGGTGACGCTGCTGCTGTTGCTGCGTAAGGTGATACATCTACCCAGTGGGCTGTCACAGTCATATAGTCCTTAGTCTGCCCTGTTCCACTTGTCCACATGTCCGTGGTTAAGTGGACATTGTGTACAACGGCATTTTTCAGGACACTGAGGACACTTTTTCTGACGTTTCTGTACAGTCTCGGTATCGCCTGCCTAGTGAAGTGGAATCTAGACGGTATTTGGAACCGGGGACACACTACCTCCATCAATTGTCTAAATCCCACTGCACTAATGGCGGATACCGGACGCACGTCTAACACCAACATAGCAGTCAAGGCCTCAGTTATACGTTTTGCTTCAGGATGACTGCTGTCGTACTTCATCCTCCTCGCTAAGGACTGTTGGAGGGTCAATTGTTTAGTAAAAGTAGTGGTGTTCCTACTTCCTCTCTGGGATGATGAACGACTCCCAGCAGCAGCAACAGCAGCAGCGGCAGCAGTAGGCGTAGCAATGCAGGATCCTCCAGAGGAATCCCGGATAGGAGAGTCAGTCATGCCAGTGACATGGCCTGCAGGACTACTTCCGATCCTGACTAAGGAGGAAATTGACGAGGAGGGAGTTGACGGTGTGGTTTGCAGGCGCTTGGATACAACAGGACAACGGGATTTAGGTGTCCCTGGACTGCTTACGGTCTTAGCCAAAGTTTCTGAACTTGACAGTAACTTTTTATGAACGCGCTGCAGGTGCCGTATAAGGGAGGATGTTCCTAGGTGGTTGACGTCCCTACCCCTACTTATTTCACCTTTACATATGGTACATATGGCAAGACAGTTGTTGTCCGGATTTGGATAGAAATATTGCCAGACCAAAGAGGTGGAATGTTTGGTCTTCTGCCCAGGCATGACCGTGATGGGCTTTTTCATCCCACGGACAACAACTGTCTCCCCCGGAGCCTGATTTAAACAAACCACATCACCATCAGAATCCTCCTCGCCAACTTCCTCCTCAGCGCCAGCTACACCAGTATCCTCATCCTGTTGTACTTCAACAGTGACATCTTCAATTTGCATATCAGCAAGTGGACTGTGGGTGCTCCTTTCAGCACTTGCAGGGGGCATGCAAATGGTGGAAAGAGCCACCTCTTCCCGTCCAGTGCTGGGAAGGTCAGGCATCGCAACCACCACCACACTTGGACTCTCCTTGGGGATTTGTGATATCTTCTTAGAAAGCACAGTTCTTCGCTGTGCTTTTGCCAGCTTAACTCTTTTGATTTTTTTAGTGGGAGGAGGGCTTCCATCGTCATGTGAAGCTGAACCACTAGTCATGAACATACTAGGGATCGACCTTAGCCGTTCCTTGCCACTCCGTGTCGTAAATGGCATATTGGCAAGTTTACGTTTCTCTTCAGCTGATTTAAATGTCTTTTTCAAGGTCATTTTCCTGAACTTTGCCATTTGGGATTGTATGTGCCCTCTACTATGACATTGGGCATCGGCCTTGGCAGACGACGTTGATGGCATGTTATCGTCTATGTCATGACTAGTGGCAGCAGCTTCAGCACTAGGAGGAAGTGGTTCTTGATCTTTCTCTATTTTATTTTTATCGGAGAAAGTTTGGTCCTCCATTTATGTTATATCGATTTGATATATACGTGCGGCTAAACACAGAAAATAATTATTTTTTTGGTTTGGACTGGAGTGTACTTTGTGGGTTACAGCACCCTTTAACGGTCAAGCCAGCCGGCCCTTTACTTATGACACAGGCGCACTCTTGGCACTACTTTGTTGATGCACGTGCGGCTACTGCGCACACAATTCACAAACACAGAAAATAATTTTTTTTTGGTTAGGACTGGAGTGTACTTTCGGGGGTTACAGCACCCTTTAACGGTCAAGCCAGCCGGCCCTTTACTTATGACACAGGCGCACGCTTGGCACTACTTTGTTGATGCACGTGCGGCTACTGCGCACACAATTCACAAACACAGAAAATAATTTTTTTTTTGGTTTGGACTGGAGTGTACTTTCGGGGGTTACAGCACCCTTAACGGTCAAGCCAGCCGGCCCTTTACTTATGACACAGGCGCACGCTTGGCACTACTTTGTTGATGCACGTGCGGCTACTGCGCACACAATTCACAAACACAGAAAATAATTTTTTTTTTGGTTTGGACTGGAGTGTACTTGGGGGTTACAGCACCCTTTAACGGTCAAGCCAGCCGGCCCTTTACTTATGACACAGGCGCACGCTTGGCACTACTTTGTTGATGCACGTGCGACTACTGCGCACACAATTCACAAACACAGAAAATAATATTTTTTTTGGTTTGGACTGGAGTGTACTTTCGGGGGTTACAGCACCCTTAACGGTCAAGCCAGCCGGCCCTTTACTTATGACACAGGCGCACGCTTGGCACTACTTTGTTGATGCACGTGCGGCTACTGCGCACACAATTCACAAACACAGAAAATAATTTTTTTTTTGGTTTGGACTGGAGTGTACTTTCGGGGGTTACAGCACCCTTAACGGTCAAGCCAGCCGGCCCTTTACTTATGACACAGGCGCACGCTTGGCACTACTTTGTTGATGCACGTGCGACTACTGCGCACACAATTCACAAACACAGAAAATAATATTTTTTTTGGTTTGGACTGGAGTGTACTTTCGGGGGTTACAGCACCCTTAACGGTCAAGCCAGCCGGCCCTTTACTTATGACACAGGCGCACGCTTGGCACTACTTTGTTGATGCACGTGCGGCTACTGCGCACACAATTCACAAACACAGAAAAAAATTTTTTTTTTGGTTTGGACTGGAGTGTACTTTCGGGGGTTACAGCACCCTTAACGGTCAAGCCAGCCGGCCCTTTACTTATGACACAGGCGCACGCTTGGCACTACTTTGTTGATGCACGTGCGGCTACTGCGCACACAATTCACAAACACAGAAAATAATTTTTTTTTTGGTTTGGACTGGAGTGTACTTTCGGGGGTTACAGCACCCTTAACGGTCAAGCCAGCCGGCCCTTTACTTATGACACAGGCGCACGCTTGGCACTACTTTGTTGATGCACGTGCGGCTACTGCGCACACAATTCACAAACACAGAAAATATATTATTTTTTTAGCACTTGGGGGGAGCACCCCTGATGGACAGAGCACCCCCTGGACAACACTACAGCACTCCTTTAGGACTGGGACACTGCACAGGACTTTGGAGTGGACACAGCCCCTATGGAGAACTGACTGCACAACACAGTCCAGCCAGCCCCTATGGACTTTGAAGTAGTGGACACAGCCCCTATTAACAACAGCAGCACAGCACAACACAGCCAGCCCCTATGGACTTTGAAGTAGTGGACAACAGCAGCACTACACTACACTACACTACACAGCCCTAACTCCCACCCTCCCTCTTCACTGTCCACAGCCGAGTGAGAAAATGGCGCCGACGTGTGTACCTTATATAGGATCCAAAACCCGCGAGACTCGGAAGGCGGGAAGATGACGTTTTGCCTCGATTTCAGATCCGAGTCAGGCGGGAAAAGTCGAGCCTGACTCGGATCGGACTCGGATCGGGGGGGCTCGGGGGGGTTCGGATTTCAGAAATCCGAACCCGCTCACCCCTAATTACTACCACCTCATCCTCCTGTACGTGCATACAGTATTACTACCACCTCATCTATGTGCATACAGTATTACTACCACCTCATCTATGTGCATACAGTATTACTATCACCTCATGTACGTGCAGACAGTATTACTACCACCTCCTGTATGTGCATACAGTATTACTATCACCTCATGTATGTGCATACAGTATTACTACCACCTCATGTACGTGCAGACAGTATTACTACCACCTCATGTACGTGCATACATTATTACTACCACCTCATCTATGTGCATACATTATTACTACCACCTCATGTCCGTGCATACAGTATTACTACCGCCTCATGTCCGTGCATACAGTATTACTACCGCCTCATGTACGTGCATACAGTATTACTACCACCGCATGTACGTGCATACAGTATTACTACCACCGCATGTACGTGCATACAGTATTACTACCACCTCATCTATGTGCATACAGTATTACTACCGCCTCCTGTACGTGCATACAGTATTACTACCACCTCATGTACGTGCATACAGTATTACTACCACCTCCTGTACGTGCATGCAGTATTACTACCACCTCATGTACGTGCATACAGTATTACTACCGCCTCATGTACGTGCATACAGTATTACTACCGCCTCATGTACGTGCATACAGTATTACTACCGCCTCATGTCCGTGCATACAGTATTACTACCACCGCATGTACGTGCATACAGTATTACTACCACCTCATGTACGTGCATACAGTATTACTACCACCTCATGTACGTGCATACAGTATTACTACCGCCTCATGTACGTGCATACAGTATTACTACCGCCTCATGTACGTGCATACAGTATTACTACCACCTCATGTACGTGCATACAGTATTACTAATACCTCATGTACGTGCATACAGTATTACTACCACCTCCTGTACGTGCAGACAGTATTACTAATACCTCATGTACGTGCATACAGTACTACTACCACCTCCTGTACGTGCAGACAGTATTACTACCACCTCCTGTACGTGCATACAGTATTACTAATACCTCATGTATGCGCATACTGCAGGGTTGCCTACCCTCCCGATTTTAGCGGGAGTCTCGCGTTTTTTAATTAACCCTCCCGCTCCCCCGCAAACACTACCTAAACTCCCGATTTCTTTAACCCCCTTGGACTGCGCATGTGCAATCCGGACCATCAGGGGGCGGAGTCTGCAGAGGGGACGTCATGACGCGTGATGACATAATATTTAAAGGCCGGCCACCGCGGGGTTGTGGGTAGCGGTGGCCGGCTAGTCAGGAAAGTGTGAGCACACGGAGAGTGCTTGGGGCTGGGCGCGGCGGCGGCAACGGGCAGAGCGGAGCCAGCAGCGCTGCACTGTGTGTGCAGACTAGAGACAGGTGTGTGGCCTACTATATAATCATATACGGCCAATGAGACCTCTGTCATGATCATCTGATCTGCATCATATATATACACTGATGGGGGCTGGGTGATGAGTGTGGGTGCTGAGACTGAGGACCTCATTCAGAGTCGATCGTTGCGGCCGCACGATCGTACGGGAAAAGGGGCCGGATATGCAAATGATGCACTCGCATGTTGCGTCCTTAAGATCGGATCGTTAGCTGGCCGACCAAGGGGAGGAAGCGTCCGGAAGACAAAAAAATACTTCTCGTTCGCATTACACATCATCTCCGGGCATATAGGGATTAATCGAGACCATCGGGAACCATCGGAGCTGCTCGTGGAGCTTAAGGCTGAGCATACCCTCAATTAAGCACTACGATCATGTCAGTGTACAAAGCACCCATGTCACGTGTGCCATGACGCTACTTTGTTAATTATGCACTCCCATTAAACGCTGTTCGCATAATGAGGCACGCCTGCGTCCGGATCTCCACTCCCCCGTTTTCAAGCACCTTCCCCTGTTACCACCCACAAACGCCTCATTCTGTCACTCAAACTACTGACCCGGCCAAGTAGAGAGAAATTTCTGATCGTAGCAGCTAGTTTGCGCACACGCATTGCGAACTTTACGCATGCGCAGTTCAGCGAACATCGGTGGCGTACGACCGTGTGGCCGCAACGACCGACTCTGAATGAGGTCCTGAGTATCATAGGCATTAACTGCACATTGAAAGGGTACTCACTGACAGCCAATAAATGGATGGCTGTCAGTGAGTAGCCAATAAATGGATGGCTGTCAGTGAGTAGCCAATAAATGGATGGCTGTCAGTGAGTAGCCAATAAATGGATGGCTGTCAGTGAGTAGCCAATAAATGGATGGCTGTCAGTGAGTGCCCTTTCAAAGTGCAGTTAATGCCTGTGACTGGAATCTGGATATACCACAGTAGGCCATTGACGTATGTTCCATGACAGATGCATTACAGTCAAAACTATTTTTACTGAGGCAGATACAGGACTATGAAAAGTTCTTGGTAAACATGACCTCAGACTTGGGTTGGGTTTGATTTTCTCTCTGCTGTCAACTGCTTCTTAAACAATAGCTTACACCATAGATGCCTACCCTCCCGATTCCTGCGGGAGACTCCCGGTTTAATACAGAGTCTCCTGCTACCCTGGAAAATTGAATAAAACTCCTGGATTCCCCAATTGCCCTGTCGGGAACCCGGACTGCGGGGACAGTGTCTGGATGACAGAAAGTGGCCACGGGACTACATCTCTCATCAACCCCCAAGGCTGCGTCTGTCAATCTCACCCTACAGGCAGACGCAGCCCGGATGGCTCCTCCCCAGCAGATCTGCTCGGGCGCCTCCTCCCCCAGTCACACAGCAGAGGCAGCCGGAGAATGGGGGCAGGCAGCCGGGGACTCCCAGCAAGGTATGCAGCACCATTTCAAACCCCTCTCTTCCTCCACCCACGGCGGATGACTCTCCGCTTGGTTGGGATGGCCGCACTTCCAGCAGGTGGGTGATGCCGCTCGGTTGGAATTGCCGCACTTCCAGCAGGTGGGTGATGCCGCTCGGTTGGAATGGCCGCACTTCCAGCAGGTGGGTGATGCCGCTCGGTTGGAATGGCCGCACTTCCAGCAGGTGCGTGATGCCGCTCGGTTGGAATGACCGCACTTCCAGCAGGTGGGTGATGCCGCTCGGTTGGAATTGCCGCACTTCCAGCAGGTGGGTGATGCCGCTCGGTTGGAATGGCCGCACTTCCAGCAGGTGGGTGATGCCGCTCGGTTGGAATGGCCGCACTTCCAGCAGGTGGGTGATGCCGCTCGGTTGGAATGGCCGCACTTCCAGCAGGTGGGTGATGCCGCTCGGTTGGAATGGCCGCACTTCCAGCAGGTGGGTGATGCCGCTCGGTTGGAATGGCCGCACTTCCAGCAGGTGGGTGATGCCGCTCGGTTGGAATGGCCGCACTTCCAGCAGGTGGGTGATGCCGCTCGGTTGGAATAGCCGCACTTCCAGCAGGTGGGTGATGCTTGCTCCGCAGTCTGCAGGATCTATGAAAGCAGGGTGCGTTATGTGACAGCTGGCCCTGCTCTCATTGGCTGCCTTGGCTGTCAGTATATGGGTGGGTAGTCGGGGGACAACTGCTAGCTGGATTGGTGAGGGCGTGTTCAGTGGGAAGTGGATGTGTTTCACACCATAGTGGAAAATTAAAGAAAAATGTACTGTGACTGTCATTGTCATATAGTCAAGTCTCTGTTGTGCTATAGCAAAGTAATGCCTGTAATGTGCTATAGTCATGTCCTCAGTCATGTAGGTCTCAGCTAACAGGAATATATACGCCCATAGGTTGAGCTAGACACGCCCTTTGGGCGGAGTGGACCACGCCCCCTCAACGCCCATCTGCAATCTCCCTGAAACTGTTTTTCAAAAGTAGGCAAGTATGGCATACAGTATTAGTATAGGAGATACCCTACTACTTCTGTTACAGCAGGGGTGGGGAACCTTTTTCTGCCGATGGCCATTTTGATATATATAATATTATTTGCGGGCCCGGTGCAGGCCACGACCCTCCATGTGACATCACACGGGGAAACAATCACCGGTGATAACAGCAATGCCCAGAGCATCCTGAGGATGCTCCGGGGAGCTGTAAGGGCAGCAGAGTGATCATCTGAAGCGTCCTAAGGGCGCTCCAGGCAGCACTGCTGCATAGATTCTGGCTGTTGCATACCATTCTAGGCACCCTGCTAGCTAGATGAGGCTAGCAGAAAAAAGCTCAGAGGGCCTGACCAAATGATTCCGAGGGCCTTATACGGCCCCCGGGCCACGTGTTACAGTCTGGATACTGAATACTCATCAGCACTCGCGCCGGACCTTGACTCTCAAGCCGCACCTCACCCGCCTGACTACACTTCGGATGTTTTTCCGCATCTCGAGAGACCGTCATCTTTACACGTCTCCTTATCCTTGTCCCTCATATATTAGTCACATAACATCCTGTGTCCTTAGGATAACAGTGTAAGCCCCTACTATGCCGAGTTTAAGACCAGGGGTCCGCCTAAGTACCGGTGAACGTGTACAGTTTAAGGGAACAGCAGGTGGATGCTATTGGCAGAAGACCTCGCCAGAGTGGTTCAAGGGGTCTTACATGGTGATTCCTAAGAGACCGTAACAATTGCATGGCATGTACCCAGCCTTAATGACATGGGTGGTCTTATTGGAGGTTGGGGATAAGGCGGCAGCTTTCAGTCTGGGCAGCAAACACAAGCAAGTGGCTTCGGCCTTTCTACCAGAAACAGCGATGAAAAAATGGGCATGACAGAAAAGATCACGGGGCATATTTGTCTCAATCCTCATCTTTGGGGATTTGACAAATATTTTTAATTTAAATTTGCATTGTGAGAATTAACATTTTCATGCATATTTACCACTCTGCTGTTTTTGGGAGACTGACTGCGATAAGATCCCGTCTCAATGAAGAGCTGGAAGCAGTGATCGAGTGATTACTTACAGCCAGCGCATATGTCAGCGATGGGACACGGTGAGGGTTCGGATCTGGAGGATACAGTACAGTAGCCCATATACAAACCTCAGAGCAATGAGGCGACACAATCACATGACTCGCCCTGCCTGTACTCCCTCACCGTCTGACTGGTGGATAGCACAGCCGGACAACACAGCATGTACGTGTCTGGCAGCCGGGAGACAGCCAGAAGATGCAGCCCGGCAATGAGGGGGGGGGGAAGGGTGCAGATGCCCTCCTATCATCTAGCTCAGCACAACTCTCCAAAGTGTTACATTAATAACCAGGTGTACTGTAGTTTGCAGTTGCTACTATTGATGTATTAAATTCTGCTGGCAAAAATACTGAACATTGGGAGCTTTGAAAAGCTGATTTCAGTAAATAAGCCTCCAGGTATCTGGACCCAGCTCCGATAAACTAAGCTTTTCCGACTTAGGGCTCCGATAAACTAAGCTTTTCCGAGGTGGACGCTAATGCGTACACTGCCGCGCTTTCCCACGCTCGCAGCTGTGAAAATATGCTGTTAGCAAAGATCACCCGAGCATAAAGACGCCCACTGCTGCCTTCGTACATGCATGCGCACATAAATATCGGTAATATCGAAGGACATCGGCGCCCATTTTAACCTTTCGGTAGGTTTGACCTGCCGCAGCCTATGGAGCTCTTCTGCCACGCAGGGCTGTGTATGCACTTGCAGTGGCTAATTTATGCACGCCCACGTAATGGCATTCAAACGACCAGGCACGCCTACGTTTCCTTAACCACCTACAAATCAAACATGTTTGATTTTCACCAACTATCGTTCTAGTGTAGGGGGAACACTCCCCCCAACTGAACGATAAGTAGCCGGACACTGGCCAGTAGTGTCCGCCTACTTCTCCACCGTGCACCTTCCAGCCTGGGATCCCTGTCAGCGGCAGTGAGCATCAGTGTTGCAGCTGGATCTGTCCTGCAGTGCTGCTGCTGAACTTCAGTCAGGTACCTGTCCGTCACACTAGTTTCACCGCCCGCCCCCCTGCCCCTGCGATCATGGTACCCCCCCCCCTCGGATTACCACACACCCGCGATTGCACCTTCCTCACTCCCCCCCTCGCACACCCGTGATCGCGGCAGCCTTCTTCCTCCCCACGGGAATACCACACACCCGCGATCGCGGAACCTTCCTCCCTTCCCTCCCAGACCCCAGCCATCACGGCACCCACCTCTCCCCCCCAAACTCCCCTCCCCGGGACTACCGCACATCCACGATCGCGGAAGTTTTCTCTCTCCCCCCAGGACTACTGCACACCCGCGATCGCGGCATACCCCCTCCTCTCCCCCCCCACAGACCACCGCACACAGCGATCGAGACCCCCCTCCACCCCTCGGTACCACCACACCCTGCGATCCCGTCCCCCCTCTCACTTTCCTCATGGAGTCTGATACCTGTCTGGTCCATATTGTCATTGTGTGTGCATACATATATATGCATATATTTACACGTATATGTGTATAATACAGGTATACATACTTGTATATGTATACGTATATATGTGTGTATATACATGTTCATAAACATATGTATATATACATATGTGTATAGGTATATATTATATACATGTGTGTGTATATATGTATGTATGTATGTATGTATGTGTGTGTGTGTGTAATCATGTATATGTATATACACACAAACACACACAACGGCAGCACTCAGAATAATAATCGGAATGGAATTGAAATGCCGGTGGCTGAAGTCCCGACAGCAGATGGCCGACGGAGGAGATCCCGGCTGGGGTAGTTAAGTATACTAACCCTCCCCCTAACTCTCCCTTAGGGGTGCCTAACCCACCCCCCATGGGTGCATAAACCTAACCCCCCCCCCTCCCCGCACCCTACACCTAACCCTCCCGGGGGGTGCCTAACCCCAACCCCCTTCCCCTAGCGTAACCCTAATCTTCCCCAGGGGGGGGTGCCTAACCCCAACCTTGAGTTACCTTTGTGGTTTTCACCATTGACTTCAATGGTGAGAACCGTTCACTGACTGAGAGGCGGTCGTCTCGCGGCTCTCAGCCAATGAACGCTCACCGGCGGGGTTTCCATGGTGAAATCCCGCCACTAAGCTCTCATTCGGGAAGTACCGTTCCTATAGAATGGTACTTCAGTTTGTGGCTCCGCCATTTCCGTTTTTTTTTGCCAAGTCCCTGGATGCCTACTTTGGAATGAAGAGGACTGAACTTCGCATAGGAGACGGCGAGTATATTTTTTTTCACAAGTTCCCTTATGGATACTCTACTGGACAAGTGGACCGATGCTACAGGGATACATAGGTGAGTATGAGTACATGTGTGAGTGCATGTATGTTTAATAAACTTATACTTTGTACGGTGTGTGCGTCCTGTGTTTATTTTAATATTACTTTTGTAGTGGAACTACAGGTACCAACGGGCCCGTAATGCCCCGAATGCTGGTACATGTGGTTCTCCAAGTACCAGCATGCGGGTGAGGCTTGCTGGGACCTCCAGTTCCACAGCATAAGACAATATTAGTTAATCTATTTTTTATTCCTAATCCTAAACCCCCCCCCATCCCCGGGCTAAGTGTTGTACTTACCTGGCAGGAGGACATTCGGTTCGGCGTTCCGGCGTCGGGATTAACATAGGCGTCGTATTTCGACGTCTCTGTTAAATCCCATGTCAGGATTCCGCAGTTGGAATTGAGACCGTCGGTCTCTTAACTACATCCCTATGGATCATATGTATGTGTATATATATATATATATATATATATATATGTGTGTGTGTGTGTGTGTGGCCCATTTAGTAATGATCGCATTTGCAATGCGATCTGGGCGCCATATTAGCGCTCATGATCGCATTGCAGGATGCGATCATACCACCCGGATGTATGAAGTTCCACCTTCAGAGACAGCGGTCACTTCACTACTGTGCTTGGATCCTGCGCATGTGCGGTCTGCAGACCACGCATGCACTGCGGCCATTGCCAAGGGAGGGTTTCTATGGAACCCTCTCATGGACAGATTTGTGATGTGTAGCCCATAGGCTACAGCGGCTTACGCCATCTTCAGATGGTTTAAGGTGCGCGCATCAAGGTCCAGAATGTTTTGCATTCTGGAACTTAATAAATCTGTCAGCACTGCATCCCCTATAGAAACTAATGCCGGGTTGCATTGCCAACGGAAATGGAGGGATAGCAACAGATATCGGAGAATACTTAATATTTGCGGCTATCCCCCGAAAACGGGTGTTTTCTGGGAATACAGCGCAAATATTGAATTATAAATGGGCCCCTATATATTTTATGGCCATCTGACTTCTACTGCATCCGGCCACCGTCCTCCCGACCATCGCGGCTCCGTATCCGCCGATCCATCCCAACTCTCCTCCCCTCATTCGGCACTGTCCAGTGTCATATATATATGTATGTATGTATGTATGTATGTATATATATATATATATATATTTATATATATATATATATATATATATATGCACAGATATATGTTTGTTCAATATATTTATTCAAAACGTGCAGTAGTAGGCAGGCAGTCTCCGCCTACTTCTGTGACATCACAAGTTGGACAGAAGTTGGCTGGTCTGATAAAAAAAAGTTGGCAGGTTGGCTGGTTGGATGAAAAGTTGGTTAGATGTGTGGGGAAGCGTTTTAGTTGGACAGACAAGTTGGATGGTTGGTCAGTTGCTTGGTTGGAGGAAAGTTGGTCTGATGTGTGGCCAGCTTAAGGTTCCCTAAAGCCAGAGATGTCGGTGATATTCCCGGTGTTAGATGTTTATTTAATAAGCTGGATTTTTGGTAGAAATGATATAATAATAAATAGGTCCCCTAAAGCCAAAAGGAATCTTCTTCCTGAAGTAGCCAATAGGGAACCGTGACACCTGATACAGTGCCTGATTCACTACGGAGCGCAATTCTGCTTATGCGCACGCAGCGCAGTTGCTAATATCAGCAGTGCTATTTACATTCACATTGCGAACGCAGCCTGACATAAGGACGGCCACTTCCCCTTACTTACATCCGTAATACTAGGTGAACATAGCGAAAACATCGGTAACATCGGACCCATATGCACACTTGCACAAGCCCTGACCTTACTCAGAAATTGCTACCAGCCACGCATGATATGACCACGCAGTGGATAATTTATGCACGCCCCTGCAACGGCGTTGAAAGACACTGGCATGCCTGCTTTTGCCCTACCACCCCCCCGTCACCACCCACAAACGGCACTTCCTGCCAATCACTCTGCCCTGGGTCTGCGTAGTCACTGCAATCACACTTCTGTTTGCAATTGCTAGTTTGCACACGTTCAGTATCATTTACCGGCAACGCCAGCCCAACAGAGGAGGAAATTCCGATCGTCCTAAAGGTAAGTATAAACTAATCTAATTCTACCCCCTAGCCCTCCCTTAGGGGTGCCTAACCCTATCCCCCCCCTGTGCCTAACCCTAATCCCACCTCTAAGTGCGTAAACCTAACCCCCACTTCCCCGCTGCCTAAATCTATGTCCCCCGGGGGTTGCCTAACTCTAACCTCCCCCTGGGGGTGCGTAACCCTAACCCTCCCTCCCCCTAGCCTAATTCTAACCTCCCGGGGGGGTGCCTAACCCTATCCCCCCCCCTGTGCCTAACCCTAATCCCCCCTCTAAGTGCCTAAACCTAACCACCCCTTCCCCGCCGCCTAAATCTAAGTCCCCCGGGGAGGTGCCTAACCCTAACCTCCTGGGGGGGGGTGCCTAACCCTAAGTCCCCCCCAGGAGCCCCTAACCTAACCCTCCCCCCCCCAGCAGCTGTCTGCGGCTGGCATCACTTCGATCGGAATGCCGGGCACTGGTCTCCCAGCATAGGTAAAATGACAGGAGTCAAGATTTCGATGCCTGTCATTTACCCTCGCCGGGATTCAGTAGTCGGGAAGCCGGCTGTCGGCATTGCATCAGCCGGCTTCCTGAACGTATACCGTTCGCGCATGCGCCCTGCGATGCATGCACAGAACGCAACAATCGACCTATTGCACGCGTCTTTGCAACTGCGATCCGTGTGAATCAGGGTCACAATAAACAATGAAATAATATGCACAATTGCTCCTTACAGAGCCCTCCTTTGTGGGGTCATACAGCTGAATGGCTCTAACCACGTATAATAACGCATTTCTGGTCAGATGTCGCCATAAGTCACCCTCTACAATACATATCTGCACATCCTAGGACTGTGTTCTATCAATATTTAAATGATTAAAAAAAAACAACATCTAAATCTTTAAATGCAATTATACAGTAAACATAGATGACTGAAGTTGAATTAAGTTCATTTGTGACTCTCCCTGGAAATTAGGAGCAATATGGAAGTCCTGGGTCACAGCGCTGTCACCCTTGTTAGGCCACCAGGATCCCCCCCCCCCCACCCCATCCTGCACGCTCTTCAGTCCGGCTGTATGTGACATGACCAGATGCAGCTACTCAGTGTTATCTGGGGGGGGGGGGTTCCTGCAGAGTACAGTCTGCTTGTTTATGCTGGAAGGCTGGGATTGCAGAGCAGTAACCCTCATACAACAGTAACCGTGACATCTGCAATATGCAGTATCCGCCATCACTGTGTGCTAGTCTTGTGTCCATGGGCGTAACTTCCATAGGTGCAAGGGGTGCAGCTGCTATGGGGCCAAAAATTTAGAGGGGCCCATCTTCCTTGTCAAAGTTACATGTGTTATATACATTTTTCACCATTGGGTGGTAAATAGGGGCCACTACAAACTTTTGCTATAGGGCCTTCCGATACCTACTGTAGTTACGTCCCTGTGTGTGTCCACCATAAATAGCAAATACATATTATTTTCTTCATTTTGTCCATGTTGCGGACATACTGTATGAGTATTATTCAGTTATAGAAACATGACATGGGGATAATGAGGAAGTGCAGTATCGTATTCTCCATTATAAACCTCTTGTCATCACAACACCCCAACATGACACACAGCCGTGCTCCCCTGATGTATGCCAGTTTGAGGGGTATTCAATATGGGAGCGAAAAGTCAGTTTTTGCGTTAATTTCGCACCTATGACGTCATTATCGCAGGTTTTAGTTTTACACCAAATTCAATTTCAAAGACTTTTCGCAGGTTCGAAAAGTCTTTGAAAATAAACGGGGATAACTTTTCACCACTGAATAGGTGTCAAAAAAAAAAATGCAGAATTGGGGTTTAGGGGTGCAGGCTTAAAAAAAAATGCCTGCACCCCTGAGATTGACATTTAAAAAATAACTGTCAAAAAAAGTTTTAAAAAAAAATAGGGACACCCCAAAAAATGTATTTAAAAATTGGGGTGAAAAAAAAAAAATGGGAAAAAAATTGTTTAACACTAGGGAAATAGGTTCAGGGTTATTCTGCAAGTATGCGGCAGGTGTATTCTATAATAGATTATTAGCGGCAGGTGTATTCTATAATAGATTATTAGAGGCAGGTGTATTCTATAATAATTATTAGCGGCAGGTGTTTTCTAGAATAGATTATTAGCGGCAGGTGTATTCTAGAATAGATTATTAGCGGCAGGTGTATTCTAGAATAGATTATTAGCGGCAGGTGTATTCTAGAATAGATTATTAGCGGCAGGTGTATTCTAGAATAGATTATTAGCGGCAGGTGTATTCTAGAATAGATTATTAGCGGCAGGTGTATTCTAGAATAGATTATTAGCGGCAGGTGTATTCTAGAATAGATTATTAGCGGCAGGTGTATTCTAGAATAGATTATTAGCGGCAGGTGTATTCTATAATAGATTATTAGCGGCAGGTGTATTCTAGAATAGATTATTAGCGGCAGGTGTATTCTAGAATAGATTATTAGTGGCAGGTGTTTTCTAGAATAGATTATTAGCGGCAGGTGTATTCTAGAATAGATTTATAGCGGCAGGTGTATTCTAGAATAGATTTATAGCGGCAGGTGTATTCTAGAATAGATTATTGGCGGCAGGTGTATTCTAGAATAGATTATTAGCGGCAGGTGTATTCTAGAATAGATTATTAGCGGCAGGTATTTTCTAGAATAGATTATTAGCGGCAGGTGTATTCTAGAATAGATTATTAGCGGCAGGTGTATTCTAGAATAGATTATTAGCGGCAGGTGTATTCTATAATAATTATTAGCGGCAGGTGTTTTCTAGAATAGATTATTAGCGGCAGGTGTTTTCTAGAATAGATTATTAGCGGCAGGTATTTTCTATAATAGATTATTACCGGCAGGTGTATTCTATAATAGATTATTAGCGGCAGGTGTATTCTAGAATAGATTATTAGCGGCAGGTGTATTCTAGAATAGATTATTAGCGGCAGGTGTATTCTAGAATAGATTTATAGCGGCAGGTGTATTCTAGAATAGATTTATAGCGGCAGGTGTATTATAGAATAGTGTATTAGCGGCAGGTGTATTCTAGAATAGATTATTAGCGGCAGGTGTATTCTAGAATAGATTATTAGCGGCAGGTGTTTTCTAGAATAGATTATTAGCGGCAGGTGTAGCCTAGAATAGATTATTAGCGGCAGGTGTATTCTATAATAGATTATTAGCGGCAGGTGTATTCTAGAATAGATTATTGGCGGCAGGTGTATTCTAGAATAGATTTATAGCGGCAGGTGTTTTCTAGAATAGATTATTAGCGGCAGGTGTATTCTAGAATAGATTTATAGCGGCAGGTGTATTCTAGAATAGATTTATAGCGGCAGGTGTATTATAGAATAGTGTATTAGCGGCAGGTGTATTCTAGAATAGATTATTAGCGGCAGGTGTATTCTAGAATAGATTATTAGCGGCAGGTGTATTCTAGAATAGATTATTAGTGGCAGGTGTATTCTAGAATAGATTATTGGCGGCAGGTGTATTCTAGAATAGATTTATAGCGGCAGGTGTTTTCTAGAATAGATTATTAGCGGCAGGTGTATTATAGAATAGATTATTAGCGGCAGGTGTATTCTAGAATAGATTATTAGCGGCAGGTGTATTCTAGAATAGATTTATAGCGGCAGGTGTTTTCTAGAATAGATTATTAGCGGCAGGTGTATTATAGAATAGATTATTAGCGGCAGGTGTATTCTAGAATAGATTATTAGCGGCAGGTGTATTCTAGAATAGATTTATAGCGGCAGGTGTATTCTAGAATAGATTTATAGCGGCAGGTGTATTATAGAATAGTGTATTAGCGGCAGGTGTATTCTAGAATAGATTATTAGCGGCAGGTGTATTCTAGAATAGATTATTAGCGGCAGGTGTTTTCTAGAATAGATTTATAGCGGCAGGTGTATTCTAGAATAGATTATTAGCGGAAGGTGTATTCTAGAATAGATTATTAGCGGCAGGTGTATTCTAGAATAGATTATTGGCGGCAGGTGTATTATAGAATAGATTATTGGCGGCAGGTGTATTCTAGAATAGATTATTAGCGGCAGGTGTATTCTAGAATAGATTATTAGTGGCAGGTGTATTCTAGAATAGATTATTAGCGGCAGGTGTATTCTAGAATAGATTATTAGCGGAAGGTGTATTCTAGAATAGATTATTAGCGGCAGGTGTATTCTAGAATAGAATTATAGCGGCAGGTGTATTCTAGAATAGATTATTAGCGGAAGGTGTATTCTAGAATAGATTATTAGCGGCAGGTGTATTCTAGAATAGAATTATAGCGGCAGGTGTATTCTAGAATAGATTATTAGCGGCAGGTGTATTCTAGAATAGATTATTAGCGGCAGGTGTATTCTAGAATAGATTATTAGCGGCAGGTGTATTCTAGAATAGATTATTAGCGGAAGGTGTATTCTAGAATAGATTATTAGCGGCAGGTGTATTCTAGAATAGATTATTGGCGGCAGGTGTATTCTAGAATAGATTATTAGTGGCAGGTGTATTCTAGAATAGATTATTAGCGGCAGGTGTATTCTAGAATAGAATTATAGCGGCAGGTGTATTCTAGAATAGATTATTAGCGGCAGGTGTATTCTAGAATAGATTATTAGCGGCAGGTGTTTTCTAGAATAGATTTATAGCGGCAGGTGTATTCTAGAATAGATTATTAGCGGAAGGTGTATTCTAGAATAGATTATTAGCGGCAGGTGTATTCTAGAATAGATTATTGGCGGCAGGTGTATTCTAGAATACATTATTAGCGGCAGGTGTTTTCTAGAATAGATTATTGGCGGCAGGTGTATTCTATAATAGATTATTGGCGGCAGGTGTATTATAGAATAGATTATTGGCGGCAGGTGTATTCTAGAATAGATTATTAGCGGCAGGTGTATTCTAGAATAGATTATTAGTGGCAGGTGTATTCTAGAATAGATTATTAGCGGCAGGTGTATTCTAGAATAGATTATTAGCGGAAGGTGTATTCTAGAATAGATTATTAGCGGCAGGTGTATTCTAGAATAGAATTATAGCGGCAGGTGTATTCTAGAATAGATTATTAGCGGAAGGTGTATTCTAGAATAGATTATTAGCGGCAGGTGTATTCTAGAATAGAATTATAGCGGCAGGTGTATTCTAGAATAGATTATTAGCGGCAGGTGTATTCTAGAATAGATTATTAGCGGCAGGTGTATTCTAGAATAGATTATTAGCGGAAGGTGTATTCTAGAATAGATTATTAGCGGCAGGTGTATTCTAGAATAGATTATTGGCGGCAGGTGTATTCTAGAATAGATTAT
Source organism: Taudactylus pleione (assembly GCA_031769625.1). Classification (NCBI taxonomy): domain Eukaryota; kingdom Metazoa; phylum Chordata; class Amphibia; order Anura; family Myobatrachidae; genus Taudactylus; species Taudactylus pleione. Next base: position 2,709,924 of record JAUIMM010000026.1, read on the forward strand.
TAGTGGCAGGTGTATTCTAGAATAGATTATTAGCGGCAGGTGTATTCTAGAATAGATTATTAGCGGAAGGTGTATTCTAGAATAGATTATTAGCGGCAGGTGTATTCTAGAATAGAATTATAGCGGCAGGTGTATTCTAGAATAGATTATTAGCGGCAGGTGTATTCTAGAATAGATTATTAGCGGCAGGTGTATTCTAGAATAGATTATTAGCGGAAGGTGTATTCTAGAATAGATTATTAGCGGCAGGTGTATTCTAGAATAGATTATTGGCGGCAGGTGTATTCTAGAATAGATTATTAGCGGCAGGTGTATTCTAGAATAGAATTATAGCGGCAGGTGCACAATTGCAGAATTTAAAAAAAATTACTTTAGGGACATCAAAATATACTAGTACCCATTTTCATGTACCCCAAATTTGATGGGACCACTTAAAAAAACGAAAAAAAAATAACCTAAGTGCTCTTCTGCATCACTTCTTCAATGAAGGGATAAAAGCACCAGCCGCAGCTGTTTAAATCCCCGACTTTCATTTGCAGGCTAAAACGGGGGTACCCATAGTGATCCCCCATGTTTTTACAACTTTAGGGGGTCCTACAATTTTTTACAGGTAAACTTCGTTTTTTACGCAAATCCCACTTCGCCAGGTCCCGTTTTCGGAGATTTTATATTGAATACGGGGATAAAGCGGGCGCGCGCCCGATACTTTATCCCTGAAAAATCTCCGATGTGGAGCGAAAGTCCAGCACGGACTTTTCGCTCCCATATTGAATACCCCTCTTGGGTGCATGACCGCATGTTCTCTGCATGCTGTGGGCTTACCCAGTGCCCCGGGAACTGCTGGGCAGCCCTAATACTTTCCCTGATCTCTCTGCTGCTCGGTGACCCCAATCTGAGTGGGGGTAACGCCAAAATAGCAGAGCAGCTCTGCTATTTTGCGTCACCCACTCAGATGGTAGTGTTCATTTGAGCACACTGCAACTGTCAAAACCCGTGCAGTTTCTCTTTCCTTTCTGGGGTTTCACTCTTTGCTCTGGTGCTTCTAGCACACTCAGCTGTTGAAAAAAAAAAGCTGATACAGACGAGAGTGTGCTAGAAGCACCAGAGCAGAGAGCAACACCCCAGGCAGAAATGAGGAACTGCCCGGGTTGTGACAGGTGCAGGGTGCTAGAATGAACACTACGGATGGTGTCACCTGGTGCGGCCGGCAACCGTACAGTGATCCAACTGCCGTGAGACATGATAATAAGGCTGAAATGTAACATAACTCCTAATGCTGCGGGGGTCATGTGACATATAAAATCCAGGTAGAACTATGCATATATTGGGAGCCATAAGAAAAGAGCCCCATTTATTAATAGCGTTCCCGCTAGGATGTTTCAACGGGGCGCCGCGCCGTCCTATTTCTGAAGGGCAGAAAGCACCCTGCCCTCCAGCGTGGCATCCCACCCCCCGGTTCTGTCCTCCACCCGCGGGCCGCAGTGTCCCGTAGGTGGGGTAAACGGCAGAGCAGCGGTCACTGCTGGTGAATGGATGCATCCATTCACAGTGACCGTGGCGCTTGGGGGCTGCCCGGCAACCCCAAGAGTGACGAAAAGGGGTCGCGTCATAAAAACACATACCCTTTTCATTGGCCACGCCCCGTTTTCGGGCGTGCGCAGAAGTGCTCTTGCTCTAGGACTGGCACCCTGCAGAGTGAACACTAATTAACGAACCTTAACACCAGCGGCATATGTTGTTTAGTATCGCAGTAACACAAATGAATATACCACTGTTATTAATCATTACTTACCTCTCCGGCGAGGTCCAGCGTCGTCCTCATCGGCGGGGTCCTCCACTCACCTGCTGGCAGCCTATCGCTGCCAGCGACGAGCTACTCTGTCTTGCGCGACGGTTAGACTGCGCGCGCCCATGACTGATTAAAGATGGCGAGAGCGATGGTTGGTAAATACATAAAAGATGGCATGACCCCTTTAGCGAGTGCTAAAGGGGTTATGCATCGTTGTTAAATGGGGCCCTCAGAATAAACAACCTGAGACCTAGTACAGGTTGAGTCTCCCCATATCCAAATATTCCGAAATACGGAATATTCCGAATTACGGAATAATTTTGGCATGACTGAGATAATAAAACCTTTGATTTTTGATGGTTCAATGTACACAAACTTTGTCTAAGGCACAAATTTGTAAAAATATGGTATAAAATTACCTTCAGGCTGTGTGTATAGGGTGTAAATGAAACATAAATTTATTTCATGTATGTACACAAACTTTGCTTGAGCCACAAAATTATTGAAAATATTGTATAAAATGAGCTGCAGGCTATGTGTATAAGGTGCATATAACACATATATGCATTCTGTGTGTATATTGGGGTCCCATTCCCAAGATATTTCATTATGATATGCAATTATTCCAAAATACGGAATATTCCGTTATCCAAAATACCCCTGGTCCCAAGCATTTTGGATATGGGAGACTCAACCTGTAGTGCCAATGTACGTAGGCAGACGAGCCAATAAACAGGTTTATCTGGTGACATTTGCCTTTACACTGACTGAGAGGAATGTGTAGGACAAACACTGTGTGACAGGTATGTTCATAATTATTACCAAACTGAAATGAGGAAGTGTTCTCACTAAATTATATTCACATCACTTCCTGGTGCAGGCCTAAATTTATTATTAATTTCCCAGCAGAACCTGAAGTTTCCGGATTTTTATGCTACGTGTCTTTGTGCCTCGGGCCTCAGGAACATCACTAGTTCTTTGTAATTAGATAGTCTACGAAATAAGACTTGCATCTAAACAATGTCTGCTTACACTGTAACTAGAAAATGGACACACTTTAAGTGTAACCTCCCATTTCCTAATTGCTGTGTAAAGGGGCCTATTCATTACGCGACCTGAAAAACTGAACTAGCGTTCGGTCCTTCAGGTCGCCGGGTGTGGTGCCCGCACTGAAAGGCGCTCACTGAACGTCTTTCAGTGCAGGATCCCGACCTCCTATCTGGGAACATGTGGAACCTGACGATTGTCGTCAGGTTGATCAGCATGTTCTGTAGATAGTCGGGGTTGGCAAGGACCCAGCGTGCAGGCGCTATCGCTCTTCCTTGCCGGCTATCCATTAGACGACTTTCTGAACAATGCGACCAAAACCTCCTGGTTTTGATCGGGTCGTTCAATAAGTCGTGTAATGGATAGGCCCCTTAAGGCGTGATCTACTGTTACAGAATGGCACGTCCATTGCATTAAAAGGATTCCCCCCCATAAATATCTATAACCTTAGCAAACATCACATCCATGTTTTGTGGGACAGTCCATATTCATTATTATTCATATAACAAATTTATTCCCATCACCAGATGCTGATAACAACCAGCAGAGCTTACCATTAGCTACATGTCTTACAATTATCACACATTTAATATCAGGTCCCAAAAATTATAATTTCTTATCGAATTAAGAAATGAAGGATCACTAGGATCTAAGAATACTCACATCCAGGGACAGGGGCTCCGATGTGTTATACGTACGTAATGCTATAACTTTATCCGGGTTCATGACCTGGCAGCGGTAATGCGCGTGCATAGTAATCAGACGACACATGTGCGAGCTGCCATTCCGCTTGCCTCTCCCGGAAACTTTTGTGGTCTGTAGCCTGAAGATGGCGTTAGCTACCAGGGCCAAGGTCTGGGAAGATTTGGTAAATTCTGCATTTTAGCAGCCCCCATAGAAATCTCTGGGGGCTGCTTTTCTGAATGAAAACTTGGGACCACACATACAGTATCTCCAATATCTGCTGTGTCCCCTGTAATACATTCAGGTAATAATTAATAATTCCAGGTAGCCACCAAAAACATGTCTTTTTGCAGGATATCGCACACAAATATTTTTTTATAAATATGCCCCTTGGTTAGTGTTAATTCTGTGATATCTAAACCTATTATACGCCAACCTCTGACGGTATCTGGATTAAAGATCAACAGTGTCTATATAGACACTCAATAGGTCAACACCAGATGGTCTACAGGGACAAAAATCGACAGACACAAATGGTCGACACGTTTTTTCAGGTTGTTTAGGGTGAGGGTTAGAGTTAGGCCCTTCCTGGAGGGTTAGGGACAGGCTGCGAAGGGGACGGTGAGGATTAGGCACTAGGGGGTGAGTTATGGTTAGTCTAGGGTCAGGTTTAGGTACTTGGGGGAGGGTAAAGGTGCGTAAATGTTGACGATATTTTGCACGATTTGGTCGATTTCAATGCATCGGAAGAGAACTCATGCAAATTTGTGCAAATTGTGTAGTGTCCACGAACGATACACCTACCCGCGGGTCATCTGCCGTATCCTCAGATCTTACTTGCAGCAGGTAAGATCTGGCAATCTAGTACACGACGATAGGTAGTTGGTCAGATTGTACACTTTTATGCATGATAACGTGTCGTGCCGGGAGCGTTCAAGGGAAATCGCTCAACGCATTGCATCATTTGTGAGTCGTCTAGTGTGTAGGCACCTTTAGGGTTAGGCAACAGGGAGAGGGTTAGGGTGAAGATTAGTCTTAAATAAAAAAAAGTGTTGACCATTTTTGTGTCAACCATATGCATGTCGACCTTTTGTACATTCTGACCATATGTGTGTCGACAATTTGTAATTGCCGATCTTTTGTTCCTGTCGACCATCTGGTGTCAATCTATTGAGAGTCTATCTAGACACTGTGGGGGCGATTCAATTGTTTTTTTGGGTGTGACACTTAATGAGCACCCAGTTTGATATTCAGTTGTTCTGGGCGCTCATTAATTATCGCCCTCATCGCCGCCTAAAAGACGAAGTTTAGCCGTCTAAAACGGCTAAACCCGTCTTAATTCCTGGTTAGGGCACGCTATCTGCGGTTAGCGCGCCATAACCAGGGTGTTTCAGACACATTTATGCTCGCACCCTCCTGAGTGCGTGCAGAAATGCCGGCACCAGCGGCTATCGCGCCCTGACAGAGCAACAATTGCTCTGTCGGGCGTCGTAGAAAAAAAAGCCGCCGACATACCTCACCCCCTCTGAGTGGTGAGAGCAGCTCTTTTACATATATGTTACAATAGTCATACAATGCAGCCTTGCAGGGTTTATTATGTCAGTTGCAAATGTATGTGCTTTATATCTCTTATTACATATGTATGTGCTTTATAACTGTTATTACATATGTATGTGCTTTATATCACTGTTATTACATATGTATGTGCTTTATATCTTATTATATATGTATGTGCTTTATATCAGTTATTACATACAGTATGCATGTGCTTTATATGTATTACATATGTGCAGTATATCACTGTTATTACATAAGTACTTTATATCACTGTTTTTACATACAGTATGTATGTGCTTTACATGTAATTGCATATGTATGTGCTTTATATCACTGCTATTACAAATGTTAAACACTTACCACATAAATGAATGCACTTACCAGAGATGTGTATTTGATGCCTGTAACATTGGGCGTTTTATAGCAGAAAGTGCTTTGTAGTGTACAAGGGAGCTTATGTGCAGGACATGTGAGGCATATTCCAGTGCATGGACCTGGCTCACAGTTGCAGTATAGGGGGTTAGTAGTGTACCCCATCTTTCTGGATGAGCGGGGAACCTCTGAGAGCCGCGATAATGGAGCCTAGATAGCGCGAGATGAGCTGGTGGTGAGCAGACATTACTCAGATGTCACTTTCCCGCCATTCTCACTGCCAGCCAATCAGAGGCCACAGAGCTGAGGAGAGCAGCTGGCAGAGAGAGAGGGAGGTGCTGAGGCAGAACGCGGGGGACACAGAGCTGAGGAGAGCAGCTGGCAGAGAGAGAGGGAGGTGCTGAGGCAGAACGCAGGGGACACAGAGCTGAGGAGAGCAGCTGGCAGAGAGAGAGGGAGGTGCTGAGGCAGAACGCGGGGGACACAGAGCTGAGGAGAGCAGCTGGCAGAGAGAGAGGGAGGTGCTGAGGCAGAACGCAGGGGACACAGAGCTGAGGAGAGCAGCTGGCAGAGAGAGAGAGGGAGGTGCTGAGGCAGAACGCGGGGGACACAGAGCTGAGGAGAGCAGCTGGCAGAGAGAGAGGGAGGTGCTGAGGCAGAACGCGGGGGACACAGAGCTGAGGAGAGCAGCTGGCAGAGAGAGAGGGAGGTGCTGAGGCAGAACGCAGGGGACAGAGAGATGGCTGTGAGGAGGAGGAGGGTTAATAATCAGATTACTATCAGATAGTCACTAGTGTGTGTGTTACTCATGGTAAGGATAATTCATCTGAGGTAAAATGTTTAGTCAGTCACTAAATCACCAGATTATTGTTAGTCATAGTCAGTCAGTAACAAACATTTAGATGTTTTGCCAGCAAATTAATATATTATCAGTCAGTAAATTAGTGTATGTTATTGTTAGTCAGTAAATTACTAAATTATTGTAAGTAAAATACATTTAGTCAGTAAGTATTAGATTATAGACAGTTATATACATTCAATCAGTAAAATGTTTGTCAGTAAATTACTAGAATATTGTCTGTCAGTAAATTACTAGAATATTGTCTGTCAGTAAATTACTAGAATATTGTTTGTCTGTCAGTAAATTACTAGAATATTGTTTGTCAGTAAATTACTAGAATATTGTCTGTCAGTAAATTACTAGAATATTGTTTGTCTGTCAGTAAATTACTAGAATATTGTTTGTCAGTAAATTACTAGAATATTGTTTGTCGGTAAATTACTAGAATATTGTCTGTCAGTAAATTACTAGAATATTGTCTGTCAGTAAATTACTAGATTATTGTTAATCAATAAAACATGTCCCCTCCCCCCCACATATACACACACACACGCTGCCATTTGTGAGGTGAGGGGTATAATAATACAGCTACCAATGGTATGAAGTGATTTGGAGGGGGGTCCCTATCTATAGATGGCAGTGAGGCAGAGCTGCAGTTAGTGTGAGGTAAGTGACTGGACAGGTAGATTCCTGTCAGCTCCCCTATGGGGTCTATGTACTAAGCCTTGGGGCTCTATTCATCATCACTTAATTTCTACAAAAGCAGGTGACAATGAACATTGGGGGTCATTCAGACCCTCTCGTGAGCGGCAGTACGCTCGCAAGCAGGTCGATGTTCCCCACTGCGCATCTGCACGACGGAGGGAGACGGCCCCACTGACATCACTAGTGATGTCAGTGGGAGTGATTTTGGCTCTGATAGAGCCAAAATCACTCCAGGGCTTGTGGCAGGGTGACCTACCGCAGGGTCTCCGTCGCAAGTCCAATGGTCGCGATGGTCAAGACCATCGCGACCATCTTTTTGGCTGCTCGCATATGCTGTGGGTGGTCACCCACAGCTATGCGAGCGGCCAGGAGGCCGCTCGATTTTCATGGAGGAGGGCTCTGATTCAGAGTGAGCGCTCTGGTCAGAGCGTCCGGCTCTGAATCAGGCCCATTGTCACCTGCAATTGTAGAAATGAAGTGTTCGGGCCATTCAGCAGGAGATATCACAGATATGTGATATTTGCTGCTCTGCAGCGCGCAGCACTATGGAGATTGCAGAAAGGTAAGTATAACTATATATGGGTGCAGGGTGCGCGGTGTGGGAGATCGGGGGGGACTTTTACCAGATCTCGGCTTGCCACCCCAGGAGGGTGCGAGCAGACATCTGTACACACGTGGCATTCGCGACCAATCGAGGCAACAGCTGAATTGCTCCGTCGAGCTCCCCTTAGTAGGTGCAAACAATTGGAGAGTTTTTTATTTGCCTTTATTGAGGAAATTGTTAATGTACATTGTATTAATGTAGGGCCTGATTCAGAGGTGGGCAGGAACATAGGGAGTAAGTGCCCAATGTTTCAAATCTGCGAATGCGTCTCGATAGTTATCGCCGGCGGAAGCATACTGGAACTGCATGGTGATCCATGCAATTTTGATAGGCTTGCTGGGTGGTGACTGGGGGGGTGGGGTGGCTGTGGTGGGCAGACGTGTAGGGGCAGTGTCTGTGTTAGGGACGGCCATGCACCGTTGAACATTCTAACTAATGTCCAATGTCTGCTTGATGGAGCGACTATCAGTTCACCACAGAGGAATAGACCTGCAGCCAATGAGCGTCTGAGTAGGAAGCCCATCGGCTGCAGCATTAGCCTACCGCCCTATATGCCGGCCTCCCCCACCTGCATAGTGCTGCATGAGACAGATCAACTGAACATGCAGAAAGACCTGGAGGAGCAATGTACGATCGCACGGGAGCGCGCACAGGCCGATATCATACCCACACATATAGCATCGATAGCGTTCCAATCCGTCGGATCGACAGCGATATCGCACCGTGTATGGGGGCCTTGAGTCAGGCCTATAGTCAGGTAGATCTTTCATCAGTAACTGGTTATTTATAGTCTCAGTTTATCATCTAACCTATTTTTTCAGATTTTCCAAATCATAAAGGGCTGGGGATAAAGGAGTTATTTCAAGTTATATTGTTATTATTCTTTGTGTATGTGTAGTTACATCAAGCGCCTGGTGTGTTGTATAGCAAATAATAAAGTGCAATGGCTGTATAAAAATCTTTGTGAATCAATAATTGTGTATATACAGTACATATACAAAATAAGAGTGTTCTTTTAAACAAGTGACATTTAAAACAATTTATTTTGACATATGACAAACATATATAATTTGAACAGTGGACTTGCACACAATAATAGCAGCGAAAAACTCTGTTGTGAAAAGCATTGCTATAAAGTGCCGTGTGCTGTGCATTGTTTTTAGAAAACATTCTCTTTTTTATCCTATTTTTAAGAATTATTTTCTCTGTGTTTTATATCTTGAGTTTTAACATATTTATATGCTGTAACTTGAGGTATTTATTGTATGAACTACCCAGTTATTTATTGTATATGTTTGCACAGCACACGGCACTTTATAGCAATACTTTTCACAACAGAGTTTTTCGTTGCTATTATTGTGTGCAAGTCCACTGTTCAAATTATGTATATGTTCGTCATTTGTCAACATAAATTGTTTTAAATGTCACTTGTTTAAAAGAACACTCTATTTTATATATGTATATACACAATTATTGATTCACAAAGATTTTTATACGGCCACTGCACTTTATTATTTGCTTTACAACACACCAGGCGCTTGATGTACACATGCACATGCTCTTCTGAGGGCAATTAAACCATTGATGTACACATACACATGCTTTTCTGAGGGCAATTAAACCATTGCCCTATGCCAGTTGCTTTAGCAGACACCTTTTATTTTAGGGAGTGTGGTTGTTTTATATGTAAAGTTCATATTTAATTACGTAGAGGAGAGTTGTGATAGGTTGGTGCAATTACCATACTATAATGCTATGTTATTATTCTTTATCAAATTTATTATTCCCATAAATTCATGGAGATCCTCGTCTTTTTACAAGTTCCAATGGGAAAAATAACCTCATTGATGATGACAATTTGAAGCTCGCGGAGCAGCAAAGTGAATGGCGGTCAGACCTGGGAAAGTCATTCTGATCGGATAGCAGCAGCCAAACATGTTGGGCCTAACTACAACTAGCTAGTATATACTGTATATTTATTCTAGAGGCCTCACCCAGCTGTCATCCAGAAGAGAAAAGGCGCTTAGAGCAGAAGACTGCCCGCTCCAGGACATAAGGTCAAGGATATCGGCGGGAATCTCCCAGTAAGTCCAACATTCGATGCGCAATCACTAACATAACATCTTTGTGTACATACCCGAGTCCTGGCCAGACAACTCCATGTGCTCCACGCCATCAAACTGCGCCATTATTGTTCCAATATCCCTAAAATATCCCATCTGTAATAAATAGCCCAGTGTTTGTGGTCTGCTGTTGGATTAGGTCTCTCCTCCTCCCTCTGTGTAAGGCACCGTGGGAAGCCCTGCCTGTAGATGTGGGTCACACACCAGCACTGACCACTTGCTTGGTGTCACAGCATGGGATTTCCCTGCCGTGGTTGCATCCCATATGATCTCCCACCCACCTCCAGCAATCTCCTGCATTTTGTAGGCAGGGTCGCAACTAGTAGGGAGCTAAGGGGGCACGTGATCTGGGTGCCGGACTTGAGGGGTTGCCGGGGAGAGGCTTCTGGGAGGCTAGGTTGCTCCTCTTGTGGGTTTGGAGCCTCATCCTGGCCTTGAGGGTCACAGAGACACAGTCATTCTAATGTGTCGGTCGCAAGCCAATCAGTGCTCGCAGACCGGCAGCCAATCAGCAGAGGCTGCCGGTCCGTGAGCTCCAATTGGTTCACGAGTGGTGCCACATTACAATGACGGCAGTACTGACAGTTCCCCAGTGTGTGGCAGCCCCGTCCCGCTCCACCCCGAGCTCACCCACCGCACGGCTCTGGCAGGTAAGAGAAGGGAGATGGGGCCTTACTGTGGTATAATGTATTTGGGGCATTACTGTGGCTTAATGCTTAAGGGGCATTACTGTGGCTTAATGAATAAGGGGCATTACTGTGGCATATTGTACAGTGTATGGGGCATTACTGTGGCTTAATGAATAAGGGGCATTACTGTGGCTTAATGAATAAGGGTCATTAATGTGAGGTGCATTACTGTGTGGCATAATGTGTTATAAGGGGCATTACTGTGTGGCATAATGTGTTATAAGGGACATTACTGTGGCATAATGTGTTGTAAGGGGCATTACTGTGGCATCATGTGTTATAAGGGTCATTAATGTGTGGCATAATGTGTTATAAGGGGGCATTACTGTGTCACAAAACCACACACCTTTTTCATCCTCTATGTTGTATATTTTTTTGGGGGGCACCAAATTATTGCCTTACCCTGGGTGACAGTCTGTGACCACCGACATCACATATATTTTGTTGTTACCCAGGCAATCTAGGGCCATTGGGGTGGTGAGGATAAAGATAAAATAGGGATCTATAGCCACAGGGGTTTGTATGGGGGTGATAATGTTTACAAAGGCATCTTTGGTTTACAAGATATGCCCCAGGGCGGTGCTAGACATCCCCTATGAGGAGTTTTAGAATATGTTTTTAAATTGATATTCTTAATCCAAACTATGTAATAAATTAAATGAAACAACGACAATATCTAAAGCATTTGTGAAATAAAAGAATGAGTGACGTGATTAAAGAAACTGCAATCCTGCTAATTACGCCCAGTATGCAGAACAATAACAGGGGTAATGTCTAGTTGTCAATATGTTCTGTAACAAAAACATCCAACATGCAAAACACGGTACAGAGGGCCTGATTCAGACCTGCTCGCAAGCAGGTCGATGTTGCCCAAATGCGCATGCGCACGACGGAGACTGCTCCGCCGTGCGCATGCGCGAGACCCGAATAACGACGGCCAAGCCGTCATTATGGGTATCGCACCAAAGGGGGCGTGCTGTCGATGGTGAGTGACAGCACGCCCCCTTTGGTGGGCGTGCCGGGGGCGTGGCTGCCCAGATGGAGGCGTTCCCATGGGAACGCCTACCGTCTGGGACCGGCCCCACTGACATCACTAATGTCAGTGGGAGTGATTTTGGCTCTGATAGAGCCAAAAGCACTCCAGGGCTTGAGGCAGATGAGACCCTACCGCAAGGGTCTCGTCGCAAGCCCGATGGTCTTGACCATCGCGACCATCATCATGGACGCTCGCATAAGCTGTGGGTGGTAACCCACAGCTATGCGAGCCTCCAGGAGGACGCACAAAAATGTAAAAAAACGCCCTGATTCAGAGCGGGCGCTCGTTCAGAGCGTCCGGCTCTGAATCAGGCCCAGAATTTGATTAGGTACTGGGATTTACACCCAGCTGCTGTGAATGAGCAACATCAAGCATAAAGTATTTCAGGTTACAATTTTGAAACCTTTCAGTCAGGCAAATTATTGTCCTGTCTGGACAGACACTGACAGAGGTAATAAAACCAGCTGAAACAACCCGCATATGTATATGCACAGTACAGTACATACATTGAGTTATAGTGCGACACTATGTAAACCAAAAATGCTAATTGATTCCCATTGTATGAGATGCAGTTTCCATTATGTCAGTTTTATCACAATAATGACTTTGCTGCTTCGCCATGAACTTTACAGCTGCAATTAACTAGTAGTTGTTGATCATTAGTCCTGGGCTGCAATGTCAGACATTTAAAGACCCCCATACATCCAACGGCGGATTGCGCAAACCTGCACTCGATGTTCCGCGATCCCTTGGAGGATTGGTGAAATCCACCATGTTAAATTTCACAGATATGCAAATCACGATCGCAGGATGGCGGCGATCCGTGGTATGTATTTGGGGGCCTTTAGACAGGACCGTCCAAATGTCATGTTTGTGTAATTACAACGTAGGCAGACCTGCATGGAGACGAAGATAGGCCTGTCAGCAACCGCATCGCCTGCTGTGATATTTTTCTAAATATATATTCTATTGCCAGATACAGAATTGGACGGAAATCGGGTGTATGTGTTCCAGAATTGCATGTATAGAAAGAAGACGTATATTCGCCCACATCCAGCAGTGCGCCACCCTCTTATGTGTACACTCTGTTTGCTTCTTGTCATCATCAATGCAAACTATACTATACCTATACTGCACTTGGGGCCTGATTCAGAGGCGCTCGCTATTTGCGAGTGCTCGCTCTGAATCAGGGCGGATTTTTTTTTTTTTGCAAATCTGCCTCCAGGCATAGCTGTGGCCTGGCGATGGTTGCGATTATCGCGACCATCAGGCTCATTGTTCTCCCCAGAAATTTTTTCCAGCCGGGTGGCATCCAAAAGTAGCCTGGTGGGGGCCTTCACAATTATGCGCGTGCCGGGAAAAGGGGTGTCTCCCTTACCAATCCAGCCCGACAGGTCTCAGACTGCTCCCCCACTGGCTCTCAGTCAAAAGTGCCCATTATACAGTACCCCCTATAGTTTTCCCTTTTATGCATTGCCCCCTGTAGTTTAACTTTGCCCTTATGCATTGCCCTCTGGCTGAAGCAGTGCCCCCAGACTGGCCCCTTATGCAATGCCCCCAGGCTTAAATAGTGTCCCTTATGCAGTGCCCCCAGGCTGGCCCCTTTATGCAGGGCCCCCTTTTTGCAGTGCAGTGTACTTGCTGGCTGCCGCACGCTGACTGGATCTAACTAGATCCAGCACGCGAGCGGGGCAGGCTCCTCGCGTCGCGGGTAACATCATGACATCACCCACGCAGTGCATCACTGGGATCGCTGGCCTCTGAAGCGATCGGAGGCTTCTTTAGCCTCCTGTCACTTCAGAGGCCAGCGTTCTAAAACGGAGACACGAATGATGTCAGTAGGCCGCCCCCAACATCGACAGCCGTCCCGTTTTGTAGCGAGCCCCGGAGTAAGTGCAGTTCTCACTCGCTCTGGGGCTCGCGCGCTGGCCGACCATCGACCCGCTTGTGATCGCATAGCGATCTGAATCAGGCCCTTGGTGCGAATTTGTCAGATTGCAGCCTAGGATCGGCCGTTGCTCACCACAGTGCCGGCTTCCCCTGAATTCTGGAGTGGTCAGACGCCAGGCGCAGAGGCGAATGACGTGCTGAGGATTATACCTGGGGTCTACTAGGACATCCATGTGCTCGCTCCGTTATTTGGTTCCTGCAGTTACTGTCATGGGTGCAACCTGATTTCCCTTTACCCAACGGTAGCATTGGTTGCTGTCAGCTGATACTATCCTCCAATGGACTGCTACCTTAGGGTATTTAGTCGGGCTCCAGACAACAGGAAGTTGCCTGTACAACGTTGTTACGTCAAGTGTATGCTAGCTGTTGCAGTGTTCCAGGTTTCAAGCTCCTTCTAGATTTACTCTTCTAGTGTTTACCCATGGTAAAGTGTTTACCCACGCAGTAGCAAAGACGCACGCAATCGGTTGAGTAATTCGCATTGCGCATGCGTTTGCATCGCAGTGCGATGCAAACGCATTTGCGATTGGAAATACGTTTGCAGAGGCTACGCAGACTCCTAGTACCATTCTCCTGTGCCAGTTCTGCGTCTGAAGCTACAGTGTGTGTACTTAGTATATCATCCAAGTACAACCTCCTAGTGCCATTCTCCTGTGCCAGCCCTGCGTCTGGATCAACAGGGTGTGTACCCAGTACATCACCGAAGTGCAAAACTTCCAGTATCATTCTCCTGTGCTTTCCCTGTGATAGTGTTCTTCCATTTCCCACTTGTGCCGGATACCTGACCAAAGGGCCGCGACCTGCTTGCTGGGTGCAGCGTAAACCCAAATCCCGCTTGGAGGGGTCACTGGTGAACACCTCCCAGTAAGTTATACTCTGTGCCTTTTGTCAGGTCTAGCCAAAATCCGGTACTTGTGGATGAGGAAGGTATATATCCAGGCCCCTCGCCTCCAATTCTTTTCTCAACCTGGGTCCATGTCTTCCAATACTTCTACAGAGGACCACCATAGCCCGAACGTGACAGAATTATTCACATGGAAGTCTGCGCATCTACATCCAACTTTGCATTACTGATGTGCGCGGAACCCCGTGTTTTGCCAAAACCACCCTCACGTGTTTTGGTTTGGAATCAGTTTTGGATTTTGACCACCTCACAGCACTTTAATCAGGAGGGACTTTATTGCAATCCTAAACACGCGAGATCCGTTTTTTATATCCGATTTCCGAGAAGACCAGAGTCAAGACTCTGCTCTACTCCGGGCCCCAAAATGATTCCGAACGGGTTCGGTTGAACTCGGAGTGTCTGCGTACAGGTGTGTTCAGTTTTCTCAAAATCCCAACCGCTCACTTGTACTTTGCATAGGCTGCAGTTCCGCTGGCACGCACTTGCTGAGCTCTGCCTATATGTATGGCTCTGCAGTACCCGTACCAGAGCAAGCATGGTGCAAAAACACCCAGCATACGCTCTGTGGGGCTGGCGCAAGTACTGATGATGATGATGATGACGACGACTTGAAGTAACCTAAGCGCCACTGCTGCCGATGCATAACGCAGCTTGAGGTGTGGAATACTCTGCAGATGTGCGTTGTATGCCTGATTTACTTACAGCTCTACACTAGGGGTGTGCACCGGCCACTTTTCGTGTTTTGTGTTTTGGTTTTGGATCTGGATCTTTCTTCGTGTTTTGGATCTGGATTGGTTTTGCCAAAACCACCCTTCCGTGTTTTGGGTTCTGGGTTTTGTGTTTTGGATCTGTATTTTTTTGAAAAAAAGCATAAAAACAGCTAAAATCACAGAATTTGTAGGTTTTTCTGCTCCTATGCTATTATTAACCTCAATAACCTTAATTTCCACTCATTTCCAGTCTATTCTGAATACCTCACACCTCACAATAGTGTTTTTATGTCCAAAAGGTTGCACCGAGGTAGCTGGATGACTATGCTAAGCGACACGAGTGGGCGGCACAAACACGTGACCCATCTAGGCGTGAAACTGCAGTGGCAGACAGGATGGCATTGAAAAACTAGGCCCCAAACTGTACATAATGCAAAGAAAAAAAAGAGGTGCAAGATGGAATTGTCCTTGGGCCCTCCCACCCACCCTTATGTTGTATAAACAGGACATGCACACTTTAACAAACCAATCATTTCAGCGCCAGGGTCTGCCACACAACTGTGGCTGAAATGATTGGTTCGTTTGGGCCCCCACAAAACAAGCTGGCAATTAATCTGTCCCTGCACAAACTGGCTCTACGGAGGCAAGAAGTCGTCCTCATCCTCCTCATCCACAGATTCCTCACCCTCTTCAGTGTTATGTACATCCTCATCCTCACAGAGTATTAATTCGTCCCTGCTGGAACCACAGGTCCCTCTGTACGTTCTGGAGGCTGGTCTCCCTGGAAGAGTTGATCATTCATTTTATGAACATCATCTTCTCCACATTTTGTGGAAGCAACCTCCTACGCCTTTCGCTAACAAGGTTCCCGGCTGCACTAAACACTCTTTCGGAGTACACACTGGAGGGGGGGCAACTCAGGTAAAATAGAGCCAGTTTGTACAGGGACCTCCAAATTGCTTCTTTTTCCTGCCAGTACAGGTACGGACTGTCTGACATGCCTACTTGGATGCTGTCACCGATGTAATCCTTTAACAGACAGACGCACGCTTGTCGCTGCTGCTTTGAGGATTCAAGTGCGGCTACAGCCCACACAATTCACAAAGACAGAAAAAAAAAAAGAATATTTTTATTGTTTGTGGAGCACACTTTGAGGGTTACACCACCCTCTAACAGACAGACGCACGCTTGTCGCTGCTGCTTTGAGGATGCAAGTGCGGCTACAGCCCACACAATTCACAAAGACCGAAAAAAAAAGAACAATATTTTAATTGTTTGTGTAGCACACTTTGAGGGTGTCACCACCCTTTAACAGACAGACGCACGCTTGTCGCAGCTGCTTTAAGGATGCAGGTGCGGCTACAGCCCACACAATTCACAAAGACAGAAAAAAGAACAATATTTTAATTGTTTGTGTAGCACACTTTGAGGGTGTCACCACCCTTTAACAGACAGACGCACGCTTGTCGCTGCTGCTTTAAGGATGCAGGTGCGGCTACAGCCCACACAATTCACAAAGACAGAAAAAAGAAGAATATTTTTATTGTTTGTGTAGCACACTTTGAGGGTGTCACCACCCTTTAACAGACAGACGCACGCTTGTCGCTGCTGCTTTGAGGATGCAAGTGCGGCTACATCGCACACAAGTCACAAACACATTAAAAAAATAGTTTTTTATTTTTTGGAGCACTTCGTGAGTTACACCACCCTTTAACAGACAGACGCACGCTTGTCGCTGCTGCTTTAAGGATGCAGGTGCGGCTACAGCCCACACAATTCACAAAGACAGAAAAAAGAAGAAGAATATTTTTATTGTTTGTGTAGCACACTTTGAGGGTGTCACCACCCTTTAACAGACAGACGCACGCTTGTCGCTGCTGCTTTGAGGATGCAAGTGTGGCTACATCGCACACAAGTCACAAACACATTAAAAAAAATTTTTTGATTTTTTTGGAGCACTTTGAGAGTTACAACACCCTTTAACAGACAGACGCACGCTTGTCGCTGCTGCTTTGAGGATGCAAGTGCGGCTACAGCCCACACAATTCACAAAGACAGAAAAAAAAAGAACAATATTTTAATTGTTTGTGTAGCACACTTTGAGGGTGTCACCACCCTTTAACAGACAGACGCACGCTTGTCGCTGCTGCTTTAAGGATGCAGGTGCGGCTACAGCCCACACATTTCACAAAGACAGAAAAAAAAAGAACAATATTTTAATTGTTTGTGTAGCACACTTTGAGGGTGTCACCAGCCTTTAACAGACAGACGCACGCTTGTCGCTGCTGCTTTGAGGATGCAGGTGGAATCTAGACGGGATTTGGAACCGAGGACACACTACCTCCATCAATTGTCTAAATCCCACTGCACTAATGTCGGATACCGGACGCACGTCTAACACCAACATAGCAGTCAAGGCCTCAGTTATACGTTTTGCTTCAGGATGACTGCTGTCGTACTTCATCCTCATCGCTAGGGACTGTTGGAGGGTCAATTGTTTAGTAAAAGTAGTGATGTTCCTACTTCCTCTCTGGGATGATGAACAACTCCCAGCAGCAGCAACAGCACTAGTAGGAAGTGGTTCTTGATCTTTCCCTATTTTATTTTTATCAGAGAAAGTTTGGTCCTCCATTTATGTTATATTGATATATATACGTGCGGCTAAAGCGCACACAAACACAGAAAATATTTTTTTATTTTTGCTGGAGAGTAGTGCACTTTGTGGGTTACACCACCCTTTAAGAAATGAGCCAGCCGGCTCTTTACTTATGGGACACAGGCGCACGCTTGGCGCTGCTCCTTTGTTGATGCACGTGCAGCCACAGTGCACACAAGTCACAAACACAGAAAATATATATTTTTTTGGTTTGGAGTGTACTTTGGGGGTTACAGAACCCTTTAACGGTCAAGCCAGCCGGCCCTTTACTTATGACACAGGCGCACGCTTGGCACTACTTTGTTGATGCACGTGCGGCTACTGCGCACACAATTCACAAACACAGAAAATAATTTTTTTTTTGGTTTGGACTAGAGTGTACTTTCGGGGGTTACAGCACCCTTTAACGGTCAAGCCAGCCGGCCCTTTACTTATGACACAGGCGCACACTTGGCACTACTTTGTTGATGCACGTGCGGCTACTGCGCACACAATTCACAAACACAGAAAATAATTTTTTTTCGGTTTGGACTGGAGTGTACTTTGGGGGTTACAGCACCCTTTAACGGTCAAGCCAGCCGGCCCTTTACTTATGACACAGGCGCACGCTTGGCACTACTTTGTTGATGCACGTGCGGCTACTGCGCACACAATTCACAAACACAGAAAATAATTTTTTGGGGGGTTTGGACTGGAGTGTACTTTCGGGGGTTACAGCACCCTTTAACGGTCAAGCCAGCCGGCCCTTTACTTATGACACAGGCGCACGCTTGGCACTACTTTGTTGATGCACGTGCGGCTACTGCGCACACAATTCACAAACACAGAAAATAAATTTTTTTTTGGTTTGGACTGGAGTGTACTTTGGGGGTTACAGCACCCTTTAACGGTCAAGCCAGCTGGCCCTTTACTTATGACACAGGCGCACGCTTGGCACTACTTTGTTGATGCACATGCGGCTACTGCGCACACAATTCACAAACACAGAAAATAATTTTTTTTTTGGTTTGGACTGGAGTGTACTTTGGGGGTTACAGCACCCTTTAACGGTCAAGCCAGCCGGCCCTTTACTTATGACACAGGCGCACGCTTGGCACTACTTTGTTGATGCACGTGCGGCTACTGCGCACACAATTCATAAACACAGAAAATATTTTTTTTTTTGGTTTGGACTGGAGTGTACTTTCGGGGGTTACAGCACCCTTAACGGTCAAGCCAGCCGGCCCTTTACTTATGACACAGGCGCACGCTTGGCACTACTTTGTTGATGCACGTGCGGCTACTGCGCACACAATTCACAAACACAGAAAATAATTTTTTTTTTGGTTTGGACTGGAGTGTACTTTCGGGGGTTACAGCACCCTTAACGGTCAAGCCAGCCGGCCCTTTACTTATGACACAGGCGCACGCTTGGCACTACTTTGTTGATGCACGTGCGGCTACTGCGCACACAATTCACAAACACAGAAAATAATTTTTTTTTTGGTTTGGACTGGAGTGTACTTTCGGGGGTTACAGCACCCTTAACGGTCAAGCCAGCCGGCCCTTTACTTATGACACAGGCGCACGCTTGGCACTACTTTGTTGATGCACGTGCGGCTACTGCGCACACAATTCACAAACACAGAAAATAATTTTTTTTTTGGTTTGGACTGGAGTGTACTTTCGGGGGTTACAGCACCCTTAACGGTCAAGCCAGCCGGCCCTTTACTTATGACACAGGCGCACGCTTGGCACTACTTTGTTGATGCACGTGCGGCTACTGCGCACACAATTCACAAACACAGAAAATAATTTTTTTTTGGTTTGGACTGGAGTGTACTTTCGGGGGTTACAGCACCCTTTAACGGTCAAGCCAGCCGGCCCTTTACTTATGACACAGGCGCACGCTTGGCACTACTTTGTTGATGCACGTGCGGCTACTGCGCACACAATTCACAAACACAGAAAATATATTATATTTTTAGCACTTGGGGGGAGCACCCCTGATGGACAGGGCACCCCCTGGACAACACTACAGCACCTCTTTAGGACTGGGACACTGCACAGGACTTTGGAGTGGACACAGCCCCTTTGGAGAACTGACTGCACAACACAGTCCAGCCAGCCCCTATGGACTTTGAAGTAGTGGACACAGGACACAGCCCCTATTAACAACAGCAGCACAGCACAACACAGCCAGCCCCTATGGACTTTGAAGTAGTGGACAACAGCAGCACTACACTACACTACACTACACAGCCCTAACTCCCACCCTCCCTCTTCACTGTCCACAGCCGAGTGAGAAAATGGCGCCGACGTGGGTACCTTATATAGGATCCAAAACCCGCGAGACTCGGAAGGCGGGAAGATGACGTTTTGCCTCGATTTCAGAATCCGAGTCAGGCGGGAAAAGTCGAGCCTGACTCGGATCGGACTCGGATCGGGGGGGCTCGGGGGGGTTCGGATTTCAGAAATCCGAACCCGCTCACCCCTACTCTACACCAACCTTAATGACAAATCATACTAGTTACAGGCATAAATCCTACAAAGATCTTAGCAATTATAGAAGTACACAGAGTGTGTGTGAGTGTATGTGTGTGTGTGTATAATACACATACAGTATGAAGAGAATTATGACAGTTTGCATATATACTGTATCACTGGTACTGTACTAATAGTTGTCATAATACCCAATTACAAACATGCACCCTTTCTACGTTGTAAATTAATAATATTGCATGTATTTCTCTTGGAGACACTTAACCATACTGTATAAACAGTTGCATTTTTGCTCACATTACATCTATGTACATATATAGCTTAATTTGTCACTCAGCAAACTCATCCAGCTTCCTCAACGCACAAAGCGACAAACAAATATGAGAACAATAGGAAGCTATACAGGGTGAGCCACTAAAATCCAGCTCACCTGAAGCATGGCTTTATGGCACAATGTAGGGTACCATTCAGGGTCTGCTCAATGCTCTCAGCCGGCCTACTCCATTTGCCAGACGCCTGCTGAGATTTTGGTACCAGCGGGCACCCGGCAGATCCTCCTCTGCAGTGGCAGATGCAGGCTGTAGCTCACCCCTGAGCTCCACCTTCTGGCTCCCATAGTGGGTGAAGGGAGAGATGTCATGATGTCTCCCATAGTGCCAAGCGCGAGGAGCAGTCGGACGGCGGTGGGCGCAGGAGTGGGGCTTAAGGTAAGTGTTGTGTGTGTCTGTGTGTCATTATATGTAAGGGGCACTTCTAGTGTGGGCACTACATAAAGGGCACTACAGTGGGCATTGCATAAGGGGCATTACTACAGTGGGCATTGCACGAGAGGCTCTACTGCAGTGGGCATTGCATGAGAGGCACTACAGTGGGCATTGTGTAAGGGGCACTACTGCTGTGGGCATTATGGGCCTGATTCAGACCCACTCGCAAGCGGGCGAACGTACGTTAGGCGTACGTACAAAAATATTTAAATTCAAGGGCTCGCTCGTATTTTCGAACGCATCTAAAAATCCTCCCCAAACTCAGACGACCCCTCCTCTAACTAACGAGCGTGCGAAATAGCGAGCGTACATCCCCAAAATGGCTTGAAGGGAACGCACGCACAAGTATAAACCGGAAGTGGCCTTGTCAGATGTCGATTACCTGCTCCTTTATTCTGCCTACCTCCATCAATCGTATCATGCCAATCAATGAATCAATTACCTTATTTTTTGTTTTTTTTTCAACACAATGCAAGAAACTTTACTCTTGTCCGTGTTTGTGTTTTCACGCAGAATACGTACGGATGAAACATTCGCTTTTATTGTTCAATAAACATGTTACCCACAATTAAACAATTGTTCTATTGCTTTGGATCCCCGCATATTTCCCGGGGTTCATTTCTTTATTTAAATTTGCTTACGCATGTCACTGCATCAAGCCTATCATAACTCTCCAGAGATTTCTGGCCCTGTCGAACACATGACTCATACACTAACCAATAGAATTGCTCCTGTTAATTTCCCAAATACATTAGCCAATCAGAATTTTTTTGGCCACTTTATCAAAAATGAATTTTAGGAAAAACACCATTGCCATCATGAGAGCCTCCGCATTCACCAAGCGCGAGCTGCTGGTGCTAACGGAGGTGATAGATAGGCGTATCACCAGCCAGCCTCCACCCATAACCAACCGGCAGAAGCGTTCCGCATATGCGGAGGCACGGGCCCGCCTGCGCTCCTTCGGCTCACGCCGCAACATCGTCCAGCTGGAGCGCAGGTGGTCGGACCTGCAACGGCGAACGCCCCGCTTGCTGGCATGCTTTCGCATGCAGATTTCAGAAAGTTTTATTTATTTTGTTTATCATGTTTGTCTTTGTGGCCCAAACTGCGTGTGCATGTTGTCATGTCTGTCCAATTTATTCATTCTCCTCATATTTGCATGGCCATGTTTTCCCTCTATTTCATAATTATTCATTCTCCTCATATTTGCATGGCCATGTTTTCCCTCTATTTCATAATTATTCATTCTCCTCATATTTGCATGGCCATGTTTTCCCTCTATTTCATAATTATGCATTCTCATATTTGCATGGCCATGTTTTCCCTCTATTTCATAATTATTCATTCTACTCATATTTGCATGGCCATGTTTTCCCTCTATTTCATAATTATTCATTCTACTCATATTTGCATGTTTTTTCTTGTTGGGGGGTGTTTTTAAATTGTTTTTTGGCCAGGATTTGTGCTGAAACTAACCACAATTTGTTTGACATCTTTTAGGGGGACAGCCAAGACTACGCCGTCAACGTCCGGCCAGACGGCGGTCACGCCCACTCTCCCCAACCCCCAGCCAACACTCCACCCCCAATAATTCCCCTATTTCCCACTCCTCCCCAGCCTTCCAAGACCCACTCCCGGAAATGTCGGGCCTACTTCCCCTCCGTCCCACTTCCCCCTCTCCTCCAACCACCCCTCTTCCAATTACCCCCTCCCCGGAGTCGGTAATAACCCCGCCCCGATCTTTGGGGAATGGAGGGTCCTCCGAGGAGGACGATGGTGGGACTTCCGGAGCTGCCGTTTTGTCACCCGGTATGTTTTTCTTTTGCCTTTTTTTTAAGCACAAACTGTTTGTATGTAATCATGTGTCGTTCCATTATTCGGGGTTTTTGGGTCGACTTTTGTGGATTTAGCAGATTGCCTTTAACTGTTCCTGCTGATTTCAACATACACATATCAGACCTGGGGGAATTTGTACATAGGCCTTGTATTTTTTGCACCCCCCATTTTTATTTTTTTTTTCTTTTGGTTATTTTTGGAGTGATTTCGTTGTATTTTATAATTTTTAATGTGGTTGCCCTATTGTTGTATTAATCCACACACTTTTCTCACCAACAGAGGAACAGAGGCGTTGTGACGAAGTTCAAGTTTGTGTGGCCCAGATGCGCCAACATATAATTGGTGTGCTCGTGGCCCTTGATCGTTTGTCTGGCATCCTTCGCCAATAGTTTGTTTTTTGGTTGTTTTTTTTCACATTAAATGTTAGTTTTCAAACATACGTTCCGGCTAATTCGTTTTTGCAAACCCAAAGATTGTTAACCCTGACATAAGTAGACTGTTCCTGCAAGGATTTCCATTGTTTTAAAGTAAGATTGTGTTTTGTATTTGTATGTAAAACAGCCACAAGAAACACATTACAGTCACAATGTCATTTCCCTTTTTGGGTGTAGTGTCAATTAGATATTTCCACATTTTACAGGTTCCTAGTTGGTGTGCAAGCTGCTTAGGCCAATCTTACAAAGCCAAATGATTGTACAGGCTTCCTTTTGGTGTGGGTTTTGAACCAGAAAACATATTTCATTTTAGCTCAACTGGCGACAGTACTGGATTACCCCTTAGTCAAATGTACCGTCTGTGAACCTGGTTACACTTGCTGGTAACGTCCAAAAAAAGGAAGAACATTTCACTCTACAAACATTTATTCACAACATTAAACCTTCTATCGGATGAGGTGTTGTCATGTGTGCAAACCACTTATCATACTAACATAAAATAAAGACACTGAGACGTGGATTTGGCAGATAACTTGATGGCGATTTATTGGAGAAATTAATATTATTTATTAATTCTTAAATTAATTAAGGATGTATGGTGGCAAAGAAAGGACGGCCAGAAATCAGCCAGATCTGCTATGCCCACACACAAACAACAAAAGACATAGCAGGCGTAGATCGCCCAGAGTGCATACACATAACCATGTAAACCATGTCAAACACAAAAGGTAACGCTCACCCTCCAACTTGACTACCCACCCGTTTAGGTGATGATACTGCCCCCCGTTAGGTTGGTACAGCCAACTACCAGTCAACGAAGGGAACGCCCTTAACTCATAATTGCACCTGGACTGGTGAACTGCCGTTCTTTCCCGCCACAGCAAGGTTCTGCTTAGAAGAACCGCCGCACCGCCACCATACCAAGGACTACCCCAATAACGCCAACACCCTAAAAAGATCCACAAGAAATAATGACACCCCTTCTTCTGTCAAATGAACTCCATCAGCCCTATATAAATGACTAAAACGAAATTGAATGCCCTTATGGTAAATGACACGGCCATCATTGGCCATCACAAATTTGGCTACTGCAAAGTTAAGCTTCTTCCTAGCCTCATCTATAGCGGGAAAACTCCTAACCCCACGCCAGACCTGTCGAGGCACAATGCAAGACCAAAGTAATGTACACGAGGGCCAGGCCGATAGCACCCTCGCCAAATCGTTAATTATATCAAGTCGCAATGCTAAAGAGGACTTCTGTCCTAAGTTGTTGCCTCCTAAATGGGTCACCAAAATACGTGGCCTGCCAAAATTTTTTGCGTACTCTAACAGTCTAGGACAAAAGGAATGCCATCTCATACCCCTGAAACCTATCCAACGGATCCTAGCAGAATGTTCACAAAGTGGAGCATGATCTGAACTCATAAAGCTAGCGGCCCAGAAAATATAAGAATGGCCTATAACCCAAATGTCCTTCGTGTCAAAGAGCAAACCTAAAAATGGAGAAAAGCAGTAAATACCAAATTAGTAGTTGTAATAAAACAATAAAATTTTATGGTGTATTAGTGGGATCTGAAAGAACAATAAGTGAGTATCTGCCAAAAGAAAAAGTTTCTATTGGTTGCCAGCTTTACTATTTAAAGTGGCTAGGACAAACAAAAAGACACAAAGGGGAAGAATGGGTGGGGGGGAATTGGGAAAAAACAGGTGAACTCGGCAAGAGGTAAAATAAAAACCTGCTGAGGGATGGACTATGACCTAATTAAATGTTTTGAAATTAGCCGAATTGAATCCGTCAGATCAGGCAAAAATTGTAAAATCCCTCAAGACTCCCATTGCCAGCAATGGCGAGTAGCTAATCCCGAGTAGGGTAGACAGGGGTAACAGACGAGACAAGACGAGACGGAACTTGAGACAAAAACAAGAAAACCAGGCAAGCAATAAAACATAACATTGAAAATATTACATTGCCCTATGGTTCCAAACAATCTTAATGAGTAGGTCGGATGTAACTTTTATAACTATCCGATTTCCAACGTCCCAGTGACTTAATTTCCGACGGTGAGAAACCCGCAGCAGCTGCCGAAGTTGCGGCGCCGATCCTAAATGAGTGCGTACCAAAATCCTGAGGTGAGAGGCCTAAACCCGATACACACCGCTTCAGAAACCAACCAAACTGGTATTTGGTAAGCGGAGTCCTGTTCAAGTGCATAAGCCATGAACCAGGTACATCCGGGCGTAACAATGCGTAACGCATCGCTAACGCCACAGGGCAGATCCGTTCGTCCTTAGACGGACTCAACGAGAACCACCTACCCCTACCAGTCTGGTCGGTCTTTGACCGCCGTATCCTACAAAGCAAAGCTCGATGAGTGACCGAGATATCCGAGCAGAGCATGGTGGCATCAACCCGTTTGGAAGATGCCACCAACTCCGATACGCGCAATGCGCCGTGAAAAGCCACCGAAAACGCCAGTTGGATCAGGATCGCCTCATACTCGGTAAACGCCACTTCGGGGACTGCCCCCAGCACTGCCGGAAGCAAATGGGCGTCCACAGGTTTCCTACGGTCAGCAACTGGCCGAGAGACCCGCGCCCAACCCCTTAAAGCCTTCGCAATCAGAAAGCTTTTAGTAACGTCAGGTTGTCCCTTTAATTTAACATAAAATGCAATGCCTGCCAAGGAGCGCGCCACAGAAGCCCTGGATCTACCCCCCAAACGGAGACTCCAAATAAAAGAAAGCATCGCACGATGCTGACCCTTACCTGCCTGCCTGCTGCTACGGGAATAGTCTTCCCATTCATGCCAAGCCTGACGATAAGCCCGCAAAGTGGAGGGAGCTAGAGACTGCTCTGCTAAGCCCTCCATGCCGGCTCGATCACCTGCCAAACATAAGAGGGGCAAAGCACAGCATCAACGTCAGCACCAGGGGCCAAAGATCGGAATCTAGCCCACTGAAAACGTGATAACGCATCAGCTATCCCATTCTCTACCCCCGGCACGTGTCTTGCTTTAAACATGATGTTAAAACGCAAACATGTCAGCACCAGCTGCGCAAGCAAACGCAAAACCAGCAGGGAAGACGCGCGTTGACGATTAATCGCGTGCACCACGCCCAGGTTGTCACACCTGATCACGATGCTGCGATTGCGCAAGCGTTCACTCCAGATTTCTAAGGAAACCATTATGGGAAAGAGTTCGAGAAGGAGCAAGTCCCTGGTCAAACCCCTTCCTTCCCATTCCTCTGGCCAATGACCAACGCACCAGGAACCATCAAGGTAGCAACCAAATCCCGTGGCGCCTGCCGCATCGGTGAACAGCTGCAGCTGCAAATTGTCCGCGGGTGGAGGCAACCACAGCCGGACACCATTAAAATCCTGCAGAAACGAGACCCAGACAGAGAGGTCCCGCTTAATCTCTGAGGACAAACGGAGTAAATGTCTCGGCTTAGTGACTCCAGCCGTGGCCCTTTCTAGCTTGCGCGAAAAAACTCTGCCCATAGGAATGACCCTACAGGCAAAGTTCAACAGGCCCAGGAGAGATTGCGCCTGCCGCAGGGTAATTTTATTGGAAGCCGTGCACTCCTCTATGGCATTACGCAATTTGTGAACCTTATTGAGGGGAAGGCGACAGGCGCCCGCCGAGGTATCGATCTTGATACCCAGGAATGACAAGCAAGAGGCAGGGCCCTCAGTTTTGTCCGCAGCAACTGGGACTCCAAAATGAAAAAACAGCGCTTGCAAAGAAAACAACAAATAACTACATCTATCTGAACCAGAAGGGCCGACACACAAGAAGTCATCGAGATAGTGGGCTATCCCATGACCTCCGCAAGAAAATTCCACGCACCAGTGCAAGAAGGTGCTAAATCGCTCAAAATATGCGCATGACACCGAACATCCCATAGGCAAGCACTTGTCTATGTAATATTCGCCGTCCAAGCGAAATCCCATAAACCGGAATGACTCTGGGTGTAAGGGAAGCAGACGAAAAGCCGATTCAACATCTATCTTAGCCATCAGCGCGCCTGGACCATAAAACCTAACTACGTTCAAAGCATCGTCAAACGACTGGTACACCACCGAGGAAACCTCAACTGGTATGGCATCATTTACTGATGAGCCTGGCGGATAAGACAGATGTTGAATAAGCCTGTACTTTCCTGGAATCCTCTTGGGGACCACTCCCACCGGGGAAATCACAAGATCCCTTATGGGAGGTTCTGCAAAAGGCCCTGCCATGCGTCCTAAGGTAACCTCGCTAGCCACTTTCTCCCTAAGAATGTGAGGCAACTCGAACGCAGATTTCAAATTCCTAGGCGAACCTGTGTCAACCTCTCTGCAAATAGGTAACTGGAAACCAAAGCTGAAACCTTTAAACAAAAATTCCGCGTCCCGGAGAACAGGGTACCAACGCAACCATTTTGCCATTGCGGCGACGCAGACGGGGGATGAAGCTTTACTTAGAACCAGCACCTTTTGGCGGCTGAGCAGGCTGTTGCTGAGCACCCGCCTTGAAGCACTTGGCAACTGGATGGCTGCCACTACATCGCAAGCAGAGGTGACGAAAACGACATTTTCGACCCTGCGTACAAGTGGAATTATTAAAAGCGAAACATTTTCCACTGGTCGCCTGCTGCTGGCCCTGACGACCTGAACTAGCTGATTTATTCACATTGAACGCTTCAAACGCAGGACGCAAAGGCTGCGTGACCTCGAGCCAAACCTCTACATCCTTCCAGCCTAGATCCATCACCCGTCTGCCGTCCTGCTTGCGACGGAATTCTTCGTCGTACGCTTGCCAAGCCATGCCCCTGGAGGACAACTGCATGCTATGAACTAAATGGAGGTACCTAATGACGTTCAGGTGCTCCTCTGGGCGCGTCTCCAAATAACAAGCCGAAAAAATGCAAAAACCGGCCAACCAATTATTGTAAGATTTGAAAGCTTCCAAACCTATACCACCCTTTGCCCTAGCCGCCTTAAACGCCTTCTTAGCTTTTTCCGTAAGTGCAAAAATATCCACATAGTCACCTTTGCGGATCTTACTGCGGCAAGTCGTTCTTAAACCTCGCAATACAGCGGTGTTGTCACAATGTACCCCTGCAGAACCTTCTAAACCCTTCTCTATTGGCTTGTGCTTATGGGTGCTATGCTTACGCCTTGAGCGACGCTTTGCCTCCAATTTTGCATATTTAGCTGCTCTCTTGCGCGCTCTGCCCGCGCTGTCCGCGTTAGATATAGAGGAAGCAAAAGAAGACGTCAAGGAACTAGAGTCTGAGAAAGACCCACCTGAACCCTCCGATGTCATGGTATCAGAGGAAAATCCAGACGGCCCCTCCCCGACATCCTCGTCAACCAGCTCTCCTTCTTCGACCACGTCATCTGAAAAAGAAGGAAAAACACCGGCCGCCACCTCTGCGGCAGGCAACCTAGCATCCATATTGCCACGCCTCGAGTCTTGAGTGAACGGAACTGAGGGCGCACTAGTGCCCACACTATGCTGGGCCAAGCTAGGGGCAATGGCTCTCAATGCTTGCGCCAGCTGCTCTACCTCTGACCCCCCCTGCGCCCCTACAGGATTGACGTTAGCAGGCGCGACGGTTTGAGTAGGCAACGAGCCTGCCGGCGGAGCTGCCAAAAATGGGGCAAGCACAGCCGCCAGGGTTGACAAAGCAGATGCGATGGCTGAGGGGTCTGGCTGCGCAGCAAAAGGGGATTGCACCCTATTACTGGTACTAGAATTCTGAGCCCCAGCCCTGGGAACATGAGCAGGGGACAGACTGGATGTGGAATGGCTGTAATGGCTAAGCCCCGCCCCCCGCTCACTAACATGGCGGGCACCCCGCCGTGAGCGGGGAACGGGAAGGACCATGGGGACACTAGCATGGCCTTGGCTGCTCCTAGATGGGGCTCTATGGCCCCGCCGGGACCTCCGCCTTTTAGCGGAGGCTGTGACCTGGCCGCCGGATGGGAGAGCGCACCCGCGTGTAGGTGTCGCGGCGCGCTCCCGCCCGCTACCAGCCGCAGTGATCGCGGGAGCTCCGGCCGCGCCCGGAGTCAGCAGAGCCGAGCGCCGGCCTGAACCCCGCGCCTGCATAGCAGCATCGCCGGAGGCACCACCCGCCGCACACACGGCAGGGGCCACCCCGCGACGCCCAGCATGATTGGCGCCTGAGACAGGATCCGCCGCATCCGCGACGGAGGCTGCTCCTCCACGCCTGCGCAGGCCCCGCTCCGTAGCGGCGCCTGGAGAAGCACCCGCCGCGACCGCAGCAGGGGCCGCCCCACGCCGCTGGCGTGAGCCAGTATTCAGGTCAGTCTGGAGGAAGCGGGCAGGGGGGGGCGCAGAGCGGCGGGGACGGGGCATGGCTAATGACAAAAGCGAGGGTGGACAGGGCCAGGTAAAGAAACAATAATGTGCTGCAATTTATTTATCTAGAGCCAGGAAAGTGAGGGAAAGCAAAGTGTTAAATGTAGAAAATAGGGGCAGGGATAAGAAGGGAAGAGAATCTAGTGATGAAAATAAAAAAGAAAAGAATTAACAGACCAATGTAAGGTACAGACTATCACTGACCAACTCTGACACTGACCACAATCTGGAACAACAATCTGGAACCAAGAGGCTTTGGCCCTCACTTCTAGCCCCTTATATAATGTCTCTATTGAAAACCCGCCCCTGCTAACGATAGGCTAACTCTAAACAGTAATTTGCATACATGCCGGCCCCCATCCTAGAGGTTTAACACACCTCTTTTCTTATGCAATCTTTCGGTTTCACAACTGATAAATCAAAGTGGTCACTCACAAAAAAAACACACAGTGATAATCGCAAATACAACACATACCAAACAAAAACAAACCAAAAACAACAAATCAAGAACTGGTTGACGAAGGACCATGTCAACATGATTCCACAAACATGGCGTTGCGATATGGGTTCCATAATATATTCCCAAAATGTCCAGATCCAGGTTTGGTAAGGGTAGCAGGAAGTAGTGAGCGTTGGAGTGCCAAAGATTATGTGAAAAAACAGAAGATGGTGAAAAAAAAATAATTAGAGGTTCGCAAACAAACCCAAACACATTAGGTATAAACACTGTTGTTTTGTAAAAACTTACCTAAAAAATCTGGCCACCACATCATCGCGTATGGCCCCCCCACATACTGACCTCCGACCAACCTCGGGGGGGCCATCCTCAGGTAAGGCATCCTCTGGCTGCATTGGGACACCACTCCTTATGGCGATGTTGTGAAATATCCCACACAGGACCACAATTTTCGACACCATATCCGGCAAATACATGAGCTCGCCACCAGAGCAGTGGAGGCATCGGAATCGGCCTTTTAAAAGGCCGATACAGCACTCCACCACTTGCCTGGTGGCTGTAAGTGCGGAATTATACGCACTTTGTGGGCCTGGTGTGGGAGCCAAATAAGGAGTGAGCAGCCAGGACATGCAAGGATATCCACTGTCTCCTGTGAAAAAGAAGAGACAACATCAGGAACACTGTGTATCAAGCTTAACATTGTTATGTACTAAAGGTCTCCACTTACCCAGGAGCCACGCATCACCAGCTTGTAGGTTGTTTAATTTGTGCCATATCCCTGATTGCCGGATGACGAAGGAGTCATGTGCACTTCCGGGTAATTTAGCATTCAGGGACAGGATCTGGAGGGAGGCATCACATACCACCATTACATTCAGGGAGTGATAGTGTTTCCTGTTTCGAAATATGGCCTCCAGCCGTGCTGGAGGCTGAAGTGGTATGTGAGTACCATCCACAACCCCTATGATGTGTGGGAAGCCAGCTATTTGGTAAAAATTGGCCTTGGCCACACAGGGCACCCATATCCAAAGGCATTTGAATAAAATGATGGAGGTGCTTGAAAAGTGCCTCCATCACTGCCCTCAGGATCCGGGAAATGGAGGATTGGGAGATGCCCGCCACTATTCCCACCGTTGTTTGAAATGATCCTGAGGCACAGAAATGTAACACCGCCATAAATTGCGTAAGTGGTGGTATTGCTGTTGGACTGTCAATTTGTCGCTCAAGATCACTTTCTATTAATGAGAGAGTGTCTATGATGATTTTGGGAGGTAGATGGTAGCGTCTTAAAACCTCATCATCGGGCATTCCAAAAAGGGTGACACGTGTTCGAAATATCTGGGGCCTTGCATGCCTACGATGCCTACGCCTGGGACGAGATTGAGGTTGGTCGGCTTCCGGGAGCAT
Source organism: Taudactylus pleione (assembly GCA_031769625.1). NCBI lineage: Eukaryota > Metazoa > Chordata > Amphibia > Anura > Myobatrachidae > Taudactylus > Taudactylus pleione. The sequence goes on from JAUIMM010000026.1 coordinate 2,741,343, forward strand.
GGCCAGAACAATCCGCCCCAGATCTACCTGAAATTCAAAGATTTCAATGTAAGGCTTTTGACCCACCCCAAAAGTCTATTAAAACAACTTAGCTTGATGATACCATCCATTGCTGCTTACATGCCGGGGTATTGTCATGATACGTCCAAACTGAAATTAAACACAAAAATTATTTCACTCTGTGCATTTTTGTTTCTAAATTTTGTTTCTAAATTTTGTGCTACACCAAACTTAAAATATGCGAAACACACATTTTGCAAAACAGCAAAACGACATTTCACACAGTACATCAAAATGGGTTGAAATGTTTGCACAAAAAGCGAAAGGGAAACCTCAAAAAAGATAAAATGATTATTAAGCATTTAAAAATGCGCTAATTAGTTCGCAAATACAACTCACAAGAGTAAGTAGTAAAAATGCGCTAATTAGTTCGCAATTACAACTCACAAGAGTAAGTAGTAAAAATGCGCTAATTAGTTCGCAAATACAACTCACAAGAGTAAGATTTAAAAATGCGCTAATTAGTTCGCAAATACAAGTCTCAAGAGTAAGTAGTAAAACTGCGCTAATTAGTTCGCAAATACAAGTCACAAGAGTAAGTAGTAAAACTGCGCTAATTAGTTCGCAAATACAAGATAAAAAATGGACTTACCAAGAGCAAATATATAAGAGTCCAAATCAAAAGGTCTTTTGGTTCGAAAATAATCAAAAACTAAAATAGAAGAAATTATGGATCCAAAATTTAACAAAAAGAAGAAACACAATGAAACAACAATTGATCAAAAGTTAGACTTCCCAAAACTTACAAAATCAAGAAACGAGGTCCCAAAAATCAAAACCAACAAAGAGAACGGAAAATAAAAACGCAAATCTAACCAACAAAAGAATCTCCAACCGCCAACTCCTTTATACGCAATCAATAAACTCCAGCCAAGGTAACCTCCAACAATCCAAAAACGCCACCTCGACTAGAGACACACCAAGCCATAAATAGTGTTTCGTTTCCCGCACAAATTAAGGAGGGATCATAGGGACGCACAATCAATGATGCGGCCGCAAAATAAGGACGCATGTATAAATACGTCACGAAAACACATTAAAATTCTGGTGTATTTCTTGTTTGGACCTCAGACATGGCGACAGACCAGGGAAACAATGCCCAAGAGTCAGGCGGTAAGTCTTTCATGCATTTTGTATCAATGATTAATTTGAAACATAAGATTGGGCAAGTTGTGATTTTGTGAATTCTGAAAATTTACACAAATAGGTGAGGAGGATGACATGGAAGAGGCTGCTGGGCCCAGTATTCCGGCCAAAGCGGCCAAAAAAAAAAGGCAGCCACATTTCACAAGAAAGGAGATGGAGGTTTTGATCCAGAAGTGTGTGGACATCCTGCCACAGGCAGACAGGAGTATGAGTCTAAGCCAGAAGTGGAGAATGTGGGAAGAGGTAGCCGTTGCTGTCAATAGGGTGGGTGATTATGTCCGTCTAGCCCGGGATGTCAAACGGCGGTAAGTAAACCCTTGCCCCCCCTAAAAACAAACCCCATTTTAAACCAAAGGATAATGGCTTCCATTTTTTCCCACAGATGGGGCGACTTCAAATATCGCCTAAAGCAAAAACTCGCGGACAGGGCTAGGCATGCAAGGGGGACAGGTGGGGGTCCCACCCCTGTGTCATTGGAGTTGACGGATTTAGAAGAGCTGGCACAGGGGTGTGTGCAGCCTGTGGAGGTGTTTGGCGTGTCCAACATGGATACGGACATGCCAGACTTTGCGGCTCCTCATGTTGTCCCAGGTAAATCTTGGGATGTCATCAACTCTGAAATGTTATTGTGCCAATATGTAGATTCTAATGTGTGGCTTTTCTCTTTTATCCTAACAGACACAGGCGGATGAGTCTGCTCCAGAGGGGAGCCTTGGCCGCCGAATTTCTGCTGGCTCTGCAGGGGAGGAACCAGTACATCCGGCTGAGGACCCTGCAGAAGCCAGTCCAGGGCAATCCCCCTCGCAGGCAGTGGCCCTCCTCACAGAACTCAATTTCAAATCGGATTCCCATACGGAGATTCTGCAGAGGATGGACGCCAGTCTGATACGGGTGGCTGAGGCCCTGGAGCAAAATGCTGCGGCCAACGTGACCATTGGTCAGGCCCTGGCAGAAAATACCAGGGCCAACATCCGCATCGCCAATGCCCTGGAGCAGCTCGTTCGCCAGCACATGGTGGAGCCGACCTCCCTTCCTGCCGGAACATCAGGATCCTCCACCTCTGGCACAACATCAGCCAATCCTCCAAATGTGCCTAGCCCTGTGCCTAGTCCAGAGGCCACAACATCTGCCTCTGGACAGGCCAGCCCGATGACATCCCGGACCCGGTCTGGCGCCCTCCCTCCCCCATCCAAACGGGTGAAAAAACGGTGACAGCAATGGTGACTTTTCCCACAATCCTTCTGTGCTTGGCTCATATTCCTTTCTGGTCAAAACTTCCCTCTCCTTTCTTGTGAAATGTTTTTATTTTTTTGTTGTATGTTTATGTCAACAGTTATGTTGGGCCAATTTGTTTGATTTTGGAACATATCTTTGGGCAAAAAAGATGTCCTCAATATTTTTTAATTTTGTTTTTTTGTTTGAGCATTAAATTTAAAAAAAAAAAATGACATTGTATTGTGAAATTATTGTACAAATGGGTTACATTTAATCCTGGACCAAAAGGCAAAAACTCGGCCAAAAAAAAAAAAAAATGGGCTCTTTAAGGAACGTTTAAAAATTCATATAACGAGGCAAATTCAAGAGGCACAAATAAAATGGTGCGAAACTTAAAACATGATGACATTATTGTTACAATAGGCCCTAACCACCAAATTGAGGGCAAAATAAACCCCCACAAATGTACGCAAATTGATTGCGTCATCCTGACATTAGCAGCTCTGAGTTCCACCTGCGTACGGTTTTGTGCTATCCCAAAAAACTGATTTCAAAACACATACCAAGCCGGTTCTCAATCCAACACTAATTGCTTTTCTGCCCTCCCGCGATTAATCGCAACAACATCGTGGAGTCCCGGGACGGAGGAGAAGGCCATCGCCAATGTGGTCGAGTAATCCAGACCCTAAGCTGTGCGAGCATTTTGAAGGGAAAGAGGATCATACAGTGACGTATGAGTCGGTCCGAACACATTTTACGCTCGCATCTGCTAATGTATGTACGCCCCAAAAACGTCTCGCCACGCCTGCGTTTTTCCATCTCCACCCCCGTCAACACCCTAAAACGCCCTGTTCTGTCAATCACATTTAACATGTCACTTCCTGTACGCTATTTTAGGAACGAGTCCAAAAATACTCGCAATCTGCCGTACGCACATGCGCAGTGTTACACTGACGCATGCGTGGTTAGTCAACATCGGAACGCAACGAGTGTACTGTTGTTAACGAGCGGCTCTGAATGAGGGCCTATGTGTATAATGGGCACTACTGTGTGTCATATGAATAAGGGACTATACTATAAGGTGTAATTGTGAATCGGGTTGTGCAACTGTGTGGCCTAATTTGAATTGGGGGTACTATTGTGTGACTGCGCCCCTTTCTTGTGAGACCACGCCCCTTTTTGTGCAGTGCGCCTCTGTCCCTTTATAGAAAAATGGGAGGGGCATCAGCCCTGGAACCATTAATATGGTAATATAAGAAACCCTAGAAACTACTGTAGTACTTACTTTTATTTTCAAAATATAAAATGCTTGGCTGTCAGTGTTCTCCCCACACTTTATTTGTCGGGCGTTCCCCCCCCCCCCGGTAAAAATCCCCCACCGCCTGGCAGTTGAGCTGCACTGAGAACCAGCGGCGGTGCAGCCGGTGCATTGCACCGGGGCCCGCACCCGCCGCTAGTGTCCCCAGGGCCCCACAAATGTAGGGCAGGCCGCAGTGAGTAGCGGTCTGCCCTACACAGAAACAAACACACAGCCACCAGCGGCAGCTGTGTGTTTGTCATTGCAGCGCAGCCAGCCAATGAGAGTCATACAGACTCTGATTGGCTGCTGCGGCCACGGAGGGAGCCGGCTGGAGCTCACTCATGAGCTCCCATTCCGGCTCCCCCCGCAGTGGTTGATGGGAGAGACATCATGACGTCTCTCCCATAGTGAAGAGCGGGCCGGGAACAGCGGACAGCGGCGGTCGTCGGCTGGAACGGGGATCAGGTAAGTTGTCTATTTTTTTTTCTTTTGTGAGTATGCGTTACTGTATAAAGGGGGCTGCTACTGGGGGCACTGTATAATGGGACTCCTACTGGGGGCACTGTATAATGGGACTCCTACTGGGGGCACTGTATAATGGGGCTGCTACAGGGGGCACTGTATAATGGGGCTGCTAATGGGGGCACTGTATAATGGGGCTGCTAATGGGGGCACTATATAGGGGGCTGCTAATGGGGGCACTGTATAGGGGGGCTGCTACTGGGGACACTGTATAGGGTGCTGCTACAGGGGGCACTGCATAAGGGGCCAGTCTGGGGGCACTATTTAAGCCTGGGGGCACTACATAAGGTACCAATCTGGGGTCACTACATAGGATCACTACTTCAGCCTGGGGGCACTGCATAAGGGCAAAGCTAAACTAGAAGGGGGCACTGTATAAAGGGTACAAATACAGGGGGCACTCCATAATGGGCACTTTTGAGAGCCAGTGGGGGAGCAGCCTGAGACCTGTCGGGCTGGATTGGTAAGGGAAATACCCCTTTTCCCGGTGCGCATATAATTGCGAAGGTCCCCACCCGGCTACTTTTTGATGCCACCCGGCTGGAATCTTGAAAATTTCTGGGGAGAACACTGGCTCTGATCTTGTGCTTTGGCCAGGCATGCCCGTCTAAGTGAGGCAAATGTGTGTGATAACTCGCTGATGGTCATCTCTGATGCAACGGATGGTGACGCCAGTACTGAATCAGTAATTGCCACCCTATTATACTATCAACCAAGCCCCACCGTCGCCATCGGGGCCTAGCACTATAGTGTAGAGTCAGGGCAAAGGTAACTTGTGGGCTTGGACTACGCCGCTTTTATTGTCCAGGGCCCTGGTTAAGCTATAGCACGATATATGGTTAAATGAAGCCCTGGACAACATCATTGGATAAGATGTCCCTATGACCCCACCAGACAGTGTCCTTCTGTATAGGCTTTCAGAGTTCCACTTCACAAACGCCACTTCCTCATTACCTCTCCTAAACAATGCCTGACTGTCAGTCACACTGCGGGTAAATAGTCGCTGCGACTGAGGACGGTAATGTACCTTGACGCATGCAAGCACAGTTAGATGCATGCACAGTTTACCAATAATCGCTCAACTGCCTAAGTATTGGCATTGCGCCCATCTCTGAATCTGGCCCTGTGCACGGTTGGTGGCTTTGAAGGCATGGCCTGCTGACAATGGGAGTGTGGCTATACCCGGAGGGATATTACCAGCTATTGGAATCTGTGCTTGATGAATAAGATCCATAATGTATAAACAATGATTCAGCTGCTCAACAAAAACTACTAAAATCAGAAGCCTGTTCTTACCTTCACCTTACCTATCACCCTGGGGCTCAGTGATCACCCTGGGGCTCAGTGATCACCCTGGGGCTCAGTGATCTTCCTGGGGCTCAGTGATCACCCTGGGGCTCAGTGATCATCCCGGGGCCCAGTGGGAATCGGTATGTATGACCGCTGGACGTGAGGCCGGTAGTTGAAATCCCAACGCCGGCAGCACGATGAGTGAAGATCCCGATAGTGGAGGTAAGTAGTGACGATATTAAAATAAACCTCTATATACCCCTGCCTGTACCTTCTAAAATCCTTCCTATAAACCTCTAAGGATGACGCTAATTTGCGTACGCAGTCATACAATAAATAGAGACTCCAGACTCAGAACATGTGGTTCCGAAGCACAAAGTATTCAAGTAAAAGTACAGTCAGTTACACGCTATGATCTGTGTACAATTTAGCACAAAGGAATTATACAGACCCAAGTACAGTATACATACGCAGCGCCTCTGGACCAGATCCCGGCATTCAGAAAGAAAACCTCCGTCAATCAGCATTCAGGAAGAATACTACAGACCCAGTGTTTGAGCACACATGTTTATACCCCCCCAGAATAGACAGGACAATAGAGAAGTTTTTTGCTTATGCCATTGGTTCCCAGGGGAGAAGCATATGTTACAGTGCATTTAATAGGCTGGTTCAAATAGACTCGCCCAGCCTCTAACAACTGAGGGTCTTTTCCCTCCCGCCTCCCCATGCTGCATCTTAACAGTTGTTCATAAAATATACATTTTGTTGCTTGTAGTTTCTGCGGTCCATAAGTTGAGAATGCATGATGCGATCTCCACACCGATAGTACCGGAATTCTGTTGAAAGAGTACGCATCAGTTCGAAACCAAACACGGCTTTCTTAGCATGCATAAAACCTTAGTTATCAAATATCTTTATTTCTCAGCATTTAAACTAACTGAACCAACTTAAATCATATACTTTAAAGCTTATTAAACCTTATGTGTGAATATGTAATGTGTGAGTATTCGGCGTTTGATATAAAGACGTATTAATGTGTGTATGAGGAAGGGTGCACTTAACTCTCACTAAGTGAACATCTTAGCAGTGTGACATGCTGAGCCAGATAGTTCCACATGCCCACTCTGTCAGCAGTCCCCCCCACCTGTCCCAGGCTTCAAAAGAAAAACTCTTTATTCTCCCAGTCTCTTGTGTGAAATGCAAATAGCCCAGCTACAAGAGACAGACCTAAGATGACACTCTAGTCTTTGAAATCATGTCATTGCAGGAAGCCTGCTAATGTAAGGTGTGTATTCTAGCCGGACCACCTGGAGTGAGAGCAGACGTTATTCCAGGAAGCTTATCTACACAGGCTAGTTGTCACTTGGCCATTTGCTCTATTCAGCTAATGCAATTTTGGCATACTGTGAAGCCATTTCTGAAATATATATCCTTTATAATACGTAAAGTAATGAAATAGGCTTTTGGTGAATCGCCGTAACCTATGGCGATGGTCACAGATGCATTCGCATGATGCTAATAGTATTATCGCCACATGTACTAAAGTGTGAGTTTATCTAAAATGGCGCTTAGGCGGCCATTTCGCAAAATGGCGTCTTGTGGCCAGTCGCAAGATGGTGTCGCTGCGATTCAATTTTAAACTGATCTTGTCTCAGCCAATAATCCAGTTTTGACAGTAGGCTATCCCTACCCCTTCCCCCCCTAACGTCCCTTAGGGGTGCCCAACCCTCACCCCCCCTTAGTGCCTAACCCTATCATCCCCCCAGGGGTGCCTAACCCTAGCCCCCCCTTCACATTAGCTTAACCCTCCTGGGGGGGTGAAGAGTCTGCGCGCCTGCTGGATCTAATTAGATCCAGTGAGCGGCAGGCAGACCAGGTAAGTACTGCACAGGGGAGAGGGCACCAGCACTGGGGGCACAGCATAATGGCCACTACTAGGGGCATTAGTGCGGGAACAGCATAAGGGGCATTACTGGGGGCACTGCATAAAGGGCACTACTGGGGGCACTGCATAAGGGGCAGATCTGGGGGCACTGCATAAAGGGCACTATAAGGGGCACTACTGTGAGCAATGCATAAGGGGCTCTAATACAGGGCATTGCATAATGTTCACAACTATGGGTATTGCATAAGGGGCTCTAATACAGAGGGCATTTCATAATGGGCACAACTAGAGGGGTATTGCATAAGAGGCTTTAATACAGAGGGCATTGCATAATAGGCTCAAATACAGGGGGCATTGCATAATGGGCACTACTACAGTGGACATTGCATTAGGGGCACTACTAAAGTGGTCATTGTATAAGGGGCACTACTGTGGGCATTGTGTATAAGGGGCACTACTGTGTGTCGTAACGTAAGGGACACTACTATGTGGTGTAATGTGAATAAGATTGTGATGCTATGTGGAGTAATTTGAATTGGGGATAATATGTGTGATTTCGCCAGGACAGACCCCACGCCCCTTTTTTGCATGCCACATCCCCTTTTTCGGTTCGGAAGATCATGAAACGTTATCCGTTTTAAAAGTAGATCACCTAGTCCAAAAGTCTGACCACCTCTGCATTAGAAGGTATTTGGTGATCAGTTACATACATTAGGGGGTACTTGGTGATTGGTTACATACATTAGGGGGTACTTGGTTATTAGTTACATACATTAGGGGGTACTTGGTGATCACTTACAGACATTAGGGGTTACTTGGTGATTAGTTACAGACATTAGTGGGTTCTTGGTGATTAGTTACATACATTAGGGGGTACTTGGTGATTAGTTACATACATTAGGGGGTACTTGGTGATCACTTACAGACATTAGGGGTTACTTGGTGATTTCCCGGTGCGCATATAATTGCGAAGGCCCCCACCCGGCTACTTTTTGATGCCACCCGGCTGGAATCTTGAAAATTTCTGGGGAGAACACTGGCTCTGATCTTGTGCTTTGGCCAGGCATGCCCGTCTAAGTGAGGCAAATGTGTGTGATAACTCGCTGATGGTCATCTCTGATGCAACGGATGGCGACGCCAGTACTGAATCAGTAATTGCCACCCTATTATACTATCATCCAAGCCCCACCGTCGCCATCGGGGCCTAGCACTATAGTGTAGAGTCAGGGCAAAGGTAACTTGTGGGCTTGGACTACGCCGCTTTTATTGTCCAGGGCCCTGGTTAAGCTATAGCACGATATATGGTTAAATGAAGCCCTGGACAACATCATTGGATAAGATGTCCCTATGACCCCACCAGACAGTGTCCTTCTGTATAGGCTTTCAGAGTTCCACTTCACAAACGCCACTTCCTCATTACCTCTCCTAAACAATGCCTGACTGTCAGTCACACTGCGGGTAAATAGTCGCTGCGACTGAGGTCGGTAATGTACCTTGACGCATGCAAGCACAGTTAGATGCATGCACAGTTTACCAATAATCGCTCAACTGCCTAAGTATTGGCATTGCGCCCATCTCTGAATCTGGCCCTGTGCACGGTTGGTGGCTTTGAAGGCATGGCCTGCTGACAATGGGAGTGTGGCTATACCCGGAGGGATATTACCAGCTATTGGAATCTGTGCTTGATGAATAGGATCCATAATGTATAAACAATGATTCAGCTGCTCAACAAAAACTACTAAATCAGAAGCCTGTTCTTACCTTCACCTTACCTATCACCCTGGGGCTCAGTGATCACCCTGGGGCTCAGTGATCACCCTGGGGCTCAGTGATCACCCTGGGGCTCAGTGATCTTCCTGGGGCTCAGTGATCACCCTGGGGCTCAGTGATCATCCCGGGGCCCAGTGGGAATCGGTATGTATGACCGCTGGACGTGAGGCCGGTAGTTGAAATCCCAACGCCGGCAGCACGATGAGTGAAGATCCCGATAGTGGAGGTAAGTAGTGACGATATTAAAATAAACCTCTATATACCCCTGCCTGTACCTTCTAAAATCCTTCCTATAAACCTCTAAGGATGACGCTAATTTGCGTACGCAGTCATACAATAAATAGAGACTCCAGACTCAGAACATGTGGTTCCGAAGCACAAAGTATTCAAGTAAAAGTACAGTCAGTTACACGCTATGATCTGTGTACAATTTAGCACAAAGGAATTATACAGACCCAAGTACAGTATACATACGCAGCGCCTCTGGACCAGATCCCGGCATTCAGAAAGAAAACCTCCGTCAATCAGCATTCAGGAAGAATACTAAAGACCCAGTGTTTGAGCACACATGTTTATACCCCCCCAGAATAGACAGGACAATAGAGAAGTTTTTTGCTTATGCCATTGGTTCCCAGGGGAGAAGCATATGTTACAGTGCATTTAATAGGCTGGTTCAAATAGACTCGCCCAGCCTCTAACAACTGAGGGTCTTTTCCCTCCCGCCTCCCCATGCTGCATCTTAACAGTTGTTCATAAAATATACATTTTGTTGCTTGTAGTTTCTGCGGTCCATAAGTTGAGAATGCATGATGCGATCTCCACACCGATAGTACCGGAATTCTGTTGAAAGAGTACGCATCAGTTCGAAACCAAACACGGCTTTCTTAGCATGCATAAAACCTTAGTTATCAAATATCTTTATTTCTCAGCATTTAAACTAACTGAACCAACTTAAATCATATACTTTAAAGCTTATTAAACCTTATGTGTGAATATGTAATGTGTGAGTATTCGGCGTTTGATATAAAGACGTATTAATGTGTGTATGAGGAAGGGTGCACTTAACTCTCACTAAGTGAACATCTTAGCAGTGTGACATGCTGAGCCAGATAGTTCCACATGCCCACTCTGTCAGCAGTCCCCCCCACCTGTCCCAGGCTTCAAAAGAAAAACTCTTTATTCTCCCAGTCTCTTGTGTGAAATGCAAATAGCCCAGCTACAAGAGACAGACCTAAGATGACACTCTAGTCTTTGAAATCATGTCATTGCAGGAAGCCTGCTAATGTAAGGTGTGTATTCTAGCCGGACCACCTGGAGTGAGAGCAGACGTTATTCCAGGAAGCTTATCTACACAGGCTAGTTGTCACTTGGCCATTTGCTCTATTCAGCTAATGCAATTTTGGCATACTGTAAAGCCATTTCTGAAATATATATCCTTTATAATACGTAAAGTAATGAAATAGGCTTTTGGTGAATCGCCGTAACCTATGGCGATGGTCACAGATGCATTCGCATGATGCTAATAGTATTATCGCCACATGTACTAAAGTGTGAGTTTATCTAAAATGGCGCTTAGGCGGCCATTTCGCAAAATGGCGTCTTGTGGCCAGTCGCAAGATGGTGTCGCTGCGATTCAATTTTAAACTGATCTTGTCTCAGCCAATAATCCAGTTTTGACAGTAGGCTATCCCTACCCCTTCCCCCCCTAACGTCCCTTAGGGGTGCCCAACCCTCACCCCCCCTTAGTGCCTAACCCTATCATCCCCCCAGGGGTGCCTAACCCTAGCCCCCCCTTCACATTAGCTTAACCCTCCTGGGGGGGTGAAGAGTCTGCACGCCTGCTGGATCTAATTAGATCCAGTCAGTGGCAGGCAGACCAGGTAAGTACTGCACAGGGGAGAGGGCACCAGCACTGGGGGCACAGCATAATGGCCACTACTAGGGGCATTAGTGTGGGAACAGCATAAGGGGCATTACTGGGGTCACTGCATAAAGGGCACTACTGGGGGCACTGCATAAGGGGCAGATCTGGGGGCACTGCATAAAGGGCACTATAAGGGGCACTACTGTGAGCAATGCATAAGGGGCTCTAATACAGGGCATTGCATAATGTTCACAACTATGGGTATTGCATAAGGGGCTCTAATACAGAGGGCATTTCATAATGGGCACAACTAGAGGGGTATTGCATAAGAGGCTTTAATACAGAGGGCATTGCATAATAGGCTCAAATACAGGGGGCATTGCATAATGGGCACTACTACAGTGGACATTGCATTAGGGGCACTACTAAAGTGGTCATTGTATAAGGGGCACTACTGTGGGCATTGTGTATAAGGGGCACTACTGTGTGTCGTAACGTAAGGGACACTACTATGTGGTGTAATGTGAATAAGATTGTGATGCTATGTGGAGTAATTTGAATTGGGGATAATATGTGTGATTTCGCCAGGACAGACCCCACGCCCCTTTTTTGCATGCCACATCCCCTTTTTCGGTTCGGAAGATCATGAAACGTTATCCGTTTTAAAAGTAGATCACCTAGTCCAAAAGTCTGACCACCTCTGCATTAGAAGGTATTTGGTGATCAGTTACATACATTAGGGGGTACTTGGTGATTGGTTACATACATTAGGGGGTACTTGGTTATTAGTTACATACATTAGGGGGTACTTGGTGATCACTTACAGACATTAGGGGTTACTTGGTGATTAGTTACAGACATTAGTGGGTTCTTGGTGATTAGTTACATACATTAGGGGGTACTTGGTGATTAGTTACATACATTAGGGGGTACTTGGTGATCACTTACAGACATTAGGGGTTACTTGGTGATTTCCCGGTGCGCATATAATTGCGAAGGCCCCCACCTGGCTACTTTTTGATGCCACCCGGCTGGAATCTTGAAAATTTCTGGGGAGAACACTGGCTCTGATCTTGTGCTTTGGCCAGGCATGCCCGTCTAAGTGAGGCAAATGTGTGTGATAACTCGCTGATGGTCATCTCTGATGCAACGGATGGCGACGCCAGTACTGAATCAGTAATTGCCACCCTATTATACTATCATCCAAGCCCCACCGTCGCCATCGGGGCCTAGCACTATAGTGTAGAGTCAGGGCAAAGGTAACTTGTGGGCTTGGACTACGCCGCTTTTATTGTCCAGGGCCCTGGTTAAGCTATAGCACGATATATGGTTAAATGAAGCCCTGGACAACATCATTGGATAAGATGTCCCTATGACCCCACCAGACAGTGTCCTTCTGTATAGGCTTTCAGAGTTCCACTTCACAAACGCCACTTCCTCATTACCTCTCCTAAACAATGCCTGACTGTCAGTCACACTGCGGGTAAATAGTCGCTGCGACTGAGGACGGTAATGTACCTTGACGCATGCAAGCACAGTTAGATGCATGCACAGTTTACCAATAATCGCTCAACTGCCTAAGTATTGGCATTGCGCCCATCTCTGAATCTGGCCCTGTGCACGGTTGGTGGCTTTGAAGGCATGGCCTGCTGACAATGGGAGTGTGGCTATACCCGGAGGGATATTACCAGCTATTGGAATCTGTGCTTGATGAATAGGATCCATAATGTATAAACAATGATTCAGCTGCTCAACAAAAACTACTAAAATCAGAAGCCTGTTCTTACCTTCACCTTACCTATCACCCTGGGGCTCAGTGATCACCCTGGGGCTCAGTGATCACCCTGGGGCTCAGTGATCACCCTGGGGCTCAGTGATCTTCCTGGGGCTCAGTGATCACCCTGGGGCTCAGTGATCATCCCGGGGCCCAGTGGGAATCGGTATGTATGACCGCTGGACGTGAGGCCGGTAGTTGAAATCCCAACGCCGGCAGCACGATGAGTGAAGATCCCGATAGTGGAGGTAAGTAGTGACGATATTAAAATAAACCTCTATATACCCCTGCCTGTACCTTCTAAAATCCTTCCTATAAACCTCTAAGGATGACGCTAATTTGCGTACGCAGTCATACAATAAATAGAGACTCCAGACTCAGAACATGTGGTTCCGAAGCACAAAGTATTCAAGTAAAAGTACAGTCAGTTACACGCTATGATCTGTGTACAATTTAGCGCAAAGGAATTATACAGACCCAAGTACAGTACACATACGCAGCGCCTCTGGACCAGATCCCGGCATTCAGAAAGAAAACCTCCGTCAATCAGCATTCAGGAAGAATACTAAAGACCCAGTGTTTGAGCACACATGTTTATACCCCCCCAGAATAGACAGGACAATAGAGAAGTTTTTTGCTTATGCCATTGGTTCCCAGGGGAGAAGCATATGTTACAGTGCATTTAATAGGCTGGTTCAAATAGACTCGCCCAGCCTCTAACAACTGAGGGTCTTTTCCCTCCCGCCTCCCCATGCTGCATCTTAACAGTTGTTCATAAAATATACATTTTGTTGCTTGTAGTTTCTGCGGTCCATAAGTTGAGAATGCATGATGCGATCTCCACACCGATAGTACCGGAATTCTGTTGAAAGAGTACGCATCAGTTCGAAACCAAACACGGCTTTCTTAGCATGCATAAAACCTTAGTTATCAAATATCTTTATTTCTCAGCATTTAAACTAACTGAACCAACTTAAATCATATACTTTAAAGCTTATTAAACCTTATGTGTGAATATGTAATGTGTGAGTATTCGGCGTTTGATATAAAGACGTATTAATGTGTGTATGAGGAAGGGTGCACTTAACTCTCACTAAGTGAACATCTTAGCAGTGTGACATGCTGAGCCAGATAGTTCCACATGCCCACTCTGTCAGCAGTCCCCCCCACCTGTCCCAGGCTTCAAAAGAAAAACTCTTTATTCTCCCAGTCTCTTGTGTGAAATGCAAATAGCCCAGCTACAAGAGACAGACCTAAGATGACACTCTAGTCTTTGAAATCATGTCATTGCAGGAAGCCTGCTAATGTAAGGTGTGTATTCTAGCCGGACCACCTGGAGTGAGAGCAGACGTTATTCCAGGAAGCTTATCTACACAGGCTAGTTGTCACTTGGCCATTTGCTCTATTCAGCTAATGCAATTTTGGCATACTGTAAAGCCATTTCTGAAATATATATCCTTTATAATACGTAAAGTAATGAAATAGGCTTTTGGTGAATCGCCGTAACCTATGGCGATGGTCACAGATGCATTCGCATGATGCTAATAGTATTATCGCCACATGTACTAAAGTGTGAGTTTATCTAAAATGGCGCTTAGGCGGCCATTTCGCAAAATGGCGTCTTGTGGCCAGTCGCAAGATGGTGTCGCTGCGATTCAATTTTAAACTGATCTTGTCTCAGCCAATAATCCAGTTTTGACAGTAGGCTATCCCTACCCCTTCCCCCCCTAATGTCCCTTAGGGGTGCCCAACCCTCACCCCCCCTTAGTGCCTAACCCTATCATCCCCCCAGGGGTGCCTAACCCTAGCCCCCCCTTCACATTAGCTTAACCCTCCTGGGGGGGTGAAGAGTCTGCGCGCCTGCTGGATCTAATTAGATCCAGTCAGCGGCAGGCAGACCAGGTAAGTACTGCACAGGGGAGAGGGCACCAGCACTGGGGGCACAGCATAATGGCCACTACTAGGGGCATTAGTGCGGGAACAGCATAAGGGGCATTACTGGGGTCACTGCATAAAGGGCACTACTGGGGGCACTGCATAAGGGGCAGATCTGGGGGCACTGCATAAAGGGCACTATAAGGGGCACTACTGTGAGCAATGCATAAGGGGCTCTAATACAGGGCATTGCATAATGTTCACAACTATGGGTATTGCATAAGGGGCTCTAATACAGAGGGCATTTCATAATGGGCACAACTAGAGGGGTATTGCATAAGAGGCTTTAATACAGAGGGCATTGCATAATAGGCTCAAATACAGGGGGCATTGCATAATGGGCACTACTACAGTGGACATTGCATTAGGGGCACTACTAAAGTGGTCATTGTATAAGGGGCACTACTGTGGGCATTGTGTATAAGGGGCACTACTGTGTGTCGTAACGTAAGGGACACTACTATGTGGTGTAATGTGAATAAGATTGTGATGCTATGTGGAGTAATTTGAATTGGGGATAATATGTGTGATTTCGCCAGGACAGACCCCACGCCCCTTTTTTGCATGCCACATCCCCTTTTTCGGTTCGGAAGATCATGAAACGTTATCCGTTTTAAAAGTAGATCACCTAGTCCAAAAGTCTGACCACCTCTGCATTAGAAGGTATTTGGTGATCAGTTACATACATTAGGGGGTACTTGGTGATTGGTTACATACATTAGGGGGTACTTGGTTATTAGTTACATACATTAGGGGGTACTTGGTGATCACTTACAGACATTAGGGGTTACTTGGTGATTAGTTACAGACATTAGTGGGTTCTTGGTGATTAGTTACATACATTAGGGGTACTTGGTGATTAGTTACATACATTAGGGGGTACTTGGTGATCACTTACAGACATTAGGGGTTACTTGGTGATTTCCCGGTGCGCATATAATTGCGAAGGCCCCCACCCGGCTACTTTTTGATGCCACCCGGCTGGAATCTTGAAAATTTCTGGGGAGAACACTGGCTCTGATCTTGTGCTTTGGCCAGGCATGCCCGTCTAAGTGAGGCAAATGTGTGTGATAACTCGCTGATGGTCATCTCTGATGCAACGGATGGCGACGCCAGTACTGAATCAGTAATTGCCACCCTATTATACTATCATCCAAGCCCCACCGTCGCCATCGGGGCCTAGCACTATAGTGTAGAGTCAGGGCAAAGGTAACTTGTGGGCTTGGACTACGCCGCTTTTATTGTCCAGGGCCCTGGTTAAGCTATAGCACGATATATGGTTAAATGAAGCCCTGGACAACATCATTGGATAAGATGTCCCTATGACCCCACCAGACAGTGTCCTTCTGTATAGGCTTTCAGAGTTCCACTTCACAAACGCCACTTCCTCATTACCTCTCCTAAACAATGCCTGACTGTCAGTCACACTGCGGGTAAATAGTCGCTGCGACTGAGGACGGTAATGTACCTTGACGCATGCAAGCACAGTTAGATGCATGCACAGTTTACCAATAATCGCTCAACTGCCTAAGTATTGGCATTGCGCCCATCTCTGAATCTGGCCCTGTGCACGGTTGGTGGCTTTGAAGGCATGGCCTGCTGACAATGGGAGTGTGGCTATACCCGGAGGGATATTACCAGCTATTGGAATCTGTGCTTGATGAATAGGATCCATAATGTATAAACAATGATTCAGCTGCTCAACAAAAACTACTAAAATCAGAAGCCTGTTCTTACCTTCACCTTACCTATCACCCTGGGGCTCAGTGATCACCCTGGGGCTCAGTGATCACCCTGGGGCTCAGTGATCACCCTGGGGCTCAGTGATCTTCCTGGGGCTCAGTGATCACCCTGGGGCTCAGTGATCATCCCGGGGCCCAGTGGGAATCGGTATGTATGACCGCTGGACGTGAGGCCGGTAGTTGAAATCCCAACGCCGGCAGCACGATGAGTGAAGATCCCGATAGTGGAGGTAAGTAGTGACGATATTAAAATAAACCTCTATATACCCCTGCCTGTACCTTCTAAAATCCTTCCTATAAACCTCTAAGGATGACGCTAATTTGCGTACGCAGTCATACAATAAATAGAGACTCCAGACTCAGAACATGTGGTTCCGAAGCACAAAGTATTCAAGTAAAAGTACAGTCAGTTACACGCTATGATCTGTGTACAATTTAGCGCAAAGGAATTATACAGACCCAAGTACAGTACACATACGCAGCGCCTCTGGACCAGATCCCGGCATTCAGAAAGAAAACCTCCGTCAATCAGCATTCAGGAAGAATACTAAAGACCCAGTGTTTGAGCACACATGTTTATACCCCCCCAGAATAGACAGGACAATAGAGAAGTTTTTTGCTTATGCCATTGGTTCCCAGGGGAGAAGCATATGTTACAGTGCATTTAATAGGCTGGTTCAAATAGACTCGCCCAGCCTCTAACAACTGAGGGTCTTTTCCCTCCCGCCTCCCCATGCTGCATCTTAACAGTTGTTCATAAAATATACATTTTGTTGCTTGTAGTTTCTGCGGTCCATAAGTTGAGAATGCATGATGCGATCTCCACACCGATAGTACCGGAATTCTGTTGAAAGAGTACGCATCAGTTCGAAACCAAACACGGCTTTCTTAGCATGCATAAAACCTTAGTTATCAAATATCTTTATTTCTCAGCATTTAAACTAACTGAACCAACTTAAATCATATACTTTAAAGCTTATTAAACCTTATGTGTGAATATGTAATGTGTGAGTATTCGGCGTTTGATATAAAGACGTATTAATGTGTGTATGAGGAAGGGTGCACTTAACTCTCACTAAGTGAACATCTTAGCAGTGTGACATGCTGAGCCAGATAGTTCCACATGCCCACTCTGTCAGCAGTCCCCCCCACCTGTCCCAGGCTTCAAAAGAAAAACTCTTTATTCTCCCAGTCTCTTGTGTGAAATGCAAATAGCCCAGCTACAAGAGACAGACCTAAGATGACACTCTAGTCTTTGAAATCATGTCATTGCAGGAAGCCTGCTAATGTAAGGTGTGTATTCTAGCCGGACCACCTGGAGTGAGAGCAGACGTTATTCCAGGAAGCTTATCTACACAGGCTAGTTGTCACTTGGCCATTTGCTCTATTCAGCTAATGCAATTTTGGCATACTGTAAAGCCATTTCTGAAATATATATCCTTTATAATACATAAAGTAATGAAATAGGCTTTTGGTGAATTGCCGTAAATTATGGCGATGGTCACAGATGCATTCGCATGATGCTAATAGTATTATCGCCACATGTACTAAAGTGTGAGTTTATCTAAAATGGCGCTTAGGCGGCCATTTCGCAAAATGGCGTCTTGTGGCCAGTCGCAAGATGGTGTCGCTGCGATTCAATTTTAAACTGATCTTGTCTCAGCCAATAATCCAGTTTTGACAGTAGGCTATCCCTACCCCTTCCCCCCCTAACGTCCCTTAGGGGTGCCCAACCCTCACCCCC
Organism: Taudactylus pleione; assembly: GCA_031769625.1. Taxonomy (NCBI): domain Eukaryota; kingdom Metazoa; phylum Chordata; class Amphibia; order Anura; family Myobatrachidae; genus Taudactylus; species Taudactylus pleione. Next base: position 2,759,590 of record JAUIMM010000026.1, read on the forward strand.
CCTTAGTGCCTAACCCTATCATCCCCCCAGGGGTGCCTAACCCTAGCCCCCCCTTCACATTAGCTTAACCCTCCTGGGGGGGTGAAGAGTCTGCGCGCCTGCTGGATCTAATTAGATCCAGTGAGCGGCAGGCAGACCAGGTAAGTACTGCACAGGGGAGAGGGCACCAGCACTGGGGGCACAGCATAATGGCCACTACTAGGGGCATTAGTGCGGGAACAGCATAAGGGGCATTACTGGGGGCACTGCATTAAGTGCACTACTGGGGGCACTGCATAAGGGGCAGATCTGGGGGCACTGCATAAAGGGCACTATAAGGGGCACTACTGTGAGCAATGCATAAGGGGCTCTAATACAGGGCATTGCATAATGTTCACAACTATGGGTATTGCATAAGGGGCTCTAATACAGAGGGCATTTCATAATGGGCACAACTAGAGGGGTATTGCATAAGAGGCTTTAATACAGAGGGCATTGCATAATAGGCTCAAATACAGGGGGCATTGCATAATGGGCACTACTACAGTGGACATTGCATTAGGGGCACTACTAAAGTGGTCATTGTATAAGGGGCACTACTGTGGGCATTGTGTATAAGGGGCACTACTGTGTGTCGTAACGTAAGGGACACTACTATGTGGTGTAATGTGAATAAGATTGTGATGCTATGTGGAGTAATTTGAATTGGGGATAATATGTGTGATTTCGCCAGGACAGACCCCACGCCCCTTTTTTGCATGCCACATCCCCTTTTTCGGTTCGGAAGATCATGAAACGTTATCCGTTTTAAAAGTAGATCACCTAGTCCAAAAGTCTGACCACCTCTGCATTAGAAGGTATTTGGTGATCAGTTACATACATTAGGGGGTACTTGGTGATAGGTTACATACATTAGGGGGTACTTGGTTATTAGTTACATACATTAGGGGGTACTTGGTGATCACTTACAGACATTAGGGGTTACTTGGTGATTAGTTACAGACATTAGTGGGTTCTTGGTGATTAGTTACATACATTAGGGGGTACTTGGTGATTAGTTACATACATTAGGGGGTACTTGGTGATCACTTACAGACATTAGGGGTTACTTGGTGATTTCCCGGTGCGCATATAATTGCGAAGGCCCCCACCCGGCTACTTTTTGATGCCACCCGGCTGGAATCTTGAAAATTTCTGGGGAGAACACTGGCTCTGATCTTGTGCTTTGGCCAGGCATGCCCGTCTAAGTGAGGCAAATGTGTGTGATAACTCGCTGATGGTCATCTCTGATGCAACGGATGGCGACGCCAGTACTGAATCAGTAATTGCCACCCTATTATACTATCATCCAAGCCCCACCGTCGCCATCGGGGCCTAGCACTATAGTGTAGAGTCAGGGCAAAGGTAACTTGTGGGCTTGGACTACGCCGCTTTTATTGTCCAGGGCCCTGGTTAAGCTATAGCACGATATATGGTTAAATGAAGCCCTGGACAACATCATTGGATAAGATGTCCCTATGACCCCACCAGACAGTGTCCTTCTGTATAGGCTTTCAGAGTTCCACTTCACAAACGCCACTTCCTCATTACCTCTCCTAAACAATGCCTGACTGTCAGTCACACTGCGGGTAAATAGTCGCTGCGACTGAGGACGGTAATGTACCTTGACGCATGCAAGCACAGTTAGATGCATGCACAGTTTACCAATAATCGCTCAACTGCCTAAGTATTGGCATTGCGCCCATCTCTGAATCTGGCCCTGTGCACGGTTGGTGGCTTTGAAGGCATGGCCTGCTGACAATGGGAGTGTGGCTATACCCGGAGGGATATTACCAGCTATTGGAATCTGTGCTTGATGAATAGGATCCATAATGTATAAACAATGATTCAGCTGCTCAACTAAAACTACTAAATCAGAAGCCTGTTCTTACCTTCACCTTACCTATCACCCTGGGGCTCAGTGATCACCCTGGGGCTCAGTGATCACCTTGGGGCTCAGTGATCACCCTGGGGCTCAGTGATCTTCCTGGGGCTCAGTGATCACCCTGGGGCTCAGTGATCATCCCGGGGCCCAGTGGGAATCGGTATGTATGACCGCTGGACGTGAGGCCGGTAGTTGAAATCCCAACGCCGGCAGCACGATGAGTGAAGATCCCGATAGTGGAGGTAAGTAGTGACGATATTAAAATAAACCTCTATATACCCCTGCCTGTACCTTCTAAAATCCTTCCTATAAACCTCTAAGGATGATGCTAATTTGCGTACGCAGTCATACAATAAATAGAGACTCCAGACTCAGAACATGTGGTTCCGAAGCACAAAGTATTCAAGTAAAAGTACAGTCAGTTACACGCTATGATCTGTGTACAATTTAGCACAAAGGAATTATACAGACCCAAGTACAGTATACATACGCAGCGCCTCTGGACCAGATCCCGGCATTCAGAAAGAAAACCTCCGTCAATCAGCATTCAGGAAGAATACTAAAGACCCAGTGTTTGAGCACACATGTTTATACCCCCCCAGAATAGACAGGACAATAGAGAAGTTTTTTGCTTATGCCATTGGTTCCCAGGGGAGAAGCATATGTTACAGTGCATTTAATAGGCTGGTTCAAATAGACTCGCCCAGCCTCTAACAACTGAGGGTCTTTTCCCTCCCGCCTCCCCATGCTGCATCTTAACAGTTGTTCATAAAATATACATTTTGTTGCTTGTAGTTTCTGCGGTCCATAAGTTGAGAATGCATGATGCGATCTCCACACCGATAGTACCGGAATTCTGTTGAAAGAGTACGCATCAGTTCGAAACCAAACACGGCTTTCTTAGCATGCATAAAACCTTAGTTATCAAATATCTTTATTTCTCAGCATTTAAACTAACTGAACCAACTTAAATCATATACTTTAAAGCTTATTAAACCTTATGTGTGAATATGTAATGTGTGAGTATTCGGCGTTTGATATAAAGACGTATTAATGTGTGTATGAGGAAGGGTGCACTTAACTCTCACTAAGTGAACATCTTAGCAGTGTGACATGCTGAGCCAGATAGTTCCACATGCCCACTCTGTCAGCAGTCCCCCCCACCTGTCCCAGGCTTCAAAAGAAAAACTCTTTATTCTCCCAGTCTCTTGTGTGAAATGCAAATAGCCCAGCTACAAGAGACAGACCTAAGATGACACTCTAGTCTTTGAAATCATGTCATTGCAGGAAGCCTGCTAATGTAAGGTGTGTATTCTAGCCGGACCACCTGGAGTGAGAGCAGACGTTATTCCAGGAAGCTTATCTACACAGGCTAGTTGTCACTTGGCCATTTGCTCTATTCAGCTAATGCAATTTTGGCATACTGTAAAGCCATTTCTGAAATATATATCCTTTATAATACGTAAAGTAATGAAATAGGCTTTTGGTGAATCGCCGTAACCTATGGCGATGGTCACAGATGCATTCGCATGATGCTAATAGTATTATCGCCACATGTACTAAAGTGTGAGTTTATCTAAAATGGCGCTTAGGCGGCCATTTCGCAAAATGGCGTCTTGTGGCCAGTCGCAAGATGGTGTCGCTGCGATTCAATTTTAAACTGATCTTGTCTCAGCCAATAATCCAGTTTTGACAGTAGGCTATCCCTACCCCTTCCCCCCCTAACGTCCCTTAGGGGTGCCCAACCCTCACCCCCCCTTAGTGCCTAACCCTATCATCCCCCCAGGGGTGCCTAACCCTAGCCCCCCCTTCACATTAGCTTAACCCTCCTGGGGGGGTGAAGAGTCTGCGCGCCTGCTGGATCTAATTAGATCCAGTGAGCGGCAGGCAGACCAGGTAAGTACTGCACAGGGGAGAGGGCACCAGCACTGGGGGCACAGCATAATGGCCACTACTAGGGGCATTAGTGCGGGAACAGCATAAGGGGCATTACTGGGGGCACTGCATAAAGGGCACTACTGGGGGCACTGCATAAGGGGCAGATCTGGGGGCACTGCATAAAGGACACTATAAGGGGCACTACTGTGAGCAATGCATAAGGGGCTCTAATACAGGGCATTGCATAATGTTCACAACTATGGGTATTGCATAAGGGGCTCTAATACAGAGGGCATTTCATAATGGGCACAACTAGAGGGGTATTGCATAAGAGGCTTTAATACAGAGGGCATTGCATAATAGGCTCAAATACAGGGGGCATTGCATAATGGGCACTACTACAGTGGACATTGCATTAGGGGCACTACTAAAGTGGTCATTGTATAAGGGGCACTACTGTGGGCATTGTGTATAAGGGGCACTACTGTGTGTCGTAACGTAAGGGACACTACTATGTGGTGTAATGTGAATAAGATTGTGATGCTATGTGGAGTAATTTGAATTGGGGATAATATGTGTGATTTCGCCAGGACAGACCCCACGCCCCTTTTTTGCATGCCACATCCCCTTTTTCGGTTCGGAAGATCATGAAACGTTATCCGTTTTAAAAGTAGATCACCTAGTCCAAAAGTCTGACCACCTCTGCATTAGAAGGTATTTGGTGATCAGTTACATACATTAGGGGGTACTTGGTGATTGGTTACATACATTAGGGGGTACTTGGTTATTAGTTACATACATTAGGGGGTACTTGGTGATCACTTACAGACATTAGGGGTTACTTGGTGATTAGTTACAGACATTAGTGGGTTCTTGGTGATTAGTTACATACATTAGGGGGTACTTGGTGATTAGTTACATACGTTAGGGGGTACTTGGTGATCACTTACAGACATTAGGGGTTACTTGGTGATTAGTTACATACATTAGGGGGTACTTGGTGATTAGTTACATACATTAGGGGGTACTTGGTGATTAGTTACATACATTAGGGGGTACTTGGTGATTAGTTACATACATTAGGGGGTACTTGGTGATCACTTACAGACATTAGGGGTTACTTGGTGATTAGTTACAGACATTAGTGGGTTCTTGGTGATCACTTACAGACATTAGGGGTTACTTGGTGATTAGTTACATACATTAGGGGGTACTTGGTGATCACTTACAGACATTAGGGGTTACTTGGTGATTAGTTACATACATTAGGGGTTACTTGGTGATTAGTTACATACATTAGGGGGTACTTGGTGATCACTTACAGACATTAGGGGTTACTTGGTGATTAGTTACATACATTAGGGGTTACTTGGTGATTAGTTACATACATTAGGGGTACTTGGTGATCACTTACAGACATTAGGGGTTACTTGGTGATTAGTTACATACATTAGGGGTTACTTGGTGATTAGTTACATACATTAGGGGGTACTTGGTGATCACTTACAGACATTAGGGGTTACTTGGTGATTAGTTACATACATTAGGGGGTACTTGGTGATTAGTTACATACATTAGGGGGTACTTGGTGATCACTTACAGACATTAGGGGGTACTTGGTGATTAGTTACAGACATTAGGGTTTCTTGGTGATTAGTTACAGACATTAGTGGGTTCTTGGTGATTAGTTACAGACATTAGTGGGTTCTTGGTGATCAGTTACATATATTAGGGGGTACTTGGTGATCACTTACAGACATTAGGAGTTACTTGGTGATTAGTTACATACATTAGGGGGTACTTGGTGATTAGTTACATACATTAGGGGGTACTTGGTGATCAGTTACAGACATTAGGGGGTACTTGGTCATTAGTTACAGACATTAGGGGTTACTTGGTGATTAGTTACAGACATTAGTGGGTTCTTGGTGATTAGTTACAGACATTAGTGGGTTCTTGGTGATCAGTTACATACATTAGGGGGTACTTGGTGATTGGTTACATACATTAGGGGGTACTTGGTTATTAGTTACATACATTAGGGGGTACTTGGTGATCACTTACAGACATTAGGGGTTACTTGGTGATTAGTTACATACATTAGGGGGTACTTGGTGATTAGTTACAGACATTAGGGGGTACTTGGTGATCACTTACAGACATTAGGGGTACTTGGTGATCAGTTACAGACATTAGGGGTTACTTGGTGATCAGTTACAGACATTAGGGGTTACTTGGTGATCAGTTACAGACATTAGGGGGTACTTGGTGATCATTTACAGACATTAGGGGGTACTTGGTGATCAGTTACAGACATTAGGGGGTACTTGGTGATTAGCTACATACATTAGGGGGTACTTGGTGATTAGTTACATACATTAGGGGTACTTGGTGATCAGTTACAGACATTAGGGGTTACTTGGTGATTAGTTACAGACATTAGTGGGTACTTGGTGATTAGTTACAGACATTAGGCGGTTCTTGGTGATCAGTTACAGACATTAAGGGGTACTTGGTGATTAGTTACATACATTAGGGGTTACTTGGTGATCAGTTACAGACATTAGGGGGTACTTGGTGATTAGTTACATACATTAGGGGTACTTGGTGATCAGTTACAGACATTAGGGGGTACTTGGTGATCAGTTACAGACATTAGGGGTTACTTGGTGATTAGTTACAGACATTAGGGGGTACTTGGTGATTAGTTACAGACATTAGGGGGTACTTGGTGATTAGTTACAGACATTAGGGGGTACTTGGTGATCACTTACAGACATTAGGGGTACTTGGTGATCAGTTACAGACATTAGGGGTTACTTGGTGATCAGTTACAGACATTAGGGGTTACTTGGTGATCAGTTACAGACATTAGGGGGTACTTGGTGATCATTTACAGACATTAGGGGGTACTTGGTGATCAGTTACAGACATTAGGGGGTACTTGGTGATTAGTTACATACATTAGGGGGTACTTGGTGATTAGTTACATACATTAGGGGTACTTGGTGATCAGTTACAGACATTAGGGGTTACTTGGTGATTAGTTACAGACATTAGTGGGTACTTGGTGATTAGTTACAGACATTAGGCGGTTCTTGGTGATCAGTTACAGACATTAAGGGGTACTTGGTGATTAGTTACATACATTAGGGGTTACTTGGTGATCAGTTACAGACATTAGGGGGTACTTGGTGATTAGTTACATACATTAGGGGTACTTGGTGATCAGTTACAGACATTAGGGGGTACTTGGTGATCAGTTACAGACATTAGGGGTTACTTGGTGATTAGTTACAGACATTAGGGGGTACTTGGTGATTAGTTACAGACATTAGGGGGTACTTGGTGATTAGTTACAGACATTAGGGGGTACTTGGTGATCAGTTACAGACATTAGGGGTTACTTGGTGATCAGTTACAGACATTAGGGGTTACTTGGTGATCAGTTACATACATTAGGGGGTACTTGGTGATCAGTTACAGACATTAGGGGTTTCTTGGTGATTAGTTACAGACATTAGGGGGTACTTGGTGATCAGTTACAGACATTAGGGGGTACTTGGTGATTAGTTACAGACATTAGGGGGTACTTGGTGATTAGTTACATACATTAGGGGGTACTTGGTGATCAGTTACATACATTGGGGGGTACTTGGTGATTAGTTACATACATTAGGGGGTACTTGGTGATTAGTTACATACATTAGGGGGTTCTTGGTGATCAGTTACAGACATTAGGGGGTACTTGGTGATCAGTTACAGACATTAGGGGTTTCTTGGTGATCAGTTACAGACATTAGGGGGTACTTGGTGATCACTTACAGACATTAGGGGTACTTGGTGATCAGTTACAGACATTAGGGGTTACTTGGTGATCAGTTACAGACATTAGGGGTTACTTGGTGATCAGTTACAGACATTAGGGGGTACTTGGTGATCATTTACAGACATTAGGGGGTACTTGGTGATCAGTTACAGACATTAGGGGGTACTTGGTGATTAGTTACATACATTAGGGGGTACTTGGTGATTAGTTACATACATTAGGGGTACTTGGTGATCAGTTACAGACATTAGGGGTTACTTGGTGATTAGTTACAGACATTAGTGGGTACTTGGTGATTAGTTACAGACATTAGGCGGTTCTTGGTGATCAGTTACAGACATTAAGGGGTACTTGGTGATTAGTTACATACATTAGGGGTTACTTGGTGATCAGTTACAGACATTAGGGGGTACTTGGTGATTAGTTACATACATTAGGGGTACTTGGTGATCAGTTACAGACATTAGGGGGTACTTGGTGATCAGTTACAGACATTAGGGGTTACTTGGTGATTAGTTACAGACATTAGGGGGTACTTGGTGATTAGTTACAGACATTAGGGGGTACTTGGTGATTAGTTACAGACATTAGGGGGTACTTGGTGATCAGTTACAGACATTAGGGGTTACTTGGTGATCAGTTACAGACATTAGGGGTTACTTGGTGATCAGTTACATACATTAGGGGGTACTTGGTGATCAGTTACAGACATTAGGGGTTTCTTGGTGATTAGTTACAGACATTAGGGGGTACTTGGTGATCAGTTACAGACATTAGGGGGTACTTGGTGATTAGTTACAGACATTAGGGGGTACTTGGTGATTAGTTACATACATTAGGGGGTACTTGGTGATCAGTTACATACATTGGGGGGTACTTGGTGATTAGTTACATACATTAGGGGGTACTTGGTGATTAGTTACATACATTAGGGGGTTCTTGGTGATCAGTTACAGACATTAGGGGGTACTTGGTGATCAGTTACAGACATTAGGGGTTTCTTGGTGATCAGTTACAGACATTAGGGGGTACTTGGTGATCAGTTACATACATTAGGGGGTACTTGGTGATTAGTTACATACATTAGGGGTTACTTGGTGATCAGTTACAGACATTAGTAGGTTTTCAGTGATCCGTTACATACTGTACATTAGGGGGTATTTAATGATCACTTACAGACATTAGGGGTTACTTGGTGATAAGACATTAAGGGTTACTTTGTGAACATTTGCAGACCTTCGGGGTACTTGGTAGAAATTTGAAACATAATGGAGTAATTTTAAGTAAATGGGTTAATAATCACAGTTATAATTGCTAATCAGAACGTAGATTATGTATAATATAAATACATTTGTATTTGTAATATGTTTGATATATACAATATTGTATGCTATAAAATACTGAGCTGTGATTATTCTTCGTTGAGCATCCATTAAGTGTCAGTGAAAAGACTGCTGCTTGGCTCCCACAGACATCCTTGTTCTTATGTAATTCAGAACAATTAAGTCAAAGTTTCTCTGCACTTTGAAGTGCAGCTGGGAAATGTGTGGGAAACTATTTTGTAATTTAACCCATTTTGATGATTTCCCCAGGACGTGATACGGAGATCTGATCTGTGTACCACATTACAGTGTACTCACAGGAGACATCTATACTATACATTTCCAATCAATGGGCAGCAGGAAGTTACACAGCTGCAGTAACACATTCTGATGAGGATATAGTTAAATCCAGGAGTACAAACACTAAGATACTGTATTGTTGGATAAAGGGCCTGATTCAGATCCGCTCACTAGATGCGATCGCTCGCACGATGTGTATGCAAATTGCGTAGGCAGTGCTACCAGCAGTTCATTAACACCTCCAGTATTTCTTAGAGAACGATCACAGTGTATGCAGACACCCACCAGCCTATTTTAAGATGCCCACTTTTGCACCTCATGTCCAGGAAGTGTATGCAACCATCAGTACATCGGGTAACATCGGATGCTATCGCAGTACTTAAGGATGACCATACCCTGCCGCAAGCACTGCGAGCACTTCAGTGTAAAAACCAGCCAGGTGACGCGTACTATGATGCTCTCCTATAATTACGCACGCCTCTAACACGCCATTGAGATGCTCAGGCACGCCTGCGTTTGCGCCTCCACTCCCCCGTTTTTAATGGCCAGCCCCTATTACCACCTACAAATGGCTTCCCCTGTAACTCACTCTGCTGGGCTGTCTATGCGCAGCGAGCGAATGCATCGTGAACTTTCGCTAAGGTATACACATGCGCACAAAGCATACCATCAGCAGCAGCGAGAGTATGCATCTTAGCGAGTGGGTCTGAGTCAGGCCCAATGTACACAGAGCACGACTTATTACGCTCAGTGCAGCTATATAGCCACAGTTGTGCAGCAATAAGAGATTCATTAACAGGGCAATAACTAGGCATGTGTGAGTGGGGGTTTAATCAGACTAAACAAGGTATTCTAGAAATGCTATAAGGCGCTCAAGATTTCAGCAGCCTGGTCCTACACCTTTAAGTTTTTACCCCCCAAAAAAACAGGGACTGTGAAATTATAAATAAAGTGGAATAAGACCATAGAGCTCTGCGCTCATTCCCGGAGCTCTGCGCTCCACCATACCGGAAGCCACCGGCAGTATGCGTTCCAACTACAGGAAATGTTGGACCGAGGATACAGACGCTAAAGTTTTACTAAGTCTCTAACTAAGAGACTAATGCCTGTCCAACATAGGTAGTGTTCACTCCGGCGGCAGGCAGGGCGCCGGAGCTAGAGAGGGCACTTCCGTGCGCCCGAAAAGGGGGCGTGGCCATTGAAAAGGGAGCGTGTCTATAAGACGCGTCCCCATTTCGTCACTCTTGGTGGCGCTGCTGACAGGGAGAATAGATGCTGGGAGCATGCGCCCGACCGGGTCACTGCACATTTCCCCACCTGCGGGACACTGTGACCCGCGGGTGAAGACGGCACCCGCAGGCTGTGAGGGCAGGGCGCTTTTTGCCCTTCTTCTGGAGAGCAGGGTGCTTTTTGCCCTCCTGGAGGGCAGGGCGCCGCGCCCCGCTAAAACAGCCTAGCGGGAACGCTAATATATTGGGAGCAGACTATGTTTATTGATTTTAATTTAAAGAATAAGCTCCTTTCAAGCCCGGTAAGACTACATATAATATTATAGATTCTTTGGATTACTACTTCTGGGTTTAACACCACTTTTAAAGTATGAATCTTGTATTTTCATGAATATTTTTGTATTATATGTCTTTATTTACAAACGGTTGAGGTACCATTAGTGAGTGAATATGTTTTGGAGGTATGTACAGTATTTGATTGTTGTAACCCGGACATAATTGCTAGTCACGCTATATAAAGTATGTCTGTGCACAGTGGCGTAAATTCATCCCAGATGCCCGGAGTCAGGTTATAATTTGGTACCCCCCTCCGTCACAGCCGCTGACACTATAATGTAGCAATTTGCATGCAGACAGGTCATAGATTGATGAAGGCAGCAGCTGATGGTCTGACACGGAGCTCTCCACTAGTGTATGGTGGTTTCTCAGATGCCGGGAAGGGGTGCTATGTATTGGGCGGCCGTGATGGTACACTCTGGGTACATTGGGCCTGATTCAGACCTGCTTGCGAGCTCACAGTGCTCGCAAGCAGGTCGATGGTCCCCCACTGAGGTGGAGGCGGGCAGGGGGGTGGCTACACAATTGGAGGCATTCCCGAAGGAACGCCTATCGTTTCTGGGAGGCACCACTGATATCACCAGTGATGTCAATGGTGAGCTTCCGGCTCTATTTAGAGCCGGAAGCTCACTGGGGCTTGCAGGAACGAGAGCCTACCACAAGGGTCTCGTCGCAAGCCCCGATGCCCCAAGCACAGGGCATATTTTACCCCTGTTACTGCCCTGATGTTAGCTGTTCGGGACAAGCTCCAAAAAGCTAAGTGTTTACACATTTGGTAAATTGCTGCAGTCCTCATTAACAATTATATTCTACTTTACTTAGTTGAATGCAGAAGATACTGTATCTCTCATTACTCGATTCAGCTTTTGGTCAGTAGGAACTATACTTAAAAAGTCCCTTTAAACATACGGTAACAGCACATGATGTTGGCTTGATAAACGGTCCTTTTATTTGCTACATTGAAAATCCCACCAGTGTTAGTCTAGTAACACATGTTCTTAATCCCACAATTCATTTAACCTTTTCTATTTTTCTCCCAATACGCTGGTTAAAATAATCCCATCGGTCATTCAAAATTAATACATAGAAATGGTTCCAATAAAAGAGACCAAAAACATCTCTAAAAGTATCATATTGATTGCATTCATATTGTGGCATCAACAATATCCCATTTTAAAGATAGTTACCACATGCAAGCAATTTTTTTTTTAAATCTGTTTATTGAACAGCAACAAAAAAGTATGTACATCATACATCTCAAGCATAAAATAAAATACAGTATAACATTTGAATAGTAGTCTGCGTTATTTCTTGACATAAAACAGAGATAGAGGTTCCTGTTGCGATTTTTTTCTTCACCTAAAAACACATTTATATATCAGGAACTTTCCAGCTGGTATTACTTGTCAGCAATCACACAGTTTAGGGGATTAGTTTGAGCTAAGGCCCCATACATCAGCAATCAATTGGAGCAATTATGTGTTTTGCAGATGATTGTGTAAACAAGTCTGCAATGTATGGGGTTCATCGATCGCTGATTCCAACCAAAGAGTGATTGGGATGAGTGAATCAGGTTGTCCAACATGTTGGATTTCACAGACCAATTGGGACTGTAGATTGCTAGCGTATGGTTACAATCAGATAATTTGCAGACCGTTACTAGTAAAATGATGAGCCATTGACAATTGGCAGATCTGTCTGTCCTTGAAATGATCTGCAAATCACTGATCTGTATTGCATGGACGCTGATTAGGGAATCTGTAAATCTGGGAAACAAGCACAGAATCTGTGAATCGTTCTTTTGTAATTGCTGATGTTTGGGCTCTTTAACCAAAGCAGTTGGACCCATACGCAGCACTTGTGGCTGACCATACCCTACCGCAAGCACTGCGAGTGCTGCTGTGTGTAATTCAGCCATGTGACGTTTACGCTGATGATGCGTCTTGTTATGCACGCCCCTGAAATGGCGTTCCAACGCACAGACACGCCTGCGTTCGCACCACCACACTCCCGTTACCATTGACCACCCCCTGTCACCACCCACAAATGGCACGTCCTGTCACTCATGTTTGCGGTGCGTCTGTGTACAGGCTGCAAACGCTTCCCGATCGCATGGATTAGTTTGCGCACGTACACTGCGTTTTGTACGCATGCGCAGATTGCAAACATCGGCGGGCTATGTGCGAACGCAGCCTTGTGACCGGGTCTGATTCAGGCCCACAGTTCCAAAACGGGTCATACCGAGGACAGACCTTTTCTACTGCAGCGCCGATCCGGATTATTCCTGGATCGGCGCCGTTCACACTGCACACGGGTGCAGTGTAACACTTCTCCCGGCACTTGGAGATGACATCATTAGAGATGAGCGTTTTTCAGAAAACCGAACAAACTATAATTCAGAGTGTGTGTGTGTGTGTATATATATATATAATATATATATATATATATATATATACCCAGCTCTCTCTTGTATGCACAACTTGTCCTGGTGCCTTTCCTATATAAGTAGTGTATAAAGCAAATTGAACGGCATTTAATATATTATTAAAATTAATTTCTTTTGAAAGAATTACCTGACTATATTGTTTTTTTAGTTGGCAGCGCCATCTTTTATTTTCCTTTTTTGTTCCGAGTGAATCAGAGTTTCGGCTCAGGGCTTCCTACCAAGCTCGGATCTCGAAACGACGCAAAACGTAATTTTCCCAGGAAATGTTGGATCTTACGTGTTGTGGATTGCATATAACAGTCCCTCCCTCAGGCACCATTTCTCTCTATAGACTGTAAGGAGATAGTGTGGGCTTTATTTGGTCTTAAAAAACGCCATTAGGAGGACAGAGAGAGTTGTAGTAGTAAGTAGATGGGGGGAAGGTGGGAAGGGTGACTGGCTACAGGCATCTTTCTTACTGTATACAGGGGATTAGCGAGGATGGTTCCAGTGGAGAGCCTGCTCCGGCCAGGGAGATCAGCATACAACAAAGGGCAGAACACCTGCTGAGTTGAGCCTGAAACACAAAGAGATCAGTGCCTCCAGAACGGGTAAGGTGTGGGTGGAGCAGCGCTTGTGGCTCCGTCCACATCAAGCCCCCAGTATGGATGCACTGATCTCTTTATGTGCTTTAGGTTCAGCTCTTCAGCAGGTGATTCAGGGAGAGGAGCTTTGTTAATTGGAAGAGCTGTGTGTGTATGAGTGTGTGCGCGGGTTGGTCTGTGTACGGAGGGGATATCTTTGTGAGGGGGATTGTGTTTGTGCGTTTATGTGTGTGTGTGTGTGAAGGGGGGATCTGAGTGAGAAGATCTGAGTGAGAGGGGAGAGCTGTGGCGGAGTCTGTGCGTGTGAGAAGGGGGAAGATCTCACGAAGTGGGGAGAGCTGTGTGAGAAATGTATACACTGTATATATTTATATATACATCACTATGTAGCCCCAAGGCGGTATTTTGCGCAGGGCCCTGTGGGAACTCACTATTATGGCAAGTGTATAAGGGGCTCCACTGTGGCATAATGTGTAAAAAGGGACATTACTGTGGCATAACGTAAATAAGGGGCACTATTGTGTCATAACGTAAATAAGGGGCACTACTGTGGCATAATGTGAACTAATGGCCTGATTCATTATGGATTACAACTGCAATAGCGATTACGCACGCAGTTCAACTGCGATAGTATGCGGATTTGCAATCACTATGCCACCACAGCATTATGCAAGGACGCCCACTTTACCTTACACACATCCGTAATGTTTAGCAAGACTGCAAAACCATCGGTAACATGGAGTACCATCGCAGCCTCACGCACACTTGTACAAGCTCTGACCAGAAATTGCTAACTTTATCGCACACTATGTCATCAGGCTGCGTACGGTATCACAGTGGTACCTTATGCATGCCCATGCAATGGCATTGAAACGCACTGGCACATCTGTGTTTCTCCGACCACCCCACCGTCACCACCCACAACCGGTACTTCTTGTCAATCACTCTGCAATGGGTCTGCGTAGTCACTGTGATCACAGTCCCGATCGCAGTGGCCGGTACACGCACCGCGATGCATACGCATGCACAGAACGCAACAATCTGCCGATTGTGTGCATATTAGCAACTGCGATCCTTGCTGAATCAGGCTCTATGTACATTACCGTGGCATTATATGAACTGTGGGGACTACTGTGTAGCATAATGGAAATAGTCAAAACTGTGGCATAACGCAAATTAATGGACATTAATGTGTGGTATAACGTGTCATTGTGACCATTATTGTGTAACATAATGTGAATACGGGGCACTACTATGGGATATCATTAATAAAAAAACACTACTGAGTGGCGTAATGTGAATAAGGGGCACTACTGTGTGGCATAACATGAATTGTGGGCACTACTGTGTGGTTTATTTTTAATTAGTGAAATTACTTTAGTGGGTTAGAATATATGCAGCCCTCCATGTCCCAGTTTGATACTCCCCCTAATGTTTATTTTTTATTTTCCTTTAATTTGCCCCTACCTGGCGAACTTGGGGGTAGGGGCGCGGTAGCACACACATGCTCCGGGTGTCATGAGTACACGATAAAGTCCTAGCAACAATTGCAATCCAGTGCAAACAGACAGGCTACTGTGTATTTGTCAGTCATAGTACCTGCAAAGCAAATAGACTACTAATATTAGGTAACCAAATCATATATTAACAGTCTATTCCTGCCAGATCATTTTAATTATTAAAACGGATAGTCCCACTTTGTTAAGCGTTTATAATAATAAATGGCTCTAACTATATATCTAATGAGCATAATAATATTTGATTTGTTAAATAACAGCTAATTACAGTCTATCAATAAAAACAATTCAGCTGATAAACCTGGCTTACTTTAGAAATGGGACATTAATACTACAATAAGTAGCGGTGGCGGCTTGATAGTGTAGGTGTAGTGTTAAAAATGTAATTAATAACATTGTCTTTACAGTAGAACTGCAGGTCCCAGCAAGCCTCCCCCGCATGCTGGTACTTGGAAAACCACAAGTACCAGCATGCGGGGCATTAAGGGTCCACTGGTACCTGTAGTTCACCTGTAACGAAATGTGTAAAAAGAACAAGACACGCACAACGTGAAAATAAAGTTTTATTACATACACACTCACATACTCACCTTCTTCCAGATGTTCACGTCCCCTTCTCAACGTAAAGTATCCAATGGAAGTACCTGTAAAAAAAGATCCAATACTCACCTTTTGTCCCACGATGTTCTCCGCAGTAATCCAAAGAGGGCCCCGGACACACTGTAACAAGACGCTACAGCATATTGTTACAGTATCGCTAATGACAGCTCTGGGCTCGAGCTATCATTAGTGCCGGGCGGCCAGCCAATCAGCGGCGACTTCCATTAGCGGACGCTCATTGGCTGGGACCCACGTGGGCTTAGCCAATGAGCGGCTCCTCCATGTGGGTTCCAGCCAATGAGCGGCCCTAATGGAATCCGCCGCTACAGTGCTACTGTAAAGACAATGTTGTTAATTCAATTTGTAACACTACACCTACACTATCAATCCGCCACCCACCACCCAGTGGTGTAGGGGATAGCCCCGGGCTAATAGCATAGCCAGGGGTGCCCTGGAGAGGTAAATTTGCGAGTTGCATCTTTTTCATCTAAAGTACTTCCTATTTTGGCCGATGGTGAGTTTTTTCGAGTTTGCAAACTCACATGAGTTTTAACAGTGAAAAAAGAGAACTCACTTCAAACTCACTCGAGTTTGTCTTTAGTAAATTTGCGAGATGAAAAAAATTCCTCAACTCACGTGAGTTTACAAACTCACACAAACTCGACCATTAGTAAATTTACCCCAGAGACTTATATATGTTTATTTTAATGAATACTAATAAAAGTTACATTTTATATATTTGGTGTGAAGTGCACTGCCAGGCTTCTTTTTTCTTCTTTGTTGGCAAAGCAAATAGACTGTTGTGTTTGTTTTGTGTATGTTTTTAAGTGAGTTTGCAAATTTTTTTTTTTACAAGACTATATCAGTATCTTAGAACTCTACACTGCAGTATAGATATGTGTCCTCCGTCTTTGCTGCAATCTCATTAAATAGGCCATTTATTCACTCCTAAGGCTCGATTCAGACCCGCTCGCTAGATGCGTTCGCACGCAGCGAAAGTATGCAAATCCGCTATCACACGGCAAGGCATTAGCACGCCCACCGTGTCTTCACGTGCGATCGCGGTGTGTATGCAGATGCCCAACAGCCTGTCTTAAGACGCCCACTTATGCACGTAATCTCCAGGATGTGTATGCAGCCATCGGTAACATTGAGTACCATCGGATGCGATCGCAGCACTTGCGGTTGACCATACCTTTTTTGGTGTCAACTACGTTCTCCAGTCTTTTAATAAAACTGCATGGTAGCGGTACTGTCAGTCCCTCCTTTCTCTACTGTATCTCATTGTTTGTGTGGTGGCAGTTACAGTTTAACTATAATATCTTTACTCCTGTTCTGGAATGACGTGTAAAAGGCACATAAAATCTAAACAGCTTTTTTACAATCATAAAGAAAACACCTCTAACTATGAAGGGAACATTTATTTCCATATTAACATAAAATTGCCAACTTCCTTTACCCATGCGCAGTGGCAAGGAAAGGCTCAGACTATGGCCTTACTTTGTGAGTGGTGGTCCCGCTACTGCTGTTTCGTGGACTAGAATGCCTATTGCGAAAGTCGGGGCAAACACAATCAGGCATTTTCTGTAACCTTGCAAGCAACACCTTCTCGCTCTGAGGGCCTGATTCAGCAAGGATCGCAGTTGCAAAGACGCACGCAATCGGTCGATTAATTCACGTTGCGTATGCATCACAGTGCGCGTGCGCGAATTATCAATTGCGATGGCAAATGTGTTTGCAGAGGCTAAGCGGACTCCGAGCACAGTGATTGACAGGAAGAGCCGTTTGTGGATGGTGACTTTGGGTGAACGCAGGCGTGCCAGTGCGTTGGGACAACATTGCAGGGGCGTGCATAAATAATCCACTGCAATACCATACGGAGCCTGAGGCCTCATAGCGTGACCTGAAGTTAGCAATTCCTGGGTGAGGTCTGACCTAACCTGCCTTAACTGTGCGTATGGGTCCGATGTTACCGATTATTTTGCTGTGTTGCCCAAGTATACGGATGTGTGTAAGGGGAAGTGGGCGTTCCTTATGGTAAGCTGTGATCGAAATGCGATTGCAAACATTTGCATTTCACCACAAATAATAGTAACTGCGGTGCGTGCGTTCTAGCAGAAAAGCGATCCTCGCTGAATCAGGCCCACAAACTTAGCAGATTGCTGAAGAAAGCTTAATGGTATCCACAAGTTATATGTGTTGATGGTGCATACACATGGGACGATCGTCAACGATAATGACATAGTTGAATGTTCTCCAGGGTGTGCTGGATGATCGATAGATCATCCAGCACACCACCAATGATGGGTGCTTTAAAATGGGTGCAGGGTGTGCGGTGCACAGGCCCCTGGGTCCAGAGGGAGTCCGCACCGAACACCCTGCACCCATACTTTTTTATATATATATATATATATATATATATATATAGACTTACCTCTCCGATGTCCCACAGAGTAGTGCTACAGAAAACACCTGGAAAATGGAGGACGCAGCTATTTTCCCTTTGTTTTCCGCATGCGCAGTAGGAAATCACTGCACTTGGAAAAATGGCTGCCGCGTCATTTTCCCTGTGACCTGCGCATGCGCAGTAGACTCTGTGGCACACTCTAGTGCTTGGAGTCTACTGCCGGGGAGAGAGGAGGGGGACCCGGACAGGGAGTGAACACGGGCCCCCCCTTTCTTAATTCGCCCCTGTAGAGAAGCCTCCTTCCGCAATTTCTGCACCCTCTGCAAATGTAAAGATGAGTAGTAGTAAAAGTATCGATGACGACATACAAATTGATGATGCTATGGTGGAAGTGCAACAGTATGAGGGGGTATTTCAATATCTGACACTAATGAAGATGTTGATGATGAATGTGGTAGACAAAAAGAAGTTGATACAATTCAGGAAGAGGATGTTGTTTGTGTCAAAGTCATCCACCAGTGGCAGCAGTTCTTGCCAGTGATACAAAAGAAGGAAGAATGATATTGTCATGCCTGGCCCTAAGACCAAAAAACACCTCTTTCATGTACAATTATTTTTCCTCAAATCCTGACAATTGTCAAGGTATTTGTACTATTTGGTAAAGGTAGGGATGTTAATCACCTACTCACCACCTCCCTGTTACATCATTTGCAGAGAGTTCATGCTAATTATTTATCAAATCTGAAAAATCCTGTAAAATATAAAAAATATTAACAAGCAATCCATTATCAGCTACCAGCAGCATGGCTATGTACCAGCACATGCTATCCCCACCGCCAACACCTTCATCATCATCATCCTCATTAATGATCAAATGAGAGTCCTCCTGCACCCAATTTGCAAAAGCTGATTTCTCACCTATCCACTAGGGCTGTTGCTGCTGTGGGTGAATCTTCATCACAGAGACCAAGAAGACTGGTAGTTTCAAACAACAATGTGAAACAAACATTTGCAAGAAGAACCAAGTATGACAGCCGCCATCCTGTTAGACAGCAGATCACTGAAGCCATGTTGGCTATGTTAGTATTAAATCTGGTTAAATATCCTCCATCAATGCATCTGATTTTATATAACTGATTGAGGTCATGCGTTCCCGCTACCAAATTCCATCTCAATCCTGTTTTACCAAACTAAAATTTTCCTCAGGATTTGTCATTTAGGATAATGCAAGTAACATTGTACAAGCACTGCAAGTGGGTGAATTTCAACACGTACCATGTTTTGCACACACAATAAACTTGGTGGTTCATAAGATCTTAAAAAAATGACAGAACCATGCAGGAGATGCTGGCTATGGCCCATAGTATTTCTTTGCTTTTGGCATTCAGCAACCGCATGTAGAAAATTTCAGAAGCTGCAAGAACAGTTAAATTTGCCATACCACCAACTAAAGCAAGAGGTAGTAATGAGGTGGACTTTCACCCTTTATATGCTTCAGCAACTGGAGGAATAGCAACAAGCCATCCAAATGTACACATAAAACCATGACATAGAGGGGGGACAAGTTGCTACCTTATGCAAGCTACTAAAACCATTTGAAATTGTAAACAATTAAGTGAGTTCAGACACTGCCAGCCTGAGTCAAGTCCTACCCTTAATTAAACTACTGGGAAAGCAGCTTGAGAAGCTGGAGGAGATAAAACTAAGAAATTCCACTAAATATGTTGGACTTGATCTACAAGTTCTTTGAAAGGACCAAAGGGTTTGCCAAATCTTGCAATTTAATCACTACATTTTGGCAACCATGCATGATCCTAGGTTTAAGTCGTATGTAATGACGCATCTTAGGAGATGCAAAGATATCTTTGCAATCAAGTTGTCAGCTCAAATGGCACATGACACAGATGATATCACCTGCATTTACCTTTTCCAAGAGAACCGCTAGTGATGATGATGATTCAGCACACCAGAGTGAATCATTATGATACCTGGTCAGGCTTATTAAAATTGCCTATAATTATTGACACCTCTACTGTGATTTAATCTGATACAGTAAGCATTATTTTAATGATAATGTACAAATTAGCATGTCACACATACCATTTGCATACTGGGAGGAAAAAAAGGAAATTTGGAGTCCCTTGTACAAAATAGCTTTGGTTTAATTAAATTGCCCACCCTCCAGTGTGTACTCGAAAAGAGTGTTTGGCACAACAGGGAACCATGAAAGCGATCAGCATAGGAGGCTACTCCCAAAAATGTGGAAAAACAGATGTTCATAAAAAATGCCAAAGCTTACATCAAAGGGTCTGATTCAGAGATGTGCGCTAATGCAATCACAGCTGCGATTTCATACGCAACGCAGCAGCAAAAATATGTGATTGTCTGCAAAGATCACCTGAGCATATAGACGCCCAATGTTGCCTTCTTACCTGCGCACAAAGACGTATACCTGCGTAAATATTGGTAACATCGGTGGCCATCTTGGCCTTCTGCCGCAGCCTTGGGAGCTCTTCAGACATGCAGATCTGTGTATGCACTCGCAGTGGCTAATTTATGCACACCCATGTAACTGCGTGTAAACAGAAATTCACACCTGCATCTCTCAGACCACCCCAAATACTGCCAACCTGTTACTGACTCTGCGATGGAGTACTCTGTGCATTTCTGATCGCAGTGCGATCTCTGCACATGCACATTAGCGTCCATCTCTGAATCAGGCCCAAAGGACAGAGACTTGTGTAACTGTGGATTCCAGTGGGAATGAGCACTTCAGCCTGAAAAGTAGCAGTCCCTGTAGCTGAACTGCTTGGTTTGTTAAACTACTGTATTAAACAATTTTTTAATTTACAACATAAGGGTGGGAGAGAGACAGTAAGGAAGCATCTGGGAGCTCAGAGGAGAGACCAGAGGAGGAAGAGGAGGAGTGCCCGTTCCCAGGGTTAGTGTCTGTGGTGTTACCTGCAGCAGCTTCATAGGCTGGCACTGAGTGTAGGCTTGCACTGCCGTGTGTGTGTAGGCTGGCATTGCCCACTGCGTGTGTGTGTATAGGCCGGTACCAGGGATGGACTGCCAATCTGGCACTTCTGGCAAATGCCAGAAGAACTGATGGCCAGATGAGCCAGTCCAGTGTCCAAACCCTGGACGAGCAGCTCCGCCTCCCGATGAGGGGGGAGTGTTGTGTGTGAGGGGAGGCTGAGTGAGGGGGAAGAGTTGTGGCGGGGTCTGAATGAGGTGGGATCATTGTGTGTGTTTGAGGGGAGAAGATCTGAGTGGGGAGAGCTGTGTGAGAAATGTATACACTGTATTGTATGTAATTATATATACATTAATATGTAGCCCCAAGGTGGTATTTTGCGTAGGTTCCTGTGGGATCTCACTACTATCGCATGTGTATAAGGGGCTCTACTGTGGCATAATGTGTAAAAGGGACAATATCATGGCATAATGTGTAAATGGGACACTACTGTGGCATAATGTGTAAAAGGTACACTACCATGGCATAATGTGTAAAAGGGACACTACTGTGGCATAATGTGAACTATGGGACTGAGGGCCTGATTCAGAGCCGTCTGTAAGCGGTCGCTCGTTCGCCCTGAGTGATGTTCGCACAACTGCGCATGCGTATGGGTCGTAATGCGCATGCGCAAACCAGTCATTGCGGTCGGAAATCGTGCGCTCGTAAAACAGCGAGGGGCTGCTAATTTGATTGACAGAATGTACCGTTTGTGGGTGGTAACAGGGGAAGGTGCTTGAAAACGGGGGAGTGGAGATCCGAACGCAGGTGTGCCTAACGGTCAAAAGGATGTTTAATGGGAGTGCATAAATAGTAAAGGAGTGTCATCGACCACGTCACTTGGTTGTCTTTTAGCCTGAACTGCTCGCAGTGATAGCAGTAAGAAAAACCTACCAATACCACTGCGAGCAGTTCAGATGCCTTTCGATGTCCCCGATTAATCTAATAAATACCGGAGATGACGTGATGCGAACGGCAAAGGGGCATCTTTACAAAATAGCGAGCACATTTTTTGAATGCTCGCTCAGACATAGAGGCGTCAACACACCGCAAAGAGCGAGCGCTCAGTTTAAATATCCGGCCCCTTTTTTAGAACGACCATCCACAAATAGTGTCCGGCTCTGAATCAGGCCCTGATTTCATTACGGATCGCAACTGCAAATGCAATAGTGATTACGCACGCAGTTTCACTGCGATAGTTTGCTAATCCATTGCGATCACTATGCCACCACAGCACTACACAAGGATGCCCACTATACCTTACTCACATCCATAATACTTAGCAAAACTGCAATATCATCGGTACAATCGAGTACCATTGCAGCCTCACGCACACTTGCACAAGCTCTGACCAGAAATTGATAACTTCATCAAACGCTATGTGTCCTCAGGCTGCGTACAGCATCGTAGTGGCTAATTTATGCACGCCAATGCAACGGCATTGAAACTAACTGGCACGCCTGCACCCCCTCATCACCACCCACAAACAGCACTTCCTGTCAATCACTCTGCAATGAGTCTGCGCAGTCCCGATATCAGTGGCCGGTTCACGCACGCGCACTGCAATGCATACACATGCGCAGAACACAACAATCGGCCGATTGTGTGCGTATTAGCAACTGCGATCCTTGCTGAATCAGGCTCTATGTATATTACTGTGGGGACCACAGACAAAACTGTGGCATCACGTCCATTAATGGGCACTAATGTATGGTATAACGTGCATTGTGACCGTTATTGTGTGACATAATGTGAATAAGGGGCACTACTGTGGCGTATAATTAATAAAATACACTACTAAGTGTTGTAACGTGAATTGTGGGCACTACTGTGTGGTTTATTTTTAATTAGTGGAATTACTATAGTGGGTTAGAATATATCTAGCCCTCCATGTCCCAGTTTGATACTGCCACTAATGTTTTTATTTTCCTTTAATTTGCCCCTATATACTGGACATGCCCACTACCTAGCATACTTGGGGGGTGGGGGCGCAGTAGAACACACATGCTCCAGGTGCCATGACTACACGCTACACTCCTGTATGTAGGCTAGCATTGATCCCTGTGTGTGTAGGCTGGCACTGACCCCTGTGTGTGTGTGTGGCACAAACCCCCTCTGGCAGCAGCCACCCATACACAAACTCCTTCTGGCAGAAGCCACCCATACACAACCCCCTCTGACAGCAGCCACTCATACACAAACCCCCTCTGGCAGCAGCCACCCATACACAAACCCCCTCTGGCAGCTGCCACTCATACACAAACCCCCTCTGGCAGCAGCCACCCATACACAAACCCCTCTGGCAGCTGCCACTCATACACAAACCCCCTATGGCAGCAGCCACCCATACACAAACCCTCTCTGGCAGCAGCCACCCATGCACAAACCCCCTTTGGCAGCAGCCACCCATACACAAACCCCCCTCTGACAGCAGCCACCCATACACAAACCCCCTCTGGCAGCAGCCACCCATACACAAACCCCCTCTGGCAACTGCCACCCATACACAAACCCTCTATGGCAACTGCCACCCATACACAAACCCACTCTGGCAGCAGCCACCCATACACAAACCCCCTCTGGCAGCAGCCACCCATGCTCAACCCCCTCTGGCAGCAGCCACCCATACCAAACCCCCTCTGGCAGCAGCCACCCATACACAACCCCCCTCTGGCAGTAGCCACCCATACACAAACCCCCTCTGGCAGTAGCCACCCATACACAAACCCCCTCTGACAGCAGCCACCCATACACAAACCCCCTATGGCAGTAGCCGACCATACACAACCCCCCTCTGGCAGTAGCCACCCATACACAAACCCCCCTATGTCAGTAGCCACCCATACACAAACCCCCTCTGGCAGCAGCCACCCATACACAACCCCCTCTGGCAGCAGCCACCCATACACAACCCCCCTCTGGCAGTAGCCACCCATACACAACCCCCCTCTGGCAGTAGCCACCCATACACAAACCCCCTCTGACAGCAGCCACCCATACACAAACCCCCTCTGGCAGCAGCCACCCATACACAACCCCCCTCTGGCAGTAGCCACCCATACACAAACCCCCTCTGACAGCAGCCACCCATACACAAACCCCCTCTGACAGCAGCCACCCATACACAAACCCCCCTCTGGCAGTAGCCACCCATACACAAACCCCCTCTGGCAGCAGCCGCCCATACACAACCCCCCTCTGGCAGTAGCCACCCATACACAAACCCCCTCTGGCAGCAGCCGCCCATACACAACCCCCCTCTGGCAGTAGCCACCCATACACAAACCCCCTCTGGCAGCAGCCACCCATACACAACCCCCCTCTGGCAGTAGCCACCCATACACAAACCCCCTCTGACAGCAGCCACCCATACACAAACCCCCTCTGACAGCAGCCACCCATACACAAACCCCCCTCTGACAGCAGCCACCCATACACAACCCCCCCTCTGGCAGCTGCCACCCATATACAAACCCCTGCTGGCAGTATGCTGCACTTAGTACTTTTGTTTTCACTGGCCTCTGCAGAACACCCCCCCCCCCCCCCCCCCCGAGCAGCAATAGATACACTGATAGGTGGAGATAGACATGCTGCACGGGCAGAGCATGAGACGCGTTGCACTTTGCGCAGCACATTCTGTTACCATTTCTCTGTAACTAGTTTTCAAAAGTAGGCAAGTGTGATGTAAGTTTGGACGCACCCCTCCCAAAGTTCTCTGCACACATTACATCTGCCCCATCTGCTGTGCAACAGGGTTTTGCCAAGATTAAAAGTCTCTTGTTATGTTCTGCTTTGCTCCCATCTCAGAATCAGGATCACTAATCTCGGCTTCGGCAAACTCAAACTAACCCGCTAAACTGGATGATCGCTGACAGCTAATAGCAGCTGAAAGGTTACTGCTTATTTACATTTCTTTGTGCGTGACACAATATGAATTCTGTTGGAGTGATGCCACAACGTGATATGATACTATTGGAGCTGTTGCTATTATAATTGTAATCTAGGAATAAAACATTGATTTGTTTATTGAAACAATTCTGATTGGATTCTATAAACCGGAGCAGTGAAACCTCCATTTATTTCTGATTTTCCAGACTATGACAGAAGCGTTAGCAATCGCGCCTATTACTTGCAGCAGGTTTTGTGCTGCTAATAACAAATAGCGAATCCTGATTGTAGCGCCAGGGTACAATTTACCATATATCTTCTGGTCAATTTACTTTTTCCTGCCAATATGCTTCTTGTTTGATTGTAAATAGGGCCTGATTCAGACCCGCTCGCTAGCAAGCGATTGCTCGGAGCGAGCGATGTTTTTCAACGTGCGCATGTGTATGCATCGTATTGCGCGTGCGCGAACTAGTACGAGTGATTGGGAAACACTGGATCGCCCAGCATAGACAGCCCAGCTGAATGAGTGACGGGAGGCCGTTTGAGGGTGGTAACAGGGGCAGGCCACTGGAAACGGGGGAGTGGAGGTGCGAACGCAGGCGTGCCTGAGAATCTTAACGCCGTTTCAGAGGCGTGCATAATTAACAGCCAGCGTCATAGGACACGTGACTTGGTTGAAATATACACTGAAGTGCTCGCAGTGATAGCGGCAGGGTATAGTCAATCTCAAGTGCTGCGATCACATCCGATGGTGCTCGATGTACCAATGGTTTCATGCACTTCTGGGAGATGACGTGCGCAAGTTGGCGTCTTAAGACAGGCTGGGGGGTGTCTACAAACACAAAGTGATCGCTCGCCAAGACATAGTGGGCGTGCTTATGACTTGCCCTGCGATCGCCTGTCTAGCATACGCTGGGAGCGAGCGATTGCATATGGCGAACGGGTCTGAATCAGGCCCATAGTTTCATATGACTCCTGAAGGGAGTAACAAATAAATCCATTTACTTTCGGCACACGGCTTTGTGTCTCCATATGTACTGTATGTAGGTTACCTGTGAAGGTAGAGCAGGGTATGACATTATAAAGGACCTATCTCTGGCAGGGCTGGGAGCTACTGGCCAATTTACGTGTTATAATACCCCCAAAGTAAATGCAGCAGCCGCAATGTTTTGTAAGTAAGATAGAACAAATCAGAACACAAGTATTAGTCACCGGGCACCTGATACTGAGGTGGGAGCAGGGCCGACACTTCTGCATGTGAGCGATTATTTGTTACTGCGCATGCATGAAAGGTCCTGAAAACCCGTATGGTGCATACGCCACAGGGCCGGGTATTTGGAGCTCTTCTCCAGCCCATCTCTATCCATAATACTCTTATTATTATTAAAAAAAAAAAACACACACACATTGGCCACCACAGGATAAAATAAAATGCATTAACCCAGATAGGAAAAAACACCAAACACATTGGCCCTGATCGGAACAAATAAAACACAGTGTCTCTCGAAAGGAAAAAAAACACACATTGACCCTCACAGTAAATAAAAATAAAATAAAATACACATTAGTTGTCCCAGCACCAACAGAAGATTGTCCTGCCAGTAGCACAGCAGATGTGAAGAGCTCCCAGTCCCCCCCTCACCCTCAGCCACAGGTGGCACCAACAGCTGCAGTGCTGCCTAAGTGACCAAGGGGGTCTATGTACTAAGCCTTGCATGAAGATAAAGTCGACGGAGATAAGGAGCCAGCCAACCAGCTCCTAACCATAATTTTTCAAACACAGCCTGTGACATGGCAGTTAGGAGCTGATTAGCTGGTACTTTATCTCCGTCCACTTTATCTCCATCCAAGGCTTAGTAAATAGACCCCCAAATCACTGCACGCAGAGCACTATGCGGGCGGGATGCCGTGTGGCTGCGTGTCACGCCTGTGTAAGATCCCAACGCAGTGGTGCCGGTGCTGCGGTTGCCGCCAGTCTAGACCCCAGTTGTGGCTGGCTGTGCCTTCTATAGGGTGGTTCTCCCATTCTGCTGCTCAGTAGGAAAGGTCCTCAAGCCGGGCCCTGATGCATCACCTTGAATGTGCAGCACCATACACTGTTGTGTACAGAGTTGCAGGTATTAGGAATAGCTAAGCAATACCATGGGCATTCCCGGGCGGTGACCATCTCAGGGGCGTGTGATGGGATTGCCCTGACCACAGCCACAGAGGCGATGTTTAGTGGAATTTCAGAAGAAGACACTGCACCTGCCATAGGCTGATGCAATTGTCGATGGTGTACGCAGGGGCGTAACTATACCTAGGGGCGCCCCATAGCAACATTTTCCACAGGCCCCACTAGGGCTCCCACCCCCCGCACCCTCCTCATTCCCCTTTCCTCAACTTACCTGCTCCGTGGTCACGCCCTCCTTCAGTGTGTGCTGCGCAGGGCAGGCACACCACCTCTCCCAGTCTGCTCCATCTCTCCTCACTGACTGATGCTGGGAGGAGGTGGCCGGGTGGTCTTCATAAAAGTAAAGTCATGCGGATATGTAACATTGTGAAATTTCATATACAGTCAGGTAGAAGGGTTGGTCATAAACCCATGCTTACCTACTCTCCCGGAAGGTAGGGGAGACTCCCAATTTTTGTGGTAATCCCCAGCTGAAATTATGCAAACTGCAGCATTAAGCCTAATGATACCCCCAGAGTTGTCAGCTGCATCTTTTCTCAGGGCTTCTCCAGGAGAGGGGAATGCTACAGCATGTAAATATGCATAAACCATAATCTGCATGGCGTACGGAAACCATGTACAGGTATATACAGTATACAGGGCTTGTGCTATCATTAGGCAGCTGCCTAACGGCACCGGCCCCTGGAGGGTGCCACTGAATCAATCAAACAGGAAACTGAAGGATGTCTCTGTACGAGACATCCTCCTTTTACAGTGCACTGGCAGCAGCTATGGGTCTAATCATATGCAGCTGCCACTATCAGGCTGTGCCGCAGCCTCAGAGATTCCTACACGCTTGTTACTAGGGGTCCCGGGGGGCATCACCACGGCCACCACTCATAGTGCAGATACACCCAATCCAGGCGCCGGGATCCCGGCACCTGACTACATGCCTGCACCTGGCTTTGTCGCAGTAATGCTACTGGCGTGTATACTTTCTTCTGTATAAATATATATATGTATATATATATATATATATATATATATATATATATACTGTATATATACACAAGTGGCCACCTGTATCCCCCTCTGGGAGTGGGGGCACTAGGCTGAAGCTTTGCCTAGGGTGCCGTCAGACCTTGAACCGGCCCTGACAGTATATTGATAATATATTTATATGGCACAGGCATATTCAGTTATTTCAGTAATTTACATCAGTCCCTGCCCCAGTGGAGCTTACAATGGATGTTCCCTATCACATGGAGATCACATGGATACAAATACTCACTTGGGTCAGTTTTTTTTCCACAGCCAGTTACACTACCAGTATGTTTTTGGAGCATGTTGGTGAAACCAAAGCACCTGGGGGAAACCTGTGACTCAGTGGCATATCTAGAAAGGGTGCATTTTCCCGGAGACTTGCGCGTGCATAGTAGAGATGTCCCTGTGAATGGGGCACAGGCGCCATTTTCCTGGATGCCCTCTATGTCTTAGCTACCTATGGCAGTGAGTGCTTGCTAGTGTATAAAGAAGCCCCCTTTCCACTCGCAACACACGTCATCTCCGGGAATTGTAGGTTTTAATGGTAACATCGAGAGTCATCAGAGCTGCTCGCAGCCCTTGAGGTAGCCTTACCCCGCCGCAAGCACTGTGATCAGTGCTGACAGAAATACATGTAGGTGACGTGTAAAATGATGGTACTTTACTAATTATCCACGCCCTTTAAACTGAGTTTTGGCGGCCTGACATGCCTGCGTCTGCAAGACCACTTCGCCGTTTACAAGCACCTTCCCATGTTACCTCACACAAACGGTAACGACCTGATAGTGGATTACGAGAAACCAAAATCACATCGCAAAGAGAGGCTTACGCACACACACTGCGAATTATATGCATGTGCAGACAAGCGAAAATCGCTCAGAGCGAGCGAGCGCAACTTTGCGACCGGGTCTGAATCAGGTCCTGTGTGCGATTACAGAGCTGCGATTGCAATCCGTGCTGAATCAGGTCCTGAAAGCACACAGGCCCCTGTAACACACTCACAGAGTTGAAAGTTATTCCAGAGATGTCCACACTGATTTCTTCCGGCAGCGAGGTGAAGGATTGACACTAACACAAGCACGGACACGAGAAAATACTATATTCGCTAAGATTAGTTTATTTAGTTGCAATAAATTGCATAGAAAAGCAATAAATGTAAGCAATTACCTTTTCTGCCTATAACTCTGTTACAACAATAGTGATAACAACAGTTCACACATACATTCGCCAAAGCTTTATTGTTCAGGAACGCTTCTTTCTTGAGCTGTTAAATAAATGGGTTAACGAAATATCTTAATGCTTCTATATGCAACAATTATAATGACTCTACTCTCATACCAGGTTGAATTAATATGTAAGTCTCAGAATGTCCCTTAAGTCACTTAACCTCTGGCCAGTAACCCTGTATGTTGGTGCACATTAGAAGCTAAGAAGGTTGCTCACAATATCCTAGTACTGAAGAAACAATGGCCCTCATTCAGAGCCGTACGCTCTGAGCAGAGCGCACGCTCTGAATGAGGGCCGCCCTCCTTGGGAACGCCCCCGTCAGGGAGGCACGCCCCCAGCACGCCCACCAAAGGGGGCATGCTGTCAAGCAACATCGACAGCACGCCCCCTTTGATCAGACACAACGAGCGAAGGAAAGTCCTTCGCTCGTCGCGTCTGGCGCATGCGCACGACGGAGCTCCCTCCGTCGTGCGCATGCTCAGTGCAGACCATCGACCCACTTGCGAGCGGACAGCCGCTCGCGAGTGGGTCTGAATCAGGCCCTATGTTCTCAATAATAGGATGCTATCTGCCAATGTTGTTGTGGACTTGTATGTTGCAAACCCGAGTTTGAGGATTTCTTTAGTAGTCTACAGCTGATGCTAATTATCTTTGTCTCAAACTGGTGTCTGATGAAACTTCGGACATCAATATAACGTACTGAGGGCCTGATTCAGAGGCTATAGCGAGCAGCCCTGATTCCACAGCTATAGCGAGCGGCCATGATGATGGTCGCGATGGTCAAGACCATCGCAACCATCGGGCTTGCGACGAGACCCTTGTGGTAGGGTCTCGTTCATCGTAAGCCCCAGA
Source organism: Taudactylus pleione (assembly GCA_031769625.1). Taxonomy (NCBI): domain Eukaryota; kingdom Metazoa; phylum Chordata; class Amphibia; order Anura; family Myobatrachidae; genus Taudactylus; species Taudactylus pleione. The sequence goes on from JAUIMM010000026.1 coordinate 2,790,120, forward strand.
GAGCCCCAGACGAGACCCTTGTGGTAGGGTCTCGTTCATCGTAAGCCCCAGAGAGCTTTCGGCTCTAACAGAGCCGGAAGCTCTCCACTGACAAGCGTTCACTCAACATCGACAGCTTGCCCCCTTTGGTGCGAGACCGGAGCAACGGAATGCCCATCGCTAGCCGGGCCTCGCGCATGCGCACAACGGAGCCGGCTCTATTGTGCGCATGTGCTGTGGGCCACCATCGACCCGATTGCGAGCGCTCAGCGCTTGCGTCCGGGTCTGAATCAGGCCCTGAGTTCTGTAGTATTTTTTATTGCTATAATGCAGCTTTAATATACCTTTCCTGTTTAGTAAATGGACAGGACCTGCCCTCTGTTTCTCAGGTTATATAGTACCTTCCCGCAGCAACAAGTTGTTTGACTATATTTACTGAAGTAGTCTGTGATGGGGCAAAAGCTATCCTGGGCTCTTATAGTAGCTGCTCTTAGATTTTTAGTCATCAGCTCCAGGGGAGGTCTCTGGGTGGCTCCTTCCTGTACAGCTTCCTGCTGGTAGCGTCCTCACAGCTCTCTGGCTGTCTGTATCCCGGCTGACACCTTCCGGCTGTAATGGGTCCACACAGCGGGCACCGGTAAGGCCCCCTGATAAGTGCAGAGGGAGAACGTTTCCCCTCTGCTCCTGGCCGCGTGCCCACTGGATCCCTGTGTCCAGAGTGGGCAGCGGGTTCCACTGTTTATCCATGGGGGGGCAGTCCATATACACATCAACCGGACACGTTTTGTCTATAGGCACTGTATAAATATATATATATATACCTATCAAACAGCACATATGTTTATATATGACTGGCATGCTTTTACATTAAACTTGTGTACATATATGAATTGACATTATATTAAAAGACAATGCATTCTATATGTCCATTACCATGTACTCCTATGAACTGGCCAATACACTTTCAGGGGTATCACACTCCCTCCTCTTAAAATGCCCCTGCACAGATCAACCATGAGCAGGAATTGAACCATACTTGCCAACTCTCCCTGATTGCTACTATATCAGGGAGCCTCCCTGACAATCTCCCTGGCATCCATTATGTAGCTGTTATATACTGTATTTGGGGGAAAAAAAACAGAGGAAATGATTCAGACCCGCTCGCTAAATGTATTCGCTCGCACCCAGCGCATGCAAAATCGGCTAAGTGACGGCATGGCAGGCGATCGCACGGCAAGGCATAAGCACGCGAACTATGTCCTGGCGTGCGATCACTTTGTATGTACATGCCCACTAGCCTGTCTTAAGATGCCCACTTGCGCACATCATCTCCAGGAAGTGAATGCAACCATCGGTACCATCGGATGCATTCGCAGTGCTTGAGGTAGACTATACCCTACCGGAAGCACTGCGAGCAGTTCAGTGTAAAATTCAACCAGGTGACGTGTACTATGACGCTACCTGTTAATTATGCACTCCTCTGAAATGGCGTTAAGACGCGCAGACACGCCTGCGTTCGCACCTCCACTCCCCCATTTTCGTAGGCCAACCCCTGTCACCACCCACAAACGTCATGTACTGTCACTCATTCCGGCGGGGCGTCTTTAGACAAGGAGCGATCACTTTGCGATCGCATGGACTAGTTCGCGAATGCGCAGTGCAATGCATACGGATTCGCACAATGCGAACCATCGGCAGCTACGAGCGAACGCATCCTAGCGTCCGTGTCTGAATCGGGCCCAGAGATCTATACAGTCACATGGTGTAATCAGTGTAATTTCCCTACTATGGTTATAAGGCACAATGATCCCTTTGGCTACTGTGACACAGTTAGGTTAGGGGGTCCCTCTCCTGGGTAGAGGACTCCTTCCTTTCACACACAGCAGCTGGGAAACAGTACGCCAGACTGGATGCAAGTACAAGCTGGTCGGCGCCAGTCTTTATTGTGCAATGTCAGAAATAACACAAAGAAAACATAAACGTAAATCCTAGCCCTGTCGGGGCACTAACTTCACAGGTAGTTCCCTCACTACCAGAACCTGGCAGGGCCTAATGCCCTCACCAGCAACAAAAGGCACAGCACAACACTCACAGTTAGGTTTTCAAGTGTCTCTGAGCAAACTCCCTGTCTGCTCTCCCAGGTGAGACAATCAGCCCTAAACACACTAGGCTTATATTGGCCACTCTCAGGTGGAAACCCTAACAACCTGTTACCAGGCTGCGAGAACCAAAACCTGGAGTGGCCGTGGGTGGAGCCCTCCCTCTCCTCTCACCCACAACCCCCAGGTCCCAAACCGGCTTTTCAAAAAGCCGAAACTCAAGCCTGCTACACTGCAGACTTTCTCCTGGGGATTTTAAAACACATAAGACAGGAATCTGGGATAAATGTCCCTGTCACAGACCACTTTACCAGTGATCCTATCACACTACATACATTTTCATATAAGGTTTCTTGCGGCCACTTCTATGAAACCCCTTGTAAAACACAATACATGAGCAAGCCCTAAAGAGTATCAGTGTGTTTACATCAACAATTATATCTTGCTAATTGTTTTGGGGCTCGATTACATTTGGATGTGAGTCAATTTTATGCCACGCCTCTCAGAGGTAACCGTACATACCCACTTTACCATCACAGTCAGGGCCTGATTCAGCAAGGATCCTTGCTACTATGCAAATGCAGCAGCAGGTCGCAGGCTGGGATCACCATCGCGACCATTGGTGGTCGATGATTACGATGGTGAATGGCGCCGGTCTCCGGCCAGCTGACTAAGCCTCAACTTACTCAGACTCTCCGGCTTGCGAGCCGAGGACACTGCGTTGATCAACGCAGATCCTGGGCTGTCCACTACCGGAAAATGGGGCAGACGCCCCCATTATCGGGAACACTGGCCCTCATACTGTAGGTGTTGCTTTCACAATCTCCTTGAAATGCTTTTTCAAAAGTAGGCAAGTAAGAATTGACTCATGACTTCAGTGCTATCATACAGTAATGCTGTATTGATGCTATGAGATTTGGGTCATGCTGGATATAGTAGTACAGTACTTATGTGAAGCACAGCCTTAGCCAGGCATTCCCTGACCGATCTCCAGACTTCCTTCTAGGGGTTTCCTTGGTGCCAGCAAGACTGTCGGGTCACCAAATTACAAATTTGACAACAATTACTCTGGGTTAGAACAAAGGGCCTGATTAAGTCCCGCATGCTAGATGCGTACGCTCGCACCCAGCGTATGCAAATTCAGCAAAGGCAGGTGATCGCACGACAAGGCATTAGCATGCCCACTATCTCTTGGCGTGCGATCGCTCTGTCTATGCATACGCCCACGAGCCTGTCTTAAGACACCCACTAATGCGCGTCATCTCCAGGATGTGTATGCAACCATCGGTAACATCGAATACCATCGGATGCATACGTAGTGCTTGTGGTTGACCATACCACACCGCAAGCACTGCGAGTGCTTCAGAGTGAAAACCAACCAAGTGACGTGTACTATGACGCTCTATGTTAATTATGCACGCCTCTTAAGCGGCAGACATGCCTGCGTTCGCACCTCCGCTCCCCTGTTTCCTTCGAGCAACCCCTGTTACCACCCACAAACGGCTTGTCCTGTCACTCAGCCTAGCGAGCAGTCTATGCGCAGCGAGCGAAGGCTTCCCGATTGCCTGGACTAGTTAGCGCACGCGCACTGCGATGCGTACGCAGATAGCAAACCATCGGCAGCTAAAAGCGAACGTAGCATAGCGAGCTGGTCTGAATCGGGCCCAAAGACCAGTCCTGACTGACACAAACATCCACTTGTTAGGAGGCCATAAAACCGTGCAGTTCGGAGGAAATATAATAAAACATTATTTCTACTGCAGGTTCCATAGGGCTCCACAGGAGACCTTGGGGGTATAGCACCTCAATAGTTAAACTTGTGCTCCCAGGATGCAACGGGCTCCCCTCCTATACCCCGCCCCCAAGGCACCTCAGTTTCATAGGTGCACAGCACGGAGTCGGGTCACTTCAAGGGGGGCTGCGTGGACAGCCTCTGAAAATAGACGCTGGCACGGCGCCAGGGTTCGCGGCGGGTGTCTGGGGGTTTTGGCTAGCAAAAGCCCCCAGACGCCCAGAACTGTGGCCGGACAGCACCGGGGACATTTCAGGTAAGCAGCGGGCCCGCTGATACACAGTTCCTTGGGGGTCCCTGGGAAGGGCTGCACGTGTCAACAGGCACAGTGCCTGCTCTGACACTAGACCACCAGGGAAAGGGGGCCACAGCGTGCGGACGTCGTGGCATCCCTGGGGTTAACAGCATGCCAGGGGAGTGGGCCTTCCCTGTAAGGCACAGCCGGCCCCTCCCCCGCTACTCTGCGTGCCTTTCCACAGCGGTCTGGCGGGTGCAGGCAGCTTTTCTCCCTCAGGCACGCCCCCTATGAGTCCCCTGGCGGCCATTTTATGTGCTAACAACGCTGGTCTCATCGGGAGCTGCGGAGCCTGGGTCCTCCTGCGTACCTCTCCTCCACGTAGGTCAGTGTATGTAGCACTATTCCTACTACACACAAGGTCTACTTAGCTGATGATAGTGCAAGTTTTTCCTGGCATTGTATGTGTCTGTTGCTAGCGCTGTCTGACTGTATTCTTTTCTCTGTCAGCCATTTTAACTATCCCTGTACTTTCTATTTCACTAGCCCTTGCGGTGACAGTGCTGCTCAGGGGTTAGTTTACTTCACAGTTTAGTTGTTATTGAGCTGAGGATTTGACACATACATTCATTATGTCTGGCAGTGATTCTGGACAAGCTGATATTCCCCTCACACAGTCCTGCAACAGGTGTTTGGCTGGAATAAAGGAGGGAGAGATTATTGTGGGAGGATTGTGTACCCTGTGTACCAGAAATACAGGACTACCGGCTGGGCCCAGCTCTTCTCAAGAGCCGCCCTGGGCTTGTTTTTCACAAGCACTGACTACCCTGATGGGTCGGCTTGCTGCACCTCCAGTGACCCCACAATTGGGGTACACTCCGCAGGTTGCTATGCCATCTACGTCACAGGGAATTCCCCGACAGTTGGTTGTGGCTCATAATATGCCTTTACAACCTTCTCCCTACCAGGCGTCACCTGAACCTGTATGGGTTATACTCTCTCCAATACGGTGCAAAACCTGACGGAGGTGTTACAGGGGGAATCCTTCCAACGTATCGCTAGGAAGGAGGTACTGTCGTCCCAGTCCACTTACTATCATGATGACATGTCGACTGATGATGGGGAAATTCAGGACTTATCTGATACAGAGCCCCCTCAAAAAGAGGCGGAGCCAAAGTCCAAAATTTATGTACATGGCCTCATTCGGGCGGTCCGTGTGGCAATGGATATTGGGGACGAGGATACCCCAGAAGCCAAATCCAAGCATGCTTTCTTTAAGGAAGTTAAAAGCTCAGCGACAGTTTTCCTCTGTCGGATCAGCTAGTTGAGCATCTGGAGGAAGCCTGGCAAACTCCAAGCAGGAGATTTCAACCACAGAGACGGTTGGAGGCCACTTATCCGTTTGAAGAAAGGTATTTCTCTAAATGGGAAACTCCTCCTCAGGTGGATTCTCATATTACGCACCTTGTCAAAAGTGCGACACTTCCTATGCCGTCCGTGTCATCATTAAGGATGTTACGGACAGAAAAGTGGAGGTATGCCTAAAGTCCATTTATTCCCTCTCGGTTTTCGCTAGGCCAGCTATGGCTATATGCTGGGTGGCCAGAGCCATGGAACGATGGGCTAATGCCTTGGAGGCGTCCTTACCTCTAGAGGCTACCAGTGAACAAGTTGAACTGGTAGGTTTCCTCAGAGACTCGGCTACATATGTGAATGAAGCTGCTTTTGATGTAAGTCTCCTGACATCTTGCATTTCATCGGCTGAGTCCAAGAAAGGGTTAGAAGGTTTACCCTTTAATGGCCAGGTCTTATTTGGACCAGATTTCGACAAAATCGTGGACACTTCGGCTGCCGCCAAGTCGGCCTGCTTACCGTCGGCCCCAGGGCCTTTGGGATCAGGAATTCAGAGCCGCTCGTAAGCGGCTGCTCGTTCGCTCTGAGAGATGTTCGCACAACTGCGCATGCGTATAGTTCGCAATGCGCATGCGCAAACCAGTAATTGCGGTCGGAAATCGTGCGCTCGTAAAACGACGAGGGGCTGCTAATTTGAGTGACAGAATGTACCGTTTGTGGGTGGTAACAGGGGAAGGTGCTTGAAAACGGGGGAGTGGACATCCGAACGCCGGCGTGCCTAACGGTTAAAACGGCGTTTAATGGGAGTGCATAATTAGTAAAGGAGCGTCATCGACCACGTCACTTGGTTGTCTTTTAGCCTGAACTGCTCGCAGTGATTGCGGGAAGTAAATCCTACCACAAGCACTGCGAGCAGTTCAGATGCCTTTCGATGTTCCCGATTAATCTAATAACGGAGATGACGTGTGATGCGAACGGCAAAGGGGCGTCTTTACAAAATAGCGAGCGCATTTTTCGGACGCTCGCTCAGACATAGAGGCGTCCACACACCGCAAAGAGCGAGCGCTCAATTTAAATATCCGGCCCCTTTTTAAGAACGAGGGTCCGCAAATAGCGTCTGGGTCTGAATCAGGCCCTCAGTCCTTTCTGACTTTCCGTCCTCAGAGTAAGGCCAAGGTTCAGTCCTTTCCCAGACCGTCAGGAGCTAAGAAGGTCACAAAGCCCAAGAAGCAGGCTTGGAGTACCAGGCGTCCAGAAGCCAAGCCCGACGCTAAACCCTCAGCCTGACGGGGCGGGCCTCTCCTTGGGGGACCCCAAGGTGGGAGGCCGACTTCTTCAGTTTGCCCAGTGTTGGTGTCATACCACAACAGATACTTGGGTAAGGGAAGTGGTCTCTCAAGGGTACGCCCTTTCCTTCCAGTAAAGACCTCCTCATCAATTCTTCCCTACGGGACTTCAGAGGGATCAGGAAAAGGCATTGGAACTGCAGAAGGTTATACAATCTATGCTCCTGCAGGGAGTTATTGTTCCGGTACCTACTCTCCAGATTAGAATGGGGTATTATTCCACCCTCTTTTTGGTTCCAAAACCGAATGGTACATACAGGCCTACCCGAAACCTCAAGTCCCTGAACAAGTTTCTCCGAGTGCCTCGGTTCAAAATGGAAACCCTGCGGTCAATTATACTGGCTATGGAACCTGGGGATTTTATGGTGTCTCTGGACATTCAGGATGCATACCTGCATGTCCTGATAGCCTCAGCTCACCAGAGGTACCTCAGGTTTGCAGTGTTACAACAATACTTCCAGTTTCAGGCCTTGCCATTCGGACTGTCTACTGCACCCGGGGTATTCACCAAACTTATGGCAGTAATGGCGGCCCAACTGTGGCTGCAGGGGATCCACCTGTTGCCCTACCTGGACGACCTGCTGTTGTTAGCCAGGTCTCCGGATTTGCTTCTTCAGCATCTACAGCTGACAATAACTGTGCTACAAAGCCACAGTTGGTTGATCAACTGGAAGAAGCCCTCGCTGATGCCCTCACAGAGGATGCTACATCTTGGGGCGTTGTTGGATTCTCAACAACAGAGGATTTTCTTATCCAGGGACAAGATAACCACACTACAGCAGCGGGTTCGCAGCTGCTTACACAGTCGCCGGGTGTCGATTCACTCACTCGGCAATGCAGTTACTGGGCTCCATGGTGTCGACATTCGACATGGTGGAGTATGGCCAGTTTCATTCCCGACCTCTACAGACACTGATCCTTTCCAGATGGGACGGATCTCCATGCGGGATACGAACCCAGACATTGGTACTGTGTCCGGAGGTACGTCTGTCTCTGACTTGGTGGCTACACACAGGTCACCTCACCAAGGGCCGCCCTTTTTGGATCCCAGAATGGGTCTTGTTGACAACGGACGCCTATCCCCGGGGTTGGGTGCAGTGACAGGTTCACACCTTTTCCAAGGAAGGTGGACAATAGAGGAGTCCGTGCTTCCAAATAAACATATTGGAACTCACGGCTGTTCTAAGAGCTCTTCAGCAGGCAAGGCTCATACTTTACGGAAAACCCGTACAAGTCCAGTCAGACAACGCCACCACAGTGGCCTACATAAACCGCCAAGGAGGCACTCGAAGTCAGGAGGCACTAAGGGAGGTGTCCCGCATTCTGACCTAGGCGGAGGAAAATAACCCAGCCATATTGGTGGTGTTTATGCCGGGAGTCCTGAACTGGGAAGCGGACTTCCTAAGCCGTCACGACGTACACCCAGGGGAATGGTCATTTCACCAGGAAGTATTTCAGCTTCTGGTGGACAAATGGGGCCTTCCCTAAGTAGATCTGATGGCATCTCGGCACCACCACAAGTTGACAAGGTACGGCTCAAGGACACGAGCCGTGGCGGCCCTGTTGGTAGACGCTCTGGCAATCAAATGGACTATCCAGTTCGTGTATCTGTTCCCTCCGTTCTCCCTTCTGCCTCAGGTGATTCAGAAGTTCAAGCAGGAAGGAGGTACGCTGCTGCTGGTGGCTCCAGCGTGGCCCAGACGACACTGGTATGCAGATCTTCAGGGTCTGTCCATAGACACTCCAATGCTGTTGCCTCAGCGTCCGGACCTGTTGTCCCAAGGTCCTTGGACCTGTCGTCTGTCTTTGATGGCGTGGCTCTTGAGACTGCCCTCTTGATTTCCAGGGGTTTTTCCAGCTTGGTGGTAAACACGATGCTCAGAGCTCGCAAGCCTGCTTCTGCGAGAATTTATCACAGAGTGTGGCACACTTTCTTTGAATGGTGTCGTCCCAGAGGTTATAATCCTCAGACTTTTGGATTATCCAGGATTTTAGCATTTCTACAGGCAGGCTTAGATCATGGTCTTCGCCTTGCTTCTCTGAAGGTGCAGGTTTCTGCCCTGTCAGTACTGTTTCACCGTAGGATTGCTATCCTTCCGGATGTACACACCTTTATGCAAGGGGTGCTTCGCATCCAACCTCCTTTTATCCCACCGGTGGCTCCGTGGGATCTGACTGTGGACCTTAGGGCTCTACAAGGACTGCCATTTGAACCACTGGGCTCTGTGGATTTAAAATGGTTTACTATTAAAACTGTGTTTCTTCTGGCCATTGCTTCGGCCAGAAGGGTATCAGATTTGCGAGCTCTTTCATGTCGTCCTCCCTTTCTGATTTTTCATTGGGACAGGGCGGTTCTTCGTACTCGCCCTGGTTTCCTGCTAAGGTGGTATCCAGCTTCCACATTAATGAGGAAATTGTAGTGCCAGCATTTAACTCCCCAGACCTCTCAGCTGGTGAGGCCTCCTTGGATGTGGTACGGGCTCTAAAGACATATGTGGACCGTACCAACTCATTTCGGAAGTCGGACTCATTGTTTGTCCTTTTTGGTTTCCGAAAGAAAGGATGGCGAGCCACTAAGCAGACGTTGGCAGGCTGGATTCACCTGGCAATATCAGAGGCTTACATTTCGTGCCCTCACGAAAGTCAGCAACGACCTCCTTGCTGCCAAATCCAAGGGCCATTATTCTCTTCTCATTCTCCTTGATCTCTCTGCTGCTTTTGACACTGTGGACCACCCTCTCCTGCTGCATAGCCTTCACTCCCTTGGTCTACGTGACACTGCCCTCTCCTGGCTGTCGTCCTACCTCTCTGACTGCTCCTTCTCTGCCTCCTCTCATGACAACTTCTCCCCACCACAGCCTCTTACAATAGGTGTTCCCAAAAGGTTCTGTTCTTGCACCTCTCCTATTCTCCCTCTATACTTCCTCTCTAGGTGAACTCATCAGCTCTTTTGACCTCCATTATCATCTCTATGCTGATGATACTCAAATCTACCTTTCCTCCCCTGATCTCTCCCGCTCTCTTCTGACTCGTTTGTCCAACTGTCTCTCTGCTATCTCTTCCTGGATGTCCCAGCGATTTCTTAAACTTAATACAGTATGTCAGAGCTGATCGACTTCCCACCCTACCACATAACCCCACTTCCCACTATTTCTTTATCAATTGATGGAATAACTATCTCATCTAGTCCCAAGGTGCGCTGTCTTGGAATTATCCTGGACTCATCCCTCTCCTTCAAACCACATATCCAGAACCTCTCACAGTCCTGTCGTTTCCATCTCAAAAATATTTCTAAGATCAGACCCTATATCACCTAGGATGCTACAAAAACCCTCATACACTCACTGGTCATCTCCAGATTGGACTACTGTAACCTCCTCCTATCTGGCCTCCCGAAATCCCATCTCTCTCCTCTCCAGTCTATCCTTAATGCTGCTGCATGGCTTATCTTCCTCTCCAAACGCTCTACATCTGCCTCCCCTCTCCTGCAAGCCCTCAACTGGCTCCCCTTCCCTTTTAGTACCCAATTTAAGGTTCTCACGTTCGCTTACAAAGCCCTCACCCAATCTTCCCCCATATACATCTCTGATCTCATCTCCCTTCACTCTCCTCTCCGCTTGCTTCGTTCAACTAATGCACGCCGCCTTTCGTGTCAGCTGATTACTTCCTCCCACTCCCGCCTCCAAGATTTTGCCCGCACTGCCTCTGGAACTCTCTCCCACTCCCCATCAGACGCTCCACCTCTTTGCAATCCTTCAAACGGGCTCTCAAGACCCAATACTTCATCAAAGCCTTCCAGCTATCATTCTAACTCCCTGATACATGCTCCTTCCTCCCCAACTACCCCATCTGTGCCACTCCTGTTTGTCTTCCCTTCCCTTTTAGAATGTAAGCTCTTACGAGCAAGGCCCTCTACCTTCTTGTGCTTCTCCCTACTTTAGTTTCATCTATTTCTTACTCACCATGTTGCAATATATATATTATCCATGTCCTGGTCCTGTATTGTATTGTTCTGTAAGTCGCTTGTCTACAACTTGTTTATGTATTTTGTAAGGCGCTGCGGAACATTTGTGGCGCCATATAAATAAATGATAATAATAATAATAATAATAATGAGGGCCTTCCTGTACCGTCCTCTGTAAAAGCTCACTCTACTTGGTCTGTGGGTCCCTCGTGGGCAACTCGTCGTGGTGCCTCAGCCGTTCAGCTGTGTAAGGCAGCCACTTGGTCTACTGTCCATATATTCCTAAGGTATTATGCTTTTGATACCTTTGCCTCTCAGGATGCCTCCTTCAAGCGGCGGATTCTCTTCTCTGCACAGGAGCGTCACCACTCTTAAGGAGACTGCTTTGGGACATCCCCAAGGTCTCCTGTGGAGCCCTATGGACCCTGCAATAGAAAATAAGATATTTGGTAAGACCTTACCTTTGTTATGTCTATTTTTACGAAGTCCATAGGGATCCACAGGACTCCTGCCCTGTCGCACCTGTGCTGCAGATGGGCTATATTCTGGTCACTGGTTTTTCCGTCTCCTTCTGTTTGTGAGAATGTGATACTTGTGTGTTCCAGAATTTCTTCCTTCTCTCTTCTCCTCCTCCAGCCATTGTCTTACTAAACTGAGGTGCCTTGGCATGGGGGCGGGGTATAGGAGGGAGCCCGGTGCATCCTGGGAGCACAAATTTAACTATTGAGGTGGTCGACGACTGACGTCATCAGCCTATACCCCCAAGGTCTCCTGTGGATCCCTATGGACTTCGTAGATAACAAAGGTAAGGTCTTAACCATATCTCTTATTTTTACTATGCTGTTGACGCATGGTGAATGGAATTTGTAAATGACTTTTTTCCTTGTATGATTAGACTATAATACTATTTATTTACATTTCTTTATATAGTGGCCGCATATTATGCCCTAGTGGAGCTCACAATCTATTGCCCCCATTTATCAATGAAGCATAACCCCTTTAGTGCTTTCCCTAAGGGGTTATACCAGGTTTCTGTATTTAACAAACAGCAGTAATCTAAGATTACCGCGGTTTGCCAAGCATCGCTCTCGACATTTTTTAGATGGCGAGAGCGATGCGGGCTCCATTGCCGGCAATGGAGACCCAGTGGTGTCTTTCCTGCTTCAGCGAAGCCTTCCAGGCACTGCCGGGTCCCCGTGTCATGCACATGTGTGGTGCGGACAGTCGCGCATGCGCATAACACAGGAGCCCTGTCACTGGCAGTGTTAGGCTGCCAGCAACCCAGCGTAGGACCCTGCCGAGGACGAGGACTTTCTGGCACCCCGCCGGAGGGGTAAGTTTTGATAAATACCAGTACAATTTTCATTTGTATCATAGTGATACTAAACAAAAAATTGCACTGGTGTTTAATATCAGTGATAAATGAGGGCCTATATTACTATCACATGGGGGCCCGTTTATCATTAAATTTTTGTTTCATATTCCCCGAAAACAACCAAATTTTTTGGGATTTCTGCAAATATTTGGTATCCCCCGGATGTATTATGGAGGGATTGCTTCAGATATCGCCGATATTTGCTGCTGTCCCTCCATTTCCGACAGCAGCTGCGGCCCCCATAGGTTTCTATGGGGGATGTGATGCTGTCAGGTTTACCAAGCTCCGTAATGCAAAACATTCAGTAGCTTGGCCCCGCAGCTGCCGCCATTGTGCTGCTGTTACCTATGGGCTACAAATTGCAAAATGGCCACTGGCCAAGACGCATGCGTCTTTCAATCAAGCATGCACTGGAGTCCCGTCACAGGAGTGAAGAGACCACTGACGCAGTTACTTCACTCGCAGCACTTTGCAGGGATGGGCTCCTTTTGAAGCTTGTCCCTGCACGTGCTTTTTAATATATCCCGGCACTAAGATTGCATACTACAATACGATCATGGGCGCTAATATCGTTCCCAGAGCCTGATTCAGCAGTGCACGCTAGTGCTTCCCGATGCGCAGTACGGGTCCTGCGTGATTGCACGCAGTCGGGCAGTAGACTGTCAGTGATTGACAATCTGCTGCCGTTTGTGGACGATGACGGCCTCCGTTTTCCGAAATGTTGCCCCCATTGGGGAGGGAAGAGGGCAGGATCTCCGTCAGCTGATGGATATTTCCTGGCCTCTTTCTCTCATCTGCTGCAGCCGCCTTGTGTGACCCCCATGAGTCACTTAACTCGGCCGATGTTCCCGTAGATTATCCATTGCAGCGTTTGACAACGCAGCTCGGATAAGTAATGTATGTAGGAGGTGTGATGCCTCCTGCTGCATTACCATATATGCTCGCTAGTAACTTTGCAGTTCCGTCCTTAGCTGAATCAGGCCCCCAGATCGCATTGAGAGCCTGATTCAGCAAGGAACGCAGATGCTAATACGCACGCAATCGGTGGATGTTCGCGCTCTGTCTATGCATCGCAGAGCGCGAACTAGCAGTTGTGGTGGGAACTGCGATTGCTGAGGCTACGCAGACCTGACAGGAAGTGCCGTTTGTGGGTGGTGACTGGGGGGTGGTCGGGCGAACGCAGGCGTGCCAGTGCGTTGTAACGCCATTGCAGGGGCGTGCATAAATTATCCACTGCGTGGCCATAAGCAGCCTTAGAGCTGATAGTGTGCGTGGCTGGTAGCAATTTCTGAGTAAGGCCAGGGCTTGTGCTAGTGTGCCTATGGGTCCGATGTTACCGATGGTTTTGCTATATTCCCCTAGTATACGGATGTGAGGAAGGGAAGTGCGCGTCCTTATGTCAGGCTGCGATCACAATGTGAATGCAAACATTTACATATCACCGCTAATATTAGCAACTGCGCTGCGTGTGCATAAGCAGAATAGCGATCCGTAGTGAATCAGGCCCTCAGTATGAGATCAATGATAAATGGGCCCCATGGGCACACACAAGTTAGAGTTATTATTTTGTCAGAAGCCAATTACCCTACCAGTATGTTTTTGGAGTGTTAGAGGAAGCACTCAAAGAAAACCCATGCAAACATGGGGAGAACATACAAACACCACACAGAGAGGGCACTGGTGGGCATTGATAGAGTAAGAATCCAGAACGTTTCTGTTCGTTCCTGGATTAGAGGTTCAAGTACTAGGAGTGGCGCAGGCGAGTTACGGTGGCGTCCGTATAAGTAACAAGTACTGTTTATGCTTATTGTTATTGTGACGCACAGATTCCGGCTGCCGCTATGACTTACAGTAGCTATTGGAACCTTTTGTTTTGTTCTGTGCAGATGCAACAAACCGAACTCACTTCATTTTGTGTTCTGCAGGAAAATGCTGGTTTTGGACAGTGTCAGTTTCTTGCTTTCTAACAAATCTATGGTGGAATGTGTGAGGGGGAGGGGACTGGTGGGGGAACTACTTCCTCAGAGTCATGGTGGGATGGGAATCAGAGAGGAGCCCCATCATCCACCCAGACACTGAGCAGCACCAGGGTGCATGTGCCCCTGCCTCACCCCTACTGCTGCCATAGAGGGACAGGGTGTTTAATAAGCCCAGGACAGGGGAACTAGCTCCTCCCAGGGTTGTGGTTTCCCCACAAGGTCTCACATTACTGATGGGACATGAAAGTGAGAGGGAGACCAGATAGTGCAGACTGGGTGACAGGGATCCTTCCGTGTCCCAGACACAAGCCACAAGTGAGGGCTGGAAATCGGGACTATGCCCCCTCTGCTGCTGCTCATCACAGCACTTCTCCTGGGGAAGGTAGGACCCTCACTGGTGACAACTGCTATTCTCATTCATTTCCAAGGGAATCACCTGTGCTGTCCACACTCATATATACATATATATCATACTGCACTGTGCACCCAGGTATATGGGATCTATCTATCTATCTATCTATCTATCTATCTATCTATCTATCTATCTATCTATCTATCTATCTATCTCATATGTATCTATCTATCTCCTATGTATCTATCTCCTATCTATCTATCTATCTATCTATCTATCTATCTATCTATCTATCTATCTATCTATCTATCTATCTATCTATCTATCTATCTCATATCTATCTATCTGTCTCTCAAATCTATCTATCTATCTATCTATCTATCTATCTATCTATCTATCTATCTATCTATCTATCCATCCATCTATCTATCTATCTATCTATCTATCTATCTATCTATCTATCTATCTATCTATCTCTATCTATCTCATATCTATCTATCTATCTATCTATCTATCTATCTATCTATCTATCTATCTATACATATACAGTATTATACTGCACAGTGCACCCAGGTATTCGGAATTTATCTATCTATCTATCTATCTATCTATCTATCTATCTATCTATCTATCTATCTATCTATCTATCTATCTTTCCATCCTCACTCATCTATACATATACAGTATTATACTGCACAGTGCACCCAGGTATATGGAATCTATCTATCTATCACTGGAATATTTGGTACTTAGGACCTGATTCAGACCCAGACGCTAAGAAGCGTTCGCTCGCAGCTGGCCGATGTTCGCATTCTGCTCGGGAAGCATTCGCTCGCTGCGCATAGACTGCCCAGCAGAGTAAGTGACAGGACAAAGCCGTTTGTGGGTGGTGACAGGAGTAGGCCACTAGAAACGGGGGAGTGGAGGTGCAAACGCAGGCGAGCCTGCGTGTCTCAACGCCATTTCAGAGGCGTGTATAATTCAGGCTTACCGACTTTCTGGCTGCCCCTTCCAGGAGGGAGCGGCCAGATCATCGGCATTACAGGGGGGGCGGGACCATCATGAGGAGGCGGTGCCGGCCAGGTGATGCACGTTTGTGGCCGGAGCAGGGGGCGGGGCAACGCAATCGCGTAATTTTGGCCCCACCCCCGCTACACAATGCCGATATTACAGGCATTGTGAAGCAGGGGGCGGAGCCAAAATGACGTGATTTGGCGTGAATCGCGTCACGGCCCCCCTCGCTGCGGGAGTTTCTAAGGTAAGTGCGGGGGGGTTAAGAGGGGTGGGCGGCAGCCGGGAGGATTGCCTGCCTTCCTGGGAGGTCGGGAGCGGCACCCAATTTTCGGGAGGCTACCAACCAAATCGGGAGGGTAGGCAAGTATGGTATAATTAAATGGAAGTGTTATTGTACATTTTTACCCTCAGGTGATCGCAGTGCTTGAGGTAGGGTACCTCAAGCGCTGCATTCGCTTCCGACGCTACCCAATGTACTGATGCTTGCATACACTTCCTGGAGATGACGTGCACTAGTGGGCCTCTTGTGGGCGTCTGCATACACAATGTGATCGCACGCCAAGACATAGTGGGTGTGCTAATGCCTTGCCGTGCGATCGCCTGCTTTGCTGGGCTTGCGCTAGATTTGCATACCTTGGATACGAAAGAACGCATCTAGCGAGCGAGTCTGATTGAGCTCCTTTAGTTTTCAGGATAAGGGGTTTTCCTCAGCCAGGAGGATGGTTGTTTAAAATCTCCTAAAATACATGTAATAACAGGAGACTATTGTTCCTGAATTTAGGATATTGGGCCTGATTCAGAGCCGGACACAATTAGCGCTCACTCGTCCAGAAAATAGGGTTGGCTATTCAAATGAACCGTTCGCTCTTTGCGGTCTGTTCACGCCTCTAGGTCTGAACGAGCGAGCAAAACTTGCGGTCGTTTTTTGGGAAACTACGCCCCCTGGCCGCTCGCATCCTACGTCATGTCCGCTATTTATTAGATTAATCGAGTACATCGACCAGGGTATGAACTGCTCGCTATTCTTGGGGTTGGTTTTTGCTACCACAATTTTGCGAGCAGTTCTGGCTATAAAATAAGCCAGTGACGTGGTCAATGACGCTGCTGTATTAATTATGCACACCCATAAAACGCCCGTTTTGACCTTTAAGCACGCCTGTGTTCGGATCTCCACACCCCGTTTTCAAGCACCTTCCCCTGTTACCACCCACATACGCCTACTCCTGTCACTCAAATTATCAGGCATTCGCTATTTTGCGAGCACATGAATTTCGACCGCACTGACTGGTTCGCGCATGCGTATAACGATACTTACGCATGCGCAGTTGGGCAAACATCGCTCGGAGCGAACGAGCGGCCGCTTACGAGCGGCTCTGAATCAGGCCCTATAGGTATAAAGTGAATGGGGAGCATCACTTATTTAACTACTAAATGTTTTGATGTATTGTGCAAAACCTCTTGTTACAAGTTACATAATGTGACGGGCGTCCCCGTGTGCTGCTCTCAGCGATGTCCTTGGTGGTTACTGTCACAGAACCTGTTCTCTGCTGGTAGAAAATTTATTGTATTGTGTTTTTTGGTCTGAATCGAAACTAATGTTTCTCAGAAAGTGTGTGTATGGGTCCTGTCATTTACACTATTTTTCTTTTAATTACCAGCATTAAAGTGCATTCAGCAGGATTTAGGAACACGCATAAAATAAACCCCAGTGTGTATGTACCCATAGTGACCTAGTGCCCTTATCTCACCTCTGCCCCTCCGCTATGACCTTGTCAGACGCTCCTGCCTCATACTAGATGTACAGCATGGTGATTGTAGGATGACAGACTCACTGCCAGGTCCTGTAGCTATATCCTACAGGATATCCTGTCACGGACTATTCATATCCCCTCCTAACCCTGAGACCTCCGTCTCACATATGTTCTGGGGAAATGGGTGCTCTGTGCGTTTATCATGCATGTATAATGTATTTTTTATGCATACAGATTTTGCCAACACAAAGCATTGTACAGATAGCGAGTGTTGATGATGCCATTCGAAACCATCCAGTTGGCAGAGCAAGGCTTAGGATGAAGCTACTTTTCTCATTCTTCTGCTCCCTACTAGTGGTAGTCATTGAATAGAAGTTTCCGCCATGGTAACATTCCTTCCGATGGCATGTAGGCATAGTGAGATAATCATTACATTGTTATTTGGTGTGCTTGTGCAGTGAATGCATTAAATCTTTGCATGCACAAAAGAGGTCCTGGGTGTCCACAGCTGCATGTATTTAATGAAACATGGTGTTGGTGGCACCCATCACAGTTGCCAATTATCGTTTTCTGATGTCCATCCGTTCACCCCACTTTATGGTCATGGCGATTCTTTATAAAGCAATTTGCATTAATGTATCATCTCACCTTTCACCTTGCCGGGAGCCTGTGACTCCCAGACATAATGTGTGGAAATCTCTAATAAGGGGATAGCCCTGATTTTTGTCATGACATGACAGTGACACAGTAGAACAAAGAGTAAAGCTTAGACACTAAGGGGTCAATCCAATTAGGTGCGAGTTGCTATTTTCTCTTCAAATTCGCACAGCAATTTTATTTTGCAAGCCAATTAGCAACTCGCACTGAACCAGTGAGACTGAATTAGCATTTTTTAATTCGCAACTCCTTGAGGATGAGAGATGGAAAGGAAAATCTTTATTTTAAGGTTAAAATGTTGGGACACTTGAGATACTGTGAAACCCTTGGACACCCCCCTTGTTGACTAATTAGGTAATTGTAAGTTTCCAATTAGCTTAATTAGTCAAATAATTACATGTCATGTACCTTCCTAATGCCGACAAACAGTCTTCTATACAGTCCTGCTAACAAAATCATACATTTTGGGGAGTCCAGGATGGTCTTCCCACTTTTTTATGCACTTCTGTCACATCTCATTTGGCAGTCAATTCGCACCCCTTTGCTGCGAGTACCACGAATAGGCATTTTTAATTGGATTGGAGAGTTCTCGGGAGCGCGCATTTGTGCGACGTCTGCAAGTTTCAAGAAATAAACTTGCAATTCGCACCTAATTTTTTTTTTTTAAATGGGAAAATCAGTCTGTACCCCAACAAACTAAAAACAAATATTGAGTAACAGTAAAGATATTAATTACTGTCCCAAAAAAGTATTTTGAGCTTTACAAATGTTTAAAATGGCTGATTTATGCACTTTCAAAAAAAAAAGTAAAAAAATTATTTAAAAAAAATAATAGTTTTTTTTTCTTTTCTTTTAAATACTTTACCTAAATATGGGGTGCATAAAAACATAAAACAGTAAATTTTTGGGTAATTTAAGGCCACTTTAATAAAAAATGAAACTGTAACTCCCACCTGCAATGTTTAAAACCCTTGTCCCATTCATACAGCACCCCCATATACCTGTCCCAACCATACAGAACCTCCATGTACCTGTCCCATCCATACAGCTCCCCCTATACTTGTCCCACATGTTTTAATCCATTAAAAAAATAAGCTTGCGACTAACTGGAAATGCTCCTAATAGTAAAAATAATTGTTTTGTTACAGTCAACTTCATGACTTACCAAATGTAGATACGTTCTTGTCAGTGAGGCAGGATTTCGCTGATTATTATTATTATTATTATTATTATTATTATTATTATTATTATGTGTGTGTTTAGTTACATAAGATTACTACCTATTATCTTTGATGAAGGATATCTCTGCATTCTTATCTGTCATCCCAATGGTCTGTCAGTATAAATAGGTCACACACATAAGGCACAGCCATCTAACTCTCTAACTTCCAGATATATACAGGTCTTTAACCCCTTTCCTGGCACTAGCGCATGCCACAGCCAGAAGTATGTTATCTGACCAGGTCACATCTCATGCGTTAGTGCTCTCCTGCTGCGTCCCCCTTGTGTGCAGAACGATTTCCTCCTCCTGCTACGGCCCCTGTAAGTGCTGTTACTGTCTGTGACTGCCGACATCACTCCCGAAATTACACCCCAGAAAGTCGTGTGAACAGCACTCTGGGGCGCATGCGTCTAAATCAGAAGTGGGTGGATGGGAACATAGTTCCCCCCCAAGTGCAAACGTACTGATCTCTGCATGTGAAGAGATCAGCTGCAAGGACTAATGATCAGTTCCCTGTGCCCCAAACTCAGCTGCGCTCTACAAAAAGATGGGAGTGCTGGGTTGCGGAGTGTAAAAAGGGGGGTCATCTTTTGGCACTGGGGGTAGGGGGTGGGTTATGCTGCCCCATTAAAATATTTTTTTTGGCTGGGGGAGGGGAGGGGGGAATATATATATAAAAAAAAAATTAAATACATATATGGTGACACATGAAGGGGGGATAAACTGAGGGCTCATTGGCTCAGGGGTTAAGGGTAGGGGTCTTCCACAGGGATCTATTACTACTAGCAGTATGGGGATTGATAATGCTGGGGATATTTTGCCACTAGAGGGGCTATTTCTGATGGGGGGTGGGAAGTGATATTACAATGGGGGCCTATCAACACGGGGTGGGGGTACAAAACACCCCCTAGGTATATTTTTTTAAATAAAATATATAAAAATATTTGTCAAAATACTTTTTTTCAACTTTATTAAATAAAAGAGAAAACAACAATTTCTGAGCGGTTCTGGTGAAACAAATTTGTCATTTAAGTGGTTAAGGCTTTTTGTAGTCCCAGTTGTCCTTGAGATTTTACATATGCATTGTGTTTGTATTGAGGATTATATTTCATTAATTTCATAATCATTGTGGCATGAGAGCAAATACAAAGCTTTATTACTGCTAAAGTCAAAGCTGTTTACTTTTTAGGATTCATTTTTATTTTAGTTACTTTAACATCTTTCTTTTCAATGAATGTATATTTGACCGATAGTTTTGAAGCGGCAAACGTGAATCAATACTAAACCAGGCTAGTTTAGTATTGATGCCTGTTTTTAAAACTACTGTATCAGTCAAAGCTGATGATAATTGGCAGCTTGACAAACCGCCCGTTAGTAATTATGCCCTTATGTCAGTGGTTCCCGAACTTTTTTGAATCACGGTGCCTTAGAGTATCAGCATTGTTTTCACGGCACCCATAAGTTTAAGTTTGTTATTGAGAAATTCCGAAAAAAGTAGTAAATGAAGTACATTGTGCTTACCTGTCATCGTTAGGTTCAGTTATGTGATGGGGGACAGGTTTGCGCTTCTGTTTGTCCACATATTTACACTACATTGACCATAAATAATTTCATTTGGTGCTGTACCACCAACTTGAGGCACCCCTGCAAGTGTCCCAAGGCACCCCGGGGTGCCATGGCGCACAGTTTGTGAACCACTGCCTTATGTGTTTTTTTTCTACAGACTTCCTCAAGATACTGTATGCTCAGCATTATACAGTATTTAGGGATTTATTAGACAGTTTTTTGGCAATTTCTTACAGGCAATACCCCACAGAAGATTAAAAAGACTGTTTAGTACATAAACATAGTTTTATGTCTGATGCAATTTGTGTTAAGCTGACATAATGTAGTGATTGTCCACTGTGTAACTATTTCCTGATAAAATATTTGCCAATATGTTTTTGTGTTTAGAATTTTAATTTATATTATATTTCCTGTAAAATAGGAATCAATTCTATTTATTGTAGTGGAATGATTTCTGGTCTATAGCCTGGTTCCAGGGTATGTTACATTTTGACAATAATATCACTAAATGTTGGTCAGTCTTTCTGTAACTGTACATGCATTTACTGTATAAGCAGAAGATCATATAACTTATCAAACAAAGGCCCTGATTCAGACCCGCTCGCTGCCGGAGGCAGCTAGCAGGTCTGAAGGGCGTTTTTGTTTTTTAAAGTCCGGCCTTCTGGCCGCTCACTAAGCTGTGGGTGACCACCCACAGCTTTAGCGAGTGGCCAGGTGATGGTCGCGACCATCGGGGCTTGCGACGAGATCCTTGTGGTAGGGTCTCGTCTGCCACAAGCCCCAGTGAGCTTCCGGCTATAATAGAGCCGGAAGCTCACCACTAACATCACTCGTGATGTCAGTGGGGCCGCCCCCAAATGGCAGGTGTTCCTTCGGGAACGCCTCCGTTTGGCCAGCCACCCCCCGACCCGCCTACCAAATAGGGCGAGCTGTCGATCAAAATCGATAGCCGCCCCTTTTGGATGCGAGCGCCGGAGCAAGTGATTTCTCGCTCGCTCCGGGTCTCGCGCTCGCGCCGTGCATGCGCACTGCCCGCCCATCGACCCGCCAGCGGGTCTGAATCAGGCCCCATGTGTTATAGAGTGAAGGGGTTAATGCTGTAGTAGAGAGAGGATGGTGGGGTTAATGTTCTTATTGGTGTTAATTAAGTCAAATGTTTATTTTGATTAGATTGAGCAAGGTAATGAGTGGGTTAATTAATAAAAAATATATTTAATGATCAATTAATTATGGGGTGAGGGATTTAATAATTGCTGAAGAAGATGCTGAAGATGATTTTTGGGGAGTTAATTACTAATGAGAGGATTGCATTATGTGACAGTCAAAAAAAAATGTTTGCCGTATTGTATGGCTGTCTCAATAAAATGCTCTCTGTATTGTATGGTGGTCACAAAAATGATTGCAGTATTGTATGGTTATCAAAAAGGTTTTCGAGTTTATGGTAGTCATTAGTATGCTTTATTGTATAGTGGACACAAAGATGTCATCCCTTTAATTTGGGACACAAGATCTACACAGATTTTGTGGCTGGCTGACTTCAAGTCTCCATTTCACCTACTGTAGTTATAAAAGCCACATAACAGTGTAGTTCAGGTTTCCTGAATAAAAGGGCCTTAAAAGGATAGTAAACCTATGTATAGTGGACATAGTCAAGATGCTCTCTGTACTGTTTGGTGATCACAAAAATGTTCTGTATGGCAGTCTTTAGTATGCCCTTATCACATGCAAAGACACAGTGGCCAAATGTAATTGGGTGAGAGTTTAGAAAATGTGATAGTTTAGCAGTAAGCTCTCACATTGGTTGAGTTTTATCTTCAAAATGGGCAAACATCTGGATGAGATTTTAAATCGTGAGAGTTTTTAAAGTCTAAAAAAACATGCAGTTTGCTCTGTTACTTTGTTTTTGGACTCTATTACATTGGCAAAGTTTAAAAAGTGTCATAAACTCTCACTTTTCTAAACTCTCACCCTATTACATTTGGCCCACTATGTTTCATTTTTGTCAGTAGCAAATTAACCTATCAGTATATTTTTGGAGTGGGGGAGGAAACCGGAGTACCCTGAAGAAGCCCACACAATCATGGGGAGCAGAGGCATATTAAGAGAGGAGCGGGCCCATGTTCACTTCCCGTTCGGGACCCCCTCCTCTCTCACTGCAATGACAGCCTCAGTAGAGTACAGTCTGGGCAGTAGCCTGTGCCCTTTGTCAACTGCGCATGGCAGCCATTTTCCCAGTGATTTCCCTTCTGTGCATGTGCAGAACGGCGGGAAATTTGTTGCAGTATCCATTTTTCAGGCATTGTGTGTAGCACCTCTCCAGTTGACGTGGGACTTCATAGAGGTAAGTATTAAAAAGTATGGGTGCAAGGAGCGCATTGTGGGCCCTCCCTGGACCCAGGGGCCTGTGTGCAACGCACACCCTGCACCCATTATAGATATGCCCCTGATGAGGAGGACATGCAAACTCAACGCAGTTAGCGCCTTAGTGGGGATTGAACCTAAGACCTCATTGCAGTGTAGGGGTGCATATAGTGGAGGGTACTAATTACCCAGGCCCGGGCTTGTAGGAGGGCCAGGCAGGGGCCCAGGAGACGCTCCCCCCCTCCCCGTAGCGCTTTTTACCAGTCAGCGGCAGCAGCTACTCATCACAGCCCAGTGCATGCTCTCTACGACCCTGATGCTGTGAGGCAGTAACACCACTGTGCTGCATGATGTTGCTATTTCACAAATAAAACTGCAATAGTTGTTATTTTATTTACTGCTTTATTATAGTTATAATGTTGATGTGTCATTTTGAATATGCAGACAATTCTTTCTTTAGCGTATATAATGTAAATTGCCCCAGAGATGGCGGTTAAGCTGTCCAATGTTTGGATATTTTTACACAAGCAATAATTATGAATCGGTACGGGGATGGTGTTAGACGTTTCCCATTACAGGTTGAGTCTCCCATATCCAAAATGCTCGGGACCAGGGGTATTTTGGATAACGGAATATTCCGTATTTTGGAATATTTGCATATCATAATGAAATATCTTGTGAATGGGACCCAAATATACACACATAATGCATTTATGTATTATATACACCTTATACACACAGAAAGAAACTATTTGCAATCGCAATTGCAAATTCCCGGCGCTGAATATCAAAAAGAATGTGTAATACGTGCCAGCTGCAAGTAATGAGGGTTTGGTCAGAAACCCAGAGACAAAAATCTCCACAGCAAAAACAAAATGAAAAAATCTTTACTGCGCTAGGCACTGTGGGTAAATTAGGATTTATGGATCTATATCAGGTTTGCTGTCTGTTTGATAAACAGGAGGCATATAGTAAAATAATAACTAATATTTAATACATACAAATTAATCCACATACAAACATCAAAAATTGAAATCATATTTATTTATTTATTTATTTATTACCAGTTATTTATATAGCGCACACATTTTCCGCAGCGCCTTTACAGAGAATATTTGGCCATTCAAATCAGTCCCTGCCCAGTGGAGCTTACACTCTATATTCCCTATCACACACACACACACATACATACTAGGGGTAATTTTGTTAGGAGCCAAATAACCTACTAGTATATTTTTGGAGTGTGGGAGGAAACCGGAGTACCCGGAGGAAACCCACGCAAGCACAGGGAGAATATACAAACTCCACACAGGGCCGTAGTGGGTATCGAACCAACGACCTCAGTACTGTGAGGCAGTAACGCTAAGCATTACACCGCCCAATCATATACACATGAATAAAAATCAGACATTTATAAAACTGCAGAGATCAAATAACTCTCTTAATTTAGTATATTAGTATGAGAGTATGGCTTGATACCATATCACTGAGGTTCCACAGCCCAACGTTCTATTGCTGCCAATGCTTTGCAACAGTGTGGCTTTAAAGTATCAATTAGTTTCCAATGAAAAAAAGGCTGAATTCCGCTAATTGATGGATATTCACTACTGGCGTCCCAGTGTGAAGTAAAGTCACGCTGGAATATAGAAGGTGGGAAAGGGGAAAGAATTGATAGTACCTCGACCCCTGGATGGCTGTGTCCACACCAATAACCGTCCTTAGTGTGGCTTGTCCGCTATCTGTAGAACCGCGGCTGGAGGGAGCCAGTTGCCGTGCAGCGGAAGCCAAAGCTGCTCACGGAGCGATGGTTGAGATAACGGCTGGCGGTATACTTCGGGGATGCAGTGGAGGAACAAAGCTGCCCACGGAGCGGTGGCTGTATTTCAGCTGGCGGTGGACTCCGGGGATACGGCGGAAGACCAGAGCAGCCTCTGGAGCAGTTGCTGTGTATGGTGCTGTGAAAACCTCAGGTGCCTGGGTGATGACGTCATTACCCAGGCACCTGAGGTTTTCACAGCACCATACCACTTGCACTTTGGAGGATCTTTAGAAGGTGACGATCCATTCCTGGAGTATACCGCCAGCCGTTATCACAACCATCGCTCCGTGAGCAGCTTTGGCTTTCCGCTGCACGGCAACTGGCTCCCTCCAGCCGCGGTTCTACAGATAGCGGACAAGCCACACTAAGGACGGTTATTGGTGTGGACACAGCCATCCAGGGGTCGAGGTACTATCAATTCTTTCCCCTTTCCCACCTTCTATATTCCAGCGTGACTTTACTTCACACTGGGACGCCAGTAGTGAATATCCATTATTCAGCCGTTTTTTCATTGGAAACTAATTGATACTTTAAAGCCACACTGTTGCAAAGCATTGGCAGCAATAGAACGTTGGGGCTGTGGAACCTCAGTGATATGGTATCAAGCCATACTCTCATACTAATATACTAAATTAAGAGAGTTATTTGATCTCTGCAGTTTTATAAATGTCTGATTTTTATTCATGTGTATATGATTTCAATTTTTGATGTTTGTATGTGGATTAATTTGTTTTTTTTAAATATTAGTTATTATTTTACTATATGCCTCCTGTTTATCAAACAGACAGCAAACCTGATATAGATCCATAAATCCTAACTTACCCACAGTGCCTAGCGCAGTAAAGATTTTTTCACCTTATACACACAGCCTGCAGGTAATTTTATACAATATTTTCAATAATTTTGTGGCTCAAGCAAAGTTTGTGTACAGAAATGAAATTCATTTTTGTTTCATATACACCTTATACACACAGCCTGCAGGTAATTTTATACAATATTTGTAATAATTTGTGCCTTAGACAAAGTTTGTGTACATTGAACCATCAAAAATCAAAGATTTCATTATCTCAGTCATGCCAAAATTATTCCGTATTTCGGTATATTCCGTATTTCGGTATATTCCGTATTTCGGTATATTCCGTATTTCGGAATATTTGGATATGAGAGCCTCAACCTGTACAACTTACTGTTTTTCTCAGGAAAGGTGTAAGTGTGACACTAACGCTTGTGTAAGTGCACATATTAATGGGAGGTACTCCTTTATACATCCTGTTTCTTTCTCCATGTTATGTTTATTGTAAGTGTAGTACAGGCAATATTTCAGTTTCTCGCTGCTGTAATCTGTGATTAGAGATGAGCTGAGTAGACGTTCATTAATTTGAGACATGGTATAGTCCAGTGGTGGATTTTATCCCAGTATAATTTGCCTCCTCAGTGAGCCAGTTGTAGCCCTTCACTGCACTGGCTACACTCTGTGACTGGCAGTGACTTCCCATTGCAAACACCATCTGCCAGTCACACACAGGACAGGCAGCCTCAGGTGTTATCTCCCCCTGAGACTACCAGTCCAGGCTGCAATTAGCAGTAGGGATGGCCATTGATGGGGTGTCCATCAATGGTTATCATCGATGGGCCCATCGGTGGTTACCATCTATGGCGAACCATTGATGGTTTGCACCCCCTCAATGGCCACCGCCAAAGGTCAATCAAAACTGGGAGCGGGCTTAGCTGTGTCCTGACAAGGAAATAAAATCAGCTTCCTCTCATCCATCGATGGCGGAGAACCATTGGTTCCCTGCTATTGATGGCAAAAATAGTTAACATCGGTTTTGAAAACATCAATGGTCGATGGCCATCCCTAATTAGCAGAGAGCGTGCTTCTAGTGGGGAGCCACCCCTCTACCTATCGGGCATACCTATCCAGCTTCTAGGGGCTGCAAGTCGGTGTAGTCCTTTGAAGCCAGTGTTCGGCACATGTGAGGCACTTGTGCACATCTGCCAGTCCCGGCAACTGCCAGATCCATTGCTGAGGAGCCGGGACTGTCTCGTCCTCTCCTCGGGGTATATTTATATATACATATATATATATATATATATATATATGCTGAAACACTTTACAACATGATTAAGTTTATTTTGATTGAATTAGTCTAATGGTTGAATAAAACACGATTAAGCAAGAATCCTGACATTTGTAAGTTGCAGCCGTCTTCTTGCCATGTGCAGCCATAGTGGGAAGCGCTCGTCTCATTTTATGCTTGTTTATCCCATATGTGACTAAAGCTGAACTGGAAAATCAGTAACAGTAATGACAGCAATGTACACAAGCAGCATACTGTATGAAGTGACCTGTTACACGGAAATTAGTTTTAAAAAATAAGGGATTTAGAAGAAAAGGCATGTCAGTAATTTGAGGTATGGAGTTACCAGAATGACACCTTTACTCTGGGCTATATATCTATTTGTAGGGACGCAGGTGCACCCCCAAGCACTATTTGGAGTTTTGTAATGTCATTGTGATGTGATTTTTTACTATTTTTTTCTGCTGAATTAAAGTGTAGTTCATTTTTATGTCAGAACATTTACAGACATTGGACAATTATTGTACAGTGACTCCTACATGCACATTCCCATCGGGGGTAGGGTATTATAAGTGTAGGGTCCCCCCAATTTTCCACTGCCAGCGCTACACTTGACCTACAAGGTGGTGTCACAGAGGGCAGCCTGCCATAATTCTACCAGCCCTAGGTCAGTTGGTACCAGGGCTGGCTTCCACGGAGGGGTTTAGCAGTCAAAAAATTGTGACACCCCTCCATAAGTACACTCAATAGCACACAAGTGCCAACCCCACACTGTGGTTCTCCTCTCTCTGGTTTCACCAGCTCTGGCTGGCCAAGCCTAATGCTGGTTAGTAGAAAATCACGGAAACATTGTCCCCCATTTTTCCCTCTGATTATTTCTTCTATCAATTTTGGGGGCCCCCGTGACATATATTTTTTTGATATTTGAATTTTTTTTTAACTATTTTGAAATATAGAAGCGTTATACAGATCCCTAGTGCTTGATAACCATGGTGGATTTACGGCAGGTTTTTATGGCGGGTTTGCAGCAGGATATGGGGGGGTTAGAAACAGATGGGCATCAACTCCGGCTTTAAAAACACTCATTAGCAAAATCCTGTATTTTGACCCACAAAATGCCAGCGATGCCCATGTATTTGAAAATTATGGCAAACCTGCCGCTTTGTAAATTTACCCATCAGTTACATTCAGTGCGAGAGCTCAGTAGCCACTATAATCCCAGTATATATGGTAATTTACCTTTATTACTAAATTACAGCCATTCTCAATCCAGGATTTCTCAGTGTGGCTTGCCATCTTCACATTTGTGTTACTACTATTTTATTAAATGTTTAATCGATGGTTACTATGGTTACACTTTATGGATGTGCTAATGCGTCACTACAGAGCTTATCACTACTATTTTAAGTGAATATTATATACAATTGGACAGATACAATGTATTTTAATGGTGCGTACACACTGGGTGATTAAAGTGGACGACTGCCCGATAACGATATCATTATCGTTCAGTCATCCACTTTATCGTCCATTTTTTATATCAAAACGATGAATGATAACGAGGTCGCGCGTTCCCGCGGGTCGTTCATCATTATCGTTCATCAAGTAAACATGCAGGCCAACCTGACGATGTCGTCAGGTTGCTGCATGTTGGGGAATGGGGGAGAGAGCCCGGCGCTAATCGATATCGTTAATGATATTGTTCAGCGGGTGTGCTCAATGTCATGAACGACATTGTGCACACCCTGCCGGGGACACACTAGATGATATCGCTCAGGGAGCATATCATCTAGTGCAGTGGTTCTCAAACTCGGTCCTCAGGACCCCCACACAGTTCACGTTTTGCAGGTCACCCAGCAGGTGCACAGGTGTAATCATTACTCACTGACACATTTTAAAAGGTCCACAGGTGGAGCTAATTATTTCACTTGATTCAGTGGAAAACATGCACTGTTTGGGGTCCTGAGGACCGAGTTTGAGAACCTGTGATCTAGTGTGTACGCTCCGTTAGTGTAGCTGCTACTTGTCAGACATTTCCCAGCAAATCTGCCTTTTACAACGTAAGATTTCAGTGTTGGTTGAAATAGCTTTTCTTATGTGCAGACTAAACTACATATTACATGGAAGTGAGAGCCCTGTACTGCAAGTACATATGTAGTAGCCATTCTGTTACACTGTAGTTTGTAACTCTATAAGCAGTAACAATAAGCGATGCTATCATCATTTGTAAATTATTTCCTTACCTTTCTGCTTTGGATCTGAGAAGCAAGTGAACCCGTTGTTATTATGTAACATCCTGTGCGCTGCTGATGCAAATTATGGGCTTATACAGTTAGTAGCAGGTTTTCTCTTTTGCAAAATCATGTGGCAGGTGTGTGAACGTGCAGAGCGCTTAGAGGGCTTTTACCATATAGCATGTTTTTGACTTCAAAATTACCAGTGTTATTCATTGGTTTTCGCATACTGCTTTATGGCTAAAACAGCCGTAATGGCGATGTGCTGTGTAACAGTCTTAAGGAAATTCATGCGCATGAAATAATATGGAGTTATGTGGTAAGGATACACATGCACTGTAACAGCATTTGGTATTTCAAACTTGGTATATGCTAGCCGTAAGGCAGCACACTAATCAGTATTGGGACAGTCGGACCATGCATGCATGACCCTGTAAGGCTGCACATGTACTGTAATCAGTATTGGGATAGTTGTACCATGCATGCGTGACCCTGTAAGGTTGCGCATATACAGTAATCAGTATTGGGACAGTCGGACCATACATGTGTGACCCTGTAAGGCCGCACACGTACACTAATCAGTATTGGGATAGTCGTACCATGCATGCGTGACCCTGTAAGGTTGCGCACATACACTAATCAGTATTGGGATCGTCGTACCATGCATGCCTGACCCTGTAAGGCTGCACACATACAGTAATCAGTATTGGGATAGTCGTACCATGCATGCGTGACCCTGTAAGGCTGCGCACATACAGTAATCAGTATTGGGACAGTCAGACCATGCATGTGTGACCCTGTAAGGTTGCGCACATACAGTAATCAGTATTGGGATAGTCGTACCATGCATGCGTGACCCTGTAAGGTTGCGCACATACAGTAATCAGTATTGAGATAGTCGTACCATGCATGCGTGACCCTGTAAGGCTGTGCACATACAGGAATCAGTATTGGGATAATCGGACCATGCATGCATGACCCTGTAAGGCTGCACACATACAGTAATCAGTATTGGGATAGTCGGACCATGCATGCGTGACCCTGTAAGGCTGTGCACATACTGGAATCAGTATTGGGATAATCGGACCATGCATGCGTGACCCTGTAAGGTTGCGCACATACAGTAATCAGTATTGGGATAGTCGTACCATGCATGCGTGACCCTGTAAGGTTGCGCACATACAGTAATCAGTATTGAGATAGTCGTACCATGCATGCGTGACCCTGTAAGGCTGTGCACATACAGGAATCAGTATTGGGATAATCGGACCATGCATGCGTGACCCTGTAAGGTTGCGCACATACAGTAATCAGTATTAGGATAGTCGTACCATACATGCGTGACCCTGTAAGGTTGCGCACATACAGTAATCAGTATTGGGATAGTCGGACCATGCGTGACCCTGTAAGGCTGCGCACATACAGTAATCATTATTGGGATAGTCGGACCATGCATGCGTGACCCTGTAAGGCTGAGCACATACAGTAATCAGTATTGGGAGAGTCGGACCATGCATGCGTGACCCTGTAAGGTTGTGCACATACAGTAATCAGTATTGGGACAGCTGGACCATGCATGCGTGACCCTGTAAGGTTGCGCGCATACAGTAATCAGTATTGGGACAGTCGTACCATGCATGTGTGACCCTGTAAGGCTGCACACATACAGTAATCAGTATTGGGATAGTCGTACCATGCATGTGTGACCCTGTAAGGCTGCACACATACAGTAATCAGTATTGGGACAGTCGTACCATGCATGCGTGACCCTGTAAGGTTGCGCACATACACTAATCAGTATTGGGATCGTCGTACCATGCATGCGTGACCCTGTAAGGCCGCACACGTACACTAATCAGTATTGGGATAGTCGTACCATGCATGCGTGACCCTGTAAGGCTGCGCACATACAGTAATCAGTATTGGGACAGTCAGACCATGCATGTGTGACCCTGTAAGGTTGCGCACATACAGTAATCAATATTGGGATAGTTGGACCATGCATGCGTGACCCTGTAAGGTTGCGCACATACAGTAATCAGTATTGGGATCGTCGTACCATGCATGCCTGACCCTGTAAGGCTGCACACATACAGTAATCAGTATTGGGACAGTCGTACCATGCATGCGTGACCCTGTAAGGTTGCGCACATACACTAATCAGTATTGGGATCGTCGTACCATGCATGCGTGACCCTGTAAGGCCGCACACGTACACTAATCAGTATTGGGATAGTCGTACCATGCATGCGTGACCCTGTAAGGCTGCGCACATACAGTAATCAGTATTGGGACAGTCAGACCATGCATGTGTGACCCTGTAAGGTTGCGCACATACAGTAATCAGTATTGGGATAGTCGTACCATGCATGCGTGACCCTGTAAGGTTGCGCACATACAGTAATCAGTATTGAGATAGTCGTACCATGCATGCGTGACCCTGTAAGGCTGTGCACATACAGGAATCAGTATTGGGATAATCGGACCATGCATGCATGACC
Organism: Taudactylus pleione; assembly: GCA_031769625.1. Classification (NCBI taxonomy): domain Eukaryota; kingdom Metazoa; phylum Chordata; class Amphibia; order Anura; family Myobatrachidae; genus Taudactylus; species Taudactylus pleione. The sequence continues at coordinate 2,821,800 of JAUIMM010000026.1, forward strand.
CTGTAAGGCTGCACACATACAGTAATCAGTATTGGGATAGTCGGACCATGCATGCGTGACCCTGTAAGGCTGTGCACATACTGGAATCAGTATTGGGATAATCGGACCATGCATGCGTGACCCTGTAAGGCTGTGCACATACAGGAATCAGTATTGGGATAATCGGACCATGCATGCGTGACCCTGTAAGGTTGAGCACATACAGTAATCAGTATTGGGATAGTCGTACCATACATGCGTGACCCTGTAAGGTTGCGCACATACAGTAATCAGTATTGGGATAGTCGGACCATGCGTGACCCTGTAAGGCTGCGCACATACAGTAATCATTATTGGGATAGTCGGACCATGCATGCGTGACCCTGTAAGGCTGCGCACATACAGTAATCAGTATTGGGAGAGTCGGACCATGCATGCGTGACCCTGTAAGGTTGTGCACATACAGTAATCAGTATTGGGACAGCTGGACCATGCATGCGTGACCCTGTAAGGTTGCGCGCATACAGTAATCAGTATTGGGACAGTCGTACCATGCATGTGTGACCCTGTAAGGCTGCACACATACAGTAATCAGTATTGGGATAGTCGTACCATGCATGTGTGACCCTCTAAGGCTGCACACATACAGTAATCAATATTGGGATAGTTGGACCATGCATGACCCTGTAAGGTTGCGCACATACAGTAATCAATATTGGGATAGTTGGACCATGCGTGACCCTGTAAGGTTGCGCACATACAGTAATCAGTATTGGGACAGTCGTATAGTGTTAACTCTAGCTTCGGCGGCAGGCAGGGCGCCGGAGCCAGAGAGGGCAACCTTATGCTCGCGCCGAAGGAGGGTGCACGCCCAAAAAGGGGGCGTGATCATGAAAAGGGGGCGTGTCTATAAGACGCATCCCCTTTTCGTAATTCTTGGGGGCGTGCCCGGCGCTTACAGACATGCCGGGCAGCCCCCAAGCGCTGCAGAAAGGGAGAATAGATGCCGGGCGCATTCTCCGGCGGTGACCGGGTCACCGCATGTTTCTCCACCCGCGGGACTCTGCGTCCCGCGGGTGAGAACGGCACCCGCAGGCTGTGAGGACAGGGCGCTTTTTGCCCTCCAGAAGGAGGGCAGGGCGCCGCGCCCCGCTAAAACAGCCTAGCGGGAACGCTAGTCGTACCATGCATGTGTGACCCTGTAAGGTTGCGCACATACAGTAATCAGTATTGGGATAGTCGGACCATGCGTGACCCTGTAAGGCTGCGCACATACAGTAATCATTATTGGGATAGTCGGACCATGCATGCGTGACCCTGTAAGGCTGCGCACATACAGTAATCAGTATTGGGAGAGTCGGACCATGCATGCGTGACCCTGTAAGGCTGTGCACATACTGGAATCAGTATTGGGATAATCGGACCATGCATGCGTGACCCTGTAAGGCTGCACACATACAGTAATCAGTATTGGGACAGTCGTACCATGCATGTGTGACCCTGTAAGGCTGCACACATACAGTAATCAGTATTGGGATAGTCGTACCATGCATGTGTGACCCTGTAAGGTTGCGCACATACAGTAATCAGTATTGGAATAGTGGTACCATGCATGCGTGACCCTGTAAGGTTGCGCACATACAGTAATCAGTATTGGGATAGTCGTACCATGCATGCGTGACCCTGTAAGGCCGCACGCACACAGTAATCAGTATTGGGATAGTCGTACCATGCATGCGTGACCATCAAACTGAGGGAATTAGATTCAGTTTCTGGTTTAAAATATTCCAAATATATTTAATAAACTCTGACATCTGGAGTAATATATAATATATTATTTGGGTATTAATAAGGTGTGTATGATTAGGGGGCACCTTTTTGCATTTGCTTTTTTTATATCCTGTTCTTCCTTGTATTCCCTGTTTATATTGTGTATGATAGAACCAGCACTGATCTTCTGGGAGATGGTGACCTGTCCACTTGTCTGATTGCACAGACTGGGAGTTAGAGATGGGGGAAGAACAGGGCCCCATCAATACACAGTATGATACTGTATGAGCAGCATGTGCATTACGGTTGTGTCTCTAATGAGACAATATTCATATATACAACTTATATAGAGCTTAATTGAAACCCACACTACAGCTGCATGGCGATGTGCTGATCCTTAGTTTTGGGGTCCCCTCCGTTAGTTTGTGTATACCGTGGTTTATTTGTCTGTAGATATGAGAACATTACTGATTATCATACTTTCCTACTTTCCAGGGATGTCCAGGAGACTCCCAAATCTTCAAAAGCTCCTCCTGACTACTGGTGCAGTCGAACAACCTCACGGATCCCATCCACTTCTCCAGTGAAGGGGGGAATCCAGGAGATCCATGAGGTAGCTGCGTGGAGAATCACCGCATTAAGCCCCGCCCTCCGCTGCGTGATGCCACATTGCGCAGTGGGGGGCAGGGATTCCCAGACAGGAGGCACAGAGTGTTGGCAACTATGCGCTATATTCATAGCTTTCATGTTTCTTCTTTGCTGATCTGATGCATGCACTGGTCAGGAAAAGAGGAAAGCGTCAGGGACACACCTGCTATGCCCAAGGATAAATTCCTGCCACCTGAGGCATGGCTTCCAGGACAGCAAACAGGTTCCAGCTAATGGCGACACTGATACTCGGACCTGTTGATTATTAACAATCTGAAACACAGACCTGTTGTTTCTGTTATTGGGAACCACTGTCTGAGAGCAGCACTGACATTGACCGTGGGAAGTGTCAGCTTTTCTGTTACACTTTGTCACCAGCTGTGACTGCTCCTACCTATCTAATCTATGATTGAAATGCTTATTCCTCTCGCCTTTATGTATAGCACAAGCCACATATACTAGAGATGGGATGGGTACAGGATACCGGTGCTCGGGACCCCGACGGTCAGAATCCTGAGAGGGTTGACTCCCGATCCTGGACACAACACCCTGACCCGTCACCCGAGTCTGGCTCCTCGCTGGGGGGAGCGTGGGAGGGCTGTTGATAGTGGTGCTCTCACCACCCGGGGGTGTGCATTGCAGCAGAGATATGCAGTCAGGACAGGCAGAGCCTTTCCTGTCATACTCCTGAGATTTGATATAAAAATTATTAGAATAATACAAAGAAGATATTTATAACTTATAAACAACTTTGTTTATTGTAATTATTTCTATAGTTAACACTCACCAGCTTTGTGGAGCTCCCTGCGATTGCAGGGAGAGCGGAGACGAGGCAGCAACAGCTCAGCCTTGCTTGTGTATAGTCAGACACTGCTTGCAGAGGCCTGGAGTAGGGACCACACCACGGTCAGTAAGCTGCACAGAAAGAGAGCTAATAGAGGCATGCCTCTGAGTATGGAGGGCATGCCTTGAGCACTGATGTACACCTTGAATGTGTCATGTGACCTGGAAGTGCACTGCAGTGTTTAGAGATTGAGCTCAGTCAGCAGCAGCAGAAAGAGAAGACACAGTGATGCAGGTAGGAGAATCAATGGACACTGAAGCTTAGTGTAGTGAGGGGAGAGTTACAGTGAGTAGGGGGTGAGATAGGCTCTCAGCACTCAGACCCATCTCCATGTGTGCCTCCCCATCCATTGACCTCCCCGCACGTCACTGCACTGCAGTGGTGGGTGGCGGCGCTCCGGCTGACACCCCTCCCTAGGAGGGAGCAGTGATGCTGCTGCTGCAGAGCAGGGATCAGCAGTGTTGGGCTGCGGGCGGTGCTGTTGGCGACTCGGCAGCGCCCCTGAATGCTCAGTCCTGCACCCAGTGCCGGCAGTCTCTCTCTCATTCCAAAAGAGGCGTGTGCCGAGACACTGGGCCGTATTCAATTAGAAGCGAAAAGTCAGTTTCGGCTATACTTTTTCGCCGATGACTTCATTTTTGCAGATTCCACTTTTCCCCGTACTCAATTTGTCTGACTTTTCGCCGGTGTGAAAAGTTTGCGCCTTGTAACCAGCGGAAAAGTTTTGCCTATGAAGACCTGGTGGAGAAAAGTGTAGAATTGGGGTTTTGGGGTGCAATGTTGAGGGAACTACCCTGCACCCCTTGGACACCCCTCCTGAAGCTAACTGCATCAAAAAATGCGAAAACCCCCACAAAGGACACCCCAAAAAGCACTTTGAAAAACTGGGCGAAAAAAAATCAAAGTGGGGGTACAAATTCAAAAACTAGCGAAATAGACTCTTGGGGGGTCCCCAAGTATGCCCCGCGTTTTTTGTTTGTTTTACCTGATTGCTGAAGATATGTTTTCAGTGCTTTTTAACACTTCACTTTAGCCAATTAAAAACATGCTTGCACCCATTTTCATGTACCTCAAATTTGATGGGAGTTGTTATTTTAACCAAAAAAATCCTCAAAATACTATTCTTCACCACATACTCAAAGACGCTATTTAGCACCTACTGAGCCTGTTTAAAAACCCCAAATACCTTCAGCAGGGCAATTCGACGGGAACCCATAGTGATCCCCCATGTCAGAGCATCTTTTGGGGGCTGTCAGGCTGATTTCCCCAAAAATTACAGCACATTTCGCTCATTTACTATTCGCTAGGTTCCATTTTCGGCGATTTGAAATTGAATATGCGGGGACGATCGTGATACTTTTTCACAGGAAGTCGGCGAAAAGTCCGGCAATGGACTTTTCCCTTTTAATTGAATAGGGCCCACTGTCTCAAGCCACGCCACTGAGCTGAGTCACGTGGCTCGACTCAATGTCTTGCTTTGCCCATCGCTAACATATACAAAAAACCCCTGTGCAAATCCTGTGGTTGCCCCTGTGACCCTACTATAAAACTGTCAGTATAAAGTAGTTGTGTTATTAAAAAGTCATAGACAAAAAGACTGAAAGGACTAGATGAATGTGCACGCGCCATGGCACCAAGAATCCAGTTTGTAGCCGGAGTCTTAGTGGGTCATGGCAGTGAATTGCTAAGATCCACACCTGGAAACAAGCTGGATGCATCAAGTAGGAACAGCAGCACCGTACAGAGGTCTCGGAGAATACGCTAGATGGACACAGAAATGCAACCGTTCTTCCGCAAGTGCCGCTTCTGACACCTCTGATGACCTTCACACGTCTATCCGAATGCTCTGCACACTGCCAAACAAACTCATCTCTGCTCAGGTTTCTAGAGTAGAGATGAGAAGGGGCGAATTAACGACCGAGGGGGCCCATGTGCAGCGCCTTGTAACCAATGCAGGGAAATGGCACTGATGATCACATTTGAATGTATATATCTCTGATTTCCAAGTATATAACAGCTACATAATGGGGTAAGGTGCACTCAGGGAGATTACTAGACTCTTCAGGGAGTCAGGGTGATTGCTACTATTACATGGAGGCTCCGTGACAATCAGGGAGAGCTGGTAAGTATGTCCTAATCCTAACTACAATCTGTTTGTCTCTCTCTTTACCGGTATATTTCCACCATTATTCGAGCACGCGGTGATTATTCGGGATGCGGTCAGGATACCAGCTATCCCGCCCGCCGATATCCCGACAATGAAAGCCCGACATGGGACTAAAGATAGGCGTCGAAATCCTGATGCCTATCATTAGCCCTACTACGAAATCTCGGGTGTCTTAGGTTCTACAAGGGGGGTTAGGTTTAGGGACCCCCGGGGGGACTTAGGGTTAGGCAGGAGGGTTAGGGTATGGAAATGGGGGTTAGATTTAGGTACCCCTCGGGAGGGTTAGGTTTAGGGTGCGGGGAGGGGGGTTAGGGTTAGGCACTAACGGGGGAGGTTAGGGTTAGGCACTAGGGCGGTTAGGGTTAGGCACCACTAAGGGAGGGTTAGGGTAGGGACAGGGGAGGGTTGTAGCATGTGGGGGGGGGCGACCGAGGGTTAAATATTGCTCGGTCGGGCATGCCGGATTGTCCAGCATGCCCATCCAATGCGATATTTACCGGTAAACTGTCGGCCGCATAGGGCAGTGTATGTCCAGCCGCGGCCGACAGACAGACATTTCCTGTGTTCCTTCCTACGGAAGGAACAGGGAAATGTCTCCTCCCCCGGGGGCGGAGCGCGGATGTCGGGCTATACACTGAGATTTCTCTCACAGTGTATGCCAGCGACATCTGCGGCTGGCAGGCTGCCAGATAAAATGTCTGTCGGTCTGACAGACATTTTATCTGGCCGTGTATGCCCAGCTTAATTAGTGTCGCAGATCAAGCACAACGATGCATGGGACATTGCATGGCACGGCTCACTTGTATCAGTCCTCAGTCTTTTGCTTCTTTACCCAGGTTAACATCTGAGTTACACACTGCAGCAACATGCAATGCCATCACCCGTGCCCAGGGTACCCATGCATTGTCATTTTGTTATATTAATGATGCGAATAAGACTCATATTTTGTAGACAAGTGAGTGGCAGATCGCATGGTGTGGTTAGTGGCAAAGGCCACGGCCCGCCAAATGGAGCTATTTGGCACATCTGTAGCTGCCAGGAAGACAGTAGCTGAGTTTGGTGTATTACCGATATATGATTACTGTAGATGGCACTGATGACAAGTAAGCTAAGTACTGAATACAAGTAACTTTTGCAAGACTAGAGATGGACTTGGGAAGCCCGGCAGCTAATGGTTGCCAGGCTCCCAACATCAAATCCAGCAATGTGATGGCAACTAGCCATCGCATCGTAACCATTAGATAGTATAACCATCGTGATAGTTATACTTTACGTCTGAAAAGGGGTAGGGCCTATGGGAAGGGAGGCGGAGCCTTGTGGCACTCCCGTCCACGAAACTGTGGGGTTGTGCCCAACACTCTCTGAGATTCTGGGCTCCCCCTACACTGAGAATAGATGCCGCACGCCATCTATTCTCCTGCTGTTTAGCTGAGCTGAGGACACCGCTCCTGGGTATCAGCAGCTGAAAAAAACCCTCCAGCCGTCGGATAGAAATCGGAAAGCTGCAACTGATGGCCATCCATTGTATTCCCGGTATTCGATGGAAAAAGTACTTCCATCGAATCGGAAACACCGATGGCTGCTAACCATCGGCTTCCGATGTCCATCCCTACACAAGACTCTATGGGGTACATTTACTAAAGTGAGAGTTTTTAGAGGTGAGTTTTAAAAATGATGTTGCCCATAGCAACCAATCAGATTCTACTTAACATTTAACTAGCACCTTCTAGAAGATAATAGCTAGAATTTGATTGGTTGCTATGGGCAACATCACTTTTAAAACTCACTTCTAAAAACTCTCACTTTAGTAAATTTACCCCTATGACTGCTTCTCTCTGTGGGTCTCATGTTAAATAAACTGTGTCGGCTCATAGGGATGTAGTTTAGATCCTGTCTGGTGCCGAATCGCGACACTAGTCAGAATCCCAGTGCCAGCATTCCGACCGCTGGCATGCCGACAGTAAGTATAGGGGTAAGGGTTAGAGTTAGGCACTAGGGGGAGGGTTAGGCACTGGGGGGGGGGTAGGTTTAGGGTGCGGGGTGGAGGGTTAGGGGTATGGTTAGGATACTCACCGACAGGCGTGAAGCTGGCGGCGGAATTCTGACGGCCGGTATCCCAAGCGCCGCCATCCTCTATCCAACCTGAATCATATAGGTAAATGAAAGGGAAAATAATAGCAGCAGTAAATAAATGACTACACTTTTTTTGGCATATATCTTTGCATGTTTTGGGCACTTGTTTGGCTGTATATTGTATATTACTTGCTTATTTTGGGCAATATTTTTGCATAACTTCCTATATCTGGTCATCAGTATATAGATGATGCAGGAACACAAATGTGTGAAGATATCCTTCCTAATGTAATAGGAATTTTTCATTTACATCAATCTATCCATGTCCTGGACACAAGCCATAAGTGAGGGCTGGAAATCGGGACTATGCCCCCTCTGCTGCTGCTCCTCATCACAGCGCTTCTCCTGGGGAAGGTAGGACCCTCACTGGTGACAGCTGCTATTCTCATTCATTTCCAAGGGAATCACCTGTGCTGTCCACACTCAGATATACATATATATCATACTGCACTGTGCACCCAGGTATATGGGATCGATCTATCTATCTATCTATCTATCTATCTATCTATCTATCTATCTATCTCACATCTATCTCATATCTATCTATCTATCTATCTATCTATCTCATATCTATCTATCTATCTATCTATCTATCTATCTATCTATCTATCTATCTATCTATCTATCTATCTATCTATCATGTCCCAGACACAAGCCACAAGTGAGGGCTGGAAATCGGGACTATGCCCCCTCTGCTGCTGCTCCTCATCACAGCGCTTCTCCTGGGGAAGGTAGGACCCTCACTGGTGACAGCTGCTATTCTCATTCATTTCCAAGGGAATCACCTGTGCTGTCCACACTCAGATATACATATATATCATACTGCACTGTGCACCCAGGTATATGGGATCTATCTATCTATCTATCTATCTATCTATCTCATATCTATCTATCTATCTATCTATGTCCCAGACACAAGCCACAAGTGAGGGCTGGAAATCGGGACTATGCCCCCTCTGCTGCTGCTCCTCATCACAGCGCTTCTCCTGGGGAAGGTAGGACCCTCACTGGTGACAGCTGCTATTCTCATTCATTTCCAAGGGAGTCACCTGTGCTGTCCACACTCAGATATACATACATCATACTGCACAGTGCACCCAGGTATATGGGATCGATCTATCTATCTATCTATCTATCTATCTATCTATCTATCTATCTATCTATCTATCTCACATCTATCTCATATCTATCTATCTATCTATCTATCTATTTATCTATCTATCTATCTTTCTATCATGTCCCAGACACAAGCCACAAGTGAGGGCTGGAAATCGGGACTATGCCCCCTCTGCTGCTGCTCCTCATCACAGCGCTTCTCCTGGGGAAGGTAGGACCCTCACTGGTGACAACTGCTATTCTCATTCATTTCCAAGGGAATCACCTGTGCTGTCCACACTCAGATATACACTATGTAGACAAAAGTGATAGGACCTAAAGTTTCAGTCTAGTAGTTGTAATGCTTGGTCACATTAACTCTGAGAAGTATAGAGATGTTCTACATTGTGGCAGTTCTACGGAAACAATGAATGTTATTATCAGGATGACAATGCCACCTGTCATGTTTCCAGGGCGATGCTGGACTGGTATACAGAAAATTCGGTAACCTGGATGGACTGGCCTGCTCAGAGTCCAGATGTTAACCCCATTGAGAACCTCTGAGATGAATTGGAGCGACGGGTGCATTCTAGGCCGCTCTACCACCTTCAGTGTCTCATTTGGTTACTGTACTTAAGGTGGAATGGCAGAACATACTGACTGCTGCTGTCCAGGAACTTGTGGACAGTTTGCCAAGAAGGGCGTCTGCAGTAATCACTGCACGTGGTGACCTACACAGTACTGACGTTATTACCATCTTGTTAATCTATTTGCTGTCAGTGTCCAATCACTTTTGTCTACATAGTGTACATAGGGCCTGATTCAGAGCCGGTCGCTATTAGCGCTCGCTCGTTCAGAAAAAGGGGGTGGCTATTCAAATGAACCGTTCGCTCTTTGCGGTCTGTTGCCGCCTCTATGTCTGAACGAGCGAACAAAACTTGCGGTCGTTTTTTTGATAAAAACGCCCCCTGGCCGCTCGCATCATACGTCATGTCCGCTATTTGTTAGATTAATCGAGTACATCGACCAGCGTATGAACTGCTCGCTATTCTTGTGGTTGGTTTTTCCCACCACAAATTTGCGAGCAGTTCTGACTATAAAATAACCCAGTGACGTGGTCAGTGACGCTGCTGTATTAATTATGCACACCCATAAAACGCCCGTTTTGACCTTTAAGCACGCCTGCGTTCTGATCTCCACTCCCCGTTTTCAAGCACCTTCCCCTGTTACCACCCACATACGCCTCCTCCTGTCACTCATATTAGCAGGCATTCGCTATTTAGCGAACAAAGATTTTCGGCCGCACTGACTTTTGGTTCGCGCATGCGTATTACGATCCGTACGCATGCGCAGTTGGGCAAACATCGCTCGGAACGAACGAGCGGCCGCTTACGAGCGGCTCTGAATCAGGCCCATATATCATACTGTACCGTGCACCCAGGTATATGGGATCTTTTTATCTATCTATCTATCTATCTATCTCATATCTATCTATCTCATATCTATCTATCTATCTATACACAAATACAGAGGAGCGCAGATCTGCCACAACAGTATCATTTCTAATGTCATCTAAATATGTATTTACTTCCATTCAGTACTATAAATTGTAATTTTAGGGTGTGATATAACTGGAACCAGTACCCTGTCTGAGTTACCCCTGCAGTATAATTGCTATGGCTGAGAAACCCTTTTTTGTGGCAACATATCTGTGAGCGGTAAGAGATAACGTGTTACATGAAAGGCGCGCTGTAGTTCTGTCTGTCCGGTGATCACCTGGCGTCTTTCTGTAACATTATACAATAGTACCAGGAATGACAGCTACACTAGCTGCAGGGCTGGAGATGGTGGTGAATATGTAAATAAACTAAATATGTATTTTTTTAACAAAAGTCGTTTGTCCTCATACCAGGGAATCCTATATCGGGCTTGTACTGTATGTTGGTGAAAGGGAAAACATTGTTAAAACACCGTCATTCTCTGCTAAGTGTGTTTTACAGCTTCATTGTACAGTAGTGCTGCTATGTAATGATCTGTTTTTCTTGCTGGTCTCTGTATTCAGCCAGTCATCAGCTAAACTACAGTATTTGTGTTCCATAGGCAGCAGCTGTGTCGGTCGATAGCAGTAGCTCATGTGTCTGGTACATGTCACATAACATACACTTACATATGTTCCAGTTGTACCTTTATGTTTAACCATTGATCTTACTTGCAGAAAACACATTTAATATTAGGCCATACTTGCCGACTTTTGATATCTGATTCCCGGCAATTATCTCCCCATCCTGCCCAACTCACTAGGAAGCCGGTGGATGTGGGAGATCTGGACCCTCTTCCGGGGGTGCGGGGGACTACCCGAAAATTTGGGAGCCTCCCACAAATACAGGGAGAGTAGGTAACTATGTACTAGGCGTTGGTAAAACTGCTAAACCTCTGTAAATACAGTAGAAGCAATTGCTAAAACTTACTGCTTCTCCGAGCAACAGAGAAAGCACCAATCAGGGCAATCAGAGCATTGAAAGCAGACAATGCTGTCGCTGGTGATTGTATTCATCATTCTATGGGCCCCATTTATAAACCAACGAAAATACCAGCGGCAATTTTCATTTAGTATCACTGTGATACAAACGAAACTGCCACTAGTACTTATTAATACTTACAGCTCCGGCGAGGTACTCCGCTGGGCTGCTGGCAGGCTAACGCTGCCAGCAACGGTGCTCCAGTGTTATGCGCATGCGCGACGGTCCGCTGAAGCCAGAAAGGCAACACCGGATCTCCATTGCCATCAAAAAGATGGCCAGAGCGATGCTGTGAAAACACCTCTACCTGTGGGGAGAAACCACAGACAAATGCATGAAAAATTATACAAACCAGCTTAGTCAGGTGGGAAGGGTTGAATAAACTGGAAAGAGGAAGATGGGTCCTCTAAAGGTGCCCATCCACTTGCAGATCTGAAAACGACTGCACGATTACGACATTGTAATCGTGCAGTCGTTTGTCAGTCTGTGATGAGCCTGCACTGAACGAGCAGTCATTCAGTGCAGGCTCATCAATCATCTCCTACAATGCTGAACCTGACGAGATCATCAGGTTGATCAGCATGTTTGCACGATGATAGATGTCGAAACGACCAGCGGGCAAGCGCATCGCTGGTCGTTTTAGACATTATTGCAAACGATTGAATGATCGTTATCGTTCAATCGCTCAACTCAATCGTCTCGAGGATGGGCACCTTAAGCCCTCCCCTTGAAGCCTACAAGAGGCTTATACTCAAGTGACCAATACCTAACTGCACCCCCCCTTAACCCTGAACTACCTAACAAAATTACATATCAAACAGTGTGCTTATCTATCCTCAAACGTATTTAAGTATTCGGATGCTTATCTCATTGTATGGCCATGATATCTGGGTGTCAGATAAAATGTCTGTGGGTCTGACCGTGTATACCCAGAATTAAAACTACCAGTTTCTTGAATCAATATTGCAGTAACTATTTGCTGCTGGCAAATATGAGTATTTTTATTTATTTAATATATTTGTTTCTATCTGTACTTTTTTTTTTGTCATATTAACATTGGAGTTTATTAAGCGTTTTATATAGTTTGTTTGAGCTGATTAGGAAATAGCGTGTTCACTTGGAACAAGACGTTCATGTTGCCTAGGAAGTATTTGCACCTTGCCCTTCTCTTCCCTCTCTGCATCTTTAGAGTAAGACACCTGGCTCGGCGTCCCCCCCACCACCACCATAGCCAACCAGCCCTGTACTAGTTAGCAACCCCATACAGGTGTGGATCATTAGGTCTACATTGTCTAGATAGACAATGTTTGGGTATACAATGGAAGATAGACAGGCAATAGATAGACAGGGACTGAAGGTCGACACACTAAAGGTCGACTGGTAACAAGGTCAACAGGTACTGAAGGTCGACAGGTATAGAAGGTCGACAGGCAATAGGTTGACAGGTACTGAAGGTCGACAGGCAACAGGTCGACTGAGACTGAAGGTCAGAAGGTCGACATACTAAAGGTCGACTGGTAACAAGGTCGACAAGTATGAAGGTCGACAGGGTCAGAAAGTCGAAACACTAAAGGTAAACTGGTAACAAGGTCGACAGGTGTGAAGGTCGACAGGGTCAGAAGGTCAACACTCATAGTCAAATGGTCGACACTTTTTTTTTTTAGGGTTAGGCACTTAATCCAACGGTTAGGGACTTACTCCGACGTGTCGACTAGTTACAAGGTCAACAGGCAGTAGGTTGACACTCATATAGTCAAATGGTCAACACTTTTTTTTTTAGGGTTAGGCACTTACTCCGACGGTTAGGGACTTACTCCAACGTGTCGTCTAGTTACAAGGTCAACAGGCAGTAGGTTGACACTCATAGTCAAATGTTTTTTTTAGTTAGGGTTAGTGTCAGGGTTAGGCACTTACTCTGACGGTTAGGGTTAGGCACTTACCCCGATGGTTAGGGTTAGGCACTTACCCCGACGGTTAGGGTTAGGCACCAGGAGGGAGGGTTAGGGTTAGGCACCAAGAGTAGGGTTAGGGTAAAGATTAGCGCTAAAAACAAACAAACCATGTGTCGACCATTTGCATGTCGACCATATGAGTGTTGACCTAATGACCATGTCGACCTTCAGTACATGTCAGCCTTGTTACCAGTCGACCTTTAGCCCCTGTCAACCTACTGCCTGTCGACCTTCATACCTGTCGACCTTGTTACCAGTCGACCTTTAGTGTGGCGACCTTCTGACCCTGTCAACCTTCAGTCCATGTCGACCTACTGCCTGTCGACCTTGTTACTAGTCGACCTTCAGTGTGTCGACCTTTAGACCCTGTCGACCTTGAGTCCCTGTCTATCTATTGCCTATCTATCTTCCATTGTCTACCCAAACATTGTCCATCTAGACAATGTAGACCTAATGCTCGGATACCGCCCCATACTGGTAGCCCCAGGGCTATTCCCCACACCCCTTGGGCTTTGGGTTTAATAAATAATGTGTCAAGAATATAACTAATATTGGCCCTCATTCAGAGCCGCTCGTTAGCGGCAGTACGCTCTTCCGAGCGATGTTTGCACATCTGCGCATGCGTACGGTTTTTAGTACGCATGCGCGAACCAGTCAGTGCGGCCGAAAATCGTTGGTACGCAATATAGCGAGTGCCTGCTATTTTGAGTGACAGAATGAGGCGTATGTGGGTGGTAACAGGGGAAGGTGCTTGAAAATGGGGAGTGGAGATCCGAACGCAGGCGTGCTTAAAGGTCAAAACGGGCGTTTTATGGGTGTGTATATTTAAAACAGCAGCGTCATTGTTCACGTCACTGGGTTATTTTATAGCCAGAACTGCTCGCAAATTTGTGGTATCAAACACCAACCACAAGAATAGCGAGCAGTTCATACGCTGGTCGATGTACTCGATTAATCTAATAAATAGCGGACATGACGTAGGATGCGAGCGGCCAGGGGGCGTTTTTAACAAATAAACGAGCGTATGTTTTGCTCGCTCGTTCAGACTTAGAGGTGTGAACAGACTGCAATGTGCGTACGGATCATTTGAATAGCCACCCCTTGTTTTTAAACGAACGACCACAAATAGCGAACGGCTCTGAATCAGGCCCATTGTTCTTTACTGGGACACTACAGGTTCTAGCAAACCATGCCATGCACAGTTTAAATGGTTTCAAAGTCATGCTGAAGAACCACAACTACCTGCATGTCTTGGCTTACAGGACCCATTAGATCCTTTAGTGCACCTGTCAAAAAAAATATATGTAAAAAATTACAGGGCACGGACACTGTGACATTTGTTGTTCTTGACGCCCCAGCACACACTTGTTCACCAGTTGTTTACTCAGATCCATAGGGAAAGGGTCCTCTTCATTACAAGGATTCTATATAGATCCCCCAGAATCTTCTGGATTGCGGTGTTTTTGCGGCAGGATCTGTGTTTAGAAAGCGATGGACATCGACAACAGGTTGAGTCTCAAAGGTCGATGTGATCTATAGTAAATTCAGTAGTTTTTACCATCAATCCAGCGTTGATCTGCAACAAATCTTCCACTTAGTAAACTTTGCCCTAGATGTCACATGAATCTCGTCTAGCATGCATCCATGGTCCCGGCATCAGACTCGCACTTGGGTGAGTTTAGGTGCACGCCAGAGCTATACTCATTACATATTCCACACTTGCTCTGCCACAATATTTATCCTTACTCTACATGTTCCTATCTCTCAATCATGGCTTTGCTCTTCAAATTATCACCTTAGACCACTCACACCAGCAATGTCTCATCTCTCGCTCGCTGACCAACCTGCACATCATACACATAGGCCATCACTTGCCGGAATTGATGTGACAGACGCTGGGGAGAGGAGTCGCCATATCTGGGAGTTTAGCACCATTACTGTCAGTATCGTAGGTTAGAAGAGACGCGTTTTACTTCCCACACGCTGGTGTTCCGTGTTTCTCTGACGCCACTGTACTGGCATGGATGCGCTAGCTGGTGTCACAGGAAGGTGTCACCTGTATATCATTTTGGCTTCTCTCAGCGTTGTAGTCACTGCACAAATCTTTTTCTTGGGGTTGCAGGGCAGATATCAGGGTAAACTGAAGATCTCCTGAATTCCACAAATTAGGAAGAGCCGGGGTTTTGCTGACTTGATTCATTTTTTCTCCAATGAAAGAGGATCCTACGTAGTCTTCCCGTAATTGTTCCTTTTAAGGGTCAATGTATTCTGTCTATCAGAAGCTCTTGGTCTGATGGTAAAGGGAGAAGCTTGTTGAACATGGTAAAGTCACTCAATTCAGAATGACAGTTTCTGAGAATCGTCATATTTGCTATTATCCCTCTTCCACCAGTTAGTCCTGGATAGCTGTTATTTCTCCTGGTAGGATTTAATCAGATCATTATGAGATGCTGCCAGTTTATCCATTTTATTTCTATATGTTGAATTATTCCTCCTCCCCTTTACATTGTCAGCTCTCACAAGCAGGGCCCCCTTCCCTCATGTGCTTTTCCCTCCCTCCCTCACTTATACCATCTTCTCCTCCCCATTGCCAACAGCAGCAGCAAACCTTTTGGTTCAGCAAGTGCTGCTTCTATGGGTATTATGACTGCATGTGCAGCAATGGTTATACAGCCTGTGGGTATTATGACTGCATGCACAGCATTGGTTATACAGCCTGTGGGTATTATGACTGCATGTGCAGCAATGGTTATACAGCCTGTGGGTATTATGACTGCATGCGCAGCAGTGGTTATACAGCCTGTGGGTATTATGACTGCATGCGCAGCATTGGTTATACAGCCTGTGGGTATTATGACTGCATGCGCAGCAGTGGTTATACAGCCTGTGGGTATTATGATTGCATGTGCACCAGTGGTTATACAGCCTGTGGGTATTATGACTGCATGCGCAGCAGTGGTTATACAGCCTGTGGGTATTATGACTGCATGTGCAGCAATGGTTATACAGCCTGTGGGTATTATGACTGCATGCGCAGCAGTGGTTATACAGCCTGTGGGTATTATGACTGCATGCGCAGCAGTGGTTATACAGCCTGTGGGTATTATGACTGCATGCACAGCATTGGTTATACAGCCTGTGGGTATTATGACTGCATGGGCAGCAATGGTTATACAGCCTGTGGGTATTATGACTGCATGCGCAGCAGTGGTTATACAGCCTGTGGGTATTATGACTGCATGCGCAGCAGTGGTTATACAGCCTGTGGGTATTATGACTGCATGCGCAGCAGTGGTTATACAGCCTGTGGGTATTATGACTGCATGCGCAACAGTGGTTATACAGCCTGTGGGTATTATGACTGCATGCGCAGCAGTGGTTATACAGCCTGTGGGTATTATGATTGCATGTGCAGCAGTGGTTATACAGCCTGTGGGTATTATGACTGCATGCGCAGCAGTGGTTATACAGCCTGTGGGTATTATGACTGCATGTGCAGCAATGGTTATACAGCCTGTGGGTATTATGACTGCATGCGCAGCAGTGGTTATACAGCCTGTGGGTATTATGACTGCATGCGCAGCAGTGGTTATACAGCCTGTGGGTATTATGACTGCATGCACAGCATTGGTTATACAGCCTGTGGGTATTATGACTGCATGCGCAGCAGTGGTTATACAGCCTGTGGGTATTATGATTGCATGTGCACCAGTGGTTATACAGCCTGTGGGTATTATGACTGCATGCGCAGCAGTGGTTATACAGCCTGTGGGTATTATGATTGCATGTGCAGCAGTGGTTATACAGCCTGTGGGTATTATGACTGCATGCGCAGCAGTGGTTATACAGCCTGTGGGTATTATGACTGCATGTGCAGCAATGGTTATACAGCCTGTGGGTATTATGACTGCATGCGCAGCAGTGGTTATACAGCCTGTGGGTATTATGACTGCATGCGCAGCAGTGGTTATACAGCCTGTGGGTATTATGACTGCATGCGCAACAGTGGTTATACAGCCTGTGGGTATTATGACTGCATGTGCAGCAGTGGTTATACAGCCTGTGGGTATTATGACTGCATGCACAGCATTGGTTATACAGCCTGTGGGTATTATGACTGCATGTGCAGCAGTGGTTATACAGCCTGTGGGTATTATGACTGCATGGGCAGCAATGGTTATACAGCCTGTGGGTATTATGACTGCATGCGTAGCAATGGTTATACAGCCTGTGGGTATTATGACTGCATGCGCAGCAGTGGTTATACAGCCTGTGGGTATTATGACTGCATGCGCAGCATTGGTTATACAGCCTGTGGGTATTATGACTGCATGCGCAGCATTGGTTATACAGCCTGTGGGTATTATGACTGCATGCGCAGCAATAGTTATACAGCCTGTGGGTATTATGACTGCATGCGCAGCAATAGTTATACAGCCTGTGGGTATTATGACTGCATGTGCAGCAGTGGTTATACAGCCTGTGGGTATTATGACTGCATGTGCAGCAGTGGTTATACAGCCTGTGGGTATTATGACTGCATGCGTAGCAATGGTTATACAGCCTGTGGGTATTATGACTGCATGCGCAGCAGTGGTTATACAGCCTGTGGGTATTATGACTGCATGCGCAGCATTGGTTATACAGCCTGTGGGTATTATGACTGCATGCGCAGCAATGGTTATACAGCCTGTGGGTATTATGACTGCATGCGCAGCAATAGTTATACAGCCTGTGGGTATTATGACTGCATGTGCAGCAGTGGTTATACAGCCTGTGGGTATTATGACTGCATGCGTAGCAATGGTTATACAGCCTGTGGGTATTATGACTGCATGCGCAGCAGTGGTTATACAGCCTGTGGTATTATGACTGCATGCGCAGCATTGGTTATACAGCCTGTGGGTATTATGACTGCATGCGCAGCAATGGTTATACAGCCTGTGGGTATTATGACTGCATGCGCAGCAATGGTTATACAGCCTGTGGGTATTATGACTGCATGCGCAGCAGTTGTTATACAGCCTGTGGGTATTATGACTGCTTGCGCAGCAATGGTTATACAGCCTGTGGGTATTATGACTGCATGCGCAGCAGTGGTTATACAGCCTGTGGGTATTATGACTGCATGTGAAGCAATGGTTATACAGCCTGTGGGTGTTATGACTGCATGCGCAGCAATGGGTATACAGCCTGTGGGTATTATGACTGCATGCACAGCAATGGTTATACAGCCTGTGGGTATTATGACTGCATGTGCAGCATTGGTTATACAGCCTGTGGGTATTATGACTGCATGTGCAGCATTGGTTATACAGCCTGTGGGTATTATGACTGCAGGCGCAGCAGTGGTTATACAGCCTGTGGGTATTATGACTGCATGTGAAGCAATGGTTATACAGCCTGTGGGTGTTATGACTGCATGCGCAGCAATGGGTATACAGCCTGTGGGTATTATGACTGCATGCACAGCAATGGTTATACAGCCTGTGGGTATTATGACTGCATGGGCAGCATTGGTTATACAGCCTGTGGGTATTATCACTGCATGTGAAGCATTGGTTATATAGCCTGTGGGTGTTATGACTGCATGCGCAGCAATGGTTATACAGCCTGTGGGTATTATGACTGCATGTGCAGCAGTGGTTATACAGCCTGTGGGTATTATGACTGCATGCGCAGCAGTGGTTATACAGCCTGTGGGTATTATGACTGCATGCGCAGCATTGGTTATACAGCCTGTGGGTATTATGACTGCATGCGCAGCAGTGGTTATACAGCCTGTGGGTATTATGATTGCATGTGCAGCAGTGGTTATACAGCCTGTGGGTATTATGACTGCATGCGCAGCAGTGGTTATACAGCCTGTGGGTATTATGACTGCATGTGCAGCAATGGTTATACAGCCTGTGGGTATTATGACTGCATGCGCAGCAGTGGTTATACAGCCTGTGGGTATTATGACTGCATGCGCAGCAGTGGTTATACAGCCTGTGGGTATTATGACTGCATGCGCAACAGTGGTTATACAGCCTGTGGGTATTATGACTGCATGTGCAGCAGTGGTTATACAGCCTGTGGGTATTATGACTGCATGCACAGCATTGGTTATACAGCCTGTGGGTATTATGACTGCATGGGGCAGCAATGGTTATACAGCCTGTGGGTATTATGACTGCATGCGTAGCAATGGTTATACAGCCTGTGGGTATTATGACTGCATGCGCAGCAGTGGTTATACAGCCTGTGGGTATTATGACTGCATGCGCAGCATTGGTTATACAGCCTGTGGGTATTATGACTGCATGCGCAGCATTGGTTATACAGCCTGTGGGTATTATGACTGCATGCGCAGCAATAGTTATACAGCCTGTGGGTATTATGACTGCATGCGCAGCAATAGTTATACAGCCTGTGGGTATTATGACTGCATGTGCAGCAGTGGTTATACAGCCTGTGGGTATTATGACTGCATGTGCAGCAGTGGTTATACAGCCTGTGGGTATTATGACTGCATGCCTAGCAATGGTTATACAGCCTGTGGGTATTATGACTGCATGCGCAGCAGTGGTTATACAGCCTGTGGGTATTATGACTGCATGCGCAGCATTGGTTATACAGCCTGTGGGTATTATGACTGCATGCGCAGCAATGGTTATACAGCCTGTGGGTATTATGACTGCATGCGCAGCAATAGTTATACAGCCTGTGGGTATTATGACTGCATGTGCAGCAGTGGTTATACAGCCTGTGGGTATTATGACTGCATGTGCAGCATTGGTTATACAGCCTGTGGGTATTATGACTGCAGGCGCAGCAGTGGTTATACAGCCTGTGGGTATTATGACTGCATGTGAAGCAATGGTTATACAGCCTGTGGGTGTTATGACTGCATGCGCAGCAATGGGTATACAGCCTGTGGGTATTATGACTGCATGCACAGCAATGGTTATACAGCCTGTGGGTATTATGACTGCATGGGCAGCATTGGTTATACAGCCTGTGGGTATTATCACTGCATGTGAAGCATTGGTTATATAGCCTGTGGGTGTTATGACTGCATGCGCAGCAATGGTTATACAGCCTGTGGGTATTATGACTGCATGCACAGCATTGGTTATATAGCCTGTGGGTGTTATGACTGCATGCGCAGCAATGGTTATACAGCCTGTGGGTATTATGACTGCATGCGCAGCATTGGTTATACAGCCTGTGGGTATTATGACTGCATGCACAGCAATGGTTATACACCCTGTGGGTATTATGACTGCATGTGCAGCAGTGGTTATACAGCCTGTGGGTATTATGACTGCATGCGCAGCAGTGGTTATACAGCCTGTGGGTATTATGACTGCATGCGCAGCAGTGGTTATACAGCCTGTGAGTATTATGACTGCATGCGCAGCATTGGTTATACAGCCTGTGGGTATTATGACTGCATGCGCAGCAATGGTTATACAGCCTGTGGGTATTATGACTGCATGTGCAGCAGTGGTCATACAGCCTGTGGGTATTATGACTGCATGTGCAGCAGTGGTTATACAGCCTGTGGGTATTATGACTGCATGTGCTGCAGTGGTTATACAGCCTGTGGGTATTATGATTGCATGCGCAGCAATGGTTATACAGCCTGTGGGTATTATGACTGCAGGCGCACCAGTGGTTATACAGCCTGTGGGTATTATGACTGCATGCGCAGCAATGGGTATACAGCCTGTGGGTATTATGACTGCATGCGCTGCATTGGTTATACAGCCTGTGGGTGTTATGACTGCATGCGCAGCAATGGTTATACAGCCTGTGGGTATTATGACTGCATGCGCAGCATTGGTTATACAGCCTGTGGGTATTATGACTGCATGCACAGCAATGGTTATACAGCCTGTGGGTATTATGACTGCATGTGCAGCAGTGGTTATACAGCCTGTGGGTATTATGACTGCATGCGCAGCAGTAGTTATACAGCCTGTGAGTATTATGAGTGCATGCGCAGCAGTGGTTATACAGCCTGTGAGTATTATGACTGCATGCGCAGCAGTGGTTATACAGCCTGTGAGTATTATGACTGCATGCGCAGCAGTGGTTATACAGCCTGTGGGTATTATGACTGCATGCGCAGCAGTGGTTATACAGCCTGTGGGTATTGTGACTGCATGTGCAGCAGTGGTTATACAGCCTGTGGGTATTCTGACTGCATGTGCAGCAATGGTTATACAGCCTGTGGGTATTATGACTGCATGCGCAGCAGTGGTTATATAGCCTGTGGGTATTATGACTGCATGCACAGCATTGGTTATATAGCCTGTGGGTATTATGACTGCATGTGAAGCAATAGTTATACAGCCTGTGGGTATTATGACTGCATGCACAGCATTGGTTATATAGCCTGTGGGTATTATGACTGCATGCGCAGCAATGGTTATACAGCCTGTGGGTATTATGATTGCATGTGCAGCAGTGGTTATACAGCCTGTGGGTATTATGACTGCATGCGCAGCAGTGGTTATACAGCCTGTGAGTATTATGACTGCATGCGCAGCAGTGGTTATACAGCCTGTGAGTATTATGACTGCATGCGCAGCAGTGGTTATACAGCCTGTGGGTATTATGACTGCATGCGCAGCAGTGGTTATACAGCCTGTGGGTATTATGACTGCATGCGCAGCAGTGGTTATATAGCCTGTGGGTATTATGACTGCATGCACAGCATTGGTTATATAGCCTGTGGGTATTATGACTGCATGTGAAGCAATAGTTATACAGCCTGTGGGTATTATGACTGCATGCGCAGCAATGGTTATACAGCCTGTGAGTATTATGACTGCAATCGCAGCAATGGTTATACAGCCTGTGGGTATTATGAGTGCATGCGCAGCAGTGGTTATACAGCTTGTGAGTATTATGACTGCATGCGCAGCAATGGGTATACAGCCTGTGGGTATTATGACTGCATGCGCAGCATTGGTTATACAGCCTGTGGGTATTATGACTGCATGCACAGCAATGGTTATACAGCCTGTGGGTATTATGACTGCATGTGCAGCAGTGGTTATACAGCCTGTGGGTATTATGACTGCATGCGCAGCAGTGGTTATACAGCCTGTGGGTATTATGACTGCATGCGCAGCAGTGGTTATACAGCCTGTGGGTATTATGACTGCATGCGCAGCATTGGTTATACAGCCTGTGGGTGTTATGACTGCATGCACAGTAATGGTTATACAACCTGTGGGTATTATGACTGCATGCGCAGCAATGGTTATACAGCCTGTGGGTATTATGACTGCATGCGCAGCAATGGTTATACAGCCTGTGGGTATTATGACTGCATGTGCAGCAGTGGTTATACAGCCTGTGGGTATTATGACTGCATGTGCAGCAGTGGTTATACAGCCTGTGGGTGTTATGACTGCATGTGCAGCAGTGGTTATACAGCCTGTGGGTATTATGACTGCATGCGCAGCAATGGTTATACAGCCTGTGGGTATTATGACTGCATGCGCAGCAGTTGTTATACAGCCTGTGGGGATTATGACTGCATGTGCAGCAATAGTTATACAGCCTGTGGGTATTATGACTGCAGTCGCACCAGTGGTTATACAGCCTGTGGGTATTATGACTGCATGTGCAGCAATGATCATACAGCCTGTGGGTATTATGACTGCATGTGCAGCAATGGTTATACAGCATGTGTAGTGTTAACTCTAGCTCCGGCAGCAGGCAGGGCGCCGGAGCTAGAGAGGGCAATGTTATGCTCACGCCGAAGGCGCGCGCGTCCGAAAAGGGGGCGTGGTCATGAAAAGGGGGCGTTTCTATAATACGCGTCCCCTTTTCGTCATACTTGGGGGCGTGCCCGGCGCTTACGGACATGCCGGGCAGCCCCCAAGCGCTGCGGAAAGGGAGAATAGATGCCGGGCGCATGCGCCCGACGTCTATTCTCTGGCGGTGACCAGGTCACCGCATGTTTCTCTACCCGCGGGACACTG
This sequence comes from Taudactylus pleione, assembly GCA_031769625.1. Lineage (NCBI taxonomy): Eukaryota > Metazoa > Chordata > Amphibia > Anura > Myobatrachidae > Taudactylus > Taudactylus pleione. The sequence goes on from JAUIMM010000026.1 coordinate 2,844,893, forward strand.
CGTCCCGCGGGTGAGAACGGCACCCGCGGGCTGTGAGGGCAGGGCGCTTTCTGTCCTCCTCCTGGAGGGCAAGGTGCTTTTTGCCCTCCAGAAGGAGGGCAGGGGGCCGCGCCCCGCTAAAACAGCCTAGCGGGAACGCTAATGTGGGTATTATGACTGCATGCGCAGCAGTGGTTATATAGCCTGTGGGTATTATGACTGCATGCACAGCATTGGTTATATAGCCTGTGGGTATTATGACTGCATGGGAAGCAATGGTTATATAGCCTGTGGGTATTATGACTGCATGCGCAGCAATGGTTATACAGCCTGTGGGTATTATGACTGCATGCACAGCAATGGTTATACAGCCTGTGGGTATTATGACTGCATGCGCAGCATTGGTTATATAGTGTTCCCTCTAGCTCCGACGGCAGGCAGGGCGCCGGAGCTAGAGAGGACAATCTTGTGCGCGCGCCCGAAAAGGGGGCGTGGTTATGAAAAGGGTGTGTGTCTATAAGACGCGTCCCCTTTTCGTCATACTTGGGGGCGTGCCCGGCGCTTACGGACATGCCGGGCAGCCCCCAAGCGCTGCAGAAAGGGAGAATAGATGCCGGGCGCATGCGCCCGGCGTCTATTCTCCGGCGGTGACCGGATCACCGCATGTTTGTCCACCCGCGGGACACTGCGTCCCGCGGGTGAGAACGGCTCCCGCAGGCTGTTAGGGCAGGGCGCTTTTTGCCCTCCTCCTGGAGGGCAGGGTGCTTTTTGCCCTCCAGGAGGAGGGCAGGGCGCCGCGCCCCGCTAAAACAGCCTAGCGGGAACGCTAGTTATATAGCCTGTGGGTATTATGACTGCATGCGTAGCATTCGTTATATAGCCTGTGGGTATTATGAGTGCATGCGCAGCAATGGTTATACAGCCTGTGGGTATTATGACTGCATGCGCAGCAATGGTTGTACAGCCTGCGGGTATTATGACTGCATGCGCAGCAATGGTTGTACAGCCTGCGGGTATTATGACTGCATGCGCAGCAATGGTTGTACAGCCTGTGGGTATTATGACTGCATGCGCAGCAGTGGTTATACAGTCTGTGGGTATTATGACTGCATGCGCAGCAGTGGTTATACAGCCTGTGGGTATTATGACTGCATGCGCAGCAGTGGTTATACAGCCTGTGAGTATTATGACTGCATGCGCAGCAGTGGTTATACAGCCTGTGGGTATTATGACTGCATGCGCAGCAGTGGTTATACAGCCTGTGGGTATTATGACTGCATGCGCAGCAATGGTTATACAGCCTGTGAGTATTATGACTGCAATCGCAGCAATGGTTATACAGCCTGTGGGTATTATGAGTGCATGCGCAGCAGTGGTTATACAGCTTGTGAGTATTATGACTGCATGCGCAGCAGTGGTTATACAGCCTGTGGGTATTGTGACTGCATATGCAGCAGTGGTTGTACAGCCTGTGGGTATTATGACTGCATGCGCAGCAGTGGTTATACAGCCTGTGGGTATTATGACTGCATGCGCAGCAGTGGTTAAACAGCCTGTGGGTATTATGACTGCATGCGCAGCAATGGTTATACAGCCTGTGGGTATTATGACTGCGTGCGCAGCAATGGTTATACAGCCTGTGGGTATTATGACTGCGTGCGCAGCAGTGGTTATACAGCCTGTGGGTATTATGACTGCATGGGCAGCATTGGTTATACAGCCTGTGGGTTTTATGACTGCATGCGCAGCAATGGTTATACAGCCTGTGGGTATTATGACTGCATGGGCAGCAATGGTTATACAGCCTGTGGGTATTATGACTGCATGGGCAGCAATGGTTATACAGCCTGTGGGTATTATGACTGCATGGGCAGCAATGGTTATACAGCCTGTGGGTATTATGACTGCATGCGCAGCAATGGTTATACAGCCTGTGGGTATTATGGCTGCATGCGCAGCAATGGTTATACAGCCTGTGGGTATTATGACTGCATGTGCAGCAATGGTTATACAGTCTCTTATATTTACTAAAGGTCGATTTTAATTGACTTAAATTTGATGAAAATATCAACACCGATGTTGTGTTTATGGGGCTAAATCACACATTTAGTAATACTTTAAAAAATAAATAAATAATTGGCTGTTCGTAAATGTGTGATTTAGCCCCAAAAACACAACATCAGAGTTGATATTTTCATCAATTTTAAGTCAATTAAAATCGACCTTTAGTAAATATAGCCCCGTATCCCAAATTCTGCATTGTTTTTTACTGTAAGGGGTATATTTACTTAAGTGCAGGTTTCTACAAGTGGAGAGGTTGCCCATAGCAACCAATCAGATTCTAGCTATTATCTTCTATAAAGTGCTAGATAAATGTTAAATAGAATCTGATTGGTTGTTATGGGCAAAATCCCCACTTCTAAAAACTCTCACTTTTGTAAATATACCCCTAAGTCTTTTGCACGTCTTTCTTTTTTTGTTTGCACTGTCTGCTTATGTACATTGTAAAGCTGGCCACACATCTAAAGATTATCTGTCCAACCAGCCAACTAGTAGATTGGTTGGAATGAAAATCTGGTAAGGAATACAATCAGCAACTTGCTCCCAGACGCTGACAAATGGACCAAAACTGTTGTATAAACAAATAGTTTAAATCAAACATTTAACAAACTTGTCTGACGCCATTTTCATCTGTTTTCTGGCATTTAGGAGTAAATTTCTGATCATCATTTACTCTCATTCCTTACCAGATTTTCATTCCAACCAATCAACAAGTTGGCTGGTTGGATGTAAGTTGTTCTAGTGTGTGGCCAGCTTAAGGCGCACGGACCCCCTGTGGTGCCATAAAAATAATAATAATAATAATAATAATAATAATAATAGCAGTTTAGGGATTTTTGTTTTATTTATTTTAAGGGATAATCTGAACTCTTCTATGTCTGTTTTTATTGTTCAAACTGTTAATGGTTTGTTTGTTTGCAATGTGGATGAAGAGTATGATCAATAGCTGGGAGGAATGGGTTAAGCTGGTGAATCTTTCTCTGATTGTACATGTGCAACATCAAGGGGTTGAGCTTTAGATTTTTATACAGTATAAACGTTGGACAATAAAGTTATGTTCATTCTTTTAAGTCTAACAGGGGTACCCAACCTCGGTCCTCAAGAGCTACCAACAGTTCACGGTTTCCAGACCACCTAGCTGGTGCACAGGTGCAGTTATTACTCACTAACACATTTGAAAAGATCCACAAGTGGAGCTAATTATTACACTTTTCTTCTGTGAGGAGACCTGGAAAACACGCACTGTTGGTAGCTCTCGAGGACCAGGGCTGGCTACTCCTGCTTTAGAATGTAAGCTCTAACGAGCAGGGCCCTCTTCCCTCATATGCTTCTCCTTCCCTCCCTCATACGATTATCTACTCCAAACTTCCCACAAGGGAACCTAATACCTGGTAGCTGATGCCCTGCTGCTTATTTTTGTGTTATTATGATTGCTATTACATCAATGTTTATAAACTATATCCTTGTCCTGCATTGTTTTGTACTGTAAATCGCTGTTTTTGTGTTTGCTCATTTGTTATGTACTTTGTGAGGCGCTGCACAACCCTTGTGGCGCCATATAAATAAAGGATATTATTAATAATACTATGAACAGGGCCCTCTCCCCTCTTGTGCTTCTCCCTACTTAGTTTCATCTACTTCTTACCACTAGGGCACCTAACACTTGGTGCTTATGCTCTGTTGCTTATCTGGGTGTTATGGTCGCTAATGTAGCGATATATATTATCTATGTCCTGGTCCTGTATTGTATTGTTCTGTAAGTCGCTTGTCTACAATTTGTTTATGTACTTTGTAAGGCGCTGCGGAACATTTGTTGCGCCATATAAATAAATGATAATAATAATAATATTAGTAAGTACTTGTGAGTCAGATGTTGTGTTCTGACCCCCTCTAGTGGCTTAGAACGGTATTGCTCAGTTGTGTGAATAGAAATTCCAGTTATACCCCTTTTCCACAAAAATTCCGGGTCTGACCCGGAGTTGGAACAGGGTTCCTATCCGGATCAGACCCGGAATTTTGCTGGCGCCGACTCAGGATATTCCCGAGTCGGCGCCGCTCACAATGGAGTCGGGTCTGCATAGACCCGGCTTTTCCGGCGTGTAAGTGGTCGCTTGGAGATGACGTCATCTCCAAGCGCCACTGAAGCCGGACCAATCGGCCGGCCTGCAGCGCACTCCAGGTCATCGTGACCCGGAGTGTGCTGTTCTCACAGCAGGGTTTCACGGGCTACGCCCGTGTTAAACCCTGCTAGTTACCTGGGTTGGATTGCCGGGTCACTCGACCCGGCGATCCAACCCTCTCCCCTTTTACACCAGGGAGCTAGGTGTAAAAGGGGTATTAGTGAACAGCTTACTTCTGTGACGCAGGGAGACCAAAGTAAGTTGTTGCTGAAAAGGCTCCTTCTAGATCTCTGCAAAAATAAAAGAAGCAGACATGCAGCCACAGATGAGAGCTCAGACTTGTTCTGGGGTCACTATACATCGGGTAATCAGCCTTTAAACTGGATTTAGTCTGGATTTTGCCCCACTTTAATCTCAAAAATACCACAAGCATTACAACCCCTGCATGCTACTACTCCTTTCCCCCTCTTGCAACCTCACCTGGTAATTTGACACATTGGGCCGTATTCAATTAGTTTCGCATAGGCTAAAAAGTTCAGCCTACCCGACTTTTCGCCGTGTTTGTGTGATTTGGAGGCAAACTTTTCGTGCGCGCTCCCGATTTACTCCGTATTAAATTACCAAACAGGTGAAAACTGGACCCGGCGAATGTGAACCAGGCGAAAAGTGCAGGATGAATTGGGGGAATCACTCTGTACCCCAGAAAGAGATGGGCTGACTCCGGAAATCATTATGGCAGTTTAGTATTAGCCCTAAGTGATCTAGTGAGGGCACTTAGTGGTGGTAATTGTTTGTTATTAGCATCTTGGTAAAAGTGGTGAAGGATGGCATAAAGCTGTGTTTTTTGGAGAAAATAAGTAGTTCCATCAAATTTGGGGTACATGAAAATGGGCACTAGCATATCTTATGTCTCTAAAGTGAAGTTTTAGAAAAGTGAAATTCCTCCATCATACAAGCACCTGCAATCCCGAAAACACTTGGCCCCTTCTTAGAGCACCCCCAGAAGCTTATTTCGTTAGTTTTTGAAGTTGTCCCCCCACTTTTACCATTTTTGCCCCAAATTTCAAAGACTTTTTTGGGGGTGTTCCGTGAATTTTTTTTCCTCTTTTATGGGGTCAGTTGTCCTTTGGGGGGGAGCGTACCAAGGTATCTGAGTGGTCTCCCAACATCTGCCTCCAAAATATAGAATTTACACTTTTTTTCACCTGCTTTTCTGTGGAGAAAAACTATCGCCTATTTCAGTGCATTGACTTTTCGCATAGGCGAAGATGGACTGGAATTGAATAAGGAGATGCATTTTCAGGCAAAATTTTCACAAAAAAACAGGTGAAAACGGCTTTTCACTCCTAATTGAATACGGCCCATTCTTGCTTAACATTGTCTGTTCTTACTACTGCATTCTATCTTTAAATCTATTACAGTATTACAGTATGGCATTTGTGTTACTAATTCATTTTACCTTGTACTTCTATCTGCAAGACACTGACTGAATTACATGTCTCTCCATACTGCCGCATCATCCCTCCCTGACTCCCTACTTTACCATGCCCCCCTCCCAGTCTCCCTTCTTCCCATTTCCACCTACCCAGTATCTCCCCCTGTACTTTGTATTTACCCATTGAATGTTATACATCATCCTGTTCACTGTAAAAATGTCCATGTAGTGGACATAGGCGCCGAAACAGGGGGGCAAGGGAGCTGTGTGCCCCCCCCAACCTTTCTGAGGCACCAGTGGAGCGGCATAGACGTCAGAGGCTGTGCATTATAGCAGTAGGTTACACTGCACGGAGGAGTGAGAGTTGTAATGTGCGGTCTTTAAGTTAAAGGACCGCACATTACACCTCATCCTTCGGGCAGTGCAAGGGCTGTGCAGCCTATTGCTATAACGCACAGCCCATGTCTCCTCCTTCCTGGTGGTCTCGTTTTCCCCTTCCTCCATGGTGCACAAGCACTGAGGAGATGGCCAGTGCTATTAATGGCAGGCCAGGAGTCTTTAAGTCTGCAGGACTGGCAGGAGGGGATGTATTGCTCGTTTAGGAGAAACTCCTAATTATTTCCTTTGTGGGAACTCACCAGAGGAGGTGAACCTTTCTGACCGCGAGTATAAGCTTGATAAGAGGTCATGGCGCTGGGAGAGCTGGTTCGGTATCTCCTCTGTAGGCTCAGCTATCACCTTTTTAAAGCTTTTAGGCCTCTTTGTTTCCAGTGGGTGTTGGGTGGTAGCTGTCAGTTGTAAGTAAAGCCCTGTCTGAGGCAGAGGGATCTGTGTCCACATGTGGCATGCTTGTAGGCCGCTGGCAAGATCACCTCTCCGGAAGTGCTGATTATTGATGTTACAGGCTGCTAGGACCTTGCTGGAAAACCCTAAGATCCCATATCACTTGGTCATACACTGTAAGCATTATATATATGCCAATTTAATCAGCGCTCAACCTAAATGAACAACATGTGATGTATTTCCTTGTATGTTGGTAATGAGTACCGTACTAGGTTCAATTATAATGAAACAATGGGAATTAAATCAAAATCTTTACTTAATGGTGCTCTTAAAATACACAATGGAGGTTGCGTCAGGTGAAAATGGGCTCAACAAAAAGGAGAAAAACAAGAATAAATGGTCACAATAAATAGTAGCATGAGAGTGCTGTTATTAGCATGAATAAGTTGCATTCAATAAAGTCACTGAGAGCACTCTGGTATTACTGAGACCCTTGAAGTAACAATGTTAGTGCTCAATTATAAAATGTGGTAGCGGCATCCCGCTAGAAATAATGAGCCAATGTTATTTGATGCGCACTGGGCTGGAATGTTCTTTATATCTATAGGTCGGCTGAGTGATGGCTACTTGCTTGATCTTCTGCCCGGGTAGGAGAATAACCACTCAGTCTGTCAGTGCAGGGGCTCCGGACCGGGTAAAGGCAGGCCGATCCCCGAGTGAGTGATAGGTCTAATGAAAGACCTTATCCTGCACTCTGGATACTGAGCCTTGCAGTCCCTACGTCAAAGGAGGGGAATGGCTGGATGTGGCCGTTCCCGATCACGTTCCGCTGCCCCCTCCGTACGGAGACTCACCTGTCTTCCTGATGCTGTGTGTGGTCGGATCCCTCCTCCTCCCGTGCTCCTCCTCTTCTTGACGGCTGTTGGTGTGCGATCGGCGTCCTCGCTTCCTGGTGCTTCCGTATTGACTTTCTTACTGTGTCACGTGTGACTCGCCGGTCACGTGATGGCGCTCAATGTTGAAATAACGGGTCTCAGTAAATGGGTCCTATTGCCAGATAGGTATTCTGGATCTATGGAATTGAAAAGTAGTGTCCTCCAATGCCTTTCGACCTTGGTTGGTCTTCCTCTGGGAGTTGTTGTAATGGAGGATTTGGGGTTTTAAATACAGGTTAGCCCCCCGCCTCCAAGTCTGATTGGTCTCTAAGGCATACTTCTAATTGGTCAATTGCACATTCACTCAATGTCCTTGGGTGCAGTATAAACATTTCTTCCTTGTTAGTTCTGGTTTGCACCTGTCTCCAATGGATAGTGTGTTGGTAACATATATCAGTCTTATGATTGCCATTAGAAATGGATTAACATACATATGCATTGAATATACCCGATGGGATTATCTCACTTGTGCTTCAATTATTCACAGGGATAAAGAGTCAATAGATATAACTAATAAATCATTAATGCATAAGTGAAATGATTAAGGATGGCATATAATCAGTTTACCTTAGATCTTACTAATTAAGTTGAAAAAAATAATAAAATAAAACAAAATTAAATGAAAATGGAATTAAAATAAATTACAACTAAAAATAATAATAATAAATATAAAAATAAAATAAAAATGAAAAAATAGAAATTAAATTAATTGATAACGTAGGTCTTACACCTACAAATTAATGTACTCAAAACTCTGTACTCTGTAGGTGAATCTGTGAGTATTCAAAAAATAGTTGTAAAATCTGTAATGAAGCATGTATAGAAATAAGGTACTTGTGTGTATTAATAAATACGAACTAGCCACAGATAATGGACCTCACTTCATTATCTATGTTTAGTCCATTTGGTGCCAGAGTGTCCATTGTTATTATGGCTCTTAATTCTTCTTTAGTCTTAATCAGGCCCAGTGTTCACTGTGCTGGAAATGATGGTTTCATGGTACACACCTTTCTAATGCAAGAAATTTCCTGAAAACCACAACGGTGCATGTATTCCCAAGTGTATGTATTCCCAAGTGTATGTATTCCCAAGTGTATGCTATTGTATACAGAATCGCAGGCATTAGCAGTGGTGGTGTCAGACAATGGGCATTCCTGGGAGGTGGCTTGAGGTGCAGTCAAAAAAAGGTGTCATGGGAGTGTAAGGGGAGTGTCATGGGAGTGTAAGGGGAGTGTCATGGGCGTGTAAGGGGCGTGTCATGGGTGTGTTAGTGAACGCAGCTGCTTATTCAAATGAAGATCCACAACCACAGAGACCATGTTTACAGGGTTATCAGAAGGAGAGACTGCACCAGCCATAAGCTGTTGTAAGTGTTGGTGGAGCAAGTGTGCCAGGGAGGAGGCGTGTCCAGCATATGAAGTTAAATTAAAGTGAAATAAAAATAAACATTAGGGACAGTATCGAACTGGGGCCCGGAGAGCTAGATATATTCCAACCCACTAAGTAATTCCACTAATAACATCCACATTTTTGTGTGTACTCAATAAAAATACACCTTACTTATATGGGGGTTTCTCTGCAATAGAGAACCTCTAAATAAGATGATCCTCCCTGGGCAGACAGTCTTCAGTCAGTGGGCCTGATTCAGACCCGTTCGCTATCTGTGTACGCTTGCTAGATGCGTAAGCAAATTTTTCAAAGTGACGCTACGGGAAGCGATCGCTCGCCAAAGCATAAGCACGCCCACCATGTCTTAGCGAGTGGCCACTTTGTGTATGCGTACGCCCAATCGCACAGGCAGAGCCGCCCACCAGCAACACATCATCTCTAGGAAGTGTATTAAAACATTGGTACATCGAGCATCATCGGATGTGAACGCAGTGCTTGAGGTAGCTTTACCCTACCGCAAGCACTGCGAGGAAATCAGTGTAAAAAAAAGGCAAGTGACGTGTACTATGATGCTGCCTGTTAATTATGCACGCCTCTAAAACAGCGTTGAAACACCCAGGCACGCCTGCGTTCGCATCTCCAACCCCCCGTTATTAGTGTCCTGCCCCTGTCACCACCCACAAACGGCCCCTCCTGTCACTCATTACCCTGGGCTGCCTTTGCTGGGTGAGCAAGAGGGTTGCGAACGTAGTGTGTAGTTCGCACACGCGCAGAACGAACCATGCGCATACGCAGAACTTCGGGCCGCTTGTGAGCGCACAGCACGAGTGAGCGGCTCTGAATCAGGCCCTGTTTCCACTATTCATGGTGCGTCCGATGCCTGTTTGTGCAGGAATATAACCAGTGTCGTCATCACATAAGTTCAACCAAACTTGTGCCCTATGTCACCTACTGCCCCCTTTATGTCCTACAGCCTATTGTCCCCTGTGTCTCTCCAGCCTCCTGCCCCATCACTCCATCCGACTGCCCCATGTCACTCCAGCCCCATCGCACCATTCCCCTTTCATACAAGTCCCCTCAGCCACTGACTGTATTAAATATAAGTGCCCCCCTCCTCCTCCCTCTCGTAGGCACCTAAAGATTATATATGTTAAATATAAAGTGCACTGTGCTAAACAAACAGGCACAGCCATTACGCACCTCCTTTCTTTTCTTTTTTAGGGGGGGCGCATCCCGGCTCTGTATGTGACGTCATATGCACAACGTGGCAGAAGTCAGAAACACGTGCGCCCCTGGAGCTGGCACCCGGCAGGCTGTCAGCTTAGACAGCTGTCAGATTTAGACTTCAAAAAGGGGGGGGTGGCAAAGAAGGAGAAAGACTCCTAAATGGGGCACACTTCTTGGTATTGTAGTATGTAATTATTAAAACTTAAACTTTATTAGTATTCATTAAAATTATAAATGGCTTTAATATACACCTATCATAACATACAGTATATCAATTTGGAGTAGTGTAATACTATGGTAAAGACAAACAATTCTCCATTGCTGGATATCTGCTGAAACATTCCTTATAATAACAACTATACATAATTACTCGAATCCTTAGGGAAGTTGGTGCAATATATACACACTGACAGGCTAATGTAGTATGCAGTTCAATTCAGGTTGAAAAATAGCCTTCAGCCATTTCCAAAATATAATCAATTAGTACACACACATAATCTGCAATCTATGTAGATGTCCTTGGGTCTCTAGGGATCTGACGTAATTATTAAAAAAATTAAAGCTGAGTTGTACACAAAGCAATATTGGTAAATCAAATAGTTTTTAGATTATTTCCCACACATATAGTTAGGTACACTGGGCCTGATTCAGACCTGCTCGCGAGCGGGTCGATGGTGGCCCAGTGCACATGCTCACGACGGAGCCAGCTCCGTCATGCGCATGCGCGAGACCCAGATAGCGACGGGCAAACCGTCGCTCCGGGTCTCGTACCAAAGGGGGCGTGCTGTCGATGTTGAGTGACAGCACGCCCCATTTGGCGCGCCCCCGAAAAGGGGGCGTGGTCAAGAAAAGGGGGCGTGTCTATAAGACACGTCCCCTTTTTGTCATACATGGGGGCGTGCCCGGCGCTTACAGACATGCCGGGCAGCCCCCAAGCGCTGCAGAAAGGAAGAATAGATGCCGGGCGCATGCGCCCGGCATCTATTCTCCGGCGGTGACCGGGTCTCCGCATGTTTCTCCACCCGCGGGACACTGCGTCCCACGGGTGAGAACGGCTCCCGCAGGCTGTGAGGGCAGGGCGCTTTTTGCCCTCCTCCTGGAGGGCAGGGTGCTTTTTGCCCTCCAGAAGGAGGGCAGGGCACCGCGCCCCGCTAAAACAGCCTAGCGGGAAGGCTAGTGGGAGCGATTTCGGCTCTGTGAGAGCCGAAATCTCTCTGTGGCTTGTGGCAACGAGACCCTACCACAAGGGTCTCGTCGCAAGCCCGATGGGCGCGATGGTCTTGACCATCGTGACCATCTTCCTGGCCGCTTGCTATAGCTGTGGGTGGTCACCCACAGCTATGCAAGTGGCCAGGAGGCCGCTCTAAAAAACAAGAAGGCCGGCCCTGATTCAGAGTGAGCGCTCTGTCAGAGCGTCCGGCTCTGAATCAGGGCCACTGTTTCATCAGTCAAAATCTCAATGAGCAAGTTCTGGAATCCAGTAAGCTTGTCTGAAGAGGGGAGTATTCAGGGAACGCTTGAAGGTTTGGAGACTAGAGGAAAGTCTTATTGTGCATGGGAGGGCATTCCACAGAGTGGGTGCAGCCCTTAAAAAAGTTCTGTAACCATGAATGGGAACAAGTAATGCGTGGGGATGAGAGACACAGATCTTGTGCTGAGCGGAAAGGTCGGGTTGGGAGATATTTTAAGATAAGTGAAGAGATGTATGTTGGTGTGGTTTGGTTAATATCCTCATGTGTAAGTAAAAGTATTTTATATTGAATAAGGTAGAAGACTGATAACCAATGGAGGCACTGACAGAGCGGAGCAGCAGATGATGAACGTTTAGTGAGGAAGATCAGCCTCGCAGCTGCATTCATAATGGATTGTAGTGGCGAGAGCCTGATTTTGGGAAGACCAGTAAGGAGACTATTGCAATAGTCAATGCGGGAAATAATGAGTGCATGGATTAGAGTTTTTGCAGTGTCTTTTGTGAGATATGGTTGAATTTTGCATATGTTATATATGTTATATATTGAATTTTGCATATGTTATATGTTATATATTGAATTTTGCATATGTTATATATGTTATATATGAATTTTGCATATGGTATAGCTGGATTTGGATCCACGGGCACCACACAGTTAAAGCTTTAGCTCCCAGGATGTACTGGGTCCATGCTCCTCTATAGCCTGCCCCCGAGCCACAGGCACCTCAGTTTGAGGTTGGGTCACCGTTTGCACGGGGGGGCTGCTTAGCAGCACCTATGCTTATATTTTTAGTTTTATTTTTACTTTACACTCATCAGAGTGGCAGCGTCGGACTTTCCAGTGGGCGTCCACGCTGCCGCTCCTACACGCCGCCGGCGCCGTGACGTCAGTACAGATCTGGGGATCACGGCGGGAAAGGTCGGGTTGGGAGATATTTTAAGATAAGTGCCGGCATTGGTGAGAGCAGTGTGGTCCATTCTTGATCTAGAGGATGACGCATCGGCACCTAAGTCCTAGTATCCAAATTTTAAGCAGGCAAAAGTGACCATCTTACTGATCATATGGCGGAGCCCTGGCATTCACCTAGTAAGAGGTTCCAGCTGCAGAAACGTTTAGCATTTACTGTAGTTATCCATTTCCTGCAAGTCATTGCAAACAGTGCGAAAACCTGCATGCAGTGGATTCTCATGTTACTCGTTTAATCAAGAGTGCTACTTTGCCTATACCTTCCATTTCATCCCTAAAGGATCCCACATACAGGAAGGTGGAGACTTGTTTAAAATCAAATTATTCTCTCTCAGGGGCGGTGGCCCGTCGATCAATGGCCATCTCTTGGGTGGCTAAAGCGATTGAGAGCTGGGCGAATGTCCTGAGGAAGCTCTGGAGGTTCAGAGAGCTTTAGTGGGATAGATGAGGGATGCCGCTTCCTATATTGGAGAAGCGTCTTTGGATGCCAGTCTTCTGACTTCCATAGTTTCGGCGGCAGCAATCTCTGCTCGCCGGTCTTTGTGGCTCTGTTCTTGAAGAGCGGATGCGGATTCCAAGAAGGGCCTGGAGGTCTTACCCTTTAATGGGGAGATTTTGTTCGGCCCTGACCTGGTCAAAATTGTTGATACCCTGGCAAAGTCTAAGGGCCTGATTCAGACCCGCTCGCAAGCACATTGCGTTCGTAAGCGGGTTGATGGTGCCCCAGTGCGCATGCGTGGTGTGAGCGAGCCCCGTAGCGAGTGAGACCTTCACTCGCTCCTGGGCTCGCAGCAAAATGGGGCTGCTGTCGATGTTGATCGACAGTTCGCCCCGTTTTGTAGGCGGTAGGGGGGGTGGCTGAACAAACGGAGGTGTTCCCAAAGGAACGCCTGCCGTTTGTGGGTGTCCCTACTGACATCACACGTGATGTCAGTAGTGGATTTCCTGCTCTATTAGAGCTGGAAGTCCACTCGGCATTGCGAGTGCTGAGACCCTACCTTAGGGTCTCCTTGTAATGCCGATGGTCGCGATAATCGCGACCATCTCCTGCCCGCTCGCACTAGTTGTGGGTGGGCACCCACAGCTTAGCGAGCGGACAGGAAAAAAAAAAACTCCCCACCCTGATTCAGAGCATGCGCTCGCAAACAGCGAGCGGCTCTGAATCAGGCCCTAAAGCTGGCCACACACTAGACCAACTTACATCCAACCATCCAACTAGTTGATTGGTTGGAATGAAAACCTGGTAAGGTATGAAAGCAAATGACAATCAGCAATTTGCTCCCAAATGCCGGAAAATGGACAAAAACTGTTGTTTGAACAAATTGTTTAGAACAAACATTTAACAAACTTGTCTGAACGGCCATTTTCATCTGTTTTCTGGCATTTAGGAGCAAATTGCTGATCATCATTTACTCCCATACGTTACCAGATTTTCATTCCAACCAATCAACTAGTTGGTTGGTTGGATGAAAGTTGGTCTAGTGTGTGGCCAGCTTTAGTCTGCGTTTCTGCCATCAGCAGCTGCGCCTTTTTAGGCAGTCGTCAACCAAGGCCGCCCCTAAACCAAAGAAGCAGGCCTAGAGCACTAGACTCCCTGCTACGAAGCCAGAGGATAAGCCCTCAGCCTGATGGGAAGGGCCTCTCTCTGGGGGAATCCTAGAGCAGGACGCCTGCTTCTTCAATTCGCCCAGTACTGGTGCATACCACCATGGATGCTTGGGTACGAGAAGTGGTCTCTCAGGGGTACGCCCTTTCCTTTCATCACAGACCCCCCCCAACAGTTCTTCTGCACTAGTATTTCTCAGGACAACACCAAGGCCTTGCAAATTCTGGGAGCCATAGAGTCCTTGCTGAAAGCAGGGGTCATTGTTTCCATTCCGCTTTCTCAACGCGGGACGGGTTACTACTCGTCTCTGTTTCTGGTTCCGAAACGCAATGGGTCTCATCGGCCTATCCTCAACCTGAAGTCGCTGAACAAGTTCCTCAGAGTGCCCAAATTCAGGATGGAAACTGTGGGTTCCATCATTCTGGCTATGGAACCGGGGGATTATATGGTCTCCCTGGACATCCAGGATGCCTACATCCATGTTCCTATAGCACTTTCACACCAGCGGTATCTGAGATTTGCTATACGCCAGCTTCACTTCCAATTTCAGGCTCTGCCCTTTGGCCTTTCCACGGCTCCAAGGGTGTTCACCAAAATTATGGCTGCCCATCTGCGCAGCTAGGGTATATGGCCTCTGCTGTATCTGGATGACTCCTATTGCTGGCAGGCTCTCCAGAGGTACTTATACAACATCTGTACCTGACGATCACTTGTCTGCAAGCGCACTGGTGGCTGATAAACTGGAAAAAGTCCTCCCTGATTCCGTCACAAAGGATGGTTCATTTGGGAGCCCTTCTGGACTCTCTTCAGCAACGGATCTTTCTGACTTCAGAAAAGATTTCCTCCCTACAACTACGAGTGAGCAGTTGTCTGAAGTGTTCCCAGGTATCGTTTCACTCGGCAATGAGGGTTCTGGGGTCCATGGTGTCGACATTCGACATGGTGGAGTATTCCCAGTTTCATTCCAGGCCCCTGCAGGGGCTGATTCTATCCAAATGGAACTGGTTACCACACCGGATCAGGACTCAGGTGCTGGTGTTGTCTCGGGAGATGCGCCTGTCGCTTGCTTGGTGGCTTCAGACGTCACATCTCAACAAGGGTCGCCCCTTTTGGATCCTGGACTGGGTTCTGTTCACGACAGATGTCAGTCTCCGGGGTTGGGGTGCAGTGACGGGTCCACTTTCGCATCAGGGCCATTTTACGGCGAAAGAAGCGGTTCTTCCCATCAACATTCTGGAACTTCGGGCCTTGTACAGGGCCTTCCAGTTGTCCGGTCACGCTCTTCAAGGAAGAGCCGTGCAAGTTCAATCCAACAAAGCCACCATGGTGGCATACATCAACCATCAAAGGGGGACTCGCAGTCGAGCAGCGATGTCAGAGGTGTCACGCATCCTGTCTTAGGTGGAGTGCCACCTTCCGGCCATCTCGGCAGTCTTCATTCCTGGAGTACTTGGGAGGCGGACTTCCTCAGCCATCACGATGTGCATCCCGGGGAATGATCGCTTCACCCAGAGGTATTTCAACTACTAGTGGACAGGTGGGGAGTGCCGGAGGTGGACCTCATGGCCTCCCGTCACAATCACAAGCTGCCCATGTACAGGTCCAGGACAAGAGACGCCGGCGCAGACCTGGTCAATGCGCTGTCAGTTAAATGAATGTTTCAACTGGCGTATCTATTCCCTCTGATATCCCTGCTGCCTCGGGTCCTCCGGAAATTCAAACAGGACGGTCGTACGCTTCTGCTGGTGGCTCCGGCTTGGCCCAGACGTCCTTGGTACTCTGATTTTCGGAGCCTCTCCATCGATGCTCCGTTCCTTCTGCCTCAGCGTCGAGACCTGTTGTCTCAGGGGCCCTGCCTTTACCCGGATCTGGGTCGTCTGTCTTTGAAGGCGTGTCTCTTAAGACATCCATCTTAAGGTCCCGGGGTTTTTCCAGCTCTGTCATCAGCACGATGCGTCAGGCGCGCAAGCCTGCTTCCGCCAGGATTTACCACAGAGTGTGGCATACTTATTTTCAGTGGTGTGAGTCCAGAAACTACAATCCGCAGGCATTTTGTGTATCTAGGGTTTTGGCATTCCTTCAGTCTGATTTGGAACTAGGCTTACACCTAGCTTCTTTGAAAGTTCATGTGTCTGCACTATCTGTGTGGTTCCAGCATAGGATCGCTACTCTGCCAGATGTCCGCACCTTTTTCAGGGTGTTCTCAGGATTCAGCCTCCCTTTGTTCCCCCTCTGGCTCCTTGGGATCTGGCGGTGGTGCTTCGGGCCCTACAGGGTCCTCCATTTGTACCTCTTGAGTCAGTGGAACTCAAGTGGTTGACGGTTAAAACTGTTTTTCTCCTGGCTATTGCTTCGGCCAGGAGGGTGTCAGAATTGGGGGCGCTTTCCTGTCGTTCTCCTTTTCTGATCTTTCACCAGGACAGGGCAGTGCTTCGCACTCGCCCGGGTTTTCTTCCTAAGGTGGTTTCTAAGTTCCACATTAATCAGGAAATTGTTGTGCCGGCATTTCAGTCAACTGATCTCTCGGCCGGTGAGGCTTCCTTAGATGTGGTCCGTGCTCTCAAAGTTTATGTGGACTAGACTAGTTCCATTCGGAAGTCAGATTCCTTGTTCATCCTCTTTGGTTTTCACAAGAGGGGTTGGCCTGCAAACAAACAAACTTTAGCCCGTTGGCTTCGTTTGGTTGTTTGTGAGGCTTATGCACAGGAGGGTTTGCCTGCTCCGGCCTCTGTTAAGGCTCATTCTTCTCAGTCTGTAGGTCCCTCGTGGGCTGCTGGCCGTGGTGCCTCGGCTGTTCAGCTTTGTAAGATGGCCACGTGGTCTTCCATCCAGACCTTTCTGAGGTTCTATGCGTTTGACACCTTCGCCTTTCAGGATGCATCCTTCGGGCGCCGGATTCTCCTTTCAGCACAGGAGCATCCCCGCCCTTAGTTGAACTGCTTTGGGACATCCCCAAGGTCAACCCTGTGGACCCCCTATGGACCCTGAAGTAGAAAACAAGAGATATGGTAAGAACTTACCTTTGTTATCTCTGTTTCTACGAAGTCCATAGGATCCACAGGGCGCCTGCCCTGACACACCTGGCTTCATATGGGCTATGTGGCTGGTCAGCGTTTTTCCGTCTCCCTTTCTGTGAGTATGGTTCTTGTGTGTTCCAGTCTTCCTTCTCACTGTTTTTTCCTCCTCTGGCCTTGGCTACTTACCAACTGAGGTGCCTGTGGCTCGGAGGCGGGGTATAGGGGAGGTTGGACCCAAGTGCATCCTGGGAGCTAAAGCTTTAACTGTGTGTTGCCCGTGGATTCAGATCCAGCTATACCCCAAGGTCAACCCTTTGGACCCTATGGACTTCATAGAAACAGAGATAACAAAGGTGAGTTCTTACCATATCTCTTGTTTTTGAGACAGATTGAATGTGATAAACTACCAGCCACTCAGCTCCTGACATGTTAAGCCAGGTACACACTAGATCAGTGGTTCCCAAACTGTACGCCGTAACACCCTGGGGTGCCTCGGGACACTTACAGGGGTGCCTCAGGTTGGTGGTCCAGCACCAAATCAAATTATT
This sequence comes from Taudactylus pleione, assembly GCA_031769625.1. Taxonomy (NCBI): domain Eukaryota; kingdom Metazoa; phylum Chordata; class Amphibia; order Anura; family Myobatrachidae; genus Taudactylus; species Taudactylus pleione. The sequence goes on from JAUIMM010000026.1 coordinate 2,862,431, forward strand.
TTTGGTCAATGTAATGTAAATATATAGACAAACAGAAGCACCACCACCACACAACTGACCCTAAGGATGACAGGTCAGCACAATTTACTTCACTTTACTACATTACTACATTTTTTTCTGAGTTTCAGAATAACAAACTTTTGGCTAAGGGTGCCGTGAAAACAATGCTGATACTCTAGGGCGCCGTGATTCAATGAAGTTTGGGAACCTCTGCACTAGACGATGTCTAGTGTGTATGATATCGGCAGCGGCCGTGTGTATGGCAGCGGCTGGGGGCCTTGCTGCATTTGGCTGAAGAGAATAGCTGAAGGGGTGTAATTGCCTCCCTATTGTGCTAACTGGGTATAATCACACAGTGACATGTTATATTACAGTGTGTTCCAGTGCCTGCCATCTATGTTACAGCTAACGCAGTGCCACCTGTGACCCAGACATCAGCATCGAGTCATTTCATCCACAGTTTATACAATGTAATGACACTGGTAGCCATTATGTGAGCTTTTCCCTAACTGTAATTTATCTCATTTATTCCAGGTGACGTCTTCCTGTGACGGTAAGAGATTCATTCATTCTTCCTGAGATATCTCTTGAGCTCTTGAGCCATCTAGTGGCCAAAATAATTGTGTTACATTAATGTGAGTTCAGCTAGTATACTGTACCTATGTCCTCTTACCTTTCCATGTCTTTTATTGCAACTATTTATTATATTGTTGATGACTATGTATTATTGTCAAGTTTAGATACATGCAGTAGTTTTGTTTTGTATTTGATAATTTTTTTTCTGTACAGTTCTCATATACTATAGCACTATATAGTCCCCATACTATAGTACTATATAGTCCCCATACTATAGTACTATAGTCCCCATACTATAGCACTATATAGTCCCCATACTATAGTACTATATAGTCCCCATACTAGAGTACTATAGTCCCCATACTATAGTACTATATAGTCCCCATACTAGAGTACTATAGTCCCCATACTAGAGTACTATAGTCCCCATACTATAGCACTATATAGTCCCCATACTATAGTACTATATAGTCCCCATACTAGAGTACTATAGTCCCCATACTATAGCACTATATAGTCCCCATACTATAGTACTATATATTCCCCATACTAGAGTACTATAGTTCCCATACTAGAGTACTATAGTCCCCATACTATAGCACTATATAGTCCCCATACTATAGTACTCTATAGTCCCCATACTAGAGTACTATAGTCCCCATACTATAGCACTATATAGTCCACCTACTATAGCACTATATAGTCCCCAAACTATAGCACTATATAGTCCCCATACTATAGTACTATATAGTCCCCATAGTATAGAATGTGGAGATAATAAAATTCATCACGTTCCGAAAAAGTATTTTTTTCAGAACTTGACACTGTACGCCATTCTGAGATGGTGCACAGCACCCGATACAGCAGAGGGATCTGAAAAGATCCCTCCCTGCTTTGTCCTCTTACCTTATTGATGCTGCCTCCCGGCTCTCTGAACTCTCCTCCAGTCAGCCAGTAGCAAGCGAGGGGGCACGGCAGTGGGGCAGGGGACTGACGCTGCGGGGCTGCACTGTTTCAGCGGGAGTCACAGACTCCTGCAGCAGCTGCATCTCAGCGGGTGAAGAGGTTGGCCGCAGATGAGCGGGGAGGGGAGTGACGAGAGGAGCAGGTGAACGCACAGGGGGTATGGTGGGCTGGACTCCTCCTGCTGCTTTACTGTCTCTTCGCAGCCTGTCTTCAAGCTGCACACAGGTATTTGCTCATTCTTGCTCTATTCCCAAATCAGAATAAGGTCTTAATCCTTTATCACCCACACACGTTTTGACCTCATTACAATGTGATTACAGACAAATAGATGTTACGATTGTATGTCAACATGTATGGTCACCTTAACTCTTTCTGTTCTGTATATTTCATCCATATTGGCATGAAAATACAGTCAGGTGCATAAATATTGGGACATTGACAGAATTTTCATATTTTGGCCTCTATTCACCACCACAATGGCTTTGAAATGAAACAAACAAGATGTGATTTACCTGCAGACTTTCAGATTTAATTTGAGGGTAATTACATCCAAATCAGTTGAACGGTGTAGGAATTACAACGGTTTCTATATGTGCCTCCCATTTTTTAAGGGGCCAAAAGTAATGGGACAAAAAAAACAATCCTAAATCTAACTTTCACTTTTTAATACTTTGTTGCAAATCCTTTGCAGGCAATTACAGCCTGAAGTCTGGAACGCATAGACATCACCAGACGCTGGGTTTCATCCCTGGTGATTCTCTGCAAATGTCTTCAGTTCCTGCTTGGTCTTGGGGCATTTTCCTTTCAGTTTTGACTTCATCAAGTGAAATGCATGCTCAATCGGATTCAGGTCAGGGGATTGACTTGGCCATTGCATAATATTCCACTTTTTAGCCTTAAAAAACTCTTTGGTTGCCTTTGCAGTATGCTACGGGTCATTGTCCATCTGCACTGTGAAGCGCCGTCCAATGAGTTCTGAAGCATTTCACTGAATATGAGCATATAATATTGCCCGAAACACTTCAGAATTCATTCTGCTGCTTTTGTCAGCAGTCACATCATCAATAAATACAAGGGAACCAGTTCCAATGGCAGCCATACATGCCCACGCCATGACACTACTACCACCATGCTTCACTGAAGAGGTGGTATGTTTTGGATCATGAGCAGTTCCTTTCCTTCTCCATACTCTTCTCTTCCCATCACTCTGGTACAAGTTGATCTTTGTTCCAGAACTGTAATGGCTTTTTTAGATGTTGTTTGGCAAACTCTAATCTGGTGTTCCTGTTTTTGAGGCTCACCAATGGTTTACATCTTGTGGTGAACCCTCTATATTCACTCTTGTGAAGTCTTTTCTTGATTGTTGACTTTGACACATATACACCTACCTCCTGGAGAGTGTTCTTGATTTGGCCAACTGTTGTGAAGGGGTTTTTCTTCACCAGGGAAATAATTCTGTCATCCACCATTGTTGTTTTCCGTCGTCTTCTGGGTCTTTTGGTGTTGCTGAGCTCTCCGGTGCGTTCTTTCTTTTTAAGAATGTTCCAAACAGTTGATTTGGCCACACTTAATGTTTTTGCTATCTCTCTGATGGGTTTGTTTTGATTTTTCAGCCTAATGATGGCTTGCTTCATTGATAGTGAAAGCTCTTTGGATCTCATATTGAGAGTCGACAGCAACTGATTCCAAATGCAAATGTCACACCTAGAATCAACTCCAGACCTTTTACCTGCTTAATTGATAATGAAATAATGAGGGAATAGCCCACAACTGTCCATGAAATAGCTTTTGATTTGATAGTCCCATTACGTTTGGCCCCTTAAAAAGTGGGAGGCACATATAGAAACCGTTGTAATTCCTACACCGTTCACCTGATTTGGATGTAATTACCCTCAAATTAAATCTGAAAGTCTGCAGGTAAAGCACATCTTGTTTGTTTCATTTCAAAGCCATTGTGGTGGTGAATAGTGGCCAAAATCTGAAAATTCTGTCAATATCCCAATATTTATGCACCTGACTGTACGTATATCCTCTACAGATGTTTATAAGTGTAATATATAATAGATTACTGTATGACAGCAGTGACTTGGTTCCTGTCTGATTTCTCTATTACAGAGGTTACTGAATGCCGGACAGTCATTGTCCAGACCTCCACCTCCCAGATAAATGTCACAGGACTGGCAGACGGATTTACCGTGCAGAATGTAACCAGTATAGATGGGACTCTGGTGCTGGCATCTGATAATAGCACTAAAAATACATCACTGATGAGCTTTGTGTCCGGTACACAATATATTATCTACTATGGAAATGCCTCAGTCAACTGCTGCCGGAACTTCACTACCAGTAAGTGTGGGGGCACTGGGGTCATACACTGGCAGGTTCTGTTACTGCTCTTCTGTATGTAACAAAACAGAAAAGAAATATGCCCGCGCTCGGTTTTACCCATATCATACATGGTACCAGCAGCATGGCAATATTAATGCCATATATGTATACAAAACAGGAAAACTTTTGCTATCGGCGCTAACAATAATATACTGCAAATTTATGTGTGTGCAGCAAATAAAATAAAGGGGACTTTGTCATGATTTGATCAAAGCATTTAAGCCTGCAGCCCAGCATCAAGGGACCCCATTTTTTTGCAGGTCCCTAACACTAGCATATATGCCTAGCACATCATTACATTGCAGTTAAATGTACTCACCTCCTAGATACAGAGGGACACATCTATACAGGGCTGGCTGTTAGCCACACCCATCTAGGCTTTTTATAGCCTTAATTGAAAGCTGCCATGATAGCACAAGGCAAAATTTTGAAACAAAACAGAAAAGAAATATGCCCGCGCTCGGTTTTACCCATATCATACATGGTACCAGCAGCATGGCAATATTAATGCCATATATGTATACAAAACAGAAAAACTTTTGCTATCGGCGCTAACAATAATATACTGCAAATTTATGTGTGTGCAGCAAATAAAACAAAGGGGATTTTGTCATGATTTGATCAAAGCATTTAAGCCTGCAGCCCAGCATCCTCTGTATTGTGATAGGATCACTGGTAAAGTGGTCTGTGACAGGGACATTTATCCCAGATTCCTGTCTCATGTGTTTAAATCCCCAGGAGAAAGTCTGCAGTGTAGCAGGCTTGAGTCTCGGCTTTTTGAAAAGCCGGTTTGGGACCTGGGGGTTGTGGGTGAGAGGAGAGGGAGGGCTCCACCCACGGCCACTCCAGGTTTTGGTTCTCGCAGCCTGGTAACAGGCTAGTTAGGGTTTCCACCTGAGAGTGGCCAATATAAGCCTAGTGTGTTTAGGGCTGATTGTCTCACCTGGGAGAGCAGACAGGGAGTTTGCTCAGAGACACTTGAAAACCTAACTGTGAGTGTTGTGCTGTGCCTTGGTTGCTGGTGAGGGCATTAGGCCCTGCCAGGTTCTGGTAGTGAGGGAACTACCTGTTAGTGCCCCGACAGGGCTAGGATTTATGTTTATGTTTTCTTTATGTTATTTCTGACATTGTACAATAAAGACTGGCGCCGACCCGCTTGTACTTGCGTCCAGACTGGTGTGCTGCTTCCCTGCTGCTGTGGGTGTGTGTAAGAAAGGAGTCCTTCTACCCAGGAGAGGGACCCCCTAACCTGACTGTGTCACAATATGGTGGAGAATGCGGGCACCCACACACACTGAAGTTGCAGCAAGAGGAAAACTTTCCATTTAAAAATTAAAGGGAGAGTTGGCCCAAGGAGCAGTGGGCAAGTCTGGTGGCACCTTTTCTGTCTGAGGAGCCACAAAAGTCTTTTTTCGACTTATGCCTGGCTTATGCCAAGGACTATAAAAAACTAAAACAGGAGATCCTAACTCGCTTGGGAATCACCACCTTTGTTCGTGCCCAACGGTCCACCGCTGGGAGTTCCATATGGACAAGCCTCCACGTTCGCAGATGCATGACCTCGTCCATCTGTCCTTAAAATGGCTACAGCCCGAGACGCTGACGGGACCACAGATCATGGAAAGGGTCGTGATGGACCGGTACCTGCGATCGTTACCTGCAACTCTGCGCAAGTGGGTGAGCCATACAGACCCTAAGTCCGCGGACCAGTTGGTCGAGCTGGTGGAGAGGTACGTGGCGGCTGCGGAGCTGATGAGTATGCCCCGATGGCGCACCGGCGAACTCCCACAGACACTGGTAAGACTGTTCCAGGGGAGAAGGGTGCTGGGCGGAGGAATGTACCTAAGACTGATGGTGTAGAACCTGGAGACAGGCCTGCCAGGCCAGGAAGGTTCTTGCCCCGTAAACGACTAGACATTAATATGATTCAGTGTTTCCGGTGTGGTGACTTCGGCCATATTTCCGCTAATTGTTCACCTACAACTGAACCTATGCAATGTGATACTGCTCATGTCTACCGCAGGGGGTCTTTCTTTGCACACAGCCTGTACGGCTGACCAGCAGGCTGAGACTGATAAGCACATGTTTCTACTCACTGTAGATGGTGAACCCCTTGAGGCGTACAGGGAAAACTATTGGTGTGACCTGCATACATGGGGATACTCGATATTATGTTACTGCCGAGGTGAACATCGAGACACCATGTGGTTCTGCTATAGTTTCTGTGGGTTTGGTGCATGGTCTGGTGTACGATGCAATATTGGGGAGAGACTTTGCTCACTCCTGGAAGTTGTGGGAAAGCCGTTTTGTTCCAGAAGTGAACAACCCCGGTCCATTTGAGAAGGTTGTCGATGTAGTGGAGGAGGGAGTTTCTTCTGAGTCAGAGGTACTCCCTTTTTCTACTATGATTGGCGAACTAGAGAATGCGGAGCGTGACGGTGGCCCGCCAACTGATGTGCCTCCCATTGAGGTGGGAAGTCTTGTTGGGCCAGTTGATCGTCTGCCTGATTTAGAGGTCAGAAGAGAGGTCTTTGCCGTGGAGCAGTTGAATGACCCTGCTCTGGTAAAAACCAGGGAGAATGTAAAAGTAGTTGATGGTAAACCCGTAGACCCTGATAGTCCTTTGTCCTATCCCCACATGGCAATGTGTCAGGATTTGTTATATCAGGTGACTAAGAAGGGGGTGTCACAATTGGTGTCTGCGAGTTACCTGTCTCAGGTGGTGATCGGATTTCAACGGAGGCCGGCATGACTGGAACTACAGATGATGTAGATGAATAGCTCTTTTATTATAAGAAGTGGGTAGCAGTGAGAACTGCCTTTGGTGATGAGTGACTGGAACTGGAAACTTGAGACGTTGGAATGTGACCAGAAGGAACTTGGAGGGACCGGACTGGGACCGGCAGGTAGGCTGACTGAGCTGGTCGGGTTACTAGTAGATGGGCTTGCAGACAGATGGTAGCGTGGAAGCTACTTGTTGTGGCTTGGGAAGCCGTGGGTAGACGTTGGTAGCTGGGTGGCTACATGGAGCGGCTGGATAGCCGTGGGTAAACTCTGGTATCTGGGTAGCTATGTGGAGAACTGATGAGCTTGGAACTTGACTCTAGACTGGAACAACGTGGACTGAACTTATGAGCTTGGAACTTGACTCTGGACTGGAACAACGTGGACTGAACTTATGAGCTTGGAACTTGACTCTGGACTGGAACAATGTGGATTGAACTGGAATAACGTGACAATGGCTGAAGGGAAATCAGGTAATGCTGAGACGAGGGTTAAACAGGGTGATCCGGAAATGCTGTGACAAGGTTGGAACTCAGGTGCAGGCTGGATAGGATAATTGGGAATAACAGGTTACAGGAAGGAATGGGTAGATTTGGGAATTTTAGGTTCAGGGAGGGAGTAGGTAGGTAAAAGGAGCAGGAGTTGATCCACAGCAGTAAGCAAGGCAGGGTGACACGATGCAGGTTACAGAGTGCCAGGGACCAACCAGGAGTAGGACTAGCAGCAGAGCACAGGCCAGGTATTGCTGTAACAGGACGTCTGGATGCCAGGTATTACTGTAGCAGGTTTTCGGGATGCACCAGGGGTTGCTGTCAGCAGGCTTACTGGATTGCCAGGTTTGGCTGTAACAGGTTTTCTGGAAGCATCGGGGGTTGCTGCCAGCAGATTTACTGGATTGCCAGGTACAGCTGAAACAGGTTTTCTGAATAGCGCCAGGGATTGCTGTAGCAGGTTTCAGGGAAATACTTGAATGCAGAAACAGCATGAACCATTCACCATGGGAAGACGAGATGTTCAGGCCCAGAATGCTATCAGGAGAGGATATATATACCATGGGTCTGGAAGCAATTGGTGGATACGGACAGGTGGTCTGGTAGTAGCATTCTGAGTGGTGGAAGGCACAACATGCAGAGGGAGAATTCATCTCTGCAGCTCTGAGAATCAGAACCACATCTGTGATTCCAATCAGGGCTAGCAGTGCTCACAGACAGAGGAGAGACCAGGTGCAATAATCAGAGCAAATCCTCCAGGCAAATTACACACACAGATCCATGGGGAAGCTGACAGGGGTAAGTCTCAAGGCAAAAAGGTGACAACTAGACAGGGTCGTGACAGGGGGAAGATGTTGTGGAACAGGCTCAACAGGCACAGCAGAGGGTATACAACCGCAATGCTCGGTTACGCCGCTTTGCTCCCGGGGACAGAGTGTTAGTGTTGGTTCACACTGTGGAAAATAAACTTTTGGCTAAATGGCAAGGGCCCTTTGAAATCTTAGAAAGAGTGGGACAGGTCAAATACAAAGTTTACCAGCCGGGGAAAAGAAAGCCGGAACAGATGTACCATATAAATCTGTTAAAGCCCTGGAAAGATAGAATGGTACTGTCAGCCGTCCGAGCCCCTCCAGTAAATCCAGGGCCCTTAGTTCCCGAAGTGACAGTGGCAAAAACCCTGTCGGCAATTCAACAATGTGAGGTCAAGGAGTTTCTGGTCAGAAATAGGGTGCTGTTCTCTGACGTACCTGGGAAAACCTCGGTCGTTAAACATGACATCATCACTGACCCAGGGGTTAAAGTTAATCTAAAGCCCTATAGGTTACCAGAAGCACAAAGAGAATCGGTGTCGAAAGAAATTAAAAATATGCTAGAGTTAGGGGTTATTGAAGTATCACATAGTGAATGGTCAAGTCCCATTGTGTTGATTCCAAAGCCCGACGGGAGTGTGCGTTTCTGCAATGACTTCCGAAAGTTGAACAGTGGTTCAAAATTCGATGCCTACCCGGTGCCACAGTGGAGAAGGAGGCGTTGGCCATAAAGTGGGCGTTAGAGGCTCTCAGGTACTACTTGGTTGGAAGAAAGTTCAAATTGACCACTGACCATGCCCCTTTGAAGTGGATGTCCGGAAATAAGGACAGTAATGCGAGAATTACGAGATGGTTCTTGGCGTTACAAACTTTTACATTTTCAGTGGAACACAGGCCAGGGGGCCTGTTGTTTAATGCAGACGCGTTGTCACGCGTTCATTGTTTGGGGCTTCAGTTGTTCCGCCCCATAGGTCGAAACAAAGGGGGGGGATATGTGATAGGATCACTGGTAAAGTGGTCTGTGACAGGGACATTTATCCCAGATTCCAATCTCATGTGTTTAAATTCCCAGGAGAAAGTCTGCAGTGTAGCAGGCTTGAGTCTCGGCTTTTTGAAAAGCCAGTTTGGGACCTGGGGGTTGTGGGTGAGAGGAGAGGGAGGGCTCCACCCACGGCCACTCCAGGTTTTGGTTCTCGCAGCCTGGTAACAGGCTAGTTAGGGTTTCCACCTGAGAGTGGCCAATATAAGCCTAGAGTGTTTAGGGCTGATTGTCTCACCTGGGAGAGCAGACAGGGAGTTTGCTCAGAGACACTTGAAAACCTAACTGTGAGTGTTGTGCTGTGCCTTGGTTGCTGGTGAGGGCATTAGGCCCTGCCAGGTTCTGGTAGTGAGGGAACTACCTGTGAAGTTAGTGCCCCGACAGGGCTAGGATTTATGTTTATGTTTTCTTTATGTTATTTCTGACATTGTACAATAAAGACTGGCGCCGACCAGCTTGTACTTGCGTCCAGACTGGTGTGCTGCTTCCCTGCTGCTGTGGGTGTGTGTAAGAAAGGAGTCCTCTACCCAGGAGAGGGACCCCCTAACCTAACTGTGTCACAATATGTATAATGTACATCACTACCAATAAGTGTGGGGCACTGGGGTCATACACTGGCAGGTTCCGTTACTGCTCCTCTGTATGTATAATGTACATCACTATCAGTAAGTGTGGGAGCACTGGGGTCATACACTGGCAGGTTCCGTTACTGCTCCTCTGTATGTATAATGTGCATCACTACCAGTAAGTGTGGGGGCACTGGGGTCATACACTGGCAGGGTCCGTTATTCCTCCTCTGTATGTATAATGTACATCACTATCAGTAAGTGTGGGAGCACTGGGGTCATACACTGGCAGGTTCCGTTACTGCTCCTCTGTATGTATAATGTGCATCACTACCAGTAAGTGTGGGGGCACTGGGGTCATACACTGGCAGGGTCCGTTATTCCTCCTCTGTATGTATAATGTACATCACTACCAGTAAGTGTGGGGGCGCTGGGGTCATACACTGGCAGGGTCCGTTATTCCTCCTCTGTATGTATAATGTACATCACTACCAGTAAGTGTGGGGGCTCTGGGGTCATACACTGGCAGGTTCTGTTATTGCTCCTCTGTATGTATAATGTACATCACTACCAGTAAGTGTGGGGGCGCTGGGGTCATACACTGGCAGGTTCTGTTATTGCTCCTCTGTATGGATAATGTGCATCACTACCAGTAAGTGTGGGAGCACTGGGGTCATACACTGGCAGGTTCTGTTACTGCCCCTCTGTATGTATAATGTGCATCACTACCAGTAAGTGTGGGGGCACTGGGGTCATACACTGGCAGGTTCTGTTATTGCCCCTCTGTATGTATAATGTACATCACTACCAGTAAGTGTGGGGGCGCTGGGGTCATACACTGGCAGGTTCCGTTATTGCTCCTCTGTATGTATAATATACATCACTACCGGTAAGTGTGGGGGCGCTGGGGTCATACACTGGCAGGTTCCGTTACTGCTCCTCTGTATGTATAATGTACATCACTACCGGTAAGTGTGGGGGCACTGGGGTCATAGACTGGCAGGTTCCGTTATTGCTCCTCTGTATGTATAATGTACATCACTACCAGTAAGTGTGGGGGCGCTGGGGTCATAGACTGGCAGGTTCCGTTATTGCTCCTCTGTATGTATAATGTACATCACTACCAGTAAGTGTGGGGGCGCTGGGGTCATACACTGGCAGGTTCCGTTATTGCCCCTCTGTATGTATAATGTACATCACTACCAGTAAGTGTGGGGCCACTGGGATCATACACTGGCAGGTTTTGTTATTGCCCCTCTGTATGTATAATGTGCATCACTACCAGTAAGTGTGGGGGCACTGGGGTCATACACTGGCAGGTTCTGTTATTGCTCCTCTGTATGTATAATGTACATCACTACCAGTAAGTGCGGGGGCACTGGGGTCATACACTACATCGCTACCAGGAAGTGTGGGGGCACTGGGGTCATACACTGGCAGGTTCCGTTATTGCTCCTCTGTATGTATAATGTGCATCACTACCAGTAAGTGTGGGGGCACTGGGGTCATACACTACATCGCTACCAGTAAGTGTGGGGGCACTGGGGTCATACACTGGCAGGTTCTGTTATTGCCCCTCTGTATGTATAATGTGCATCACTACCAGTAAGTGTGGGGGCACTGGGGTCATACACTGCTAGGTTCCGTTATAGCCCCTCTGTATGTATAATGTGCATCACTACCAGTAAGTGTGGGGGCACTGGGGTCATACACTGGCAGGTTCCATTATTGACCCTCTGTATGTATAATGTGCATCACTACCAGTAAGTGTGGGGGCACTGGGGTCATACACTGGCAGTTTCCGTTATTGCTCCTCTGTATGTATAATGTGCATCACTACCAGTAAGTGTGGGGGCACTGGGGTCATACACTGGTAGGTTCCGTTATAGCCCCTCTGTATGTATAATGTGCATCACTACCAGTAAGTGTGGGGGCACTGGGGTCATACACTGGCAGGTTCCATTATTGACCCTCTGTATGTATAATGTGCATCACTACCAGTAAGTGTGGGGGCACTGGGGTCATACACTGGCAGGTTCTGTTATTGCTCCTCTGTATGTATAATGTACATCACTACCAGTAAGTGTGGGTGCACTGGGGTCATACACTGGCAGATTCTGTTACTGCTCCTCTGTATGTATAATGTGCATCACTACCAGTAAGTGTGGGGGCGCTGGGGTCATACACTGGCAGGTTCTGTTATTGCTCCTCTGTATGTATAATGTACATCACTACCAGTAAGTGTGGGGGCACTGGGGTCATACACTGGCAGGTTCTGTTATTGCTCCTCTGTATGTATAATGTGCATCACTACCAGTAAGTGTGGGGGCGCTGGGGTCATACACTGGTAGGTTCTGTTACTGCTCCTCTGTATGTATAATGTGCATCACTACCAGTAAGTGTGGGGGCACTGGGGTCATACACTGGCAGGTTCTGTTACTGCTCCTCTGTATGTATAATGTACATCACTACCAGTAAGTGTGGGGGCGCTGGGGTCATACACTGGCAGGTTCCATTATTGACCCTCTGTATGTATAATGTACATCACTACCAGTAAGTGTGGGGGCACTGGGGTCATACACTGGCAGGTTCTGTTACTGCTCATCTGTATGTATAATGTGCATCACTACCAGTAAGTGTGGGGGCACTGGGGTCATACACTGGCAGGTTCTGTTATTGCTACCAGTAAGTGTGGGGGCGCTGGGGTCATACACTGGAAGGTTCCGTTACTGCTCCTCTGTATGTATAATGTGCATCACTACCAGTAAGTGTGGGGGCGCTGGGGTCATACACTGGTAGGTTCTGTTATTGCTCCTCAGTATGTATAATGTGCTTCACTACCAGTAAGTGTGGGGGCACTGGGGTCATACACTGGTAGGTTCTGTTATTGCTCCTCAGTATGTATAATGTGCATCACTACCAGTAAGTGTGGGGGCACTGGGGTCATACACTGGTAGGTTCCGTTATAGCCCCTCTGTATGTATAATGTTCATCACTACCAGTAAGTGTGGGGGCACTGGGGTCATACACTGGCAGGTTCTGTTATTGCCCCTCTGTATGTATAATGTACATCACTACCAGTAAGTGTGGGGGCACTGGGGTCATACACGACATCGCTACCAGTAAGTGTGGGGGCACTGGGGTCATACACTGGCAGGTTCTGTTATTGCCCCTCTGTATGTATAATGTGCATCACTACCAGTAAGTGTGGGGGCACTGGGGTCATACACTGGCAGTTTCCGTTATTGCTCCTCTGTATGTATAATGTGCATCACTACCAGTAAGTGTGGGGGCACTGGGGTCATACACTGGTAGGTTCCGTTATAGCCCCTCTGTATGTATAATGTACATCACTACCAGTAAGTGTGGGGGCGCTGGGGTCATACACTGGCAGGTTCCATTATTGACCCTCTGTATGTATAATGTACATCACTACCAGTAAGTGTGGGGGCGCTGGGGTCATACACTGGCAGGTTCTGTTACTGCCCCTCTGTATGTATAATGTACATCACTACCAGTAAGTGTGGGGGCGCTGGGGTCATGCACTGGCAGGTTCTGTTACTGCCCCTCTGTATGTATAATGTACATCACTACCAGTAAGTGTGGGGGCACTGGGGTCATACACTGGCAGGTTCTGTTACTGCCCCTCTGTATGTATAATGTACATCACTACCAGTAAGTGTGGGGGCGCTGGGGTCATACACTGGCAGGTTCTGTTACTGCCCCTCTGTATGTATAATGTACATCACTACCAGTAAGTGTGGGGGCACTGGGGTCATACACTGGCAGGTTCTGTTATTGCTCCTCTGTATGTATAATGTGCATCACTACCAGTAAGTGTGGGGGCACTGGGGTCATACACTGGCAGGTTCTGTTATTGCTCCTCTGTATGTATAATGTACATCACTACCAGTAAGTGTGGGGGCACTGGGGTCATACACTGGCAGGTTCTGTTATTGCTCCTCTGTATGTATAATGTGCATCACTACCAGTAAGTGTGGGGGCACTGGGGTCATATACTGGCAGGTTCTGTTACTGCTCATCTGTATGTATAATGTGCATCACTACCAGTAAGTGTGGGGGCACTGGGGTCATACACTGGCAGGTTCCGTTATAGCCCCTCTGTATGTATAATGTACATCACTACCAGTAAGTGTGGGGGCACTGGGGTCATACACTGGCAGGTTCCATTATTGACCCTCTGTATGTATAATGTACATCACTACCAGTAAGTGTGGGGGCACTGGGGTCATATACTGGCAGGTTCTGTTACTGCTCATCTGTATGTATAATGTGCATCACTACCAGTAAGTGTGGGGGCACTGGGGTCATACACTGGCAGGTTCTGTTATTGCTACCAGTAAGTGTGGGGGCGCTGGGGTCATACACTGGAAGGTTCCGTTACTGCTCCTCTGTATGTATAATGTGCATCACTACCAGTAAGTGTGGGGGCACTGGGGTCATACACTGGCAGGTTCTGTTATTGCTCCTCAGTATGTATAATGTGCATCACTACCAGTAAGTGTGGGGGCACTGGGGTCATACACTGGCAGGTTCCGTTATTGCCCCCTCTGTATGTATAATTTGCATCACTACCAGTAAGTGTGTTGGCACTGGGGTCATACACTGGCAGGTTCTGTTACTGCCCCTCTGTATGTATAATGTACATCACTACCAGTAAGTGTGGGGGCGCTGGGGTCATACACTGGCAGGTTCTGTTACTGCCCCTCTGTATGTATAATGTACATCACTACCAGTAAGTGTGGGGGCACTGGGGTCATACACTGGCAGGTTCTGTTACTGCCCCTCTGTATGTATAATGTACATCACTACCAGTAAGTGTGGGGGCACTGGGGTCATACACTGGCAGGTTCCGCACTGGCAGGTTCCGTTATTGCCCCTCTGTATGTATAATGTACATCTCTACCAGTAAGTGTGGGGGCACTGGGGTCATACACTGGCAGGTTCTGTTATTGGTCCTCTGTATGTATAATGTACATCACTACCAGTAAGTGTGGGGGCACTGGGGTCATACACTGGCAGGTTCTGTTATTGCTGCTCTGTATGTATAATGTGCATCACTACCAGTAAGTGTGGGGGCACTGGGGTCATACACTGGCAGGTTCCGTTATTGCTCCTCTGTATGTATAATGTACATCACTACCAGTAAGTGTGGGGGCTCTGGGGTCATACATTGGCAGGTTCCGTTATTGCTCCTCTGTATGTATAATGTGCATCGCTACCAGTAAGTGTGGGGGCACTGGGGTCATACACTGGCAGGTTCTGTTATTGCTCCTCTTTATGTATAATGTGCATCACTACCAGTAAGTGTGGGGGCACTGGGGTCATACACTGGCAGGTTCTGTTATTGCTCCTCTGTATGTATTTATTTATTACCAGTTATTTATATAGTGCACACATATTCTGCAGCGCTTTACAGAGAATATCTTACCATTCACCCTGCCCCAATCGTGCTTACAGTCTGTGGCCCTGAGTCAGAGCCGGACGCTCTGAATCAGGGCCGTCCTATTTAAATATGGAGCGTCGACTCACCATCGACAGCACGCCCCCTTTGGTGCGAGACCCGGAGCGACGGAGAGCCCGTCGCTGGCCGGGTCTCGCGCATGCGCACGACGGAGCTCCCTCCGTCGTGCGCATGTGCAGTGGGGTAACATCGACCCACTTGCGAGCGTTCTGCGCTCGCAAGCGGGTCTGAATGACCCCCTATATTCTCTACCACATGCTCATACACACTATGGTCAATTTTGTGGGGAGCCAATTAACCTAGCAATATATTTTTGGAGTGTGGGAGGAATCCCATGTAAGCACAGGGAGAATATACAAACTCCACACAGTTAGGGCCGTAATGGGAATCGAACCCATGACCTCAGAGCTGTGAGGCAGTAACGCTAACCATTACACCGTCTGTGCTGCCCGTAATGTGCATCACTCAGTTCAAGGTTTTTATAGGGCAGGGGGATCACTTTGCATTCCTCACATCTTCCTATATATCTGTGCAGCAATTCTATCTTTATATCTGTATCAGACTTATCATCATTTCTGGCTTTTAGGCAGTCTTCCAGACTCATACAGGGCTCGAGTCGTACACATGTGCGGGCGATTTTCTGTACGGCCGTGGTATTCTGCTCACTTCCATATGCTAATGCCAGAATCCCGGGAATTGTGCAGAAAATCTGTGCGGCTGGAAGTAGACGCCTGTCCCGCCGACCAGGTATCTGCGGGCACAGCTGCCATCATTAGTATCTGCACTTGCACCAGCCCAAAGTTAGGTGCAAATGATCTGTCAGAAAACAGACGTCCTATCTTTTCCCGAACACTGCGATCATGCTTGGAAGTTGGATTACCCGCCCATGTCACTCCCATGACATTCTTACGAAATGGGGCTGTTCCTTGTAAGCATATGGTCTCAGTCCAGTTATCGCCCCAAAAATGCCCATTACACTAAGTGTCGTCTGTCAACAGACAGATCAATCCGTTCACAGGGATGATCGCTGTCAGGTACTGTAAGTCTGATCTGGCGCATGCGCAGTTGCCAATTTCTTTCACGTATACATTTACTCTTTTAAATGTAACAGTTTACAGTATAAGAAACTATTAATATATTAATAGAGATCAGAGGAAGAATAAAACATGTATAGGCAGTATGGACGTGTTCAGGAGCAGAATGGAATGTAAAGTAAGCCTGTGAAAGTGGCCTCATGGTGTAGCTGCGGGGTCATCGCCAGTGTGGCTGACACTGTACTGGAACGTTTATGGCCAGTATGTAACTGCTGCTGCATTTACTCAGTGTCCTCCACCCAGCAATGACATTCGCTCATATCAGACCAGGAGTGATTACCCTGCTGTGAGTGTGTCACTATGGCCTCTGTAATAGACATGTGATGGGGATCATCTGATGCCCCCACTGCCTGTAGAAAACGGTGCGGAGAAGATAAGTTTGGTCTTTGCGTTCCTAGGGCCCGATTCAGACCCTCTCGCCAGGATGCGTTCATTCGTAGCTGCCGATGTTTCGCAATGTGCGCATGTGTATGCATCGCAGTGCGCATGCACGAACTAGTCCATGCGATCTCCCTATGTATAAAAATGCCCCGCCAGAATGAGTGACAGTACAAGTCGTGTGTGGGTGGTGAGAGGGGTTGGTCGATTGAAACGGGGGTGTGGAGGTGTGAACGCAGGCGTTTCTGAGCGTCTTAACGCCGCTTCAGAGGTGTGCATAATTAACAGGCAGCGACATAGTACACGTCACTTGGTTGAATTACACACTGAAGAACTTGCAGTGCTCGCGATAGGGTATGGTTGACCACAAGTGCTGCGTTCGCTTCTGATGTTACTCGATATTACCAATGATTGCATACTCTTCCTGGAGATGACGAGCATATGTGGGCGTCTTAAGACAGGCTTTTTGGCGTCTTAATACACACCACGATCGCACGCTAAGACATAGTGGGCGTGCTAATGCCTTGCCGTGCGATCGCCTGCCTTGCTGTGGGTGCGCCGGATTTGCATATGCTGGGTCAAGCTTACGCATCTAGCGAGTGGGTCTGAATTGGGCCCAAAGTGCGCAGTAGTCCTAGCAACAGTGTCTCCTTATAACAGTTACAGAATCATCTCCTCTTTTTAGGGTTCATGCGAGGTCATTATTGTAAGACCAGCCTGCTCTGGAGCCAGGAATTGGGGGTACTGCGCTCCTCATCTGTTTTTCATTCTTATGTAACCTGGTTAAGGGTTAAAAGAAATACAGTATTAATAAACATATATGTGTACTTTGGTTGACAAATGTTATATTTGACATATGTATAGTTGTATATTGAGGTAAAACATGCCTGGTTTGTTAATTGGAAAATGGCCTTTGGAAAAGGATATGTGTGTACAATTTGCGAAAAAAGAAAAGTATATATGTTTCATGTATTTATATGACAGTTTGTGTGGCACTTCTTTCTCTGATGGAGATGTACCTCAGTGTATGGGATGCACATGCACTGTAGAAGAAGTGGCGGAGTAAATTAAGTGGGAGTGATTTGGTTTCTGTCAGGGGAAGAGGGTCCGGTTCTGAGAAAGGTATATAAGAGCTGTCAGCAGCTGTGCTATGAGAGGCAGGTCTAGATGCTGTCAGGGGAGGCAGGATTGATGCTGTCAGGGGAGGCAGGATTTCCCCTTTGTTAGGGAAATCAGTGAAAAGCTCCAATAGTGACAACTGGATGACTGGTAGTGGCAGTAGTGCCCACCAGTAGTAGTGAGTAACCGCAGTACATTGCATCCCATACAAAGCCTCACAGAGCATCAGGAGACTTGAGATAGTGTAGAGGATTGGGATTGGAAGCCTGCGCAGGGGTGCCTGTTAAATTCATATATATAATCACAGCATCCCCAGCGGCATAGGGATAATGAGACCTTGGGGGAGTATAAGCTAGGATACGGAGACACTTGAATATTTGACAGTGTATAACTGACCTACAGCAAACAAGCACTGATAGGATTTGGGAGGCTCATCGAATATATATATACACACAGTCCCTGATTCAGAGCCGGACGCTCTGACAGAGCGCTCGCTCTGAATCAGGGCCGTCCTTCTTCATTTTTAGAGCGGCCTTCTGTGACCACCCACAGCTATAGCGAGCGGCCATGAAGATGGTCGCGATGGTCAAGACCATCGTGACCATCGGGCTTGCGACGAGACCCTTGTGGTAGGGTCTCGTTGCCGCAAGCCCTGGAGTGCTTTTGGCTCTATCAGAGCCAAAAACACTCCCACTGACATCACTAGTGATGTCAGTGGGGCCGGTCCCAGACGGTAGACATTCCCATGGGAACGCCTCCGTCTGGGCAGCCACGCCCCCAGCACGCCCACCAAAGGGGGCGTGCTGTCACTCACCATCAACAGCACGCCCCCTTTGGTACGAGACCCGGAGCGACGGCTTGCCCGTCGCTATCCGGGTCTCGCGTATGCGCACGACGGAGTCGCCTCCGTCGTGCGCATGCGCACTGGGCCAACATCGAGCCGCTCGCGAGCAGGTCTGAATCAGGCCCACAGTTTATAAGCTCAAGGCTTTCATCTCCGGCTTTTACCACTACAGGATCCATGAGTTGATTGTATCTTTAATGAAATAAACACTGTGCTAGGGACAGGTCAGCTGTCACAGATGGGAACGGGAGCACAGTCATCTGAGGCCAAAACTAAAAGCCAGTTATGTTTGGACTCTCATGTCCAGCAATGTAAGTATATAAATATGTAGCTTTTGGAAACTACATACGGAGGAAACGCAGCTATCTTCCAGCCAGCAGCATAACTGATACAATATATCAATTATTTGTCAGGAACGCTAAAGTGCAGTTGGACATCATTAAGGACCTCACTACTATTTGCTTCTCCAAAGAGATACTTCTAGGAAAGGATTTGGCTTCACTGTTCTTAGAAAGAGATGAGACCTACAATACTAATTTGTGAACATTCTCAGCAATATTAAAGGGAATTCATTTATCTATATAATATATATTGTTCAGTTCAGGAGTAGTATGTTCTTATAAATGTAACAGATTGTGACATAGAGGTAATGTATTGTTATTAATATGTATGTAACTATATCTATAAAGAGAAAAGTGGTTAAGATATATCTAATATTGTCTTACTTACCTGTAGGAGTGATGAGGGGATTTCTGAGGTCATCGAAATCCATAGACACAGATGGTTTCTTATTATAACTGTACAATTGTATGTTGGTAACAGTATGCAATACACACAGTATCCTACACGATAGGAGATAGAGAGTATAGTACTAGGCACTTGGCTTACCCAAGCGAGCCGGGTGAATAGAATACCAGTTAATACAGCTTGGGTGGAGGCACTGATAGAGAAAGGGTACACCACTTAGAGAGAGGGTAAGGGTGGGTACAGTAAAATATATAGGAGTTAGTAACCCAGTGTCCCTTTTAGAGAGTAAAGGGGGGTTACACTTAATTACCAATGTTTCTAGAAATGAGAATAAGCATAGTGGGCTGGTGTGGCGCTACTTACTGCATGGCGGGCCCCTGGGCCCTTGTTTCCTGTAATGCCTGTTGGGTAGGACAAACATTGGCGGCATTGGCAATGGCAGAATACATGTGTGTCATTATTATTATGTCACAGTACAGAGATGCAGGATTCATGTAAGTCCTCCTGAATCCAGATCTCTATGAGCAGTAATGTATAGTCAGTAAAGGTATTTGTAGCTGTTACCGCAGCCGCGCCTGTGGGTTACACTAGTGTTGGGGACGATTGTCACAAAACTGAGAAGCCCACTGGCAGCGTCTTGAGAAAATGCATTTCCAGTTCTGTGCGTCTTTAGATGCCATCATCGGGCGCAACATCGAAACTTGCAACAGCTCTATTGCCTCATGCAGCATCTTAGGATGCAGCCGCTGTCAACAATACATCTGCGTCAGCTTAGCCACCCCCGTTACCTCACCGCCCGCTAAATCCCTGCGTGGTAACAATCAGGACACATGCCAAGTGCGACTCAGACGCATGCACTGACTTACATCAGTGTTCTCCCCAGAATTTTTTCCAGCCGGGTGGTATCAAGAAGTAGCTGGGTGGGGGTCTTCACAATAATAAAATGTTCTAAACCCTGACCTTATAATGATTTAAACTTGAAATTACATTTTTACATATTAATTCTCCTCTTATTAGAGGCTCAGTTGTCTGATTATGAAAAGCTGCAAAGTCTGTAGGATCTGGTCCTTTTTATACAGCTCCCAGATACTGTCCCCCCTCGCAGGCTCCCAAAGTGCTGGGTGGTGCACCTGCAAAAAACAGCCTGGGGAGAACACTGCCCTCCCTCACAATTGCAGCCCGACAGGTCTCAGGCTGCTTCCTCACTGTCTCTCAGTCAAAAGTGCCCATTATGCAGTGCCCCCTGTATTTGTGCCCTTTGTACAGTGCCCCCTATAGTTTTTCCCTTTATGCATTGCCTTCCTGTAGTTTTGTTTTGCCCCTATGCAGTGCCCCCAGACTGGCCCCTCATGCAGTGCCCCCATATGCAGTGCCCCAAAAGGGTCACAGCCCAGAACTTACCTTAATATGCTTCTCGGCGCACTCACTCCCGCTGCCTCACTCTGACTGGATCTAACTAGATCCAGCAGGCGTGCAGGGCAGGCGCCTCACGTCGCGGGTGATGTCATGACGTCACCCGCGCAGTGCATCACTGGGAATGCTTGCCTCCGAAGAGATCGGAGGCTTCTTTAGCCTCCGGTCGCTTCAGAGGTCAGCGTTCCACAGCAGGAGGCA
The DNA here is from genome assembly GCA_031769625.1 of Taudactylus pleione. NCBI lineage: Eukaryota > Metazoa > Chordata > Amphibia > Anura > Myobatrachidae > Taudactylus > Taudactylus pleione. The sequence goes on from JAUIMM010000026.1 coordinate 2,883,331, forward strand.
GAGCGTGGAGGGTGACCGGGAATGTGGCGGGGGGAAGTGCCTGGCGGTAGGCTGTTTCTGCCGGGTGATGCGCCCACAGAAAACAGCTTGGGGAGAACACTGTACATTGTGCGCTTACTGTATGTGCGACATCGCCACTACTTCCACCTCTCAATCAGGCCCTGAGTCACATTACCTACTAGGAAAGAATAGACTTCACCAGTCTGTGGCCAGGTGACCCAGATATGGTAAGCTAATTACCTTGGGTTTGGTACACAATCCCGCTGCTGATAATCCTGGTGGTCAGAATTCCGGCAGCGGAATCCCAAAGGTGGAAATCCGACGCATATGGGTAAGTATTCTAACCCTAACTCTAACCCACCTGTCCTGCAGCCTAACCCTAACCTTCCCCTCCGGCAGCCTAACCCTAACCTACCCCCACAGCCTAACTCTAACCCTCCCTTTCCCGCAGCCTCCCCCTATTGCCTACAGATAACCCTCCCCACTAACTATAATGGTCACATATTGCTGCTCTTGCAGACACAGATGTATGTGTTGTATAACTGTCTCTCGCAGTCATGCCCACATTGCATAGTATGCTAATATATCCTCCCACACACCGTGCCAGATTAAGGTCAACACTGGCCTGGAGCTGAAATTTATGAAGGGCCTATTGTAAGCCGCTGCAGAGGTGTGACCAGCCCTGTGGCAGTGTGACTAGTGATGTGGGAGCATGGCCGGCACTGTGTGGGTTTGGTCAGCACAGGTTGTGTGGCCTGGGTTGCTGTTAGATCCTTGTTGGATAAAGGACCTCTCTGATGTTGCAACCACGTGACCGCTTTGGCAGCGCCGGACTGCTCCAGTGTTACCATCCATGTGGGCATAGGGGGGGAATATATTTTTGTAGCAAGTGTAGCGAGACACTGTGCCCGAAGTGCGGTGAGAGAAGCGAGCCCGCGAGGGTCCACCTTTGGCCCCCAGTTCGGATACTTGTCCCTCCTTCTTTGGTCGCTTGTCTTGTGGATGCGACGTCAGAGGTGCTTTGTAGCACCCAATTCTAGACCTAACCGTGTGGCCTGTGCCATGGGGTGTGGCTAGTTCCTTGGAGGGCATAGCTATTGTCTACCTTTAACCAATTTAATTTATAGGGGCAGATTCAATTAAGTGTCTGGAATCTATGGTTACCCCGCGCGTTAAGTCCCAAAGGGAGCACTAAACGCAGATTTTTTCATCACAGCTCGTGAGGCAGGCCAGGAAATATTCACAATTCAAACAAAGGGCCTTATTTGTCAACGAGTTTTATCACTCAAAACGATTGATAAAACTTGCTGTGTGTGACAATGGTGCTCCAGCCAATCAGCTCCCGTCATCTGTTTGAAATATGACAGTTGGGAGCTGATTGGCCGTAGCACCATTTATTATACACAGGGCGGGATGTACTACTGTTGCGGTGTACATCCCGCCAGTCACCACAACCTTACTAATCGCATATGTACTAACATATGCGATTAGTATCACGAAGGACAGCTCTTGCGATAAGAGCTGCCCTTTGCGAAGCAGCCAATGCAGAGTGAGAGGGTTTCTGTGGGACCCCGCCCCCTCCGAGCCTCGGGCGCTTCCTCCTGGTGACCTGTGCAGGAAGCCCCGGGCTCCTCCTCCTCCCTGCACCCAGAAGATTAGGAGGAGGCGGAGGACCCAGGAGGCGCATGGGCCGGCAACCAGGAGACTCAGGTGAGTGGGGGCCAGTGCTGGACGATTGCGGGGTGGCGGCGAAGCGTTGGGTGCGGGATGCAGCAAGAAGCCCATAGGCTTCTATAGGGTAACGCCAGGTTTTTCTGCAGTTACCCTCCGCACCTATAATATGGTGGCGGGGGCTTAGTACATATGGAAATGCGGTAAATACCCCGAAAACGGGGTTTTTACAGCATTTTTCCTTTAGTACATTCCGCCCACAGTGAGTTTTATCACTCGTTTTGAGTGATAAAACTCGTTGATAAATAAGGTCCAAAATGTTGGTTTTTTTTGTGAAAGGGTGTGTATTGTGTAACCTGCCTTTGCTTGAAAGCTAGAATAGTTTAGATTAATAAAAAAAAAACATCTAAAATTGTTCACATCTAAAATTGTTCACTGATTACTGCCATATTTTGTATTTGTGTCCATCCCACATCCCTAACTGACTGAATTCTTAGCTGTAACATTTAAAAAAATAGCTACAATGGTAATACTGGAACAAGACGATAAGGATCAACTTAGGTTTTCAGTTTTACTTGTTAATAAAACAAAATACACATACATACATATACTGTAGTTGTGTTATTTATAATATGTGGGGCCTGTTGGGGATGTATATACACACATACCCATAAACGGATGTAGTCAACAGACCGGTGGCCTCTAAATCCCGACGGCAGAATCCCGACAAGGTACTTAAGATAGGCATAGAAATACTGACGCCTATCTGAATACCGGCATCTGAACACAGGAGGACAGATGCCCGAACGAGGTAAGTCCGGTGCGTCCTTAGTGTTAGCCGCGGTGGGGGGGAGGGGGGAGGTGTTAGGTTTAGTTCACTTAGCGGGGTTAGCATTAGGTTTTTTTTGGGGGGAGGTTAGGGTTAGACACCACTGGGTGGTTTAGGGTTAGGTACTATGGGGGGAGGTTTATGATTAGGCTCAAAGGGGGAAGACTTAGGTTTAGGCACTAACGGGGAGGGTTAGTGTGCGGGGAGGTGAGCGTTAGGGTACAAGAAGGGAGGGTTAGAGGGGGAAGGGTATGTATACTTACCTGACACCAACCATGGGGATGCCACTGTCAGTATTCTGACAGGAGGCATCCTGACATCCGGCATTACATACCGATTCCCTTTTAAATACAACATACATATAAATACATATATATCCCCTCCAGATTCCACATATCATAATTATAAAAACACCTGACTAGAATTCAGATTGTCTACCTCAATCTCAACTCTCTCGGGTGACAGGTCTCAGTCATACCTCTTTTCCACTAAACTACAGGACTTTAGATATGTTTAGCAGTTTTACAGGGCTAAACCGGTCTAATAGGGTGCGATGAAAGCGATAATTAATGGGATGTAATGTATGTGCATAGCCACACATCCACTAGTAGATATGCAAACGACTGCACGATTACGACATTGTAATTGTGCATTCGTTTGTCAGTGTACAAACACTGAATGCTGTGCCTACACTGAACGATCAGTGTAAGCACATCACTCATCACCTATGCTGTACAATAACCTGACGACTTCGTCAGGTTGTACCGCATTTTTGTGCAATGATTGATGTCGGAAACGACCAGCGGGCGCACGCATCACTCATCATTTCCGACAAAAAAGTGCACGATTTGTACACGATTTCTGAGCAATTGCCTGATAACGATGTTATCGTACAATCGCTCACAAATATCGGCTAGTGGATGTGTGCCTTATGTGAATGGTGATTGTGTATGTACATATATACAGTAGGGTATCTGTAATGGGTGCAATGTGTGCAAGGCACCTGCACCGCACACACTGCACCCATATTTTTTATTAAACTTACCTGTCCGAGGTCCTGCGTCGGGTGTCACTGCTGCTCAGAACACCGGAAAAATGGCCGCCGCGGCCATTTTCCGGTGTTCTGCGCATGCACAGTGGACTCCGGGCACTAGAGTGTGCCCGGAGTCTATTGAACATGCACAGAACGCCGGAAAATGGCCGCCGTGGCCATTTTTTCGGCGTTCTGTGCATGCGCAGTAGACTCCGGGCACACTCTAGTGCCCGGAGTCTACTAATGCTCCAGTGGCTGGCCAGCCGCGTCACTCGGCTGCCAGCCACCAGGGAGAGAGGAGGGTGCTCCGCACGAGGAGTGCACACAAGCCCCCTCCTCTCTTAAAATGACCCTGCATATATAGATAGTTATATTACCTTCAAAATATTTGATAATATAACACAGTCTAGGGAAGGCTTTCCAGAATATTTGCATAAAGTACTCCAATATTTTTGTATTTACATTATAAAGATACAGTGTATATATATATATATATATATATATATATATAATATATATACATACACATATATATATATATATATATTCTCAGCAGTGCCAGGCATGATTACACTGACCTCTGGGAGATGCATTCTGTATTTCCTTCCTTCCACTTTTCTCGTAATTTCAGTGCTCCAACTGCCGACTGCAGCTGCCAGTTCAATTGCTGAGGCAGGAGAAGTGGGTGAGGGGGGCTTTGGCTACCCATGGGTGGGCGGAGCTTCGGCTGGTCGCGGGTGGGCGGAGCTTCGGCTGGTTGCAGGTGGGCGGAGCTTCAGCTGGACGCGGGTGGGCGGAGCTTCGGCTGCCACGGGTGGGCGGAGCTTCATTTGACGTGTGTAAATGGGCGGGGCTTTGGTCGGCAGGGGGCTGAAATGAGTGAGCCGGCAGGCCGCAGGACAACCACTGGGGTGAATGAGCTGGGGTTCGCATTGCCACAGATTGTGACAGGATTTTTTTCTGTCACCACTAGACTACAGACAGTAAACTCCTGTGGGCCTATTTTCATTGGGGTCCTGGAGCTGGAGCTCCACCAGCCCCATTGTTAATCCGGCCCTGCCCACACAGTCTTTGAGTCATTCATACATAACAGGAAGGGTTTTCTTTCACTGCCAGTTCAAAATTTATTCTGCCACAATGTATTTTATACCATTATTTTTAGCTAACAATAATAATTGTGTTGTCCATGTTATTGCTTTGTTACTATAACTGCCAACATTTCTATCATTTTAGAGCCAATGTCGGTGCAGTTGCTGAATACCAGTAATGTGACGTCCTATTCTGTGTCCCTGATGTGGAGTAAACCCAATGAGTATCAGGCATCTTACACCTACAGAGTCCAGACAAATGTCACATCATCAGCTACAATGATAAATAATACAATAGTGACAAATGTATCAGCTACAATAATTAATCTAACACCAGGAGAAACATATACATTCATGGTATATACAAGAGCTGGTGATAATGTCACTGAGTCTGACCCTGTGTCAGTAACTACCTGCACATGTGAGTACAATCCTGATCATGACAACACTGTCTGTAAATGTACCAGTGAGACCTGTACATAGGGAAATGTACTCCTTGGGACTGTGTATGAACTATTGAGACAAAAAATATGGGGAGAATTTTTGTTTGTTTATCTGTTTGTTCCAGCATCACGCTAAATTACGGGATGAATATGAATTGCGTTTTCAATATCATATAGCTTAGTCACCTAGAAAGAAACTGAGGTATGTATATTCTCTCAATGTAACATCAGGGAGAGGAGCAGTAAAGGAAAAAACAGACACGTGCAGGGTGCAGGCTCCTCAAGCCAAAAATGACTAGATGTATATAAATATCTTTATTTTGGCACAAATATACTTTTAGGGACTGTTTATGAACTAGGGAGACAACAATTTTTTTTTCTGGTATTTGCACAGGCTCCTCAAGTCCAGAACACAGGTTGAGTCTCCCATACCCAGATATTCCGAAATACAAAATTTTTTTAAGCATGACTGAGATACAGTAGTGACACCTTTGCTTTTTTTAAGGTTCAATGTACACAAACTTTGTTTAAGTCACAAAAATTATTAAAAATATTGTATAAAATTACCTCCAGGCTGTGTGTATAAGGTGTAAATGAAACATATATGAAACATAAATGAATGTCATGTATGTACACAAACTTTGAGCCACAAAATTATTGAATAAAATGACCTCTGTGTTTAGATTTGGGTCCCAGTCCCAAGATATTTCATTATGGTATGCACATAGGGCCTAATTCAGACCCGCTCGCAAGCGGGTCGATGTTGGCCCAGTGCGTATGCGCATGATGGAGGTGGCTCCGTCGTGCGCATGTGCGAGACCCGGATAACGACGGGCAAGCCGTCGCTCCGGGTCTCGCTACAAAGGGGGCGTGCTGTCGATGGTGAGTGACAGCACGCCCCCTTTGGTGGGCGTGCTGGGGGCGTGGCTGCCCAGACAGAGGCATTCCCATGGGAACGCCTACCGTCTGGGGCCGGCCCCACTTTCATCACTGATAGAGCCGAAAGCACTCCAGGGCTTGCGGCAACGAGACCCTACCACAAGGGTCTCATCGCAAGCCCGATGGTCTTGACCAGGGGTCTTCAAACTTGGCCCTCCAGCTGCTCTGGAACTACACATCGCAGCATGCACTGCCACCTTTTTTATATAACAGCATGCTAAAACTATGGCAGTGCATGCTGGGATGTGTAGTTCCACAGCAGCTGGAGGGCCAAGTTTGAAGACCCCTGGTCTTGACCATCGCGACCATCTTCCTGGCCACACGCTATAGCTGTGGGTGGTCACCCACAGTTATACGTGCGGCCAGGAGGCCGCTCTAAAAATGAAGAAGGACGGCCCTGATTCAGAGCGAGCGCTCTGTCAGAGCGTCCGGCTCTGAATCAGGGCCATATACCCTCTGTGATTGTATATTTACACCCTGCTTGTCAAAGTAAACTAAGGAGGGCAAAGGAGTGAAGACACTCAGACTTAGTGAGTGCCAGATATCATTGTTTTTGTGTGTATATATATATATATATATATATATATATATAGTCATAAGATCAGATAAAGAGTGCTGTTTCCTTGGTTAAATGGACACACTCAAGGCCTTATGATTTAGGGTCTGCGCATGCACAGGACCTGTTCTACGCATGTGCAGAATGAGTTCTGCAATCTCGCTAGCAGACCCCCCTCCCCCAAGTCGCAGCATGATTAACATGCTGCAATATTTGGAGGGAGGAGCCAGGGTGTGGCTTGCCACCGTTCCCGAAAAAGGACAGGGTCTGCGATGGTGGACGCAGATTTCTTGGCCTCGCAGCTGCCAAGACCCGGCCAGGCTGCAGTAAGCTTCATCTACTGCAGCCTGGCCAAAGGAGCAACCAGTTGTGATGGTTTCATTGGTGATCCCAGGCTGCGTTCTCGGTCGCAGATCTAAATATTTGGTCGTTTAGACATTGGTTTTGACTGTAGTAAATCTCTGAATTGCAAAACCGAAGGGTAATTGGCCAAAAACACAAAAATTACTAAATTCAGCCTTTATTAACTTTACCCCTTATTGTCATAGGAGTTTACTCGTATTTATATAAAGGCAGCTTGTAAAAGCCTCTGCTTCCTGGCGTGTTTCAGCCTATTACTGAAAAGTGCAATGCTTTTAATATTAAAATGTGTCCCCACTTAGTAAATAAACCAAACATGCTAAGTAACCATCCTGTTTCCTACTCAGTGGTGTAAAAAACCCTGCATGATAAATCACATACCAAGTCTATAAGACCTTCTTCCAGACATCATTGTCTTCCAGACTATGGAGCCAATTGGTGGTGTTCCGTGGTCCAGGCAAGCCTCTTTTTCCTTGTTGCAAAAAAAGCTACAGTATAAGTTCTTTATACATTACTTGTTCCCTGAAAAAGGCTTTATTTGATAACTCTTAAATTTACATTACTTTACATTTTTTTCAAACATTAGCATTTTTTTCATCCTCTAATAGTTTACAGCTTACCTCTGTAACACTTCAAGTTATTCACTAGACTTGAATTGCTAATGCCATTAAAGACGGAAAATAGGGGGTGATAAGGGTCGGTCCGACCCATAGAATAGAGGACTCTGAGCCTGGAGGACAGAGGAGGAAGGATTCCTGGGGCTCCGCCTCCACTCTCCTCCCTTAGCTACAGCGGGCTTTAACCGGAGCAGTGACAGAGATGGTGTGTGTGTGTGTGTGTGTGGGGGGGGGGGGTTAAAGCAGTGAGTCTGAGCAGTGAGATACATATTATTTTTGCATTGTGCTGCCTCTGCTTCCACTGCTAATAGGGTCGGTCCCTCCCTGGATAGGAACATCGCTATCTGGTCTTCTCCTGAATATCCAACCAAAAACATCCTGTAAAAGTGGTGTTCCCTGGCTCTGCCTACCTCAGGAGCAATTGTGATGTTCACCTATTTTTCCCTGGACCAGCTCAGTGCGTCCGGTGATATATTCGCTCTCTCCCACATATCCAGATCTCTGGTTTCTGTCCCCAGCACACTGTGGTTGGGTTGATTCCCTGCTGCAGTTGGGCTCCTCAGTGTCGTGCTCTCCTCTATCCTGGCTGGACTGTTTTGCTGGCTACCTTGCTTCCTCCTATACTCTGTTGGCAGGGCCGGCGCTAGGCTGTGCTGCGCCCAGCGCCGTCCTCTGTTGCTGCCCCTTCCCTCCTCCGCTCCCTCCCCCTGAGCTTAAATATCTCCTATAGCGCTGGGAGGGAGGTGGCATTTCCTGCTTCCTCTGGAAACAGTAGTGCTCCGGGCGATGGAACCTGGAGCCGCTACTGTCTGTTGGGCACTCCTGGCATCCAGCACTTACAGCAGACATCTTGGGTTTCAGTAATACAGTCTGCTGCTGCTAGCTGGAAAATGTTGGTGTGTCTGGTATTTATGGTGTGCCTGGCTCTCTGTCTTCTCCTGAAGGGCCTCTTTATTTCTGTAGACCCTGCTACACATTTCTACATTTCCTGTGATGCATTTGTTGATAACCTGCACCTGCTAAGACCTGTAGTACTGTAGACCCCAGGTTGGTGTTCCTGCATTATCCCCCTGAACAGCGGTGTATTTTTCTTTATCTGCCTTATTACATCTGGTCCCACCTCTGTACTTTTGTGGTTTGGCTTGTATTACTCCTCATTTCTAAAGGACTTCTGTGACTTTGTTATGTAATATCGGGAAATTGGTCCATGCTTCCAGGATAGCCTCTAAATTGGCAAGTTTGTCCTGTAATTCTGCTCTCTCCGTCTGGCTGATAGCCCTCCTGTGGCTCATCCACCACCTACATCTGACTCTCTGCCTGGTCTTATACGGATCTATCCGTCACTCAGATTCTTCATACCATATCTGCCCCAGAGAAGAGTCACAGACAAGATGATGCAATGGATATTTATTTGATTGTCCATGATCTTTAAACAATCAGAGAGTGAGTTGGGGAAGCAAAGCATTGTGGGGGTCATTCAGACCCGTTCGTTAGCGCGGATGCGCTCGGACCGGGTCGATGGCCCCCCACAGAGCATGCGCAAGACGGCGCCGTCGTGCGCATGCCTGAGACCCGCTACGACCGACAGCGCCGGCCGTAGCGGGTCTTGATCTGTCGATGTTGATTGACAGCTCGCCCCGTTTGGAAGGCGGGCCGGGGGGGTGGCAGCCCAAACGGGGGCGTTCCCATGGGAACGCCTGCCGTTTGGGGGAGGCCCCACTGACATCATTATTGAAGTTAGTGGAGAGCTTCCGGCTCAGGAAGAGCGAGAAGCTCTCCGGGGCTTACGACAAGGGAGACCCTACCCTAGGGTCTCGTCGTAAGCCCCGATGGTCGCGATGGTCTCGATGGTCCATCGCGACCATCACGACCATCACCCTAGCGGTCGTTAGAGCTGTGGGTGTTAACCCACAGCCTGACGACCGCAACAGAGGCGGGCGGTCAGGATGCAAGTGGCCGCCCAGTTTCTGAGCGACTGCTTGCATCCTCCGACCGCCTCTGAATGAGGGCCCGTATCTCTGCAGTGGTAGACCTCACCTTTGCAGGGTGAAATTGCAGACCTCTCTCAGGTGGCCGCTTGTCGCTCTTAATTGTCTGATCTGAAGTTTCAGCTCTGGATAAATAATCTGTGCTTTGTGAGTCTCCCGGAGCGGGCTGAGGGATCCACTCAAGAGTTGTTCCTTGAAAACTAACTGATACAACTGTTTGGCAGGGAGGACTTTTCCCAGCAGCTTTTTTTGGAACAGACTCTTCAGCTTCCTTCCAGGCTCCCTCCTCCTGGAGCTCCACCGAGGACTTTCATAGCCTTCCTGCTTCATTACGAAGACAGAGACACTGTCCTGCAATAGGTCCCCTCATGTTGGGCAATATGGTTACCCTGACTTTGTCCTTAATGTTCAAAAAAGCTTTCCTCAGTTTCTCCAAGTTAAATGCAAGCTTCATAATCAGTAACTTAAATATTCGATGTCCTTCCTGTGTCATCTTTGTTTGGTGGCAGATGGGTCTTCTCACTTCTTCAATACCCTGGACTTGGCTGGAGCAGCACCCCCGGCCTCACCATTGATGTACTCTTTTTTGGACTTTCTCATCTTTCCTGGTTTAGGTTCAGGGGACTCATATTCTACTGACTTCCCTGGGTGGCGTGGTAGCGATGCGGCCAGTTCACCTGCTGCTACACCTTACTGGTCAGTTGGCGCTCTACTGATTAGTTTTATTTATCTTAGTTTAATTTGGTTAGAAATGTTTACTTTGCAAATAATGCTTCTTGTCTTTAAGCTTCTACTTTGTGGGACTCATTTAAGGCTTTCCTTTCGAGGCATCTTTATTAAACGTGTTGTTGATATCAAATTGTATAGGAGGAAAAAGGATGTTGCCCTTAAATGCTCCTATAGGGATGCTGAGGTTCAATACCTTGTCTCCAGGATAATGCAGACTTGGAGATTATTCTTCATTCCCAGCAGTAGTGGCTGTATTATCTGTTTGATAAATCTAAATGTAGACTGTTATCTTTGATGTGTATCAAAAATGTAAATGTTTCTTTATCCCTCGTCTTCTTGAGACTTCCATTGCTCTCTTGGATGCTGGTGTTCTTCCTCCCTCTATAGCAGAGGCACTAATCATAGTGTTACCAAAACCTGAAAGGGACCCACTTTACCCAGAGTCTTATAGACCTATTTCAATATTTACTACTGATCTAAAGATTTTGGTAAAAAGGTTAACTATCCACTTCAATTTCTTTCTTACGGCCCTAGAGTTTTGTAGTTCAGATTAGGAGTCAGATTATGTATGGTATGTATGGTATTGGTGTAACTGACTGAATATGAAGCTTGTTCAATACAATGTTCAGAACTGCCAAGCAGGTAATAGCAGTGACTGCCTGCAGGAGAATGGATCATGATGTGCTGCACATTTCTGAAGGCAGAATATAAATGAGGCTCCTAATTATAATTGGACACCTGTTGGATTGAGTACGCAGTGCAGGACAGCCCAGATGATTGATGAATGAGAAACTGAATGATGCAAGATGCACTTGTATGCAGGGGATGCAGTCAGGAAGCCGGCGGTCGAAATGCCGACCGCTGGCTTCCCGACTGTCTAATCCCGGCAGGGGTCTAATGATAGGTGTCGAAATCCTGACCTAGGTTTAGGCTGCGGGGATGGGGGGGTTAGGGTTAGGCACTAGGAGGGGGGTTAGGGTTAGACACTAGGGGGGGTTAGGGTTAGGCACCCCTAAGGGAGGTTTGGGAGGGGGGGCAGGGTTAGTTGTACTTACCTAAATCACCTGTCGGGATGTTCACTCCTGCCAGTCTTCCGGCGTCGGGATTTGAATACATACTGATTCCGTATGAAGGTAGCTGAACATGCTGTCATAGACATGGTATGCAACATGTGTGCAGGTATAATGGAAACAGGTGCAGATGCACTCTATGGGGTAAATTTACTAAGATTCGCGTTGGTCCCGATTTGTCCCGTTTTTAAACTCTGATAGGATCGATCAAACGGACGTTTTTTTTCACTTTAAATAACGGGAATTTATCAAGCTCCTGGTTTTGACAGGATCGAGTTGTTTGATGGTGTATTTGATCGATCCTGTCCGTGTTGAAGCCCTGAGTTCCCTGCCTTTCTCTCCCAAACAAGCAGCCTGCACTTTTCAGAGAATTATGTGCAGGCTGCTTGTTTGTTATTTTTCATGTTAAAGGTTGATTTTTTTTTTAAATGACGTGGAGTAACCCCCCAAAAGAATAGCCAGTCCTGATCCCTAAACTTACAGAGAACAAAACATGTAGGGTTATCTTGTAGTTTGGGAACCAGCACCTGGCTGCAGGGCCAGTCCTGGTTTTAAATATAGGGGGAAAAATGTGTAAGGGGTCCCCCTATATTTAAAACCACCACCGGACCCAAACTGACCGGGATGTAATGCCACAGCCAGGAGACCCTATCACCGTGTCTTCATGGCCAAAGGCATTCGCACCCCAAGCCGATCTCAGAGGAGGTGGGGACCCCCCCAAGAAAAGGTCCTCCCTCTCCCGCAACCCAGGGCTTAGACTGAAGCCCGGGGCTCTTCCCTGCACCCCTGGAGCGGTGGGTACGGGGGTAATAATGTGTTAAATAATTCCAAACTATTGTTTTTTTTACAGTGAAACTACCGGTGCCAACATGCCTGCCTTTTGGCACTTGTGGCACTACATTGCAAGCAGGCGGTCAGCACCCGTACCCCCACTGTACAATAACCCTAACTCCCCCTAGCCTAACCCTAACCTTCCCGGGGGGGTGCCTAATCCTAAGTCCCTCCCGGGTGCGCTAAACCTAACCCTCCCCCCCCCCGCGGACCGACCAGCTGGCAGTATGTAAGCATGTGTGAATGGGATAGGTAGGTATGTAATAAGGCTGTACTATATACGGTGTGTATACTGTCTTTTTTAAGTATTTATGTTACAGTGGGGGTACGGGTGCCAGCCACCTGCTGGCACTTGTAGATCCACAAGTGCCAAAGGGCAGGCATGCTGGTAAATGTAGTTCCACTGTAAAATACAATAGTTTGGAAGTATTTAGCACATTATTACCCCTGTACCCACCGCTCCAGGGGTGCGGGGAAGAGCCCCGGGCTTCAGCCTAAGCCTGGGGTTTCAAGAGAGGGGGACCCCTTCTTGGGGGGGTCCCCACCTCCCTGAGATCCCCGGCTTGGGGTGTGCGAATGCTATGGCCATGGAGACCCAGTGAGAGAGTCTCCTGGGTCTGGTGCTGGTTTTAAATATAGGGGGACCTCTACACATTGTTTTCCCCCTATATTTAAAACTAGGACTAGCCCTACAGCCAGGTGCTGGTTCCTAAATTACAATGTTTTGTTCCCCGTAATTTTAGGAACCAGGACTGGCTGATCAGTCCGGGGCTGGTTATGTCTATTGGGGGGGAACCCCACATATTTTTTTTTATTTAAATAACCCAAAAAAGACAGTTTCCATTATTGAACATACCAAAATCATACTGATTTGTGTATGTTTGATGGAAACTCGCTGCTAAGGAGCTGGTGCATTTGCAACTTCTATTGACTCCCCGATTTGGCAACAAAAACAGTTGAATAGAGCAAAACGAATAATGGTAAATTCCTGAATTAGGCTGAAGTGAATGAAAAGTACTTCCGATTTGAGCCGATAAACGGCTGAATTTGCGGCATTAACACACCCGATTTCACCCCCAAAAGATGAAAAAATCACCAGAGTTTAATAATAGTAAATTCCCCATAAGCTAAAAAGTTATATTTTCACCCGAGATTGCAACTCGGACCAACACGAATTTTAGTTAATGTTCCCCTTGAGTGCAGATAATGAAGGCAGAGTGAGATGCAGGTGCACTTTAAATGCAAGTCATTGAAGGGAAAACCAGCTTTGTTGCACTTTAGAATGCAGGTTCCTGAAGTCAGAGTCAGATGCGACCGCACTTTGCAAATGCTGGTAGTTGAAGGCAGGATCAGATGTAGCTGCACTAGCAATTGCAGATTGCCAGAAGAAGGATCAGATGCAGGAACTGGAACAAGACAGCAAGCCACTGCAGCTAGGAGTAAAGCTGCATACACACGTAAAGATTTTCTGTCCAACCATCCAACTAGTTGATTGGTTGGAATGAAAATCTGGAAAGGTATAAAAGCAAATGACAATCAGCAATTTGCTCCCAAACACAGGAAAATGGGCAAAAACTGTTGTTTGAACAAATTGTTTAGATCAAACATTTAACAAACTTGTCTGACGCCATTTTCATATATATAGATGCGCTGTCAATTTTCGGCCTAGGATCGGCCATTACTCACCACAGCGCCGACTTCCCCTGACTTCTCGTTCGGTCAGACATCAGGTGGGGCGGCCAGTGATGCGTTGAGGATTATGCCTTAGGTGCACTTGGACATCCACGTGCTGCTCCGTGACTCTGTTACCAAGGTTGACGTCATGGGCGCACCCATGACAGTCTTCATCACCTTACTGACCGTTCGTCTAATGGTAGCATGGTTGTCAGCTGATGCTGTCCTACAATGGGCTGCTACCTTGGGGTATATTACTGGGAAATGGACAAAAGTAAGTTGCCTGTACAATGTTGTTTCTACTAGTGTTTGCTTGCCGTCTCTTTGTTCCAGGTTCTCTTGCAATTCTGCTCTTGAGTTATTTCTAGTTGCTCTCCTGTGCCAGCGGTGCGTCTGAATACCTTGCCCACATACTCTGTACATCCTCTGAGTACAACTACACTGTCACTCTCCTGTGCCAGCGGTGCGTCTTGACTCCTTGCCCGCACACTCAGTACAATATCCAAGCACAGAATCCTCGCTAGTGCTTCTTGCAGAAGTACACTCTCCTGGGCCTCATTGGCTCATCTCCCTCCATGTTCCACCTGTATCGGATACCTGACCAAAGGGCCGCAACCTGCTTGCTGGGTGCAGCTTAAACCCGTATTGTCACGATCCAGTACAAGAGTTCCTCTGTGGAGGATGGCAAGACCCCCCAGCTCACCAACCTCCACAGAGGAAGTTTTGCACTGGATCGTGACTAGGGATGACTAGGGAACAAGAAGGTGAGTGACAGCTAGGTCTCCCTATTGCGGCCAAACCCATGTTTGGCTAGACCTGCCCAGAGGCGCGGAGTCTAACCAACTTGGTGGTCTTCACCAGTGACCCCTTTAGTCTGGATTTGGGTGTTGCTGCACCAAATGGGCAGGTCGCAGCCCTCTGGACAGGTACCTGGGAATGGTAGAAAGACCGGAACTAGATTAAATGAATAGTATATAAACTAATACTGAAGATGAGCTGGATACTTGAATATTGGAGATGCACAGAATACTTGAACACTGGCTATGAACTAAATACTTGAACACTGGTGATGAACTGAATACTTGAACACCTGTGATGAGCAGAATACTTGAACACTGGTGATAAACTTGAGAATGTAGAGATCCTAGTTGCAGGCTTGTTTGAAAACACAGGGAAATGTACTGGGAACTGCACAGAGAGAAGTGGTCATAGGCATGTGCTGGGGATTGCTTTAGATCCAGCTGAGAGTTAACTAGAAATTAGCAGGAAACCTGGCACCTCAGTAACACAGGGAAGCTGCAGTAGAGCTAGCAGCACACTATAAGACACACAGGAAAAATAACAAAACACTGGAATTATGAGAGAGAGCTAAAGTCTCAGACTGAGAAATAGCATGGAAGCTAATACAAGAAATACTGGAGAACTGTGAGTAGGCTGAAGCAACACTCTAAAGGGAATAACACAGAGCAACACTGGTGAGAATCACAGTCACTGGAACAGCGAAGTTGAACAGCAATTTCCTGTTCCTGGAGTCAGACTAAAATACCCCTGGGTAGCTGGTCATTGGATCAGAGGAACAGCTGGGTGACCACAGGACTTCCATTGGTAGAGACTAGTCAGGTGATATGGACCAACATGGCTGCGCCCATGTCCGGCACCCTGGAAACTAGGACGCACACACAGAAACCCTAGCAGACCCTGGGGAGAATACTCAGACACCACTCACCTCCACTCTTAGCGATTGGACACCTAAGCCCAAGGACACCAGTGCGAAGGTGAGTAGCAGCCGATCCCAGGCCGCATCCTGACACATATCCTGCTTGGAGGGGTCACTGGTGAACACCTCCCAGCAGGTTAGACTCCGTGCCTTTGGTCGGGTCTCACCAACATCTGATACTTATGGATGAGGAGGACATACATGCAGGCGCATCGCCTCCGATTCCTTCCACAACCCGGGACCTCAGCTTTCAGCTCCTCAGTAGGAGATCCTCCTGAGCCAGTCGTGACAGTTTGTACAGGCCCAATGGAAGCTTCAGGATCCCAGGGTGCAGGGGCATTGTAAGATCTCGCCTCTTGCATGGATAATCAGGAGGCAGTGCAACATCAAGTGGCTCAATATTTACAAGAGCTCTCCGAGCAACTACTTTCCATCCAATCAACCTTGGCCACGTTACTTCCTCCCACTGTGTCTGCTCCATCGAATCCTCCAGTTCATCCTCCAGTTCCAGTGACACAGAAGTCTCGTCTTCAGTTGGCATCTCCTGAACGCTTTGATGGAAACCCAAGACGTCACCGCGGTTTCATCATCCAATGTGAGAATCAGTTTGAATGCCTGTCACAGAATTTCCCGATGTGTAGGTCAAAAGTGGCTTATATTATTTTGCGGCTGACTGGAACCGCTTTGGATTGGGTCTTCCCATTATGGGAACGAGCAGGTCCTCTACTGTCCAACTATGAGAACTTTATTTCCTCTTTCAAGAGAATCTTTGATGAGCCGGACCGCGCTGCCTCGGCTTCTTATGCTCTTCTTAGAGTCCAACAAGGGACCTGTCCCATGGGACAGTACATAGTCCAATTTCAAACCATTGCTTCTGAATTAAAATGGAATGAAGAGGCCCTAAAGGCTGCCTTTTTGCATGGTCTTTCAGAAAAGATGAAAGATGAGTTAGCCTCTCGAGAGTAATCTCTCTATGTATTAAGATTGACTTACTCCATAGAGTACGATTGGCTAGTAGAGGATGAGAGGATCATTTTCGGAATCGGTTGTTATTAGATACACGTTCCTCTTCTCCGGCAATGAGTAAAGAAGAGCCTATGCAGGTTAATAAATCCCAGCTAACCACGGCTGAGCAAACCCGTCGGTTCCAAAATAAGCTCTGCCTCTACTGTGCAGCTCTGGACCATGTTCTCAAGAATTGTCCTCTTGCGGGAAACGCAAGATTCTAACTGGTTCTGGGAGTGTCCAGTTGGGGGTAATGATCAAGCCATCCCATTTAATGGATAATCTGTTATTGGTGTTCCTTTCCCACAAGTCGAGGACAAAAGAGTTGAAAGCCTTGGTGGATTTATTTCAGAATCCTTGTCATGTACCCTGGGTATACCAGTCACTCCTCTACCCAGCAAGCTGACCCTATTGGGGGTAGACGGCAACTTCATTCTGGGAGATTCCATTTCTTCTGTTACCCCCTCTGTGTCCCTCCGAGTTGGATGCCTTCATCAAGAACAGTTCAAATTTTTAGTCTTTACCTAAAACCTCCTATGAACTAGTTTTAAGTCTGCCTTGGCATAAAAGACATAACCCTACGCTGAATTGGTCTAATATGCAAATCCTTGCTTGGGGTCTGGGCTGTTTTCATCAATGTCTGTCTTGTGTGCTTATCAATCAAGTTTCTACCAGACCTGCTTTTAAGCCTCCTACTCCTGATCAATTGAAAGTCCTCCTAGATCCCCATCTGCTGGAACCAGATCAGGATTATTCTGACGTTTTCAGTGAACAGGATGCCGACAATTACCTCCTCATCGCTCTTGGGATTGTGGCATTGATCACATTCCTGGGATAATGCCACCTCGTGGCCGAATTTACCCTCTTTCAGTTCCGGAAACAACAGCCATGTCCAATTACATTAAAGAAAACCTAGCCAAAGGGTTTATCAGACCTTCCTTTTCTCCTGTTGGGGCTGAATTCTTCTTTGTTGAGGAGAAGGATGGGGACTAAGACCCTGCATAGATTACCGTGGACTCAATCTGATTACTATCTAGAACCGTAAACCCGCTGCCACTCATCTCAGAACTTTTCAACAAGGTTCGTGGAGCTCACATTTTCACAAAATTGGATCTTCGCGGGGCCTACAGCTTGATTTGCATCGAGGCGGGGGATGAGTGTAAAACCACATTCAACACCAGAGATGACCACTTTTAATACTTTGTAATGCTTTTTGGTTTATGTAATGCAACAGCGGTGTTCCAAGGTTACTTGAATTAAATTTTCAGAGACGTCCTTTACAAGTTCGTTGTGGTCTATCTAGATGACATTTGAATATTTTCCAAGGATCTGCAGTCACTCCAATCTCATTTACGAGAGGTTTCATCCTGTCTTCATGACCACTGTCTCTATGGAAAGATTTCCAAATGTCTCTTCGAGCAATCCTCCATGCCATTTCTGGGGCACATCATCTCTGGAGATTCTCTACAGATTTATTTTATTTATTTATTTATTACCAGTTATTTATATAGCGCACACATATTCCGCAGCGCTTTACAGAGAATATTTGGCCATTCACATCAGTCCCTGTCCCAGTGGAGCTTACAATCTATATTCCCTATCACATGCACACACACATAGGGTTAATTTGTGTTGGGAGCCAATTAACCTAGCAGTATATTTTTGGAGTGTAAAAAGTGTGGATAATACTCAATTCTTTTCAATATTTCAGAAAATGAGCCCTTTCTGGAGGTTATAATCGTTCCCTTTGTTTAATGTTCAAAATTCCTGATGATCTCCATGTCATACATGTAAAGGAAGCACATAAAACAGGAAAAGATTTCTTAGAGATGACAAAGAATATGGATGGTTCTTTCAGTACTATAATAGTATCCCAAGATAGTCTTAATATTAGCGTACCCCAACTCACAGACTCGTAAGTGGGGATATACACATCTGGGTATCTTTTCTCCCACTCTATTCACTCACAAGATATCAGCTTAGCAGGTAAGGGGTTCAAGCAGAAAATGAATGCGTAGCCTACTTACATGCAGGGAATGCTTTAGAAGCTCATCAAGGTTTCTTTGTGTATTTTTCACATTAACTTGTCCCAGTAATTCAGTCCTTCCACATCATGTTCCAGAAGAAAGAAGGAAAAAATATATATAATGCCAATGGTATTTAATGTAAAACAAAGATATCCAAGACAAACAGTAAAAATCTATCTATGACAATGTCTATCACTTGCAGTTGGAAATGCAAGAGTAATGACCTGGTGTAGTAGGGCAATAAGTCCGGAAGCCACCGTCTGTACAGAAAGGTCATTAGTGTGATAACAGCCGAAATGTCCAAGTAGTATGCAAAAGTCCCATGTGAGCAACGTGTTTCGATCCGCTCCTGCAGATATTTCTCAAGGGGTATGGGACAGCTCTCATGGGGCCATCTTAAATACCTTATTCAATCTATCACTCAGTCAATAATCACTAATTATCTAACAACCCCTCTCTATGTATCTATAGAAGGAAACCTCTGTTCGGATAGATGAAAGTTAATATATATTCCCAGATGGGCCCTTGCATCCTCTTATCTTGTAGTGTGGTGTCACTTCCATCAAATAAACTTCCGGAAAAACCATTCCTAATTAGGCACGTGGGCTCCCATCGTCAAGCCTATTATAAGCGGACGGGTATCGCGCATCCGGAACCATCATGCCAAATGCATCTTTTTAGAGGCATATAAGATAGGGGCACAACGGAGGCTCTCCACACTGCCAGAATTGACGTCTTTCACTCATGATGCACTTCCGGTAATGGGTAGAAGAAAAGGCTCCCGTTTTTTTAGTCCTTATAATGGTTGCCATCTTGGAGACCTCATATTCATATTGAAGTCAAGTGGTTCTTATATATAGAATAGTTATTCATTAAGCATCTTTATTATATCTTTTTATATTATGTATCCCACCTTTTTTATACCTGTTTTCCTGTGTTTTATATAATTTTTATATTTTGTTTTTATATCCATTTCTACCTGTTTTATAGGAATTTTATAAGATTTTACAGACATACTATTGTTTTGTTGTCTGATTATGGAGCTTTTATTTCGATATAATGGAGTTTTAATTGGATTGTATATGTATTTCTGTGCAATTTTCAATAGTGGGACTGGCACCATTAGCCCTGCTTGTAGCAGGGACTGCATGGCTTTCTGGATTTGTAAGGCTTTGTTCGGGTCTGAATGAGGGCCTGTGTAGAAAAACTGGTGGGGAGACTCTCTGCGACATGAGAGGGCTGATAACGCAATAGTTCTGGATTACTTACAAACCTTACTTGTTATAAATAGTACTGAAATAATTCACACAAATACAGTTTATAAAGTAATTGACAATGCTTTTACTTAAAGACAGCTTAATTATACATATATTTTGCCAGTGCAGAGTTACAACAAAAAACATAGGTTATACCAACAGCAGTAGGGAATACTTAAAATAAATTTGTGACACCCAGTACAGAATAGCAGGATGGCAGTCAGTCAATATTTCATACATACGTAATGGCACCGGCACCCCCCGACCCTCGTTGTGTGCTCTCTCCTCTGTTCTCCGACTGCTCTCCCCCTCCCTCAACTCATATTTATACTTTCATTTTGTTTATACATTCAATTAATCCAATTCATATTCATATGTACTAGGCCCTCATTGGTCATCTTTGCTTTAGCCATAATATTGACACTATTCTGTGTTATCTTTTTGTTCCCATGTAGAATTCTGACATGATTAGCCTTCATTTCTGCTTATTGCAGACAAATGCTATCTTCAGTTAGCTCATTTGTTTATGAAACTGAGACTTGCTGTCAGCTATTCTGCACATGTTAAAACTGATACATATTAAACCTGTAATTCTTATTGCTAAGACAATATATCTACTATATAAAAGTCAAAGTTTGTCCTTCTGTCTTTGTATACAAATCCACAGTTTACAAACCAAGATCGTGAAATTTTAGATACGAGCGTATTAAACACGGTGGAGGCAGCTCAAAAAATTTGAAATCGAAATTAATTACTGTTCATTTTTAATTAATTAAAACCCACAATTTTTGCATAGCATTCGCCCTCTACAGGTCAGTTATGGAATTAGAAAAGGATCTAACTTATCTACTATTTTTTCTTTTCTATCTCTACTATATAGAAGCGAAAATGTTTCTTTTTGTCTTTCAATACAAATCCACAGTTTACATTCCACAGTTTACAAGCCAAGATCTCTCATGGTTCTACACCTAAAATACCAAAGAAGAATAAAGCATTGTCCTGTTTGGTTTATTGTTAGATGCAGATTTGGACACCATTCTTCTTGGGCCATCTGCAAGGTCAATAAACAAAAATAACATTTTAATATTTTTATTATTCTAATAATTTGATTTTATAACATGCATTTTGCTACATACTAAGGAATTATGGATTTTTATTCTGTAGCATATAATCTAAGTCTCTGAACATCATTTAATATGGCTCTCGCGTGGAGTTTACAGTACCTTTTAAATACTGTATGAATTTATAACCACTATTGATATTAAGTCAGGCTTATTAGGAGTCTGAATATGGTAAAAATGCTATCTGCATCCATGAGGAGAGATCCATCTGATTTAGAATCAGGCCTATAAAGATGGCAACTATACTGGGATGCAAAAAACGCAGCTCTGCAGCACAAATTTTTATTTATACTTGCATCAGCTTACACAACTAGATGGAGTCAACAGTGGCGACCAACTTTTTCCTCTACCTCCTTGGTTACTGGACCGCACTATGGAACGCACAGAGGCTACTTACGGTTCATTCCTTTGTCAGCCCCTGAAGGGTAAAACCGATTGGATGAATCTTATACACCGTGGAGACCCTAAATGCCGGAAACAGCTGCAAAAGGAACTGGAAGTTGTTGCTGTGCATTTCATAGTGCGATCCAGCAACCCGGGGAGTGCACAGTCATCCTGGTATCAGAGCAACAGAAGCTCTTGGCCGTGTTTACACTGTACATCCGACAAGTTTTGAATGCTTCTATCTCCGAAGTTTGCTTTACACCAGGGATAGGGAACCTCAGGCCCGGGGGACCGTATAAGGCCCGCTGAATCATTTGGTTTGGCACTATGAGCCTTATTCAGCTATCCTCATCTGGCTAGCAGGGCGCCTAGAATGGCACCCTGCAGCCAGAATCTATGCAGCAGTGCCGCCTGGAGCATCCTTAGGACGTTCCAGATGGTCACACCACTGCTTTACAGCTCCCTGGAGCATCCTCAGGATGCTTTGGGCATTGCTGTAATCACCAGTGATTGTGGCCTCGCCCTGTGTGCTGTCACACGGAGGGGGCGTGGCCTGCACCAGGCCCGCAAATAATGTTATATATATCAAAATGGCACTCGGCAGAAAAAAGGTTCCCCACCCCTGCTTTACACCATTACAGGTCTTACTTCCTTCGAAGACCTTAGGACTGTGGATGAGGAAGCTTGTCACACTTTTCGTGATGCCTGCCTAAGGACAGGTTTGTTGGAGGATGATGTGTAAACAAACATTCTTAAAATCCCGGGCTGCCCCGGATACTCCAGCTAGTAATATATATATATATATATATATATATATATAAAGTACATATACAGTAGGCAGCACTCAAGCATATGTATGAAATAATCACACAGAGTTCCCGTAGTCAGGTCAACGTTTCAATTCACAAATGAATTTTCCGGTAGTAGTTAGCTGGAGTAAAATTTTCATCATAAAACAAAAAGAGAGTGAATCTGCAGAAGATTACTGTACCCGAGTTCTGCAAACTATCACCCAGTACATTGGGATAGACGATATTAAAGATAACATTCACCATAGGGAAATGGTCATCACAGTACTTATGGATGGTCTTAAAGACAATCTAAAGACCCGAGTCCAGACCTCTCTACCTGGCTGGAGGGGAGTTACTGTAGACACAGTCTGTTATTGAGCACGATAAAAACATCCTCAAGAAGAGAGAGACCCAGAGCGAGAAGCTAATGGCTGTTAGCATTCAAGCTCTAGAAGGAATGAATATACCATGACAGCCACCAGACACACATGCACCTGCACAGCTACACGCCCTCACCAATCCTGCACCACCACAAACAGCCCTACCCCACTTATCACACACAGCCACAAAACCCATACTTACCTTAGCCACCATATTACCCCCAAAATTCATACCCACACTCACAATCTTTCTCTACCGCCCAACCCACACAACAACCTTTTCTCCCACCCCTCTCACGAAGGTGTTTTAACTGCAACCAAGTGGGACATGGAAATAGGAACTGTAAGGTGAAGAGGGAAGGACCCCCTAACCAGGGAGTACCTAGATATCCACATAAGGGATATATGCAGAATGCAGGGAAAATTCCCCACAGTCACCTGCTCCAATTGTGGCCTTAAATACTGTATTGGAGAGTAAGAGTCAACGCTAGGGGGCAGGTCATACCTGTAGTCTACAGCCAGTCAGGTTAACTCGGGATGCTAGAGAAGAACCTGTAATGTTAATTGACGTAGCTGGTACTAAACATTCTTTTCTTGTAGACACGGGTGACCAGATCAGTGGTAAAATCTCCATCTAATTTACAGGTGACCAGCGAAACAGTACCAGCAATGGGGGTAACGGGTAAAGAGCAACATTATCCTTTAACCAAATCTGCAGAGGTTATTATTGGTCCATTGCATACCAGGCACGCGTTTCTCCTGGCAGCAGCGGCCCCTACTAGCTTACTGAGAAGGGATTTGTTATGTAAAATTAGATGTGTCATTTATTGTACCCCTGATGGTATATTTCTAGATATCCCAGAGAGAGTTGTGCACGAGGTGAGGGATATATTGGACACTCCCCAAAGGTTTATTTTTCACTCTACTGTTTCAGATAAAAATCCATCTCAAGTAGAACAAATGTTATCTCAGATACCGGGGTCCCTCTGGACCAAAGATGGACAGGACACTGGATTGATGGCAAACATAGCTCCCGTAATGGTAAATTTAAAAAGCGGTAGGCAAGCTCCAAAAATTCCCCAGTACCCATTAAAACAGGAGGCAGAGATAGGGGTTTATCCCATAATTGAGCGTTTATTACAACAGGGAATTTTAGTCCATACAGCGAGTGTAGCTAACAGTCCCATCTTTCCAGTGAAAAAGAGTGGTGGGAGGGATTATAGGCTGGTACAGGACCTTAGAGGGGTTAATAAGGTAGTAGAAAGCCAATTCCCCGTAGTGCCGAATCCAGCTGTCATTCTCATGCAGATCCCATCAAATGCAACACATTTCACTGTCATTGACCTCTGTTCTGCGTTCTTCTCTGTCCCTCTTCATCCTGACTGTCAGTACCTATTTGCATTTACATACAGGGGGGGGTACAATATACATGGACACGATTATTGCAAGGTTTCATAGACAGCCCCAGTATCTTTTCCCAGGCCTTACACGACTGTTTACAATCTTTTCAACCTGCCAATGGATATGTTCTAATACAATATGTGGACGATTTATTGTTGTGTTCTGATTCGTTTATGTCATGTTTAAATGATACTAAACTTTTATTGCTTCATCTCTCGCAAACAGGACACAAGGTTGCTAAGGACAAACTACAGCCATGCCAGTCCAGGGTTACATACTTGCGACATTGCCTAACCCAGGAGTTACGACATCTGATCACTGACAGAATCCAAGCCATACAGACCATGACACTGCCGCAGAACCAACAGCAAATCCTACCTTCTTGGGAATGTGTGGATACTGCAGAATGTGGATCCCAGGTTTTTCTATTTTGGCCTTGCCATTACAGGACTTAGTCTCTTCCTCAAAGCCCGATCGTGTCATACACACAGAGGAAATAGCAGCAGGCTTTCCTTAACCTTAAGGATAGTCTGACAAGAGCACCTGCATTGGGAATACCTGATTATGAAAAATCTTTTGATTTGTTCTGTACGGAAGCTAATGGTTGTGCAGCAGGTGTCCTCACACAAAAACATGGTGACGCCAGTAAGCCCGTAGCATACTACAGTGCACAGTTGGACACTGTGGCAAGATCACTCCCCACCTGTTTGAGAAGTGTAGCAGCAACTGCTCTATTGGTCAGTAAGAGTGAAGATGTAGTATTAGGCCATGATATGATTGTTTATACACCCCATGCTGTATCTGCTTTGCTGAATTCTGCCCAAACCAGACATGTCGCCTCAGCTAGGTTCACAAAATGGGAACTAGCCCTAATAGCACCTGCAAACATCACCATCAAACGGTGCAGTACGTTAAATCCAGCAACGTATTTACCATATGTGCAACAGGATGCACAAAGGGTGGAGAGAGGTGAGTCACTGGCAGAAGGTGAGTTCTGCAGGTATATTGATGTACATGATTGTATGAAATATCTGAACCAGACCTTTACTGCAAGACCAGACATACGGGATACACCTTTAGAAAATGTAGATGTGACATTTTACACGGATGGGAGTTGTCATAGACAAACTGACACTGGAGAGTTATGTACAGGTTATGCTGTGGTAAATAACGAAGACATCATAGAAGCCGAACCTCTTGGTCCACCTCACTCGGCCCAAGTGGCGGAGCTGGTGGCACTAAGAAGAGCTTGTGAATTAGCAGAAGATAAATCTGCTAATATCTACACGCCTTCGGGGTGGTACATGATTTTGGTGCTCTATGGCGTCTGAGAAATTTTATGACAGCAGCAGGCACATCAGTCACACATTCCAGACATATAAAAGGACTACTGACAGCGATCCAATTGCCTAAGGCAGTGGCCGTAATTAAGTGTAAAGCCCATACATGTGAGGATGATCCAGTGTCACTTGGCAACAACAGGGCAGATGAAGCTGGCAAATGGGAAGCAGGGTTAAAAGTGAATGTGCCAATTTACCAAATGATGTTTCAAACGATTGACATGCAGAAATTAATTGAGATGCAAAATTTGTGTTCCATGCAAGAAAAGGCAGTCTGGAGGTCTAAGGGATGTGGGCAAGAGTCTTCTGGAGAGATGGACAAGGTAAGCGAGTGGCCCCCAAGGCTTCCTACTCAAGCCTGGCTGAGGCAGCGCATGGTCTGACTCACTTGCGAAAGCAAGGTATGTGCAAATTGGTGAGAGCATACTGGTGTGCACCGGGTTTTTCTTCCCAAGTGGAAAAAAGAGCAATGTCCTGTTTGACCTGCTTGAGGAAAAGCATTGGGAAAACCATCCCTACCGAACCATCCCACATTCCTCCGACAGACGGACCTTTTCAGGTAATAAAAAATTTATTTAATCCAATTACCACCCTGCAGGAATCTCAAGTATGTATTAGTGTGCACTGATGTGTTTTCTAATTGGGTTGAGGCATACCCAGCTGCCACTAATACTGCTGCGTTTACTGCTAAGAAAATAGTTCAGGAATTTGTATGCAGATATGGTATCCCTAGAATTATTGAAAGTGATAGGGGTATTCATTTCACAGGTGATGTCTTCCAAAACTTGTGTAAGCTGATGGGTTTTAATAGTAGACTTCATACCCCCTACCGACCGCAAGCCAGTGCCAAGGTGGAGAAAATGAAGGGGACTATTAAAAATAAATTAAGTAAAATCATGGCGGAAACTGGACTGGGTTGGCCAGAAGCACTACCACTTGTCCTTCATAGTATCAGGACAACTCCTAGACCCCCTCTCAATCTGTCCCCCATTGAAATACTTTTTGGTAGACAACCTCATTTGATTATAAGTCCGCAGGAAGATTTGAAAAGTAACAACGAGGTTACTGTAAGGTATCTTATAACAATGAGTAAACAGTTAAAGCAGCAACAGCAGAAACTGAAATTGTTGCCAGAAACAAACTGTCATGATGTTGAACCTGGACAATTTGTTATGATCAGAATTTTTTTGCGTTCAGGTTGTTTGACAGATCGGTGGGAAGGTACGTATCAGGTGTTGCTGACGAGTACAACTTCTTTTAAAGTGGCAAAGAGAGATACCTGCGTCCATTCCACCCACTGTAAGAAGGTCAACCAGCCAGTGGAGAGACAAGGCGGAATCGAGGCAGATAACGTAGACCTGTGAATTGCGAGTTTGTTCCGGGAAGGTTAAAGGTTACAGTGAGATACCTGAGCTAAAGAAATTTGTAGATCATTGTTTTCAGCAATGGATTGGTCTGCTGTGGTTATCTTTGTGTTTTCTCCCAGAGTTCTCATTATCCTGGGATGTATCGGGATCTCTGGTTTCCGTGACAGAGGATGGAGAGGGGAGCCGATGGTGATATCAATGGAGTGGAGTTGGGAGAAGGAGCAATACAGTCACAAGGGCGGTACCTGACTAAACCCAGTACAGTAATTGTTAAGAGATCTGTTATTCTGGAAACTCGGAGACAGTGTGAAGGTCTATCGTCTGAGGATTATTATATGTGTGAGTTTTGTGGGTCCGTAGTCGATGAGAGATGCATCCAACAGTGCCAGCCTAAGTATAACCAGTATTGGGGTGGGTATCCTTTAGAGGATTATCATACTATGGTGGGCAAAGTTTTAAACCAGACTGACTGTTGGGTGTGTTCTCATGTGCCTCAGGGACAGCATAATGTAGGGTTAGTGCCGTTCCCATTAAATGTCTCTGCAAAGAGGGGATGCACTGGATGGAAAATTTCCAAGTACCAAGTAGATAAATCACTTCTATGTTTGGACATCACCAACTTCAATAAACCAGGAAGTTGGGAGGTGACGGTGAATAACCAGACGATGACCTTCTCACTAAGAGCTGATGGTGAACCTATAAATCTTGAACTCTTACGCACAATTAGACTAGGTGGAAGACACTTCCGGTATAAATATACACTAAGTTCCACCAAATAAATGGTTGGTAGGGTACCAGAAGGGTATTGTGCCAAGATATTACAACCAGATACTTGCATGAGTCAAATGGGAGAACCTGAAATAGGATCACTTGCTAGGGAAATGTGTGTGACGATAAAGAGGTTTACTATCCCTTATGTTCTCCCCGATGATGTATATTTTATATGTGGAAGAAAAGCGTATAAGTGTCTCTCTCCGAGTTCCGAAGGTTTGTGTTATCTGGGAAGAGTACTCCCATAGGTTATGACCCTTACACATGGTGAAATGCTTGGTATTCATAAAAACACACCATCACCATATCTTCACACACAGTATGAACATAGAGACAAAAGAAATATGATACCTGGTGATGTACATAAAGCCACACAATTGATTAGTGAAATAACTGGCTTTCAAGTTTTAGTCGCATTGGATCGCTCGGGGTACACAAAATTTTAGATATATCCAAGATCTTGCTAAATTAATAGATAATATCACCGAGATGTATGATGACACGTTTAGGTATACAGGTAGGGAGTTACAAGCTTATAAGAAAGAATTTGTGCAACATAGGCTAGTGTTAAATTATTTAACAGTTGTCACTGGAGGGTATTGTGTAACTTTGGCCACCCAATTTGGTGTAAAGTGTTGCACATATATTACAAATGATACTAGTGACCCCAAGGAGGTGATAGACTGGAAGATGGATGATATTCTGCAGCTGAAATGGGAATTTCGGAAGAACCATAATGCTTCAGTGGCTGAAGTAGGGGAGAAGGTAGAAGAATGGGTTTCATGGTTGAACCCAGTGAAATGGTTCTCCGGTCTAGGAGAGTGGGTCCAGGAAATAGTAGCTAGCATAGGTAAACTCCTGATCCTCATATTGGTTGTCATCATAGTAATTGGCTTATGTGTCAAATGTGTTCCTACTGTGTTGAAATATGGAAAATGTAAAGATAAGGTAAATCAAAGGAATTAAATTATGATGGTGGTCAGTAGTAACAATGAATACCAAAGTAAATGAAGAACTGCATTACAACCCTGAACTAGAATGTACCATCAGATGATGTATAAATTTAGCCATGCATGAAATGTATTATGAAATGTTATTTTAAACATCTTAAATAAT
Source organism: Taudactylus pleione (assembly GCA_031769625.1). NCBI lineage: Eukaryota > Metazoa > Chordata > Amphibia > Anura > Myobatrachidae > Taudactylus > Taudactylus pleione. The sequence continues at coordinate 2,911,835 of JAUIMM010000026.1, forward strand.
GCAGTCCCTATCCCCTTCAAGACTTCTTTTATAGGTTAGGTGCATCCCCACATCTTTCCCATGATCTCCCAAGATCCGTGGTGTGAGTATAAGGGTACTTTTATGTCCCTCCCAGAGACACATTATTGATGGTTTAAGAACCACCTTGAGCCATCCCATAATATAACTTTAAATAATATGTCATAGTGTAAGCCTAAATTAATTTTTAAAATCAAAGTGTGATAGCGTGTTGTTTGCTATCAAAGGGTGGACTGTGGAACCCGTTAATTGGCTGAGACAGAATCTGTTGTAATTAAAATCTGCACTACGTCATTTTGCAATGGCAACAAGACGCCATTTTAACGAATCCCACAATATCAGTGCATACGGCGATGCTATTATTTAGCGTCGTGCGATTCCCACGCAATAGAACAATGTTAAAAGTCCTCATATAAATACATACATTTACTAAAACATATAATATGAACAACCCTGCAAAACATGTACCACGGTGTACTCCACAAATATGTAGTCGCACAACGCTAACTAGCGTCTTTTCTTAATATCCTTATACTTACACATTGCACACTTACATAGAAAGGTTCCCCAGCATTAAGGTTAATATCCAAGATTATATTCCTTATTAATTATGTAATAAAGCGACTGTATTTATGATCTCAGGTTTAGTATATGATAAACAGACCGTGTTTGGTACCATTCTGAACCACTGTTTATTTGCAGATTTCCGGTTCCATCGGCAAGGAAATCGCAACATGCGTATGGGAATTATGGATCATAGAGAGATAGGCATTGAAATGTACTCTGTTCATGTAATGTAATTAGCCATTTTTAGACTTGTTCTTCGGCGGGAAAACGGACACAAAGAAGCTGTTGAAGGCTGAACTATTACAATACAAACTGACCTATGAACTGCATCATAACAGGAGAACCAGGAAGAAGAACCAATGGGATTATGCCAACTTGTTCTATTGTATTGCCTATCTCTGCAAGGGTTTATATGCAAGCACCCTGAACCTGCTAGTCAGTCATCTTTTCTTTGCTGTTGATGGAGGTTTCATAGGTGATGCCGGGAATCTGGATTCAAAGCGCATGCGTATGTATTCGACTGTACCTAGTGATTGTATAATCTGTTTGCGCTAATTGTATTTAGATCACAGCGTGTAACTATCTGCTTTTTGGTGCATAATATCTTTTTGTGCTTTGGAACCACAATCACAGTCTGGAAAGCAATTATTTCTTGTGCGACTTATATCACTAAATAGTGACATTTATGGTGTATAGATAGGTAGGAATTCATACTGCAGACAGCGCTGATATCACAGACACTATGTAGCTGCCATCCTCTGCTGGTCCCAGCACATCTGCTGCATCACTTCCCTGTGTGGGGCCTCCACAAGGATCCTCTTTCCCACTTATGAAGCAGTTGTCAGGGCTAGTAAAGAAACTATCGAGCCCATGTTGGCAACTCGTCAGCCTCCTTCATCCAAGCTATTATAGATTTAAAGAGCCATATACATCAAATCACTTCTAGAGTTCAATGTACAGAACAGAAGGTGGGAGGTATGTTTCAAGATGTGGCCTCTCCAAATTGGACGATTTGGAGAACCGTTCCCGCAGGAGCAACCTGTGGCTTATAGGGTTGCCGGAATCTATAAGAGGGACTCAGCTGCATGATTTTATTAATTAATACATACCTCGTTGCCAGAACTATTAAAAATCGCTGAAGCTTGCACGTATATGGTGATCGAACAAGAACACAGATTGGGCCCCCAGTGGTCTGATGACTCTCTAAATGCTCGCCTACGGGTTGTAATCTTTCGATGCCTCAATTTCCTCCATAAGAAAGATATGTGGTCGGCCTCTAGAAAGATTCGTGACCTTTGTTGGAATGATTCCTGATTTTTCCTATTTCAGGATTATTCTCCTGAAGTAACACAAGCACATAAATAATTTGCTCCACTATTTTGTTAAAGATAAACAAAAATTTGCTCTTCTGTTCCTGGCAAGGCTACATCTCTTTGACGGGGACTCCTTCAAAGATTTCATGAACGCCGCTGACACTGCTGCCTATTTGGATGAGGACTTGGAGAGGGACATATCGGCAAAAGATTGATCCCCACCTGTTCCAGATTAAATGATGCAAGATCTCTCATAGTCATTCTATACATTTATCTTTGCTTTTGATATTTCAGTTTTTTATGTGATTATGTGCTTATTCACTTATTTGATATCCCATGCTGAAGCCTGCATTGGTGTGACGATTTTCTATATGGTGAGATGTCTTACACGACTATTTAATATTGTGTCACAGTTCTATTAATAGTGAGCTTGATAGGCCAGAAATTTATCAGAGCTCTAATTAATGTTCATGTTGTACGATTTTTGTACTGTATTTCTAAGAAAAGTCACATATATTTTGTATAGGATAGGTTGCTTTTTAGAAACAATCCGTACTCCCACTTTGTTGGGAATGTTATGGTGTTTTTCCATTTTTTTACCATTTTTACCTTTATTACCTGTTAAATTTTTGAGGTCCTAATGACCTCTCCTACAGATTATATTCTACATGTTATCTATGGTAGTGTGGCTACTTGACATCTGATTTCTTGAATGTATTTTCTGTGTCTTACTAAAATATGGGCTCATGGCTAGGCTAACTTCCTATCAAGGTTTTAATACAGTCTAGTTCATGGTGGATAGATTCACTAAAGCTGGCCATTTCATTCCGCTAATGGGTTTTCCCTCAGCTCCAAGCTTGTTTGAGAAGTATGTAAAATAAATGTAAGGCTGCATGGGTTTATTTCTAACCGATGGGTACAGTTTACCTCAAAATTCAGGAGTTTGCTGTATAAATGCTTTAACATCAACCTGAGTTTCTCTTTGTCCTACCATCCCCAGGGGATGGCCCCAAGGATCACTATTGAGTTAAGGCATCACCTGTCCATGTTCCAAAGCTTCTATGCGAGTTTCACCAGAAGTTTCCCGAAAAAAATTTTTTGTGGTGTTCGGTGACCACCCCTAGAAGGGATGATAATGTTGCATTACACCAGAGCCCTGAGCTCACTTACTGGGTCTGGCAGTGCTGGTCTCCACCGGGCTGGCATGTCCCCACAGCAGCTTGGTCTCTGGAGGCACCACCAGCCGCAATGGCATGCAAGTGGCTGGTTCCTTCTACCTCCTTTTTTCCCCCCACTGTGTACTGAAGGCACCCAAAGCTTCTATAGGAGCATTTGCTGACCTGTTTAAAATTAAAAGGTGAATAGCACGCCAAATGTGACATCACATTCGGTGCCAAATTCAAATCACCTCCCTATGAAAGAGAGACTCTGAGCACAGACAAGTGCCAGAGTATTAGATCTCATTCCTAACTCCAGCGTTCCTGCTTCCTAAGCTGTTTACTTATTCTATTAGACTCCGCACCTCTGTTCTGTGTATTAGTCTCTCCACATGTACGACAGGGTAATTTTGATTAGGCTCAGTCTCTGTAATAAGGACTTATAATAAAAGTCCAATTAGACAATTCTACAGCCATGTTATATATGACCTGCCAAGGGGGACATGACAGAGACCTGACATATCATGGGCCGAGTGGAACATACCAAATATCACAGCAATATTCATCCTAGGTGTGACGCCAACTACCTCAACAGCACTGGCTGCATCCTGGTGAGTGACTGCCGGCATCTCATAATACAGGGGTGTGCCTGCCCCATTTTCTGGGTATTCTGAGGCCAGTGGCTGCGTCCTTGTACTCAGCGTCACTAGCCCAGGCAGCATGAAAATACCAACCTAAGGGTTACTCAGATAGCTGTTGCTCACACAGATGATCCCATGCTATGTCTTAGGACACAGCAGCGGATCAGAGAAGCTGACAAGGAGGTGTCTATTTACATAAGATGCCTCCTGTGGTGTTATCATATTTTATCACAGCCTCTATGTACTAAGACACAATGGCTGTAACTTCTGCACCCATTTCTGTATCAGGCTCTATATGCAAAAGCAGCCAGTATTTACCCTGCATGCACTATAAATAAATGTATTTGTACCACTTACATTACAGCATGATTTGACCAGATGAAAAGATACTTTTGTTATTCTGCTTTGTTATCAACTGAGAATCAGCCCCAGCCTGTATATGTCCTCAGTTATGTATATTTCTATGTTTTTACACAGATCCAACACAACCAGGAAACATAACCTTTATCACAGTTGGAGTAAACAACATCACACTATCCTGGGGAGAGCCAGCCAATATGACAGGTGTAATAAAGTCATATAATATAACTTATGGGAATTCTTCCAGCACTTGGACTGTATCAAGTAACACAACAAATATCACCCTTCAGAGCCTGACATCTGGGACTAATTACACCATTACTGTGGTAACAGTCGGAGGCTGCAAGTATCAGAGTTTACCTGTTAGCGCGTCTGTGTACACTAGTAAGTATGTCTCATACCTTTTAGCTACTAGCAGTCAGTTACATAAGCTGTATCATAGATGTGGAAATTAGTTCTCAGAGTAGATGTAAAAGTAATATTAGATGTATGTATATCTCCTTACTGTAACCTCTGTCCTCACTGATCCTGTGTGTTATTTCTCTCATCATAGAACCGATGCCGGTGACATCACTGATAAACACTTCATCTTCCACGGTCTCTGTGTCTCTGTCCTGGAGTAAACCCAATGAGTATCAGGCATCTTACACCTACAGAGTCCAGACAAATGTCACATCATCAGCTACAATGATAAATAATACAATAGTGACAAATGAATCAGCTACAATAATGAGTCTAACACCAGGAGAAACATATACATTCATGGTATATACAAGAGCTGGGGATAATGTCACTGAGTCTGACAATGTGTCAGTAACTACCTGCACATGTGAGTACAATCCTGATCATGAAAACAAGGTCTGGGGATCTGCAGAATGTTGATTCAACATTATCCAGCTGAGAGACATGAACGAGGTGACGGGAACAGAAGAAGTGACTGCTAGGACAGGAGAGAGAGAGAGAGTACAGTGTATGGGGAGTGTGGGGGGACAGTGAGGAGTTGGAGGCCTTTTGCAGTATATAGGGTCACTCTTATGGGAAGTCACATTATATCTTTAAGTTATACCTCACTAAGCGGAATTGGACAGAGGACAAATGGGTCAGTTATTACAGGACAGAGGCCCTGATTCAGAGCCGGACGCTCTAACAGAGCGCTCGCTCTGAATCAGGGCCGGGCTATTTTTTTTTTAACGGCCTCCTGGCCGCTCGCATAGCTGTGGGTGACCACCCACAGTTATAGTGAGCGGCCAGGAAGATGGTCGAGATGGTCAAGACCATCGCGACCCTCGGGCTTGCGACGAGACCCTTGTGGCAGGGTCTCGTTGCCGCATGCCACAGAGAGATTTCTAACAGCCGAAATTTCTCCCACTGACATCACTTGTGATGTCAGTGGGGCCGCCCCCAAACGTAGGCGTTCACATGGGAATGCCTCCGTTTGGGCAGCCACCCCCCGGCCTGCCCACCAAAGGGGGCGTGCTGTCACTCAACATCGACAGCACGCCCCCTTTGGTACGAGACCCGGAGCGACGGAGTGCCCATCGCTATCCGGGTCTCGCGCATGCGCAAGACGGACCCGGCGTCATCGTGCGCATGCGCACTGGCCCACCATTGACCCGGTTGCGAGCGCACAGCGCTTGCGACCGGGTCAGAATCAGGCCCAGAATTCTGTAAGGGAAATATCAGACTCAGTAGTAGAGCCAAAGAAATAGATATAGTAACAGTGTCACTGAATGAGACATGACAAGATATAGGAGTACAGGACAAGACATATGAGGATAAATCACAGCAATGATCACTGTTTATTTATAGGACAGTACAACAATCTTCCAGATAAAACATACAGGTATATAATAAACATAATAACAAATACAGTAATACACTTATAACACATACATAGATATTTGTGAACTAGCAACTACATCTATCACTGATCCAGATACAAATTCCATATGTGAGAGTGAAAATAATAGAAAATTGTGCTTTCTACATTATTATTATTAATAGTATTATTTTTTATATGGTAGTCACCACAAGCTGTACAAGTCTTATGGTTGAATAAGCAGCCATGCTAAATCCCATCTGATTCCACCCCAGGGAATTGCCTTTCCTGAGTCAGCTCTTGGACACCCAACAACTGGTGTTCTTCCCAGAGAAGATACTTTTGCTGCAAGGCTTAGTCAGGTCCAGGGGTGTTTCTAGAGAGGAGGGGCCCCATGTGCAGTCTCAACACGGGCTCCGTCCGGCGGCCGGCAGTACACTGAGGTGTGCGCGGCCAGCGACGGAGTTAGACTCTGGGCACTAGAGTGTGCCCAGTGTCTATAGTGTATGCACCTGGTCACCGGGAAAATGGCCGCTGCGGGCATTTTTCCCTGTACTGCGCAAATGATAATTAAATGGCCGCCACGGCCATTCCTTTTACAGCGCCGGACACCCGGGGCCCATGTTCCCCGCACACGCTGCACCCATTATAGATACGCCCCTGGTCAGGTCCCTCCTAATGCAGAAGTCTGTGTTGGTGCACTTCTGCCTTGGAGTATTGGCAAAAATAAAATCAACCTTGGACGTAGTTTCAGATCAGACACCTTTCAATGAAGAACAAATCGCATCTACACCTGTCATCTCAATGCATCAGCTTCTACTCAAGTGCTCATCATTCATTGCACTATTAGATGTAGAGCGACTATTTTAACGAGTTTACCATTCGCCATTTGGGACTGCCAATCTCAGAGTGTGAGGAGCAGTCATACTTCAATCCAGTTAAATGGGATGGTGGACTGAGACTTCCACTTCTGGTGCCGATGTAGACAGCCGTGTGAGCCCTGACCTCCATATCACCCCTCACGGTCCACACTGGACCTCTTCGACCCACCCAAGTCTCTTTCAGGCTGTCCAGCTTCTCTCCCTGCTGTATTTCCCCTCCTCCATGCCATCTAAAATGCAGAAACTGAAGGCTGACCGACAGCGCAGGCATTCCAGCATGGCCGCGGCTACAGACAGGGCTGATGTCACAAACGCTATGGAGCTGCCTTACTTTGCTGGTCCCAGCACATCTTCTGCTGCATCACTTCCCTCTGGGGTGGGCTCCACAAGGTACCTCTCTCCTACTTATGAAGCAGTTGTCAGGGCTAGTGAAGAAACTATTGAGCCCATGTTTGCAACTCGTCAGGCTCCTTCACCCAAGCTATTACAGATATAAAGGGGCAGATGCATGAATCACTTCTAGAGTTCAATGAATAGAAGGTGGGAGGTATGTTTCAAGATGTGGCCTCTCTTGCATCTCATACAGCCAAGCTCCAAAAGACTCATAATCAAATTTGGTCCAAATTGGATGATTTGGAGAACCGTTCCCGCAGGAACAACCTATGACTTATAGGGTTGCCAGAATCTGTAAGAGGGACTCAGGTGCATGATTTTATTAATACTACGTTGCCAGAACTACTAAACATCTCTGAAGCTTGCACGTATATGGTAATCGACTGAGCACACAGATTTGGCCCCCAGCGGTCTGGTGACTCTGTAGTTGTTCGCCTCCGGGTTGTAATATTTCAATGCCTCAATTTTCTCCATAAGGAAGCTATGTGGTCGGCCTCTAGAAAGATTTGTGACCTCCGTTGGAATGATTCTCGAATTTTCCTATTTCAGGATTATTTTCCTAAAGTAACATGAGCACGTAAAGAATTTGCTCTACTATGCTCTCGTCTTGTTAAAGATGAATGAAAATGTAATTTCCTGTTGCTGACAAGGCTACGTCTCTTTGACGGGGACTCCTTCAAAGATTTCATGAATGCCCCTGACGCTGCTGCCTATTTGGATGAGGAGGCCTTGGAGAGGGACATATCAGCGGAGGATTGATACCCACCTGTACCAGATTAAATGACGCAAGCTCTCTCATAGTCATTCTTTACATTTATCTTTGTCTGCTGATCTTTGTCTGCTGTAGATATTTCAGTTTTTTGTGTGATTATGTGCTTATTCACTTATTTGATATTCATTCTGAAGCCTTCATTGGTGTTATGAATTTCTGTTTGGTGAGACGCCTTACACGACTATATAATATTGTGTGACAGTGTAGCTCCTTGCTATCCGATTTCTCGTATGTATTTTCTATATCTCCCTTAAAGATAGGCTCATGGCTAGGCTAACTTCCTATCAAGGTTTTAATACAGTCTAGTTTGTGGTGGATAGATTCACTAAAGCTGCCCATTTCATTCCGCTAAAGGGTTTACCCTCAGCTCCAAGATTGGTTGAGAAGTATGTAAAATAAATGTAATGCAACATGGGTTTGTTTCTGACCGATGGGTACATTTTACCTCAAAATTCTGGAGTGTGCTGTATAAATTGTGATAGAAGCACTGGTAAAGTGGTCACTGACAGGTACGTTTGTCCTAGGTTTTTGGCCTATGTGTTCTAAAAAACCCCAGGAGAAGTCTGTTTTGTAAACAGACCAGAGCATCGGCTTTTGATAAAAGCCGGTTTGGGTCCTTGGGGTGTGGATGTGAGGAGAGGGAAGGCTCCATCCACATGCCACTCCTGGGTTTGGGCCTTTCAGCCTGGTAGCAGGCTCGTTAGGGCTTTCACCTGGAACTGGCTGATATAAGCTGTGTTCAGTTGTTAGCTGAGTGTCTCACATACCTGGGGAAGTAGGCATGCAGGCTAGCATGTCCAGAGACACTGTTATGACAACCCTGTAAGTACTGTGCACGTGCTATTGTTGACGGTGTGGGCAGTAAGCCCTACCGTCCTGGTAGTGAGGGTACCTACTGTTTAATTATTGCCCAGACGGGCTAGGATTTTTGTTTATGATTTGTTATATTCATTTGGCACAATAAAGACTGGCGCCGACCAGTTTGTACGAGCACCCCAGACTTGTGTCCTGTTTCTACGGCTGCTGTGTGTGTAAAGAGAGAGTATCTACCCCAGGAGAGGGACCCCTATCCTGACTGTGTCACATTTGGTGGAGAATGCGGGCAACACACTGAAATTGCAGCATGGAAAAAATTTCTACGTTTAAAATTTAAAGTGACAGACACTAATATTTTGTGGTGGATATAACATTGAAGTTCATGAAGGTGGCATTCGCAGATGCTTAGAGAAGCCAGAATTTGCTTCCAACCCACACCTAAAAGCAGCATGGAGGACATTGTAAAATCCTTGCTTCAGGCTACGGCCGCTCAGCAGGAAGCTAATAGAGCTCAGCAAGAGTCCGCCCAGGTGCAACTGTTGGCCTTGGAGACAGCCCAGAGGCATCAACAAGTCACCATCGAGGAAACCCGCCAGGCCTTAGCGGAAAACAGCCAGGCCCTAAAGGATGTGGTAAAACACCTAGTAGCCCGGTCGGGAGATGCTCCCACTGGTCCTCCCCCCACCACCTTCTCCATACGCGCCATTCACATCCTACAGAAGATGACTACGGGTGATGATATGGAGGCGTATCTCACCGCGTTTGAGAGAACAGCAGAAAGGGAGAGTTGGCCCCAGGAAAAATGGGCAAGTCTGGTGGCACCTTTCCTGTCTGGAGAGCCGCAAAAGGCCTACTACGACTTGTGCCTAGCTGATGCAAAAGACTATGAAAAACTAAAATGAGAGATCCTAACTCGCCTAGGAGTCACTATATTCATTCGCGTCCAATGAGTCCGCCGCTGGGAGTTCCAAACGGAAAAGCCTCCATGCTCACAGATGCATGACCTCGTCCACCTTACCACAAAATGGCTGGATCCTGAGACGCTAACAGGACCACAGATAGTGGAAAGGGTCGTCATGGACCGGTATCTGCGATTGCTACCTGCAACTCTGCGCAAGTAGGTGAGCCATGCCGACGCTAAGACAGCAGACCAGTTAATTGAATTAGTGGAGCAGTATCTCGCGGCTGAGGAACTGTTGAAAGTGCCCCTCCGAGCCCCAGTGGCGCAACGGCGATCTCCCATGGACTCGGGTAAGACTGTTCCTGGGGAGAAGGGTGCTGGGCGGTGGAATGTACTTAAGACTGTGGGTTTGTAACCTGGAGATAGGCCTGCCAGGCCAGGAAGGTTCCTACCCCGTAAAAGACTAGATAACAATGTAATTCAGTGTTTCCGGTGTAGTGGTTTGGGCCATATTAATGCTAATTGTTCACTTACCTCTGAACTCATGCAATGTGATACTGCTTATGTCAATCGTACTTTGCACAGCTAGCTTGTTCTGCTGGTCGACAGGCAGAGAGAGATAAGCAAATGTGTATGGTCACTATAGAAGGAAACCAAGTGGAGGCTCTGTTAGATTCTGGTAGCCTGGTTACACTTATGAAAGCGGACCTGGTGAACCCCTTAAAGCATAAGGGAAAAACCGTTGGAGTGACCTGCATACATGGGGATACTCAGTATTATGTTACTGCAGAAGTGAACATAGAAACACAATGTGGTTCCGCTATAGTCTCTGTGGGTTTGGTGCATGGGCTGATGTATGATTCAATATTGGAGAGAGACTTTGCTCACTTCTGGAAGTTGTGGGAAAGCCGATTTGTTCCCGAAGTAAACAACCCTGACCCATTTGAGAAGGTTACTGATGCAGTAGAAGGGGGAGTTTCTTCCGAGTCTGTGATGTTCCCTTTTTCTAGCATGGTTGGCGAACTTGAGAGTGATGGTGGCTCACCAGGCGGTGTGCCGCCCACTGAGGGCGGGAGTGTTATTGAGCCCGTGGATCGCCTGCCTGATCTTGAGGTCAGGAGAGAGGTCTTTGCCGTGGAGCAGTTGAATGACCCTACTCTGGTAAAAGGCAGGGAGAATGTAAAAGTAATTGATGGTAAACCCATAGACCCTGATAGTCCATTGTCATATCCTCACATGGCAGTGTGCCAGGATTTTTTGTATCAAGTGACTAAGAAGGGGGAAGACATTGTGAAACAATTAATAGTTCCCAAGACATACAGAAGAACAGTGTTAGACCTAGCTCATGGTCATATAACGGCAGGTCACCTAGGGGTAGAAAAAAACCAGTGAGCGGATCTTGCGGAGGTTTTGGTCCGGGGTCCATAAAGAGGTGTCTGACTATTGTGCGTCCTGTCCTGAATGTCAATATCATTCTCCGAGGCCGCATTTTAAAAGTCCACTTGTCCCGTTGCCTATTATTGAGGTTCCCTTTGAAATAATAGCTATGGACTTGGTTGGACCATTAATGAAGTCTGCCCGGGGCCATCAATATATTCTAGTGACAATGGATTACGCTACCCGGTACCCAGAAGCGATACCATTGCGCAATACATCAACAAAGACCATTGCTAGGGAATTAGTCCATGTCTTTAGCAGGTTGGGAATACCTAAGGAAATCCTGACTGACCAAGGTTCCCCATTTATGTCAGAAATCATGAAAGAGCTATGCCGCCTGTTTAAAATTGAAGAGTTAAGAACTTCGGTCTATCACCCCCAAACCAATGGGTTAGTAAGAGGTTTAACAAGACTTTAAAACACATGCTAAGAAAAGTAGTGAACAAAGACGGTAGAGATTGGGACTACTTATTGCCTTATTTGTTGTTGGCCAGAAGAGAGGTTCCCCAATCATCCACCGGGTTTTCACCTTCGATCTGTTGTATGGGCGACAGCCCAGGGGGTTACTAGACATTGCCAAAGAGATGTGGGAGGGGCAGTCCAGTCCGGATAAAACTGTCATTGAGTATGTTTCCCAAATGCAAGAAAGAATTGCTGCTGTGGTGCCGATAGTGAGAGAGCACTTGGAGCAGGCCCAACAGGCACAGCAGAGGGTGTACAACCGCAATGCTCAGTTACGTGTCTTTGCTCCTGGGGACAGAGTGTTGGTATTGGTTCCCACAGTAGAAAGTAAACTTTTGGCTAAGTGGCAAGGACCCTTTGAAATTCTAGAAAAAGTGGGAGAAGTTAATTACAAAGTTTACCAGCCTGGGAAAAGAAAGCCAGAACAGATATACTATGTAAATCTTTTAAAACCCTGTAAGGATAGAGCAGCTCTGTCAGCCGTCCGAGCCCCTCCAGTAAACCCAGGGCCCTTGGTTCCCGAAGTGACAGTGGCAAAAACCCTGTCAGCAGTTCAACAGCAGGAAGTTAAGGAATTCCTTATCAGATATAGGGTCTTGTTTTCAGACATGCCCGGGAAAACCACGGTCATTAAACATGACATAATCACTGACCTAGGGGTTAAGGTTAACCTAAAACCCTATAGGTTTCCAGAAGCCCAAAGGGAGTCAGTATCTAAAGAAATTAAAAAAATGTTAGAATTAGGTATAATTGAAGAATCGCATAGTGAGTGGTCAAGCCCCATTGTGCTTATTCCAAAGCCCGACGGGAGTGTGCGTTTCTGCATTGACTTCCGGAAATTGAAAAGTGTGTCAAAATTCAACGCCTACCCAATGCCTAGGGTGGATGAAGTAATTGAAAGGCTAGGAACAGCCAGATATTTAAACACTCTTGACTTAACCAAAGGGTATTGGCAAGTCCCGTTAACTGAGAATGCCAAAGAAAAGACAGCTTTTTCAGTGCCAGAAGGGTTGTTTCAATACAAGATGTTGCCCTTTGGGTTACATGGGACACCTGCGACCTTTCAAAGAATGATGATAGGATTCTAAGGCCCCATAGGCAGTATGCTGCTGCTTATCTAGACGATGTGGTCATTCATAGTCCTGATTGGCAGTCTCACTTGCCTAGAGTACAAGCAGTGTTGGACTCCATTTATAAGGGCGGTTTGACAGCCAACCCAAAAAAGTGTTGTCTATGGATGGAAGAAGTAAAGTATCTTGGATACACCATTGACAGAGGTTTGATAAAGCCACAGCTTAATAAAATTGAGGCCATACAAAACTGGCCAAAACTCCTGAATAAGAAGCAGGTAAGAGCTTTTGTAGGGATTACTGGGTATTATAGGAGGTTTATACCCAATTTTGCCACCATTGCAGTCCCTCTGACTGACCTTACCAGGGCAAACATAAAGTCATGGTGGAATGGAGTCCTGAAGCAGAGAAGGCTTTTCAGGCGTTAAAAACAGCGTTGTATACCCAACCTGTTCTGGTGACTCCTGATTTTGACAGGGAGTTTGTGGTGCAAACTGATGCATCATAAGTAGGCATAGGAGCGGTCCTATCCCAGATCAAGGACGGTGAGGAACACCCTATTCTTTACCTAAGTAGGAAATTAAATGTACATGAAAGAAACTATGCTACAGTTTAGAAGGAAGCGTTGGCTATAAAATGGGCCTTAGAAACTCTCCGGTACTATTTGGTGGGAAGAAAATTCAGGCTGATCACTGACCATGCCCCTTTGAAATGGATGTCAAAGAGAGAAATGGGAGAATAACAAAGTGGTTCTTGGCATTGCAAAACTTTAAGTTTTCAGTAGAACACCGGCCAGGAAGCCAGCTGGCCAATGCAGATGCTTTATCGCATGTGCATTGCTTTGGGGTTTCAGTTGTTCCGCCCCACAGGTCAAAACAAAGGGGGGGGGATATGTGATAGAAGCACTGGTAAAGTGGTCAATGGCAGTTACGTTTGTCCTAGGTTTTTGGCCTATGTGTTCTAAAAAACCCCAGGAGAAGTCTGTTTTGTAAACAGACCAGAGTATCGGCTTTTGATAAAAGCCGGTTTAGGTCCTGGGGGTGTGGATGTGAGGAGGAGGGCTCCATCCACAGGCCATTCCAGGGTTTGGGCCTTTCAGCCTGGTAGAAGTCTCGTTAGGACTTTCACCTGGAACTGGCTGATATAAGCTGTGTTCAGTTGTAGCTGAGTGTCTCACACCTGGGGAAGTAGGCATGCAGGCTAGCATGTCCATAGACACTGTTATGACAACCCTGTAATTACTGTGCATGTGCTATTGTTGACGGTGTGGGCAGTAGGCCCTACCGTCCTGGTAGAAAGGGTACCTACTGTTTAGTTATTGCCCACATGGGCTAGGATTTTTGTTTATGATTTGTTATATCCATTTGGCACAATAAAGACTGGCGCCGACCAGTATGTACAATAACCCTAGACTTGTGTCCTGTTTCTATGGCTGCTGTGTGTGTAAAGAGGGAGTCTATCTACCCCAGGAGAGGGACCCCTATCCCGACTGTGTCACAAAATGCTTTAACATCATCCTGAGTTTCTCTTTGGCTTACCACCCCCAGAGCAGTGGTAAAATGGAATGAGTAAATCAGTATCTGGAGAAACTCAATAGAATTTACATTTCCACCAAACCAAGATGAATGGTCTCCTTGCTACCATGGACTGTCAGTCAGTATCTCTACCAGCCATTCATGGTACTGTGAAACGTTTTTTCTACTGCAGGGTCCATAGGGCTCCACAGGAGACCTTGGGGTATAGGTTGATGATGTCAGTCGTCGAGCACCTCAATAGTTAAATTTGTGTTCCCAGGAAGCACCGGGTACCTCTCCTATACCCCGCCCCCATGCCAAGGCACTTCAGTTTCGTAGGTGCTCGGAACGGAGTCGGGTCACTTGAAGGGGGGCTGCATGTACAGCCCCTGAAAATAGTTTTTTTCTTCAGAGTGGTCAGCATGGGTTGTCTGGAGGATGCCCATGCTGCCACTCTGACACCCCGCCAGCGCCGAGACGCTGGCATGGCGCCAGGTATCGCGGCAGCTGTCGGGGTTTTGGCTAGCAAAAGCCCCCAGATGCGTGGCCGGACAGCACGGAGGACGTTTCAGGTAAGCAGCGGGCGTCCGCAGCGGGCGTCCACTGATACACAGTTCATTTTACTGCCCAGGGTGGGGGTCCCTGGGAAGGGCTGCGCGTGTCAACAGGCACATCACCTGCTCTGACACTAGACCACAAGGGAAAGGGGGCCACAGCATTGTGGTATCCCTGGGGTTAACAGCATGCCAGGGGAGCGGGCCTTCCCTGTAAGGCACAGCCGGCCCCTCCCCACTACTCTGCGCGCCTTTCCACAGCGGCCTGGCGTTTGCAGACAGCTCTCCTCAGGCACGCCCCCTATGAGTTCTCCAGCTGCCATTTTATGTGGTAAAAACGCTGGTCTCACTGGGAGCTGTGGAGCCTGGGTCCCCCTGCATGTAGCATAGTTTCTCTTCATGTACATTTAATTTCTTACATGGGTAGGTCAGTGTATGTAGCACTATTCCTACTAGACACAAGGATTTGACACATACATTCATCATGTCTGGCAGTGATTCTGGACAAGCTGATATTCCCTGCAGTCCTGCAACAGGTGTTTGGCTGGAATAAAGGAGGGAGAGATTATTGTGGGAGGATTGTGTACCCTGTGTACCAGAAATGCAGGACTACCTGCTGGGCACAGCTCTTCTCAAGAGCCGCCCTGGGCTTGTTTTGCACAAGCACTAACTACCCTGATGGGTCGGCTTGCTGCACCTCGAGTGGCCCCACAATTGGGGTACACTCCACAGGTAGCTATGCCATCTACGTCACAGGGAATTCCCGACAGTTGGTTGTGGCTCATAATATGCCTTTACAACCTTCTCCCTACCAGGCGTCACCTGAACCTGTATGGGTTATACTCTCTCCAATACGGTGCAAAACCTGACGGAGGTGTTACAGGGGGAATCCTTCCAGCGTACCGCTAGGAAGGAGGTACTGTCATCCCAGTCCACTTACTATCATGATGACGTGTCGACTAATGATGGGGAAGGACTTATCTGATACAGAGCCCCCTCAAAAAGAGGTGGAGCCAAAGTCCAAAATTTATGTACATGGCCTCATTCGGGCAGTCCGTGTGGCAATGGATATTGTGGACGAGGATACCCCAGCAGCCAAATCCAAGCATGCTTTCTTTAAGGAAAATAGACAATAGATGAAAAAAACAAAAGCGCTAATACCTATTTAAAGATCGTATTAATTACTACATTCAAAATGAACCCAATGAAAAGCCAGCCCTCTACAGTGGGGAAAACTGGAAACTCCCCAAAAAAGCAGTGACCAATGTGAAAAGAATTAGTGGGCGCTAATCAGGGTACAGTTAAAAAAGGTATTTAATAAGGGGCAAGAGGAGTACCTCCAAGGGATAAAAACACATATGGAAATACATAAATGATAAATATTCAAAACATATAAATACAACAATTGAAAAAAATAAAATGAAAATAAAAATAAAAAATACAGAATAACCAATAACATAAACCCTAAGAAATGAAAAATAATAAATAATGAAATTATTATGAAATGATATGATAAATACACAGTGTATGCATACACAATAATGATAAAACAGCATGCACCACTCCTCGTATGGTGCTGCACATAGAACTACATAAATGTATTAAACCACAGAGCAATTGCTGTTTGATAAACACAGATGTAGCAATGTTGAATCGATTAGGATACTAAGATCACTTAGCAAGAGAGATACATGTCCTTCAAAAAGCTGTATACATTTGTATCTGAAGTAATTCCTGCTAAAAAATGTTCCCAAAAGAGAAAATTCTCTGAAGCAAGATATAGATGGATCGTAGCTCATACGTGTATAACAATCCCAGTTAGAGCTATAGATGAATCCAAACCGAATATTTGGTAATTAGAGGCTGTGGATATGCAGCATGGGTTGTCAGACGGGAGAGAGTTAATCACATGCATGTGTGTTTGTAAAATGTCCCGATCAGTTTTTGTGCCCTGAATGTGTCCCTTTTATTCAGACCAAGTGCTGCATGGTCAGCAAGCCGGCAGCAGTGTTTTACCAGTATGATGGTCAAATCAGCAGGGACCCACGATCAGGGGAACAGCAGCCCATGTACTCAATGTCTCTCCACAGCGGTTTGTCTGAGGAAACCGCTGATGGGCGTATAGGCGGAGAAACGCGTTACACGAGTGCCCGCTGTGGACAGACATTGGATTCATCTATAGCTCTAACTGGGATTGTTATACACGTATGAGCTACGATCCATCTATATCTTGCTTCAGAGAATTTTCTCTTTTGGGAACATTTTTTAGCAGGAATTACTTCAGATACAAATGTATACAGCTTTTTGAAGGACATGTATCTCTCTTGCTAAGTGATCTTAGTATCCTAATCGATTCAACATTGCTACATCTGTGTTTATCAAACAGCAATTGCTCTGTGGTTTAATACATTTATGTAGTTCTATGTGCAGCACCATACGAGGAGTGGTGCATGCTGTTTTATCATTATTGTGTATGCATACACTGTGTATTTATCATATCATTTCATAATAATTTCATTATTTATTATTTTTTATTTTTTAGGGTTTATGTTATTGGTTATTCTGTATTTTTAATTTTTATTTTTTATTTTTATTTTATTTTTATTTTTTCTCAATTGTTGTATTTATATGTTTTGAATATTATCATTTATGTATTTCCATATGTGTTTTTATCCCTTGGAGGTACTCCTATTGCCCCTTATTAAATACCTTTTTTAACTGTACCCTGATTAGTGCCCACTATTTCTTTTCACATTGGTCATTTCTTTAAGGAAGTTAAAAGCTCAGCGACAGTTTTCCTCTGTCGGATCAGCTAGTTGAGCATCTGGAGGAAGCCTGGAAAACTCCAAGCAGGAGATTTCAACTACAGACATGGTTGGAGGCCACTTATCCATTTAAGGAAAGGTATTTATTTAAATGGGAAACTTCTCCTCAGGTGGATTCTCATATTGTGCGCCTTGTCAAAAGTGTGACACTTCCTATGCCGTCCATGTCATCATTAAAGGATGTTACGGACAGAAAAGTGGAGGTATGCCTAAAGTCTATTTATTCCCTCTCGGGGGGGGGGGTCGCTAGACCAGCTATGGCTATATGCTGGGTGGCCAGGGCCATGGAACTTTGGGCTAATGTCTTGGAAGCGTCCTTACCTGTAGAGGCTACCAGTGAACAAATTGAACTGGTAGGATTCCTCAGAGACTTGGCTGCATATGTGAATGAAGCTGCTTTGGATGTTAGTCTGACATCTCGCATTTCATCGGCTGTTTTTTTACCGTGTGATCCACTATACCTACCTAGCATTATTCCCGGGATCCATCTTTCGCTGTAGGATTGTTTGTTACACATAGGGTATGTCCATTATGTGTTTTTAAATGTTTTTTCAATAAACCTATTGAATATTAGCTATTCTTTGTGACTGTCTGGTCCCTTTATTTTTTGGGCCCTGTGTACGCTATCCATGTGAGAAATCTGTGGATTTGTGATTGGGAAAGAGGACCATAAAAGAAACTGCTATGTACCTGTATCATACTTTATTCATGTAAGCTTACATGTAAGCACCATTTGTTCATATCACGGTGGGGGTGAATCTGAATGGACATTTTGGATATTTTCTCAAGATCTACTTCTATTCTGGATTGGGACTATTATCACCTCTCCATCCGTTTCTGACACCTGAGGTGTACAATATTTATGGCATGAACTGTATGATAAAAGAGCGTTTTCTCTTTTTCAATGTTTTTTCATATGGACTTATTGAAATACGTTTGGAGTCTGTGAAAAAGGTTCACTTTCTGGAACATCTCATAAACGCGGACTTGTAAGATAATTTCTTTATATGTTTATGATTGTATCTGTAAGTTGGTGACTTATATTTTGATCTTTTTCTGCTGCTATATGAGGTAGCACCAAAGGTTGTGAAGGTCTTTTCTGTTTTGGTCTACCCTTTAATGTCCAGGTCTTATTTGGACCACATTTGGACAAAATCGTGGACACTTTGGCTGCCGCCAAGTCGGCCTACTTACCCTCGCCCCCAATGCCGTCAGGATCAGGAACTCAGTCCTTTCGGACTTTCCTTTCTCAGAGTAAGGCCAAGGTTCAGTCCTTTCCCAGACCGTCAGGAACAAAGAAGGTCACAAAGCCCAAGAAACAGGATTGGAGTGCCAGGCACCCTGCTGCCAAGCCCTACGCTAAACCCGCAGCCTGATGGGGCCGGCCTCTCCTTGGGGGACCCCAAGGTGGGAGGCCGACTTCTTCAGTTCGCCCAGTGTCATACCACAACAGACATTTGGGTAAGGGAAGTGGTCTCTCAAGGGTACGCCCTTTCCTTCCAGAACAGACCTCATCAATTTTTTCCTACGGGACTTCAGAGGGATCAGGAAAAGGCATTGGAACTGCAGAAGGTTATACAATCTATGCTCCTGCAGGGAGTTATAGTTCGGTACCTACTCTCCAGAGGGGAGTGGGGTATTATTCCACCCTCGTTTTGGTTCCAAAACCAAATGGTACATACATGCCTATCCTAAACCTCAAGTCCCTGAACAAGTTTCTCCGAGTGCCTCGGTTCAAAATGGAAACCCTGCAGTCGATTATACTGGTTATTGAACCTGGGGATTTTATGGTGTCTCTGGACATTCAGGATGCATACCTGCATGTCCCGATAGCTTCAGCTCACCAGAGGGACCTCATGTTCGCGGTGTTACAACAACACTTCCAGTTTCAGGCCTTGCTGTTCAGACTGTCTACGGCACCCAGGGTATTCACCAATCACCAAACTTATGGCAGTAATGGATCTGCCTGTTGCCCTACCTGGACGACCTGCTGTTGTTAGCCAGGTCTCCAGATTTGCTTATTCAGCATCTATAGCTGACAATAACAGTGCTACAAAGCCACGGTTGGTTGATCAACTGGAAGAAGTCCTCGATGACGCCCTCACAGAGGATGCTACATTTTGGGTCATTGTTGGATTCTCAACAACAGAGGATTTTCTTAACCAGGGACAAGATAATCACACTACAGCAGCGGGTTCGCAGCTGCTTACACAGTTGCCGGGTGTCAATTCACTCGGCAATGCAATTACTGGGATCCATGTTGTCGACATTCGACATGGTGGAGTATGGCCAGTTTCATTCCTGGCCTCTACAGACACTGATCCTTTCCAGATGGGACGGATCTCCACATCGGATATGAACCCAGACATTGGTGTCTCCGGAGGTACGTCTGTCTCTGACTAGGTGGCTACACACAGGTCACCTCACCAAAGGCCGCCCTTTTTGGATCCCGGAATGGGTCCTGTTGACAACAGACGCCTGTCCCCGGGGTTGGGGTGCAGTGACAGGTTCACACCTCTTCCAAGGAAGGTGGACAATAGAGGAGTCCGTGCTTCCAATAAACATATTGGAACTCAGGGCATTTCTAAGGGCTTTTCAGCAAGCAAGGCTCATACTTCACAGAAAACCCGTACAAGTCCAGTCAGACAATGCCACCACAGTGGCCTACATAAACCGCCAAGGAGGCACTTGAAGTCAGGCGGCACTAAGGGAAGTGTCCCGCATTCTGACCTGGGTGGAGGAAAATATCCCAGCCATATCGGTGGTGTTTATCCCGGGAGTCCTGAACTGGGAAGTGGGCTTCCTAAGCCGTCACGGCGTACATCCAGGGGAATGGTCACTTCACCAGGAAGTATTTCAGCTTCTGGTGGACAAATGGGGCCTTCCCGAAGTAGATCTGATGGCATCTCGGCACAATCACAAGTTGCCAAGGTACGGCTCAAGGACACGAGACGTGGGGCTCTGTTGGTAGACGCTCTGGCGGTCAGATGGACCTTCCAGTTCGTGTACCTGTTCCCTCCGTTCTCCCTTCTGCCTCGGGTGATTCGGAAGTTCAAGCAGGAAGGAGGTACGCTGCTGCTGGTGGCTCCAGCGTGGCCCAGACGTCAGTGGTACGCAGATCTTCAGGGTCTATCCATAGACACTCCGATGCTGTTGCCTCAACGTCCGGACCTGTTGTCCCAAGGTCCTTGCCTCTACCCAGACCTCAGTCATCTGTCTTTGATGGCGTGGCTCTTGAGACTGCCCTCTTGAGTTCCAGGTGTTTTTCCAGCTCGGTGGTAAAACATGCTCAGAGCTCGCAAGCCTACTTCTGCGAGAATTTATCACAGAGTGTGGCACACATTCTTTGAATGGTGTCGACCCAGAGGTTATAATCCTCAGACATTTGGATTATCCAGGATTTTAGCATTTCTACAGGTAGGCTTAGATCACGGTATTCGCCTTGCTTTTCTGAAGGTGCAGGTTTCTGCCCTGTCAGTACTGTTCCACCATAGGATTGCTACCCTTCCGGATGGACAAACCTTTATGCAAGGGGTGCTTGGCATCCAACCTCCTTTTATCCCACCATTTGCAATGTGGGATTTGACTGTGGTCCTTAGGGCTCTACAAGGACCGCTATTTGAACCACTGGGCTCTGTGGATTTAAAATGGCTTACTATTAAAACTGTGTTTCTTCTGGCCATTGCTTCGGCCAGAAGAGTATCAGATTTAGGGGCTTTCATGTCGTCCTCCCTTTCTGATTTTTCATAGGGACAGGGCGGTTCTTCGTACTCGCCCTATTTTCCTGTTTAAGGTGGTATCCAGCTTCTACATTAATGAGGAAATTGTAGCACCAGCCTTTAACTCCCCAGACCTCTCAGCTGGTGAGGCCTCTTTGAATGTGGTACGGGCTTTAAAGACCTATGTGGACCGTACCAACTTATTTCGGAAGTCGGACTCATTGTTTGTCCTTTTTGGTTTCCGAAAGAAAGATTGGCTGCCACGAAGCAGACGTTGGCAGGCTGGATTTGCCTGGCAATATCAAAGGCTCACATTCATGAGGGCCTTCCTGTTCCGTCCTCTGTCAAAGCTCACTCTACTCGGTCTGTGGGTCCCTCGTGGGCAGCTCGTCGTGGTGCCTCAGCTGTGTAAGGCAGCCACTTCGTCTACTGTCCATACATTCCTAAGGTATTATGCATTCAATACCTTTGCCTCTGAGGATGCCTCCTTCGGGCAGTGGATTCTCCTCTCTGCACAGGAGTGTCCCCACCCTTAAGGAGACTGCTTTGGGACATCCTCAAGTGCTCCTGTGGAGCCCTATGGACCCTGCAGTAGAAAATAAGAGATATGGTAAGACCTTACCTTTGTTATCTCTATTTCTACGAAGTCCAAAGGGATCCACAGGACTCCCACCCTGTCCTAAGGCGAGCTCAGGGAGGACAGAAACCTCCCGTGTAGCAGAAGGGCAAAAGCTGCAGATGGGCTAGGTTCTGGTCACCGGTTTTTCCGTCTCCTTCTGTATGTGAGAATGTGATACTTGTGTGTTCCAGAAGTTCTTTCTTCTCCTCCTCCGACCATTGGCTTGTTACGAAACTGAGGTGCCTTGGCATGGGGGCGGGGTATAGGAGAGGGACCCGGTGCATCCTGGGAGCACAAATTTAACTATTGAGGTGCTCGACGACTGACGTCATTAGCCTATAGCCCAAAGTCTCCTGTGGAGCCCTATGGACTTCGTAGAAATAGAGATAACAAAGGTAAGGTCTTACCATATCTCTTATTATATGGAATGAAGTAAAATTTTATTTAAATAAAGACTCTGCTAGGTACAAGTTCTTCTCTGACAGGAAGAGGAGGAAAGCTCTGCTACTAAAACCCAGTGATAAGGTTTGGCTTTTAACTCTACACCTGCAATTAAAAGTGCACAGTGAAACTGCGAATGGCTCATTAAATCAGTTGTGGTTACTCGTTCCAAGATATATAGATCCTTTCCAAGTTCTTCAGATAAATAACTCAGTGACTTTTTGATTGAAACTTCCAGATACACTCAGAATACTTAATGTATTCTATGTCTCTCTCCTCAAACATTTGGTTATTAACCGATATTCCGAGCCTTGCAACCCACCTTCCTCCATATCAGCTGATCATCAAGAGGAGTATGAGCTAAAGTAGATCTTGGATTCCAGAATTTCTTAAAGATCTGTCCAATATCTGGTTGATTGAAAGAGGGTTGCCCCAAGGAGCACTGTTGAGTTAAGGCATCACCTGTCCATGCTCCAAAGCTTCTATGCGAGTTTCACCAGAAGTTTCCCAAAAAAAACATTTTTGGGGTGTTCGGTGACCACCTTTCGAAGGGATGGTAATGTTGCATTGCACCGGAGCCCAGAGCTCACTTACTGGGTCTAGCAGCGCTGGTCTCCACTGGGCTGGCATGTCCCCACAGCAGCTTGGTCTTTGGAGGCGCCACCAGCCGCAATGACACGCAATGACATTCTACCTCCTTTTTTCCCCCACTGTGTAGTGAAGGCAGCCAAGGGTTCCATAGGAGCATGTGCTGACCTGTTTAAAATTTAAAGGTGAAAAGCACGCCAAATGTGACATCACATTCGGAGCAAATTCAAATCACCTCCCTATGAAAGGGAAACTCTGAGCACAGACAAGTGCCAGAGTATTAGATCTCATTCCTAGCTCCAGCGTTCCTGCCTCCTAAGCTGTTTACCTATTCTATTAGACTGTGCACCTCTGTTCTGGGTATTAGTCTCTCCACATGTACCAGTCACCATCCACACTATGTATCCTTCAGTACGTGACAGGGCAATTTTGATTTGGCTCAGTCTCTGTTGTGAGGACGGATAATAAAAGTCCAATTAGACAATTCCACAACCATGTTACATATGACCTGCCAAGGGGGACATGACAGAGACCTGACACATCATGGGCTGAGTGGAACATACCAAATATCACAGCAATATTCATCCTAGGTGTGACACCAACTACCTCAGCAGCACAGGCTGCATCCTGGTGAGTGATTGCCGGCATCTCATAATACAGGGCTGTGTCTGTCCCATTTTCTGGGCATTCTGAGGCCAGTGGCTGCGTCCTTGTACTCAGCGTCACTAGCCCAGGCAGCATGAAAATACCGACCTGAGGGTTACTCAGATAGCTGATGGTCACACAGATGATCTCATTCTATGTCTTAGGACACAGCAGAGGATCAGAGAAGCTGACAAGGAGGTGGCTATTTACACAAGATGCCTCCTGTGGTGTTATCATATTTTATCACAGCCTCTTGTGTACTAAGACGCAATGTCTGTAACTACTGCACCCATCTCTGGCCCTGATTCAGAGCCGGACGCTCTGACAGTGCGCTTGCTCTGAATCAGGGCCGTCCCTTCTCCTTTTTGGAGCCGCCTCCTGGCCGCTCGCATAGCTGTTAGTAACCACCCACAGCTATAGCGAGCGGCCAAAATGATGGTCGCGATGGTCAAGATCATCGCGACCATCATGCTTGTGACAAGACCCTGCGGTGGGGTCTCGTTGCCGCAAGCCCTGGAGTACTTTTGGCTCTAACAGAGCCGAAAGCACTACCACTGACATCACTTGTGATGCCAGTGGGGCCAGCCCCAGATGGTAGGCGTTCCCATGGGAACACCTCCGACTGGGCAGCCACACCCACGGCACGCCCACCAAAGAGGGCGTGCTGTCAATCACCATCGACAGCACGCCCCCTTTGGTCCGAGACCCATAACGACTGCTTGGCCGTCATTATTCGGGTCTCGCGCATGCGCAAGACGGAGCCGCCTCCGTCGTCCGCATGTGCACTTGGGCAACATCGACACGCTAGCGAGCGCTCAGCGCTTGCGAGCGGGTCTGAATCAGGCTCTCTGTATCAGGCTCTATAAGCAAAAGCAGCCAGTATTTACCCTGCATGCAATATAAATAAATGTATTTGTACCACTTACATTACAGCATGATTTGTCCAGGTGAAAAGATACTTTTGTTATTCTGCTTTGCTACCAACTGAGAATCAGCCCCAGCCTGTATATGTCCTCACTTATGTGTATTTCTATGTTTTTACACAGATCCAACACAACCAGGAAACATAACCTCTATCACAGTTGGAGTAAACAGCATCACACTATCTTGGGGAGAGCCAGTCACTATGACAGGTGTAATAAAGTCATATAATATAACTTATGGGAATTCTCCTAGCACTTGGACTGTAACAAGTAACACAACAAATATCACCCTTCAGAGCCTGACATCTGGGACTAATTACACCATTACTGTGGTAACAGTCGGAGGCTGCAAGTATCAGAGTTTACCTGTTAGTGCATCTGTGTACACTAGTAAGTATTTCTCATACCTTTTAGCTACTAGCAGTCAGTTACATCAGCTGTATCATAGTTGTGGAAATTAGTTCTCAGAGTAGATGTAAAAGTAATATTAGATGTATATATATCTCCTTACTGTAACCTCTGTCCTCACTGATCCTGTGTGTTATTTCTCTCATCATAGAACCGATGCCGGTGACATCACTGATAAACACTTCATCTTCCACGGTCTCTGTGTCTCTGTCCTGGAGTAAACCCAATGAGTATCAGGCATCTTACACCTACAGAGTCCAGACAAATGTCACATCATCAGCTACAATGATAAATAATACAATAGTGACAAATGTATCAGCTACAATAATGAGTCTAACACCAGGACAAACATATACACTCATGGTATATACAAGAGCTGGTGATAATGTCACTGAGTCTAACCCTGTGTCAGTAACTACCTGCACATGTGAGTACAATCCTGATCATGAAAACAAGGTCTGGGGATCTGCAGAATGTTGATCCAACATTAAGAAACAAATTAGTTTTTGAGGTGATCCAGCTGAGAGAGATGAACAAGGTGACAGGAACAGAAGAAGTGACTGCTAGGACAGGAGAGAGAGAGAATACAGGGTATGGGGGGAGTGTGGAGACACAGAGAGGAGTGACTGCTAGGACAGGAGAGAGAGAGAGAATACAGGGTATGGGTAGTGTGGGGGATACAGAGAGGAGTGACTGCTAGGACAGGAGAGAGAGAGAATACAGGGTATGGGGAGTGTGGGGACACAGAGAGGAGTGACTGCTAGGACAGGAGAGAGAGAGAATACAGGGTATGGGGAGTATGGGGACACACAGAGGAGTGACTGCTAGGACAGGAGAGAGAGAGAATACAGGGTATGGGGAGTGTGGGGACACAGAGGAGTGACTGCTAGGACAGGAGAGAGAGAATACAGGGTATGGGGAGTGTGGGGACACAGAGAGGAGTGACTGCTAGGACAGGAGAGAGAATACATGGTATGGGGAGTGTGGGGACACACAGAGGAGTGACTGCTAGGACAGGAGAGAGAGAGAATACAGGGTATGGGGAGTGTGGGGACACAAAGAGGAGTGACTGCTAGGACAGGAGAGAGAGAGAGAGTACAGGGTATGGGGAGTGTGGGGACACAGAGGAGTGACTGCTAGGACAGGAGAGAGAGAATACAGGGTATGGGGAGTGTGGGGACAAAGAGAGGAGTGACTGCTAGGACAGGAGAGAGAATACAGGGTATGGGGAGTGTGGGGACACAGAGAGGAGTGACTGCTAGGACAGGAGAGAGAGAGAATACAGGGTATGGGGAGTGTGGGGACACAGAGAGGAGTGACTGCTAGGACAGGAGAGAGAGAGAATACAGGGTATGGGGAGTGTGGGGACACAGAGAGGAGTGACTGCTAGGACCGGAGAGAGAGAGAATACAGGGTATGGGGAGAGTGGGGACACACAGAGGAGTGACTGCTAGGACAGGAGAGAGAGAGAATACAGGGTATGGGGAGTGTGGGGACACAGAGAGGAGTGACTGCTAGGACAGGAGAGAGAGAGAGAATACAGGGTATGGGGAGTATGGGGACACACAGAGGAGTGACTGCTAGGACAGGAGAGAGAGAGAATACAGGGTATGGGGAGTGTGGGGACACAGAGGAGTGACTGCTAGGACAGGAGAGAGAGAATACAGGGTATGGGGAGTGTGGGGACACAGAGAGGAGTGACTGCTAGGACAGGAGAGAGAATACATGGTATGGGGAGTGTGGGGACACACAGAGGAGTGACTGCTAGGACAGGAGAGAGAGAGAATACAGGGTATGGGGAGTGTGGGGACACAAAGAGGAGTGACTGCTAGGACAGGAGAGAGAGAGAGAGTACAGGGTATGGGGAGTGTGGGGACACAGAGGAGTGACTGCTAGGACAGGAGAGAGAGAATACAGGGTATGGGGAGTGTGGGGACAAAGAGAGGAGTGACTGCTAGGACAGGAGAGAGAGAATACAGGGTATGGGGAGTGTGGGGACACAGAGAGGAGTGACTGCTAGGACAGGAGAGAGAGAGAATACAGGGTATGGGGAGTGTGGGGACACAGAGAGGAGTGACTGCTAGGACAGGAGAGAGAGAGAATACAGGGTATGGGGAGTGTGGGGACACAGAGAGGAGTGACTGCTAGGACCGGAGAGAGAGAGAATACAGGGTATGGGGAGAGTGGGGACACACAGAGGAGTGACTGCTAGGACAGGAGAGAGAGAGAATACAGGGTATGGGGAGTGTGGGGACACAGAGAGGAGTGACTGCTAGGACAGGAGAGAGAGAGAGAATACAGGGTATGGGGAGTGTGGGGGATACAGAGGAGTGACTGCTAGGACAGGAGAGAGAGAGAGAATACAGGGTATGGGGAGTGTGGGGGAACAGTGAGGAGTTGGAGGCATTTTGCACTATATAGGGTCACTCTTATGGGAAATCACATTATATATATAAGGACATTCATCAATAAGCGGAATTGGACAGAGGACAAATGGGTCAGTTATTACAGGACAGAATTATGTAAGGGCAATATCAGGCTCAGTAGAGACAAAGAAATAGATATAGTAACAGTGTCACAGAATGAGACATGACAAGATATAGGAGTTACAGGACAAGACATATATGAGGATAAATCACAGATATATGATCACTGTTTATAGGGCAGTACAACAATCTTCAAGATGAAAAATACAGGTATATAATAAACATAATACCAGATACATTAATACACTTATAATAACACATACATAGATATTTATGAACTGAGTGAAAATAACAGAAAATTGTGCTTTCTACATTATTATTAATATTAGTATTATCCTTTATATGGTAGTCACCACAAGCTGTACAAGACTTACAGTTGAATCAGCAGCCATGCTAAATCCCATCTAATTCCACTCCAGGGAATTCCCTTTCCTGAGTCAGCTCTTGGACACCCAACAACTGGTGTTCTTCCAAAAGGTTAAGATACTTTTGCTGCAAGGCTTAAGGCCCCCATACATCAGCAATTGATTGCAGCAATAGTGCAATTTGCAATCGATTGTTTTTAAAAATCTTTTCCTTTTTCAATCGATTGCAGAGATGCCACAATCGATTGAAAAAGGGAAAGATTTTCATACACAATCAATTGCAAATTGCACGATTGCTGCAATCAATTGCTGATGTATGGAGGCCTTTAGTCAGGTCTCTCCTAATGCAGAAGTTTGTGTTGGTGCACTTCTACCTTGGAGTATTGGCAAAAATAATATCAACCTTGGACGTAGTTTCAGATCAAACATCTTTCAATGAAGAACAAATCGCATCTACACCTGTCATCTCAGTGCATCATCTTCTACCCAAGTGCTCATCTTTCATTCCACTGTTAGATGCAGAGAGACAATTTGAACAGGGGTTTACCATTCACCATTTAGGACTGCCTATCCCAGAGTGTGAGGAGCAGTCATACTTCAGTCCAGTTTAAAGGGATGGTGGACTCAGACTTCTGCTGCCGGCGCCGATGCAGACATCCGCATGATCCCTGACCTCCATTGCCCGCCCGGCTCTATCACCCGGCACGGTCCACACCGGACCTCTTCGACCTGCCCAAGTCTCTGCCAGGCTGTTCAACGTCTCTCCCTGCTGCATGGAGAGGTATTTCCCCTCCTCCACGCCATCTAAAATGCAGAAACTTAAGGCTGACCGCCAGCGCAGGCATTCCAATATGGGCGTGGCTGCAGACAGCGCTGATATCACAGATGCTACGGAGCTGCCTTCCTCTGCTGGTCCCAGCACATCTTCTGCTGCATCACTCCCCTCTGTGGGGGCTCCACAAGGTACCTCTCTCCCACTTATGAAGCAGTTGTCAGGCTATTAAAGAAACTATTGAGCCCATGTTTGCAACTCGTCAGCCTCCTTCACCCAAGCTATTACAGATTTAAAGGGGCAGATACATTAAATCACTTCTAGAGTTCAATGTACAGAACAGAAAGTGGGAGGAATGTTTCAAGGTGTGGCCTCTCTCAAATCTCATACAGCCAAGCTCCAAAAGTCTCATAACCAAATTTGTTCCAAATTGGACAATTTGGTGAACCATTCCTGCAGGAACAACCTATGGCTTATAGGGTTGCCGGAATCTGTAAGAGGGACTCAGCTGCACGTTGCCAGAACTACTAAACATCTCTGAAGCTAGCACGTATATGGTAAACAAACGAGCACACAGATTTGGCCCCCAGCAGTCTGGTGACTTAAAATGTTCGCCCCCAGGTTGTAATCTTTCGATTCCTCAATTTCCTCCATAAGGAAACTATGTGGTCGGCCTCTAGAAAGATTCGTGACCTCCGCTGGAAATATTCACGATTTTTCCTATTTCAGGATTATTCTCCTGAAGTAAAATGAGCACGTAAAGAATTTGCTCCACTATGCTCTTGTCTTGTTAGAGATATATGAAAATTTGCTTTCCTGTTGCTGACAAGGCTACGTCTCTTTGAAGGGGACTCCTTCGAAGATTTCATGAACGCCCCTGACGCTGCTGCCTATTTGGAGGAGAAGGCCTTGGAGAGGGACATATCGGCAGAGGATTAATCCCCACCTGTTCCAGATTAAATGACGCAAGATCTCTCATAGTCATTCTATACATTTATCTTTGTCTGCTGTTGATATTTCAGTTTTTTATGTGATTATGTGCTTATTCACTTATTTGATATCCCATGCTGAAGCCTGCATTGGTGTAATGAATTTCTATTTGGTGAGACGCCTTACACGACAATGTAATATTGTGTCACAGTTCTATTAACAGTGAGACTGGTAGGTCAGGAATTTATCAGAGCTCTAATTAATGTATCTTACCATTTTTGCCTGTTGTATTTTTGAGGTCCTAATGACATATCCTACAGATTATATTCTACATATTACCTATGGTTGTGTGGCTACTTGCTATCTGATTTCTCGGATGTATTTTCTTTGTCTCACTTAAAGATAGGCTCATGGCTAAGCTAACTTCCTATCAAGGTTTTAATACAGTCTAGTTCGTGGTGGATAGATTCACTAAAGCTGCCCATTTCATTCCGCTAAAGGGTTTATCCTCAGCTTCAAGGTTGGTTGAGAAGTATGTAAAATAAATGTAAGGCAGCATGGGTTTGTTTCTGACTGATGGATACAGTTTACCTCAAAATTCTGGAGTGTGCTGTATAAATGCTTTAACATCAACCTGAGTTTCTCTTTGGTTTACCACCCCCAGAGCAGTGGTAAAATGGAATGAGTAAATCAGGATCTGGAGAAACTCAATAGAATTTACATTTCCACCAAACCAAGATGACTGGGTCTCCTTGTAACCATGGGCTGAGTTTGCTCATAACAACCTCTACCATGAAACCTCTGGACATTATACATTCTGTATTCTATATAGCTTTCATCCTAGATTGCCTTAACTACCAACTTGCCAGTCAGTATCTCTACCAGCCATTCGTGATACTATGAAATGTTTTATTTGGAATAAAGTAAAATTTAATTTAAATAAAGCCTCTGCTAGGTACAAGTTCTTCTCTGACAGGAAGAGGAGGAAAACTCGGCTACTAAAATCCGTATATAAGGTTTGGCTTTTAACTCGACACCTACAATTAAAAGTTCCTACAATGAAACTCATTCCAAGATATATCGGCCCTTTCCAAGTTCTTCAGATAAATAACCCAGTGACTTTTTGATTGAAACTTCCAGATACACTCATAATACCTAATGTATTCCATGTCTCTCTCCTCAAACATTTGGTTATTAACCGATATTCCGAGCCTTGCAACCCACCATCCTCCATATCAGCTGATCATCAAGAGGAGTATGAGCTAAAGTAGATCTTGGATTCCAGAATTTCTTAAAGATCTGTCCAATATCTGGTTGATTGAAAGAGGGTTGCCCCAAGGAGCACTGTTGAGTTAAGTCATCACCTGTCCATGCTCCAAAGCTTCTATGCGCGTTTCACCAAAAGTTTCCCTAAAAAAACATTTTTGGGGTGTTCGGTGACCACCTTTAGAAGGGATGGTAATGTTGCATTGCACCGGAGCCCAGAGCTCACTTACTGCGTCTAGCAGTGCTGGTCTCCACTGGGCTGGCATGTCCCCACAGCAGCTTGGTCTCTGGAGGCGCCACCAGCCGCAATGACATGCAAGTGGCTGGTTCCTTCTACCTCTGTTTTCCCCCCACTGTGTAGTGAAGGCAGCCAAGGGTTCCATAGGAGCATGTGCTGACCTGTTTAAAATTTAAAGGTGAATAGCACGCCAAATGTGACATCACATTCGGAGCAAATTCAAATCACCTCCCTATGAAAGGGAAACTCTGAGCACAGACAAGTGCCAGAGTATTACATCTCATTCCTAGCTCCAGCGTTCCTGCTTCCTAAGCTGTTTACTTATTCTATTAGACTCTGCACCTCTGTTCTGTGTATTAGTCTCTCCACATGTACCAGTCACCATCCACACTATGTATCCTTCAGTACGTGACAGGGCAATTGTGATTGGGCTCAGTCTCTGTTGTGAGAACGGATAATAAAAGTCCAATTAGACAATTCCACAGCCATGTTGTATATGACCTGCCAAGGGGGACATGACAGAGACCTGACACATCATGGGCCGAGTGGAACACACCAAATATCACAGCAATATTCATCCTAGGTGTGACGCCAACTACCTCAGCAGCACAGGCTGCATCCTGGTGAGTGACTGCCGGCATCTCATAATACAGGGGGGTGTCTGCCCCATTTTCTGGGTGTGCTGAGGCCAGTGGCTGTGTCCTTGTACTCAGCGTCACTGGCCCAGGCAGCATGAACATACCGACCTAAGGGTTACTCAGATAGCTGATGGTCACACAGATGATCCCATGCTATGTCTTAGGACACAGCAGCGGATCAGAGAAGCTGACAGGAGGTGTCTATTTACACAATATGCCTCCTGTGGTGTTATCATATTTTATCACAGCATCTATGTACTAAGACACAATGGCTGTAACTACTGCACCCATCTCTGTATCAGGCTCTATAAGTAAAAGCAGCCAGTATTTACCCTGCATGCACTATAAATAAATGTATTTGTACCACTTATATTACAGCATGATTTGTCCAGATGAAAAGATACTTTTGTTATTCTGCTTTGTTATCAACTGAGAATCAGCCCCAGCCTGTATATGTCCTCACTTATGTATATTTCTATGTTTTTACACAGATCCAACACAACCAGGAAACATAACCTTTATCACAGTTGGAGTAAACAACATCACACTATCTTGGGGAGAACCAGTCACTATGACAGGTGTAATAAAGTCATATAATATAACTTATGGGAATTCTTCCAGCACTGGGACTGTATCAAGTAATACAACAAATATCACCCTTCAGAGCCTGACATCTGGGACTAATTACACCATTACTGTGGTAACAGTCGGAGGCTGCAAGTATCAGAGTTTACCTGTTAGTGCATCTGTGTACACTAGTAAGTATTTCTTATACCTTTTAGCTACAAGCAGTCAGTTACAGAAGCTGTATCATAGTTGTGGAAATTGGTTCTCAGAGTAGATTTAAAAGTAATATTAGATGTATATATATCTCCTTACTGTAACCTCTGTCCTCACTGATCCTGTGTGTTATTTCTCTCATCATAGAACCGATGCCGGTGACATCACTGATAAACACTTCATCTTCCA
Source organism: Taudactylus pleione (assembly GCA_031769625.1). NCBI lineage: Eukaryota > Metazoa > Chordata > Amphibia > Anura > Myobatrachidae > Taudactylus > Taudactylus pleione. Next base: position 2,944,342 of record JAUIMM010000026.1, read on the forward strand.
CGGTCTCTGTGTCTCTGTCCTGGAGTAAACCCAATGAGTATCAGGCATCTTACACCTACAGAGTCCAGACAAATGTCACATCATCAGCTACAATGATAAATAATACAATAGTGACAAATGTATCAGCTACAATAATGAGTCTAACACCAGGACAAACATATACATTCATGGTATATACAAGAGCTGGTGATAATGTCACTGAGTCTGACCCTGTGTCAGTAACTACCTGCACATGTGAGTACAATCCTGATCATGATAACAAGGTGTGGTGATCTGCAGAATGTTGATCCAACATTAAGAAAAAAATTAGTGTATGATGTGATGTGATCCAGCTGAGAGAGATGAATGAGGTGACGGGGACAGAAGAAGTGACTGCTAGGACAGGAGAGAGAGATAATACAGGGTATGGGGAGTGTGGGGACACAGAGAGGAGTGACTGCTAGGACAGGAGAGAGAGAGAATACAGGGTATGGGGAGTGTGGGGACACAGAGAGAAGTGACTGCTAGGACAGGAGAGAGAGAGAATACATGGTATGGGGAGTGTGGGGACACAGAGAGGAGTGACTGCTAGGACAGGAGAGAGAGAATACAGGGTATGGGGGTGTGTGGGGACACAGAGGAGTGACTGCTAGGACAGGAGAGAGAGAGAGAATACAGGGTATGGGGAGTGTGGGGCAACAGTGAGGGCTTGGAGGCATTTTGCACTATATAGGGTCACTCTTATGGGAAATCACATATCTATAAGGACATTCATCACTAAGCAGAATTGGACAGAGGACAAATGGGTCAGTTATTACAGGACAGAATTCTGTAAGGGAAATATCAGACTCAGTAGAGACAAAGAAATAGATATAGGAACAGTGGGCCTGATTCAGAGCCGTTCGCTATTTGTGGTCGTTCGTTCAAAAACAAGGGGTGGCTATTCAAATGATCCGTTCGCAAATTGCAGTCTGTTCCCACCTCTAAGTCTGAACGAGCGAGCAAAACATACGCTCGTTTTTTTGATAAAAACGCCCCCTGGCCGCACGCACCATACGTCATGTCCGCTATTTATTAGATTAATCGAGTACATCGTACAGCGTATGAACTGCTCGCTATTCTTGTGGTTGGTGTTTTCAACCGCTATTTTGCGAGCAGTTCTGAGTTAAAAAAAACCAAGTGACGTGGGCAATGACGCTGCTGTATTAATTATGCACTCCCTTAAAACGCCCGTTTTGACCTTTAAGCACGCCTGCGTTCGGATCTCCACTCCCCGTTTTCAAGCACCTTCCCCTGTTACCACCCACATACGCCTCATTCTGTCACTCAAAATAGCAGGCCCTCGCTATATTGCGTACCAACGATTTTCGGCCGCACTGACTGGTTCGCGCATGCGTACTAAAAACCGTACGCATGCGCAGATGTGCGAACATCGCTCGGAACGAGCGTACTGCCGCTAGCGAGTGGCTCTGAATGAGGGCCAGTGTCACAGAATGAGACAAGACATGTATGATGATAAATTACAGATATATGATCACTGTTTATAGGGCAGTGCAACAATCTTTAAGATGAAACATACAGGTATATAATAAACCTAATAATAGATACATTAATACATTTATAATAACACATACATAGATATTTATGAACTAACAACTACATCTAGCACAGATCCAGATACAAATTCCATGTGTGTCAGTGAAAATAACAGAAAATTGTGCTTTCTACATTATTATTATTAGTAGTATTATCCTTTATATGGTAGTCACCACAAGCTGTACAAGACTTACAGTTGAATCAGCAGCCATGCTAAATCCCATCTGATTCCACCCCAGGGAATTCCCTTTCCTGAGTCAGCTCTTGGACACCCAACAACTGGTGTTCTTCCAAAAGGAGAAGATACTTTTGCTGCAAGGCTTAAGGCCCCCATACATTAGCAATTAATTGCAGCAATCGTGCAATTTGCAATCGTTTGTGTATAAAATCTTTCCCTTTTTCAATCGATTGCAGAGGTTCCACAATCGATTGTGTATAAAAATCTTTCCCTTTTTCAATCGATTGTGGAACCTCTGCAATCGATTGAAAAAGGGAAAGATTTTTATACACAATCAATTGCAAATTGCATGATTGCTGCAATTAATTGCTGATGTATGGAGGCCTTTAGTCAGGTCCCTCCTAATGCAGAAGTTTGTGTTGGTGCACATCTACCTTGGAGTATTGGCAAAAATAATATCAACCTTGGACGTAGTTTCAGATCAAACATCTTTCAATGAAGAACAAATCGCATCTACACCTGTCATCTCAGTGCATCATCTTCTACCCAAGTGCTCATCATTCATTCCACTGTTAGATGCAGAGAGACAATTTGACCAGGGGTTTACCATTCGCCATTTAGGACTGCCAATCCCAGAGTGTAAGGAGCAGTCATACTTCAGTCCAGTTTAACGGGATGGTGGACTCAGACTTCCGCTTCCGGTGCCGATGCAGACAGCCGCATGAGCCCTGACCTCCATTGCCCGCCTGGCTCTATCACCCGGCACGGTCCACACCGGACCTCTTCGACCCGCCCAAGTCTCTGCCAGGCTGTTCCACGTCTCTCCCTGCTGCATGGAGAGGTATTTCCCCTCCTCCATGCCATCTAAAAAGCAAAAACTGAACGCTGACCGTCAGCGCAGGCATTCCAATATGGGCGTGGCTGCAGACAGCGCTGATATCACAGATGCTATGGAGCTGCCTTCCTCTGCTGGTCCTACTTAAGAAGCAGTTGTCAGGCTATTAAAGAAACTATTGAGCCCATGTTTGCAACTCGTCAGCCTCCTTCACCCAAGCTATTACAGATATAAAGGGGCAGATACATCAAATCACTTCTAGAGTTCAATGTACAGATCAGAAAGTGGTAGGTATGTTTCAAGGTGTGGCCTCTCTCAAATCTCATACAGCCAAGCTCCAAAAGCCTCAATCAAATTTGTTCCAAATTGGACAATTTGGAGAACCGTTCCTTCAGGAACAACCTACGGCTTATAGGGTTACCGGAATCTGTAAGAGGGACTCAGCTGCATGATTCTATTAATACTACGTTGCCAGAACTACTAAACATCTCTGAAGCTAGCACGTTTATGGTAAACAAACGAGCACACAGATTTGTTCCCCAGCAGTCTGGTGACTCTAAATGTTCGACCCCGGGTTGTAATCTTTTGATGCCTCCATTTCCTCCATAAGGAAGCTATGTGGTCGGCCTCTAGAAAGATTTGTGACTCCGTTGGAATGATTCCCGATTTTCCTATTTCAGGATTATTCTCCTGAAGTAACATGAGCACGTAAAGAATTTGCTCCACTATGCTCTTGTCTTGTTAAAGATAAATGAAAATTTGCTTTCCTGTTGCCGACAAGGCTACTTCTCCTTGACGGGGACTCCTTCAAAGATTTCATGAACGCCCCTGACACTGCTGCCTATTTGGATGAGGAGGCCTTGGAGAGGGACATATCGGCGGAGGATTGATCCCCACCTGTTCCAGATTAAATGACTCAAGATCTCTCATAGTCATTTTTTACAGTTATCTTTGTCTGCTGATCTTTGTCTGCTGTTGATATTTCAGTTTTTTATGTGATTATGTGCTTATTCACTTTGATATTCATTCTGAAGCCTGCATTGGTGTTATGAATTTCTGTTTGGTGAGACGCCTTACACGACTATTTAATATTGTGTCACAGTGTGGCTCCTTGCTATCCGATTTCTCGGATGTATTTTCTATGTCTCACTTAAAGACAGGCTCATGGCTAGGCTAACTTCCTATCAAGGTTTTAATACAGTCTAGTTTGTGGTGGATAGATTCACTAAAGCTGCCCATTTCATGCCACTAAAGGGTTTTCCCTCAGCTCCAAGGTTGGTTGAGAAGTATGTAAAATAAATGTAAGGCAGCATGGGTTTGTTTCTGACCGATGGGTACAGTTTACCTCAAAATTCTGGAGTGTGCTGTATAAATGCTTTAACATCAACCTGAGTTTCTCTTTGGCTTACCATCCCCAGAGCAGTGGTAAAATGGAATGAGTAAATCAGTATCTGGAGAAACTCAATAGAATTTACATTTCCACCAAACCAAGATGACTGGGGCTCCTTGTTACCATGGGCTGGGTTTGCTCATAACAACCTCTACCATGAGACCTCTGGACATTATACATTCTGTATTCTATATAGCTTTCATCCTAGATTGCCTGAACTACCAACTTGTCAGTCAGTATCTCTATCAGCCTTTCATGGTACTGTGAAACATTTTATTTGGAATGCAGAAAAATGTAATTTAAATAAAGCCTCTGCTAGGTACAAGTTCTTCTCTGACAGGAAGAGGAGGAAAGCTCTGCTACTAAAACCTGGTGATAAAGTTTGGCTTTTAACTGGATACCTGCAATTAAAAGTGCACAGTGAAACTGCGAATGGCTCATTAAATCAGTTATGGTTACTCGTTCCAAGATATATCGGTCCTTTCCAAGTTCTTCAGATAAATAACCCAGTGACTTTTTGATTGAAACTTCTAGATACACTCAGAATACTTAATGTATTCCATGTCTCTCTCCTCAAACATTTGGTTATTATCAAGACGAGTATGAACTAAAGTAGATCTTGGATTCCAGAATTTCTTGAGGATCTGTCCAATATCTGGTTGATTGAAGAGGGTTGCCCCTGAGGAGCACTGTTGAGTTAAGGCATCACCTGTCCATGCTCCAAAGCTTCTATGCGAGTTTAACCAGAAGTTTCCTGAAAAACCATTTTTGGGGTGTTTGGTGACCACCCCTAGAAGGGATGGTAATGTTGCATTGCACCAGAGCCCTGAGCTCACTTACTGGGTCTGGCAGTGCTGGTCTCCACTGGGCTGGCATGTCCCCAAAGCAGCTTGGTCTCTGGAGGTGCCACCAGCCGCAATGCCATGCAAGTGGCTGGTTCCTTCTACCTCCTTTTTCCCCCCATTTTGTAGTGAAGGCAGCCAAGGGTTCCATAGGAGCATGTGCTGACCTGTTTAAAATTTAAAGGTGAATAGCACGCCGAATGTAACATCACATTCGGTGCCAAATTCAAATCACCTCCCTATAAAAGGGAAACTGTGCACAGACAAGTGCCAGAGTATTAGATCTCATTCCTAGCTCCAGCGTTCCTGCTTCCTAAGCTGTTTACTTATTCTATTAGACTCTGCACCTCTGTTCTGTGTATTAGTCTCTCCACATGTACCAGTCACCATCCACACTATGTATCCTTCAGTACATGACAGGGCAATTGTGATTGGACAGATAATAAAAGTCCACTTAGACAATTCCACAGCCATGTTATATATGACCTGCCAAGGGGGACATGACAGAGACCTGACACATCATGGGCCGAGTGGAACATACCAAATATCACAGAAATATTCATCCTAGGTGTGACGCCAACTACCTCAGCAGCACAGGCTGCATCCTGGTGAGTGACTGCCGGCATCTCATAATACAGGGGGGTGTCTGCCCCATTTTCTGGGCATTCTGAGGCCAGTGGCTGCGTCCTTGTACTCAGCGTCACTGGCTCAGGCAGCATGAAAATACCGACCAAAGGGTTACTCAGATAGCTGATGGTCATACAGATGATCCCATGCTATGTCTTAGGATACAGCAGCGGATCAGAGAAGCTGACAGGAGGTGTCTATTTACACAAGATGCCTCCTGTGGTGTTATCATATTTTATCACAGCCTCTATGTACTAAGACACAATGGCTGTAACTACTGCACCCATCTCTGTATCAGGCTCTGTATGCAAAAGCCGCCAGTATTTACCCTGCATGCACTATAAATAAATGTATTTGTACCACTTACATTACAGCATGATTTGTCAAGGTGAAAAGATACTTTTGTTATTCTGCTTTGTTACCAACTGAGAATCAGCCCCAGCCTGTATATGTCCTCACTTATGTGTATTTCTATGTTTTTACACAGATCCAGCACAACCAGGAAACATAACCTTTATCACAGTTGGAGTAAACAACATCACACTATCCTGGGGAGAGCCAGTCACTATGACAGGTGTAATAAAGTCATATAATATAACTTATGGGAATACTTCCAGCACTTGGACTGTATCAAGTAACACAACAAATATCACCCTTCAGAGCCTGACATCTGGGATTAATTACACCATTACTGTGGTAACAGTCGGAGGCTGCAAGTATCAGAGTTTACCTGTTAGCGCATCTGTGTATACTAGTAAGTATTTCTCATACCTTTTAGCTACTAGCAGTCAGTTACATCAGCTGTATCATAGTTGTGGAAATTAGTTCTCAGAGTAGATGTAAAAGTAATATTAGATGTATATATATCTCCTTACTGTAACCTCTGTCCTCACTGCTCCTGTGTGTTATTTCTCTCATCATAGAACCGATGCCGGTGACATCACTGATAAACACTTCATCTTCCACGGTCTCTGTGTCTCTGTCCTGGAGTAAACCCAATGAGTATCAGGCATCTTACACCTACAGAGTCCAGACAAATGTCACATCATCAGCTACAATGATAAATAATACAATAGTGACAAATGTATCAGCTACAATAATGAGTCTAACACCAGGACAAACATATACATTCATGGTATATACAAGAGCTGGTGATAATGTCACTGAGTCTGACCCTGTGTCAGTAACTACCTGCACATGTGAGTACAATCCTGATCATGATAACAAGGTCTGGGGATCTGCAGAATGTTGATCCAACATTAAGAAACAAATTAGTTTTTGAGGTGATCCAGCTGAGAGAGATGAATGAGGTGACGGGGACAGAAGAAGTGACTGCTAGGACAGGAGAGAGAGAGAATACAGGGTATAGGGAGTGTGGGGACACAGAGAGGAGTGACTGCTAGGACAGGAGAGAGAGAGAATACAGGGTATGGGGAGTGTGGGGACACAGAGAGGAATGACTGCTAGGACAGGAGAGAGAGAGAGAGAATACAGGGTATGGGGGGGTGTGGGGACACAGAGAGGAGTGACTGCTAGGACAGGAGAGAGAGAGAGAATACAGGGTATGGGGGGGTGTGGGGACACAGAGAGGAGAGACTGCTAGGACAGGAGAGAGAGAGAGAATACAGGGTATGGGGAGTGTGGGGACACAGAGAGGAGTGACTTCTAGGACAGGAGAGAGAGAGAATACAGGGTATGGGGAGTGTGGGGACACAGAGAGAAGTGACTGCTAGGACAGGAGAGAGAGAGAATACAGGGTATGGGGAGTGTGGGGACACAGAGAGGAGTGACTGCTAGGACAGGAGAGAGAGAGAGAGAATACAGGGTATGGGGGGGTGTGGGGACACAGAGAGGAGTGACTGCTAGGACAGGAGAGAGAGAGAGAATACAGGGTATGGGGGGGTGTGGGGACACAGAGAGGAGAGACTGCTAGGACAGGAGAGAGAGAGAGAATACAGGGTATGGGGAGTGTGGGGCAACAGTGAGGGCTTGGAGGCATTTTGCACTATATAGGTTCACTCTTATGGGAAATCACATATCTATAAGGACATTCATCACTAAGCAGAATTGGACAGAGGACAAATGGGTCAGTTATTACAGGACAGAATTCTGTAAGGGAAATATCAGACTCAGTAGAGACAAAGAAATAGATATAGGAACAGTGTCACAGAATGAGACAAGACATGTATGATGATAAATCACAGATATATGATCACTGTTTATAGGGCAGTGCAACAATCTTTAAGATGAAACATACAGGTATATAATAAACCTAATAACAGATACATTAATACATTTATAATAACACATACATAGATATTTATGAACTAACAACTACATCTAGCACAGATCCAGATACAAATTCCATGTGTGTCAGTGAAAATAACAGAAAATTGTGCTTTCTACATTATTATTATTAGTAGTATTATCCTTTATATGGTAGTCACCACAAGCTGTACAAGACTTACAGTTGAATCAGCAGCCATGCTAAATCCCATCTGATTCCACCCCAGGGAATTCCCTTTCCTGAGTCAGCTCTTGGACACCCAACAACTGGTGTTCTTCCAAAAGGAGAAGATACTTTTGCTGCAAGGCTTAAGGCCCCCATACATTAGCAATTAATTGCAGCAATCGTGCAATTTGCAATCGTTTGTGTATAAAATCTTTCCCTTTTTCAATCGATTGCAGAGGTTCCACAATCGATTGAAAAAGGGAAAGATTTTTATACACAATCAATTGCAAATTGCATGATTGCTGCAATTAATTGCTGATGTATGGAGGCCTTTAGTCAGGTCCCTCCTAATGCAGAAGTTTGTGTTGGTGCACATCTACCTTGGAGTATTGGCAAAAATAATATCAACCTTGGACGTAGTTTCAGATCAAACATCTTTCAATGAAGAACAAATCGCATCTACATCTGTCATCTCAGTGCATCATCTTCTACCCAAGTGCTCATCATTCATTCCACTGTTAGATGCAGAGAGACAATTTGACCAGGGGTTTACCATTCGCCATTTAGGACTGCCAATCCCAGAGTGTAAGGAGCAGTCATACTTCAGTCCAGTTTAACGGGATGGTGGACTCAGACTTCCGCTTCCGGTGCCGATGCAGACAGCCGCATGAGCCCTGACCTCCATTGCCCGCCTGGCTCTATCACCCGGCATGGTCCACACCGGACCTCTTCGACCCGCCCAAGTCTCTGCCAGGCTGTCCCACGTCTCTCCCTGCTGCATGGAGAGGTATTTCCCCTCCTCCATGCCATCTAAAAAGCAAAAACTGAACGCTGACCGTCAGCGCAGGCATTCCAATATGGGCGTGGCTGCAGACAGCGCTGATATCACAGATGCTATGGAGCTGCCTTCCTCTGCTGGTCCTACTTAAGAAGCAGTTGTCAGGCTATTAAAGAAACTATTGAGCCCATGTTTGCAACTCGTCAGCCTCCTTCACCCAAGCTATTACAGATATAAAGGGGCAGATACATCAAATCACTTCTAGAGTTCAATGTACAGATCAGAAAGTGGTAGGTATGTTTCAAGGTGTGGCCTCTCTCAAATCTCATACAGCCAAGCTCCAAAAGCCTCAATCAAATTTGTTCCAAATTGGACAATTTGGAGAACCGTTCCTTCAGGAACAACCTACGGCTTATAGGGTTACCAGAATCTGTAAGAGGGACTCAGCTGCATGATTCTATTAATACTACGTTGCCAGAACTACTAAACATCTCTGAAGCTAGCACGTTTATGGTAAACAAACGAGCACACAGATTTGTTCCCCAGCAGTCTGGTGACTCTAAATCTTCGACCCCGGGTTGTAATCTTTTGATGCCTCCATTTCCTCCATAAGGAAGCTATGTGGTCGGCCTCTAGAAGGATTTGTGACTCCGTTGGAATGATTCCCGATTTTCCTATTTCAGGATTATTCTCCTGAAGTAACATGAGCACGTAAAGAATTTGCTCCACTATGCTCTTGTCTTGTTAAAGATAAATGAAAATTTGCTTTCCTGTTGCCGACAAGGCTACTTCTCCTTGACGGGGACTCCTTCAAAGATTTCATGAACGCCCCTGACACTGCTGCCTATTTGGATGAGGAGGCCTTGGAGAGGGACATATCGGCGGAGGATTGATCCCCACCTGTTCCAGATTAAATGACTCAAGATCTCTCATAGTCATTTTTTACAGTTATCTTTGTCTGCTGATCTTTGTCTGCTGTTGATATTTCAGTTTTTTATGTGATTATGTGCTTATTCACTTATTTGATATTCATTCTGAAGCCTGCATTGGTGTTATGAATTTCTGTTTGGTGAGACGCCTTACACGACTATTTAATATTGTGTCACAGTGTGGCTCCTTGCTATCCGATTTCTCGGATGTATTTTCTATGTCTCACTTAAAGACAGGCTCATGGCTAGGCTAACTTCCTATCAAGGTTTTAATACAGTCTAGTTTGTGGTGGATAGATTCACTAAAGCTGCCCATTTCATGCCACTAAAGGGTTTTCCCTCAGCTCCAAGGTTGGTTGAGAAGTATGTAAAATAAATGTAAGGCAGCATGGGTTTGTTTCTGACCGATGGGTACAGTTTACCTCAAAATTCTGGAGTGTGCTGTATAAATGCTTTAACATCAACCTGAGTTTCTCTTTGGCTTACCATCCCCAGAGCAGTGGTAAAATGGAATGAGTAAATCAGTATCTGGAGAAACTCAATAGAATTTACATTTCCACCAAACCAAGATGACTGGGGCTCCTTGTTACCATGGGCTGGGTTTGCTCATAACAACCTCTACCATGAGACCTCTGGACATTATACATTCTGTATTCTATATAGCTTTCATCCTAGATTGCCTGAACTACCAACTTGTCAGTCAGTATCTCTATCAGCCTTTCATGGTACTGTGAAACATTTTATTTGGAATGCAGAAAAATGTAATTTAAATAAAGCCTCTGCTAGGTACAAGTTCTTCTCTGACAGGAAGAGGAGGAAAGCTCTGCTACTAAAACCTGGTGATAAAGTTTGGCTTTTAACTGGATACCTGCAATTAAAAGTGCACAGTGAAACTGCGAATGGCTCATTAAATCAGTTATGGTTACTCGTTCCAAGATATATCGGTCCTTTCCAAGTTCTTCAGATAAATAACCCAGTGACTTTTTGATTGAAACTTCTAGATACACTCAGAATACTTAATGTATTCCATGTCTCTCTCCTCAAACATTTGGTTATTATCAAGACGAGTATGAACTAAAGTAGATCTTGGATTCCAGAATTTCTTGAGGATCTGTCCAATATCTGGTTGATTGAAGAGGGTTGCCCCTGAGGAGCACTGTTGAGTTAAGGCATCACCTGTCCATGCTCCAAAGCTTCTATGCGAGTTTAACCAGAAGTTTCCTGAAAAACCATTTTTGGGGTGTTTGGTGACCACCCCTAGAAGGGATGGTAATGTTGCATTGCACCAGAGCCCTGAGCTCACTTACTGGGTCTGGCAGTGCTGGTCTCCACTGGGCTGGCATGTCCCCAAAGCAGCTTGGTCTCTGGAGGTGCCACCAGCCGCAATGCCATGCAAGTGGCTGGTTCCTTCTACCTCCTTTTTCCCCCCATTTTGTAGTGAAGGCAGCCAAGGGTTCCATAGGAGCATGTGCTGACCTGTTTAAAATTTAAAGGTGAATAGCACGCCGAATGTAACATCACATTCGGTGCCAAATTCAAATCACCTCCCTATAAAAGGGAAACTGTGCACAGACAAGTGCCAGAGTATTAGATCTCATTCCTAGCTCCAGCGTTCCTGCTTCCTAAGCTGTTTACTTATTCTATTAGACTCTGCACCTCTGTTCTGTGTATTAGTCTCTCCACATGTACCAGTCACCATCCACACTATGTATCCTTCAGTACATGACAGGGCAATTGTGATTGGACAGATAATAAAAGTCCACTTAGACAATTCCACAGCCATGTTATATATGACCTGCCAAGGGGGACATGACAGAGACCTGACACATCATGGGCCGAGTGGAACATACCAAATATCACAGAAATATTCATCCTAGGTGTGACGCCAACTACCTCAGCAGCACAGGCTGCATCCTGGTGAGTGACTGCCGGCATCTCATAATACAGGGGGGTGTCTGCCCCATTTTCTGGGCATTCTGAGGCCAGTGGCTGCGTCCTTGTACTCAGCGTCACTGGCTCAGGCAGCATGAAAATACCGACCTAAGGGTTACTCAGATAGCTGATGGTCATACAGATGATCCCATGCTATGTCTTAGGATACAGCAGCGGATCAGAGAAGCTGACAGGAGGTGTCTATTTACACAAGATGCCTCCTGTGGTGTTATCATATTTTATCACAGCCTCTATGTACTAAGACACAATGGCTGTAACTACTGCACCCATCTCTGTATCAGGCTCTGTATGCAAAAGCCGCCAGTATTTACCCTGCATGCACTATAAATAAATGTATTTGTACCACTTACATTACAGCATGAATTGTCAACGTGAAAAGATACTTTTGTTATTCTGCTTTGTTACCAACTGAGAATCAGCCCCAGCCTGTATATGTCCTCACTTATGTGTATTTCTATGTTTTTACACAGATCCAGCACAACCAGGAAACATAACCTTTATCACAGTTGGAGTAAACAACATCACACTATCTTGGGGAGAGCCAGTCACTATGACAGGTGTAATAAAGTCATATAATATAACTTATGGGAATTCTCCTAGCACTTGGACTGTAACAAGTAACACAACAAATATCACCCTTCAGAGCCTGACATCTGGGACTAATTACACCATTACTGTGGTAACAGTCGGAGGCTGCAAGTATCAGAGTTTACCTGTTAGCGCATCTGTGTACACTAGTAAGTATTTCTCATACCTTTTAGCTACTAGCAGTCAGTTACATCAGCTGTATCATAGTTGTGGAAATTAGTTCTCAGAGTAGATGTAAAAGTAATATTAGATGTATATATATCTCCTTACTGTAACCTCTGTCCTCACTGCTCCTGTGTGTTATTTCTCTCATCATAGAACCGATGCCGGTGACATCACTGATAAACACTTCATCTTCCACGGTCTCTGTGTCTCTGTCCTGGAGTAAACCCAATGAGTATCAGGCATCTTACACCTACAGAGTCCAGACAAATGTCACATCATCAGCTACAATGATAAATAATACAATAGTGACAAATGTATCAGCTACAATAATGAGTCTAACACCAGGACAAACATATACATTCATGGTATATACAAGAGCTGGTGATAATGTCACTGAGTCTGACCCTGTGTCAGTAACTACCTGCACATGTGAGTACAATCCTGATCATGATAACAAGGTCTGGGAATCTGCAGAATGTTGATCCAACATTAAGAAAAAAATTAGTGTATGATGTGATGTGATCCAGCTGAGAGAGATGAATGAGGTGACGGGGACAGAAGAAGTGACTGCTAGGACAGGAGAGAGAGAGAATACAGGGTATGGGGAGTGTGGAGACACAGAGAGGAGTGACTGCTAGGACAGGAGAGAGAGAGAATACAGGGTATGGGGAGTGTGGGGACACAGAGAGGAGTGACTGCTAAGACAGGAGAGAGAGAGAATACAGGGTATGGGGAGTGTGGGGACACAGAGAGGAGTGACTGCTAGGACAGGAGAGAGAGAGAATACAGGGTATGGGGAGTGTGGGGACACAGAGAGGAGTGACTGCTAGGACAGGAGAGAGAGAGAGAGAATACAGGGTATGGGGGGGTGTGGGGACACAGAGAGGAGTGACTGCTAGGACAGGAGAGAGAGAGAGAATACAGGGTATGGGGAGTGTGGGGCAACAGTGAGGGGTTGGAGGCATTTTGCACTATATAGGGTCACTCTTATGGGAAATCACATATCTATAAGGACATTCATCACTAAGCAGAATTGGACAGAGGACAAATGGGTCAGTTATTACAGGACAGAATTCTGTAAGGGAAATATCAGACTCAGTAGAGACAAAGAAATAGATATAGGAACAGTGTCACAGAATGAGACAAGACATGTATGATGATAAATTACAGATATATGATCACTGTTTATAGGGCAGTGCAACAATCTTTAAGATGAAACATACAGGTATATAATAAACCTAATAATAGATACATTAATACATTTATAATAACACATACATAGATATTTATGAACTAACAACTACATCTAGCACAGATCCAGATACAAATTCCATGTGTGTCAGTGAAAATAACAGAAAATTGTGCTTTCTACATTATTATTATTAGTAGTATTATCCTTTATATGGTAGTCACCACAAGCTGTACAAGACTTACAGTTGAATCAGCAGCCATGCTAAATCCCATCTGATTCCACCCCAGGGAATTCCCTTTCCTGAGTCAGCTCTTGGACACCCAACAACTGGTGTTCTTCCAAAAGGAGAAGATACTTTTGCTGCAAGGCTTAAGGCCCCCATACATTAGCAATTAATTGCAGCAATCGTGCAATTTGCAATCGTTTGTGTATAAAATCTTTCCCTTTTTCAATCGATTGCAGAGGTTCCACAATCGATTGAAAAAGGGAAAGATTTTTATACACAATCAATTGCAAATTGCATGATTGCTGCAATTAATTGCTGATGTATGGAGGCCTTTAGTCAGGTCCCTCCTAATGCAGAAGTTTGTGTTGGTGCACATCTACCTTGGAGTATTGGCAAAAATAATATCAACCTTGGACGTAGTTTCAGATCAAACATCTTTCAATGAAGAACAAATCGCATCTACACCTGTCATCTCAGTGCATCATCTTCTACCCAAGTGCTCATCATTCATTCCACTGTTAGATGCAGAGAGACAATTTGACCAGGGGTTTACCATTCGCCATTTAGGACTGCCAATCCCAGAGTGTAAGGAGCAGTCATACTTCAGTCCAGTTTAACGGGATGGTGGACTCAGACTTCCGCTTCCGGTGCCGATGCAGACAGCCGCATGAGCCCTGACCTCCATTGCCCGCCTGGCTCTATCACCCGGCACGGTCCACACCGGACCTCTTCGACCCGCCCAAGTCTCTGCCAGGCTGTTCCACATCTCTCCCTGCTGCATGGAGAGGTATTTCCCCTCCTCCATGCCATCTAAAAAGCAAAAACTGAACGCTGACCGTCAGCGCAGGCATTCCTATATGGGCGTGGCTGCAGACAGCGCTGATATCACAGATGCTATGGAGCTGCCTTCCTCTGCTGGTCCTACTTAAGAAGCAGTTGTCAGGCTATTAAAGAAACTATTGAGCCCATGTTTGCAACTCGTCAGCCTCCTTCACCCAAGCTATTACAGATATAAAGGGGCAGATACATCAAATCACTTCTAGAGTTCAATGTACAGATCAGAAAGTGGTAGGTATGTTTCAAGGTGTGGCCTCTCTCAAATCTCATACAGCCAAGCTCCAAAAGCCTCAATCAAATTTGTTCCAAATTGGACAATTTGGAGAACCGTTCCTTCAGGAACAACCTACGGCTTATAGGATTACCGGAATCTGTAAGAGGGACTCAGCTGCATGATTCTATTAATACTACGTTGCCAGAACTACTAAACATCTCTGAAGCTAGCACGTTTATGGTAAACAAACGAGCACACAGATTTGTTCCCCAGCAGTCTGGTGACTCTAAATGTTCGACCCCGGGTTGTAATCTTTTGATGCCTCCATTTCCTCCATAAGGAAGCTATGTGGTCGGCCTCTAGAAAGATTTGTGACTCCGTTGGAATGATTCCCGATTTTCCTATTTCAGGATTATTCTCCTGAAGTAACATGAGCACGTAAAGAATTTGCTCCACTATGCTCTTGTCTTGTTAAAGATAAATGAAAATTTGCTTTCCTGTTGCCGACAAGGCTACTTCTCCTTGACGGGGACTCCTTCAAAGATTTCATGAACGCCCCTGACACTGCTGCCTATTTGGATGAGGAGGCCTTGGAGAGGGACATATCGGCGGAGGATTGATCCCTACCTGTTCCAGATTAAATGACTCAAGATCTCTCATAGTCATTTTTTACAGTTATCTTTGTCTGCTGATCTTTGTCTGCTGTTGATATTTCAGTTTTTTATGTGATTATGTGCTTATTCACTTATTTGATATTCATTCTGAAGCCTGCATTGGTGTTATGAATTTCTGTTTGGTGAGACGCCTTACACGACTATTTAATATTGTGTCACAGTGTGGCTCCTTGCTATCCGATTTCTCGGATGTATTTTCTATGTCTCACTTAAAGACAGGCTCATGGCTAGGCTAACTTCCTATCAAGGTTTTAATACAGTCTAGTTTGTGGTGGATAGATTCACTAAAGCTGCCCATTTCATGCCACTAAAGGGTTTACCCTAAGCTCCAAGATTGGTTGAGAAGTATGTAAAATAAATGTAAGGCAGCATGGGTTTGTTTCTGACCGATGGGTACAGTTTACCTCAAAATTCTGGAGTGTGCTGTATAAATGCTTTAACATCAACCTGAGTTTCTCTTTGGCTTACCATCCCCAGAGCAGTGGTAAAATGGAATGAGTAAATCAGTATCTGGAGAAACTCAATAGAATTTACATTTCCACCAAACCAAGATGACTGGGGCTCCTTGTTACCATGGGCTGGGTTTGCTCATAACAACCTCTACCATGAGACCTCTGGACATTATACATTCTGTATTCTATATAGCTTTCATCCTAGATTGCCTGAACTACCAACTTGTCAGTCAGTATCTCTATCAGCCTTTCATGGTACTGTGAAACATTTTATTTGGAATGCAGAAAAATGTAATTTAAATAAAGCCTCTGCTAGGTACAAGTTCTTCTCTGACAGGAAGAGGAGGAAAGCTCTGCTACTAAAACCTGGTGATAAAGTTTGGCTTTTAACTGGATACCTGCAATTAAAAGTGCACAGTGAAACTGCGAATGGCTCATTAAATCAGTTATGGTTACTCGTTCCAAGATATATCGGTCCTTTCCAAGTTCTTCAGATAAATAACCCAGTGACTTTTTGATTGAAACTTCTAGATACACTCAGAATACTTAATGTATTCCATGTCTCTCTCCTCAAACATTTGGTTATTATCAAGACGAGTATGAACTAAAGTAGATCTTGGATTCCAGAATTTCTTGAGGATCTGTCCAATATCTGGTTGATTGAAGAGGGTTGCCCCTGAGGAGCACTGTTGAGTTAAGGCATCACCTGTCCATGCTCCAAAGCTTCTATGCGAGTTTAACCAGAAGTTTCCTGAAAAACCATTTTTGGGGTGTTTGGTGACCACCCCTAGAAGGGATGGTAATGTTGCATTGCACCAGAGCCCTGAGCTCACTTACTGGGTCTGGCAGTGCTGGTCTCCACTGGGCTGGCATGTCCCCAAAGCAGCTTGGTCTCTGGAGGTGCCACCAGCCGCAATGCCATGCAAGTGGCTGGTTCCTTCTACCTCCTTTTTCCCCCCATTTTGTAGTGAAGGCAGCCAAGGGTTCCATAGGAGCATGTGCTGACCTGTTTAAAATTTAAAGGTGAATAGCACGCCGAATGAAACATCACATTCGGTGCCAAATTCAAATCACCTCCCTATAAAAGGGAAACTGTGCACAGACAAGTGCCAGAGTATTAGATCTCATTCCTAGCTCCAGCGTTCCTGCTTCCTAAGCTGTTTACTTATTCTATTAGACTCTGCACCTCTGTTCTGTGTATTAGTCTCTCCACATGTACCAGTCACCATCCACACTATGTATCCTTCAGTACATGACAGGGCAATTGTGATTGGACAGATAATAAAAGTCCACTTAGACAATTCCACAGCCATGTTATATATGACCTGCCAAGGGGGACATGACAGAGACCTGACACATCATGGGCCGAGTGGAACATACCAAATATCACAGCAATATTCATCCTAGGTGTGACGCCAACTACCTCAGCAGCACAGGCTGCATCCTGGTGAGTGACTGCCGGCATCTCATAATACAGGGGGGTGTCTGCCCCATTTTCTGGGCATTCTGAGGCCAGTGGCTGCGTCCTTGTACTCAGCGTCACTGGCTCAGGCAGCATGAAAATACCGACCTAAGGGTTACTCAGATAGCTGATGGTCATACAGATGATCCCATGCTATGTCTTAGGATACAGCAGCGGATCAGAGAAGCTGACAGGAGGTGTCTATTTACACAAGATGCCTCCTGTGGTGTTATCATATTTTATCACAGCCTCTATGTACTAAGACACAATGGCTGTAACTACTGCACCCATCTCTGTATCAGGCTCTGTATGCAAAAGCCGCCAGTATTTACCCTGCATGCACTATAAATAAATGTATTTGTACCACTTACATTACAGCATGAATTGTCAAGGTGAAAAGATACTTTTGTTATTCTGCTTTGTTACCAACTGAGAATCAGCCCCAGCCTGTATATGTCCTCACTTATGTGTATTTCTATGTTTTTACACAGATCCAGCACAACCAGGAAACATAACCTTTATCACAGTTGGAGTAAACAGCATCACACTATCTTGGGGAGAGCCAGTCACTATGACAGGTGTAATAAAGTCATATAATATAACTTATGGGAATTCTCCTAGCACTTGGACTGTAACAAGTAACACAACAAATATCACCCTTCAGAGCCTGACATCTGGGACTAATTACACCATTACTGTGGTAACAGTCGGAGGCTGCAAGTATCAGAGTTTACCTGTTAGCACATCTGTGTATACTAGTAAGTATTTCTCATACCTTTTAGCTACTAGCAGTCAGTTACATAAGCTGTATCATGGTTGTGGAAATTAGTTCTCAGAGTAGATGTAAAAGTAATATTAGATGTATATATATGTCCTTACTGTAACCTCTGTCCTCACTGATCCTGTGTGTTATTTCTCTCATCATAGAACCGATGCCGGTGACATCACTGATAAACACTTCATCTTCCACGGTCTCTGTGTCTCTGTCCTGGAGTAAACCCAATGAGTATCAGGCATCTTACACCTACAGAGTCCAGACAAATGTCACATCATCAGCTACAATGATAAATAATACAATAGTGACAAATGTATCAGCTACAATAATGAGTCTAACACCAGGACAAACATATACATTCATGGTATATACAAGAGCTGGTGATAATGTCACTGAGTCTGACCCTGTGTCAGTAACTACCTGCACATGTGAGTACAATCCTGATCATGATAACAAGGTCTGGGGATCTGCAGAATGTTGATCCAACATTAAGAAAAAAATTAGTGTATGATGTGATGTGATCCAGCTGAGAGAGATGAATGAGGTGACGGGGACAGAAGAAGTGACTGCTAGGACAGGAGAGAGAGAGAATACAGGGTATAGGGAGTGTGGGGACACAGAGAGGAGTGACTGCTAGGACAGGAGAGAGAGAGAATACAGGGTATGGGGAGTGTGGGGACACAGAGAGAAGTGACTGCTAGGACAGGAGAGAGAGAGAATACAGGGTATGGGGAGTGTGGGGACACAGAGAGGAGTGACTGCTAGGACAGGAGAGAGAGAGAGAGAATACAGGGTATGGGGGGGTGTGGGGACACAGAGAGGAGTGACTGCTAGGACAGGAGAGAGAGAGAGAATACAGGGTATGGGGGGGTGTGGGGACACAGAGAGGAGAGACTGCTAGGACAGGAGAGAGAGAGAGAATACAGGGTATGGGGAGTGTGGGGACACAGAGAGGAGTGACTTCTAGGACAGGAGAGAGAGAGAATACAGGGTATGGGGAGTGTGGGGACACAGAGAGAAGTGACTGCTAGGACAGGAGAGAGAGAGAATACAGGGTATGGGGAGTGTGGGGACACAGAGAGGAGTGACTGCTAGGACAGGAGAGAGAGAGAGAGAATACAGGGTATGGGGGGGTGTGGGGACACAGAGAGGAGTGACTGCTAGGACAGGAGAGAGAGAGAGAATACAGGGTATGGGGGGGTGTGGGGACACAGAGAGGAGAGACTGCTAGGACAGGAGAGAGAGAGAGAATACAGGGTATGGGGAGTGTGGGGCAACAGTGAGGGCTTGGAGGCATTTTGCACTATATAGGTTCACTCTTATGGGAAATCACATATCTATAAGGACATTCATCACTAAGCAGAATTGGACAGAGGACAAATGGGTCAGTTATTACAGGACAGAATTCTGTAAGGGAAATATCAGACTCAGTAGAGACAAAGAAATAGATATAGGAACAGTGTCACAGAATGAGACAAGACATGTATGATGATAAATCACAGATATATGATCACTGTTTATAGGGCAGTGCAACAATCTTTAAGATGAAACATACAGGTATATAATAAACCTAATAACAGATACATTAATACATTTATAATAACACATACATAGATATTTATGAACTAACAACTACATCTAGCACAGATCCAGATACAAATTCCATGTGTGTCAGTGAAAATAACAGAAAATTGTGCTTTCTACATTATTATTATTAGTAGTATTATCCTTTATATGGTAGTCACCACAAGCTGTACAAGACTTACAGTTGAATCAGCAGCCATGCTAAATCCCATCTGATTCCACCCCAGGGAATTCCCTTTCCTGAGTCAGCTCTTGGACACCCAACAACTGGTGTTCTTCCAAAAGGAGAAGATACTTTTGCTGCAAGGCTTAAGGCCCCCATACATTAGCAATTAATTGCAGCAATCGTGCAATTTGCAATCGTTTGTGTATAAAATCTTTCCCTTTTTCAATCGATTGCAGAGGTTCCACAATCGATTGAAAAAGGGAAAGATTTTTATACACAATCAATTGCAAATTGCATGATTGCTGCAATTAATTGCTGATGTATGGAGGCCTTTAGTCAGGTCCCTCCTAATGCAGAAGTTTGTGTTGGTGCACATCTACCTTGGAGTATTGGCAAAAATAATATCAACCTTGGACGTAGTTTCAGATCAAACATCTTTCAATGAAGAACAAATCGCATCTACATCTGTCATCTCAGTGCATCATCTTCTACCCAAGTGCTCATCATTCATTCCACTGTTAGATGCAGAGAGACAATTTGACCAGGGGTTTACCATTCGCCATTTAGGACTGCCAATCCCAGAGTGTAAGGAGCAGTCATACTTCAGTCCAGTTTAACGGGATGGTGGACTCAGACTTCCGCTTCCGGTGCCGATGCAGACAGCCGCATGAGCCCTGACCTCCATTGCCCGCCTGGCTCTATCACCCGGCATGGTCCACACCGGACCTCTTCGACCCGCCCAAGTCTCTGCCAGGCTGTCCCACGTCTCTCCCTGCTGCATGGAGAGGTATTTCCCCTCCTCCATGCCATCTAAAAAGCAAAAACTGAACGCTGACCGTCAGCGCAGGCATTCCAATATGGGCGTGGCTGCAGACAGCGCTGATATCACAGATGCTATGGAGCTGCCTTCCTCTGCTGGTCCTACTTAAGAAGCAGTTGTCAGGCTATTAAAGAAACTATTGAGCCCATGTTTGCAACTCGTCAGCCTCCTTCACCCAAGCTATTACAGATATAAAGGGGCAGATACATCAAATCACTTCTAGAGTTCAATGTACAGATCAGAAAGTGGTAGGTATGTTTCAAGGTGTGGCCTCTCTCAAATCTCATACAGCCAAGCTCCAAAAGCCTCAATCAAATTTGTTCCAAATTGGACAATTTGGAGAACCGTTCCTTCAGGAACAACCTACGGCTTATAGGGTTACCGGAATCTGTAAGAGGGACTCAGCTGCATGATTCTATTAATACTACGTTGCCAGAACTACTAAACATCTCTGAAGCTAGCACGTTTATGGTAAACAAACGAGCACACAGATTTGTTCCCCAGCAGTCTGGTGACTCTAAATCTTCGACCCCGGGTTGTAATCTTTTGATGCCTCCATTTCCTCCATAAGGAAGCTATGTGGTCGGCCTCTAGAAGGATTTGTGACTCCGTTGGAATGATTCCCGATTTTCCTATTTCAGGATTATTCTCCTGAAGTAACATGAGCACGTAAAGAATTTGCTCCACTATGCTCTTGTCTTGTTAAAGATAAATGAAAATTTGCTTTCCTGTTGCCGACAAGGCTACTTCTCCTTGACGGGGACTCCTTCAAAGATTTCATGAACGCCCCTGACACTGCTGCCTATTTGGATGAGGAGGCCTTGGAGAGGGACATATCGGCGGAGGATTGATCCCCACCTGTTCCAGATTAAATGACTCAAGATCTCTCATAGTCATTTTTTACAGTTATCTTTGTCTGCTGATCTTTGTCTGCTGTTGATATTTCAGTTTTTTATGTGATTATGTGCTTATTCACTTATTTGATATTCATTCTGAAGCCTGCATTGGTGTTATGAATTTCTGTTTGGTGAGACGCCTTACACGACTATTTAATATTGTGTCACAGTGTGGCTCCTTGCTATCCGATTTCTCGGATGTATTTTCTATGTCTCACTTAAAGACAGGCTCATGGCTAGGCTAACTTCCTATCAAGGTTTTAATACAGTCTAGTTTGTGGTGGATAGATTCACTAAAGCTGCCCATTTCATGCCACTAAAGGGTTTTCCCTCAGCTCCAAGGTTGGTTGAGAAGTATGTAAAATAAATGTAAGGCAGCATGGGTTTGTTTCTGACCGATGGGTACAGTTTACCTCAAAATTCTGGAGTGTGCTGTATAAATGCTTTAACATCAACCTGAGTTTCTCTTTGGCTTACCATCCCCAGAGCAGTGGTAAAATGGAATGAGTAAATCAGTATCTGGAGAAACTCAATAGAATTTACATTTCCACCAAACCAAGATGACTGGGGCTCCTTGTTACCATGGGCTGGGTTTGCTCATAACAACCTCTACCATGAGACCTCTGGACATTATACATTCTGTATTCTATATAGCTTTCATCCTAGATTGCCTGAACTACCAACTTGTCAGTCAGTATCTCTATCAGCCTTTCATGGTACTGTGAAACATTTTATTTGGAATGCAGAAAAATGTAATTTAAATAAAGCCTCTGCTAGGTACAAGTTCTTCTCTGACAGGAAGAGGAGGAAAGCTCTGCTACTAAAACCTGGTGATAAAGTTTGGCTTTTAACTGGATACCTGCAATTAAAAGTGCACAGTGAAACTGCGAATGGCTCATTAAATCAGTTATGGTTACTCGTTCCAAGATATATCGGTCCTTTCCAAGTTCTTCAGATAAATAACCCAGTGACTTTTTGATTGAAACTTCTAGATACACTCAGAATACTTAATGTATTCCATGTCTCTCTCCTCAAACATTTGGTTATTATCAAGACGAGTATGAACTAAAGTAGATCTTGGATTCCAGAATTTCTTGAGGATCTGTCCAATATCTGGTTGATTGAAGAGGGTTGCCCCTGAGGAGCACTGTTGAGTTAAGGCATCACCTGTCCATGCTCCAAAGCTTCTATGCGAGTTTAACCAGAAGTTTCCTGAAAAACCATTTTTGGGGTGTTTGGTGACCACCCCTAGAAGGGATGGTAATGTTGCATTGCACCAGAGCCCTGAGCTCACTTACTGGGTCTGGCAGTGCTGGTCTCCACTGGGCTGGCATGTCCCCAAAGCAGCTTGGTCTCTGGAGGTGCCACCAGCCGCAATGCCATGCAAGTGGCTGGTTCCTTCTACCTCCTTTTTCCCCCCATTTTGTAGTGAAGGCAGCCAAGGGTTCCATAGGAGCATGTGCTGACCTGTTTAAAATTTAAAGGTGAATAGCACGCCGAATGTAACATCACATTCGGTGCCAAATTCAAATCACCTCCCTATAAAAGGGAAACTGTGCACAGACAAGTGCCAGAGTATTAGATCTCATTCCTAGCTCCAGCGTTCCTGCTTCCTAAGCTGTTTACTTATTCTATTAGACTCTGCACCTCTGTTCTGTGTATTAGTCTCTCCACATGTACCAGTCACCATCCACACTATGTATCCTTCAGTACATGACAGGGCAATTGTGATTGGACAGATAATAAAAGTCCACTTAGACAATTCCACAGCCATGTTATATATGACCTGCCAAGGGGGACATGACAGAGACCTGACACATCATGGGCCGAGTGGAACATACCAAATATCACAGAAATATTCATCCTAGGTGTGACGCCAACTACCTCAGCAGCACAGGCTGCATCCTGGTGAGTGACTGCCGGCATCTCATAATACAGGGGGGTGTCTGCCCCATTTTCTGGGCATTCTGAGGCCAGTGGCTGCGTCCTTGTACTCAGCGTCACTGGCTCAGGCAGCATGAAAATACCGACCTAAGGGTTACTCAGATAGCTGATGGTCATACAGATGATCCCATGCTATGTCTTAGGATACAGCAGCGGATCAGAGAAGCTGACAGGAGGTGTCTATTTACACAAGATGCCTCCTGTGGTGTTATCATATTTTATCACAGCCTCTATGTACTAAGACACAATGGCTGTAACTACTGCACCCATCTCTGTATCAGGCTCTGTATGCAAAAGCCGCCAGTATTTACCCTGCATGCACTATAAATAAATGTATTTGTACCACTTACATTACAGCATGAATTGTCAACGTGAAAAGATACTTTTGTTATTCTGCTTTGTTACCAACTGAGAATCAGCCCCAGCCTGTATATGTCCTCACTTATGTGTATTTCTATGTTTTTACACAGATCCAGCACAACCAGGAAACATAACCTTTATCACAGTTGGAGTAAACAACATCACACTATCTTGGGGAGAGCCAGTCACTATGACAGGTGTAATAAAGTCATATAATATAACTTATGGGAATTCTCCTAGCACTTGGACTGTAACAAGTAACACAACAAATATCACCCTTCAGAGCCTGACATCTGGGACTAATTACACCATTACTGTGGTAACAGTCGGAGGCTGCAAGTATCAGAGTTTACCTGTTAGCGCATCTGTGTACACTAGTAAGTATTTCTCATACCTTTTAGCTACTAGCAGTCAGTTACATCAGCTGTATCATAGTTGTGGAAATTAGTTCTCAGAGTAGATGTAAAAGTAATATTAGATGTATATATATCTCCTTACTGTAACCTCTGTCCTCACTGCTCCTGTGTGTTATTTCTCTCATCATAGAACCGATGCCGGTGACATCACTGATAAACACTTCATCTTCCACGGTCTCTGTGTCTCTGTCCTGGAGTAAACCCAATGAGTATCAGGCATCTTACACCTACAGAGTCCAGACAAATGTCACATCATCAGCTACAATGATAAATAATACAATAGTGACAAATGTATCAGCTACAATAATGAGTCTAACACCAGGACAAACATATACATTCATGGTATATACAAGAGCTGGTGATAATGTCACTGAGTCTGACCCTGTGTCAGTAACTACCTGCACATGTGAGTACAATCCTGATCATGATAACAAGGTCTGGGAATCTGCAGAATGTTGATCCAACATTAAGAAAAAAATTAGTGTATGATGTGATGTGATCCAGCTGAGAGAGATGAATGAGGTGACGGGGTAGAAGAAGTGACTGCTAGGACAGGAGAGAGAGAGAATACAGGGTATGGGGAGTGTGGAGACACAGAGAGGAGTGACTGCTAGGACAGGAGAGAGAGAGAATACAGGGTATGGGGAGTGTGGGGACACAGAGAGGAGTGACTGCTAAGACAGGAGAGAGAGAGAATACAGGGTATGGGGAGTGTGGGGACACAGAGAGGAGTGACTGCTAGGACAGGAGAGAGAGAGAATACAGGGTATGGGGAGTGTGGGGACACAGAGAGGAGTGACTGCTAGGACAGGAGAGAGAGAGAGAGAATACAGGGTATGGGGGGGTGTGGGGACACAGAGAGGAGTGACTGCTAGGACAGGAGAGAGAGAGAGAATACAGGGTATGGGGAGTGTGGGGCAACAGTGAGGGGTTGGAGGCATTTTGCACTATATAGGGTCACTCTTATGGGAAATCACATATCTATAAGGACATTCATCACTAAGCAGAATTGGACAGAGGACAAATGGGTCAGTTATTACAGGACAGAATTCTGTAAGGGAAATATCAGACTCAGTAGAGACAAAGAAATAGATATAGGAACAGTGTCACAGAATGAGACAAGACATGTATGATGATAAATTACAGATATATGATCACTGTTTATAGGGCAGTGCAACAATCTTTAAGATGAAACATACAGGTATATAATAAACCTAATAATAGATACATTAATACATTTATAATAACACATACATAGATATTTATGAACTAACAACTACATCTAGCACAGATCCAGATACAAATTCCATGTGTGTCAGTGAAAATAACAGAAAATTGTGCTTTCTACATTATTATTATTAGTAGTATTATCCTTTATATGGTAGTCACCACAAGCTGTACAAGACTTACAGTTGAATCAGCAGCCATGCTAAATCCCATCTGATTCCACCCCAGGGAATTCCCTTTCCTGAGTCAGCTCTTGGACACCCAACAACTGGTGTTCTTCCAAAAGGAGAAGATACTTTTGCTGCAAGGCTTAAGGCCCCCATACATTAGCAATTAATTGCAGCAATCGTGCAATTTGCAATCGTTTGTGTATAAAATCTTTCCCTTTTTCAATCGATTGCAGAGGTTCCACAATCGATTGAAAAAGGGAAAGATTTTTATACACAATCAATTGCAAATTGCATGATTGCTGCAATTAATTGCTGATGTATGGAGGCCTTTAGTCAGGTCCCTCCTAATGCAGAAGTTTGTGTTGGTGCACATCTACCTTGGAGTATTGGCAAAAATAATATCAACCTTGGACGTAGTTTCAGATCAAACATCTTTCAATGAAGAACAAATCGCATCTACACCTGTCATCTCAGTGCATCATCTTCTACCCAAGTGCTCATCATTCATTCCACTGTTAGATGCAGAGAGACAATTTGACCAGGGGTTTACCATTCGCCATTTAGGACTGCCAATCCCAGAGTGTAAGGAGCAGTCATACTTCAGTCCAGTTTAACGGGATGGTGGACTCAGACTTCCGCTTCCGGTGCCGATGCAGACAGCCGCATGAGCCCTGACCTCCATTGCCCGCCTGGCTCTATCACCCGGCACGGTCCACACCGGACCTCTTCGACCCGCCCAAGTCTCTGCCAGGCTGTTCCACGTCTCTCCCTGCTGCATGGAGAGGTATTTCCCCTCCTCCATGCCATCTAAAAAGCAAAAACTGAACGCTGACCGTCAGCGCAGGCATTCCTATATGGGCGTGGCTGCAGACAGCGCTGATATCACAGATGCTATGGAGCTGCCTTCCTCTGCTGGTCCTACTTAAGAAGCAGTTGTCAGGCTATTAAAGAAACTATTGAGCCCATGTTTGCAACTCGTCAGCCTCCTTCACCCAAGCTATTACAGATATAAAGGGGCAGATACATCAAATCACTTCTAGAGTTCAATGTACAGATCAGAAAGTGGTAGGTATGTTTCAAGGTGTGGCCTCTCTCAAATCTCATACAGCCAAGCTCCAAAAGCCTCAATCAAATTTGTTCCAAATTGGACAATTTGGAGAACCGTTCCTTCAGGAACAACCTACGGCTTATAGGGTTACCGGAATCTGTAAGAGGGACTCAGCTGCATGATTCTATTAATACTACGTTGCCAGAACTACTAAACATCTCTGAAGCTAGCACGTTTATGGTAAACAAACGAGCACACAGATTTGTTCCCCAGCAGTCTGGTGACTCTAAATGTTCGACCCCGGGTTGTAATCTTTTGATGCCTCCATTTCCTCCATAAGGAAGCTATGTGGTCGGCCTCTAGAAAGATTTGTGACTCCGTTGGAATGATTCCCGATTTTCCTATTTCAGGATTATTCTCCTGAAGTAACATGAGCACGTAAAGAATTTGCTCCACTATGCTCTTGTCTTGTTAAAGATAAATGAAAATTTGCTTTCCTGTTGCCGACAAGGCTACTTCTCCTTGACGGGGACTCCTTCAAAGATTTCATGAACGCCCCTGACACTGCTGCCTATTTGGATGAGGAGGCCTTGGAGAGGGACATATCGGCGGAGGATTGATCCCTACCTGTTCCAGATTAAATGACTCAAGATCTCTCATAGTCATTTTTTACAGTTATCTTTGTCTGCTGATCTTTGTCTGCTGTTGATATTTCAGTTTTTTATGTGATTATGTGCTTATTCACTTATTTGATATTCATTCTGAAGCCTGCATTGGTGTTATGAATTTCTGTTTGGTGAGACGCCTTACACGACTATTTAATATTGTGTCACAGTGTGGCTCCTTGCTATCCGATTTCTCGGATGTATTTTCTATGTCTCACTTAAAGACAGGCTCATGGCTAGGCTAACTTCCTATCAAGGTTTTAATACAGTCTAGTTTGTGGTGGATAGATTCACTAAAGCTGCCCATTTCATGCCACTAAAGGGTTTACCCTAAGCTCCAAGATTGGTTGAGAAGTATGTAAAATAAATGTAAGGCAGCATGGGTTTGTTTCTGACCGATGGGTACAGTTTACCTCAAAATTCTGGAGTGTGCTGTATAAATGCTTTAACATCAACCTGAGTTTCTCTTTGGCTTACCATCCCCAGAGCAGTGGTAAAATGGAATGAGTAAATCAGTATCTGGAGAAACTCAATAGAATTTACATTTCCACCAAACCAAGATGACTGGGGCTCCTTGTTACCATGGGCTGGGTTTGCTCATAACAACCTCTACCATGAGACCTCTGGACATTATACATTCTGTATTCTATATAGCTTTCATCCTAGATTGCCTGAACTACCAACTTGTCAGTCAGTATCTCTATCAGCCTTTCATGGTACTGTGAAACATTTTATTTGGAATGCAGAAAAATGTAATTTAAATAAAGCCTCTGCTAGGTACAAGTTCTTCTCTGACAGGAAGAGGAGGAAAGCTCTGCTACTAAAACCTGGTGATAAAGTTTGGCTTTTAACTGGATACCTGCAATTAAAAGTGCACAGTGAAACTGCGAATGGCTCATTAAATCAGTTATGGTTACTCGTTCCAAGATATATCGGTCCTTTCCAAGTTCTTCAGATAAATAACCCAGTGACTTTTTGATTGAAACTTCTAGATACACTCAGAATACTTAATGTATTCCATGTCTCTCTCCTCAAACATTTGGTTATTATCAAGACGAGTATGAACTAAAGTAGATCTTGGATTCCAGAATTTCTTGAGGATCTGTCCAATATCTGGTTGATTGAAGAGGGTTGCCCCTGAGGAGCACTGTTGCGTTAAGGCATCACCTGTCCATGCTCCAAAGCTTCTATGCGAGTTTAACCAGAAGTTTCCTGAAAAACCATTTTTGGGGTGTTTGGTGACCACCCCTAGAAGGGATGGTAATGTTGCATTGCACCAGAGCCCTGAGCTCACTTACTGGGTCTGGCAGTGCTGGTCTCCACTGGGCTGGCATGTCCCCAAAGCAGCTTGGTCTCTGGAGGTGCCACCAGCCGCAATGCCATGCAAGTGGCTGGTTCCTTCTACCTCCTTTTTCCCCCCATTTTGTAGTGAAGGCAGCCAAGGGTTCCATAGGAGCATGTGCTGACCTGTTTAAAATTTAAAGGTGAATAGCACGCCGAATGAAACATCACATTCGGTGCCAAATTCAAATCACCTCCCTATAAAAGGGAAACTGTGCACAGACAAGTGCCAGAGTATTAGATCTCATTCCTAGCTCCAGCGTTCCTGCTTCCTAAGCTGTTTACTTATTCTATTAGACTCTGCACCTCTGTTCTGTGTATTAGTCTCTCCACATGTACCAGTCACCATCCACACTATGTATCCTTCAGTACATGACAGGGCAATTGTGATTGGACAGATAATAAAAGTCCACTTAGACAATTCCACAGCCATGTTATATATGACCTGCCAAGGGGGACATGACAGAGACCTGACACATCATGGGCCGAGTGGAACATACCAAATATCACAGCAATATTCATCCTAGGTGTGACGCCAACTACCTCAGCAGCACAGGCTGCATCCTGGTGAGTGACTGCCGGCATCTCATAATACAGGGGGGTGTCTGCCCCATTTTCTGGGCATTCTGAGGCCAGTGGCTGCGTCCTTGTACTCAGCGTCACTGGCTCAGGCAGCATGAAAATACCGACCTAAGGGTTACTCAGATAGCTGATGGTCATACAGATGATCCCATGCTATGTCTTAGGATACAGCAGCGGATCAGAGAAGCTGACAGGAGGTGTCTATTTACACAAGATGCCTCCTGTGGTGTTATCATATTTTATCACAGCCTCTATGTACTAAGACACAATGGCTGTAACTACTGCACCCATCTCTGTATCAGGCTCTGTATGCAAAAGCCGCCAGTATTTACCCTGCATGCACTATAAATAAATGTATTTGTACCACTTACATTACAGCATGAATTGTCAAGGTGAAAAGATACTTTTGTTATTCTGCTTTGTTACCAACTGAGAATCAGCCCCAGCCTGTATATGTCCTCACTTATGTGTATTTCTATGTTTTTACACAGATCCAGCACAACCAGGAAACATAACCTTTATCACAGTTGGAGTAAACAGCATCACACTATCTTGGGGAGAGCCAGTCACTATGACAGGTGTAATAAAGTCATATAATATAACTTATGGGAATTCTCCTAGCACTTGGACTGTAACAAGTAACACAACAAATATCACCCTTCAGAGCCTGACATCTGGGACTAATTACACCATTACTGTGGTAACAGTCGGAGGCTGCAAGTATCAGAGTTTACCTGTTAGCACATCTGTGTATACTAGTAAGTATTTCTCATACCTTTTAGCTACTAGCAGTCAGTTACATAAGCTGTATCATGGTTGTGGAAATTAGTTCTCAGAGTAGATGTAAAAGTAATATTAGATGTATATATATGTCCTTACTGTAACCTCTGTCCTCACTGATCCTGTGTGTTATTTCTCTCATCATAGAACCGATGCCGGTGACATCACTGATAAACACTTCATCTTCCACGGTCTCTGTGTCTCTGTCCTGGAGTAAACCCAATGAGTATCAGGCATCTTACACCTACAGAGTCCAGACAAATGTCACATCATCAGCTACAATGATAAATAATACAATAGTGACAAATGTATCAGCTACAATAATGAGTCTAACACCAGGACAAACATATACATTCATGGTATATACAAGAGCTGGTGATAATGTCACTGAGTCTGACCCTGTGTCAGTAACTACCTGCACATGTGAGTACAATCCTGATCATGATAACAAGGTCTGGGGATCTGCAGAATGTTGATCCAACATTAAGAAAAAAATTAGTGTATGATGTGATGTGATCCAGCTGAGAGAGATGAATGAGGTGACGGGGACAGAAGAAGTGACTGCTAGGACAGGAGAGAGAGAGAATACAGGGTATAGGGAGTGTGGGGACACAGAGAGGAGTGACTGCTAGGACAGGAGAGAGAGAGAATACAGGGTATGGGGAGTGTGGGGACACAGAGAGAAGTGACTGCTAGGACAGGAGAGAGAGAGAATACAGGGTATGGGGAGTGTGGGGACACAGAGAGGAGTGACTGCTAGGACAGGAGAGAGAGAGAGAGAATACAGGGTATGGGGGGGTGTGGGGACACAGAGAGGAGTGACTGCTAGGACAGGAGAGAGAGAGAGAATACAGGGTATGGGGGGGTGTGGGGACACAGAGAGGAGAGACTGCTAGGACAGGAGAGAGAGAGAGAATACAGGGTATGGGGAGTGTGGGGACACAGAGAGGAGTGACTTCTAGGACAGGAGAGAGAGAGAATACAGGGTATGGGGAGTGTGGGGACACAGAGAGAAGTGACTGCTAGGACAGGAGAGAGAGAGAATACAGGGTATGGGGAGTGTGGGGACACAGAGAGGAGTGACTGCTAGGACAGGAGAGAGAGAGAGAGAATACAGGGTATGGGGGGGTGTGGGGACACAGAGAGGAGTGACTGCTAGGACAGGAGAGAGAGAGAGAATACAGGGTATGGGGGGGTGTGGGGACACAGAGAGGAGAGACTGCTAGGACAGGAGAGAGAGAGAGAATACAGGGTATGGGGAGTGTGGGGCAACAGTGAGGGCTTGGAGGCATTTTGCACTATATAGGTTCACTCTTATGGGAAATCACATATCTATAAGGACATTCATCACTAAGCAGAATTGGACAGAGGACAAATGGGTCAGTTATTACAGGACAGAATTCTGTAAGGGAAATATCAGACTCAGTAGAGACAAAGAAATAGATATAGGAACAGTGTCACAGAATGAGACAAGACATGTATGATGATAAATCACAGATATATGATCACTGTTTATAGGGCAGTGCAACAATCTTTAAGATGAAACATACAGGTATATAATAAACCTAATAACAGATACATTAATACATTTATAATAACACATACATAGATATTTATGAACTAACAACTACATCTAGCACAGATCCAGATACAAATTCCATGTGTGTCAGTGAAAATAACAGAAAATTGTGCTTTCTACATTATTATTATTAGTAGTATTATCCTTTATATGGTAGTCACCACAAGCTGTACAAGACTTACAGTTGAATCAGCAGCCATGCTAAATCCCATCTGATTCCACCCCAGGGAATTCCCTTTCCTGAGTCAGCTCTTGGACACCCAACAACTGGTGTTCTTCCAAAAGGAGAAGATACTTTTGCTGCAAGGCTTAAGGCCCCCATACATTAGCAATTAATTGCAGCAATCGTGCAATTTGCAATCGTTTGTGTATAAAATCTTTCCCTTTTTCAATCGATTGCAGAGGTTCCACAATCGATTGAAAAAGGGAAAGATTTTTATACACAATCAATTGCAAATTGCATGATTGCTGCAATTAATTGCTGATGTATGGAGGCCTTTAGTCAGGTCCCTCCTAATGCAGAAGTTTGTGTTGGTGCACATCTACCTTGGAGTATTGGCAAAAATAATATCAACCTTGGACGTAGTTTCAGATCAAACATCTTTCAATGAAGAACAAATCGCATCTACATCTGTCATCTCAGTGCATCATCTTCTACCCAAGTGCTCATCATTCATTCCACTGTTAGATGCAGAGAGACAATTTGACCAGGGGTTTACCATTCGCCATTTAGGACTGCCAATCCCAGAGTGTAAGGAGCAGTCATACTTCAGTCCAGTTTAACGGGATGGTGGACTCAGACTTCCGCTTCCGGTGCCGATGCAGACAGCCGCATGAGCCCTGACCTCCATTGCCCGCCTGGCTCTATCACCCGGCATGGTCCACACCGGACCTCTTCGACCCGCCCAAGTCTCTGCCAGGCTGTCCCACGTCTCTCCCTGCTGCATGGAGAGGTATTTCCCCTCCTCCATGCCATCTAAAAAGCAAAAACTGAACGCTGACCGTCAGCGCAGGCATTCCAATATGGGCGTGGCTGCAGACAGCGCTGATATCACAGATGCTATGGAGCTGCCTTCCTCTGCTGGTCCTACTTAAGAAGCAGTTGTCAGGCTATTAAAGAAACTATTGAGCCCATGTTTGCAACTCGTCAGCCTCCTTCACCCAAGCTATTACAGATATAAAGGGGCAGATACATCAAATCACTTCTAGAGTTCAATGTACAGATCAGAAAGTGGTAGGTATGTTTCAAGGTGTGGCCTCTCTCAAATCTCATACAGCCAAGCTCCAA
The DNA here is from genome assembly GCA_031769625.1 of Taudactylus pleione. Classification (NCBI taxonomy): domain Eukaryota; kingdom Metazoa; phylum Chordata; class Amphibia; order Anura; family Myobatrachidae; genus Taudactylus; species Taudactylus pleione. The sequence continues at coordinate 2,977,352 of JAUIMM010000026.1, forward strand.
AAGCCTCAATCAAATTTGTTCCAAATTGGACAATTTGGAGAACCGTTCCTTCAGGAACAACCTACGGCTTATAGGGTTACCGGAATCTGTAAGAGGGACTCAGCTGCATGATTCTATTAATACTACGTTGCCAGAACTACTAAACATCTCTGAAGCTAGCACGTTTATGGTAAACAAACGAGCACACAGATTTGTTCCCCAGCAGTCTGGTGACTCTAAATCTTCGACCCCGGGTTGTAATCTTTTGATGCCTCCATTTCCTCCATAAGGAAGCTATGTGGTCGGCCTCTAGAAGGATTTGTGACTCCGTTGGAATGATTCCCGATTTTCCTATTTCAGGATTATTCTCCTGAAGTAACATGAGCACGTAAAGAATTTGCTCCACTATGCTCTTGTCTTGTTAAAGATAAATGAAAATTTGCTTTCCTGTTGCCGACAAGGCTACTTCTCCTTGACGGGGACTCCTTCAAAGATTTCATGAACGCCCCTGACACTGCTGCCTATTTGGATGAGGAGGCCTTGGAGAGGGACATATCGGCGGAGGATTGATCCCCACCTGTTCCAGATTAAATGACTCAAGATCTCTCATAGTCATTTTTTACAGTTATCTTTGTCTGCTGATCTTTGTCTGCTGTTGATATTTCAGTTTTTTATGTGATTATGTGCTTATTCACTTATTTGATATTCATTCTGAAGCCTGCATTGGTGTTATGAATTTCTGTTTGGTGAGACGCCTTACACGACTATTTAATATTGTGTCACAGTGTGGCTCCTTGCTATCCGATTTCTCGGATGTATTTTCTATGTCTCACTTAAAGACAGGCTCATGGCTAGGCTAACTTCCTATCAAGGTTTTAATACAGTCTAGTTTGTGGTGGATAGATTCACTAAAGCTGCCCATTTCATGCCACTAAAGGGTTTTCCCTCAGCTCCAAGGTTGGTTGAGAAGTATGTAAAATAAATGTAAGGCAGCATGGGTTTGTTTCTGACCGATGGGTACAGTTTACCTCAAAATTCTGGAGTGTGCTGTATAAATGCTTTAACATCAACCTGAGTTTCTCTTTGGCTTACCATCCCCAGAGCAGTGGTAAAATGGAATGAGTAAATCAGTATCTGGAGAAACTCAATAGAATTTACATTTCCACCAAACCAAGATGACTGGGGCTCCTTGTTACCATGGGCTGGGTTTGCTCATAACAACCTCTACCATGAGACCTCTGGACATTATACATTCTGTATTCTATATAGCTTTCATCCTAGATTGCCTGAACTACCAACTTGTCAGTCAGTATCTCTATCAGCCTTTCATGGTACTGTGAAACATTTTATTTGGAATGCAGAAAAATGTAATTTAAATAAAGCCTCTGCTAGGTACAAGTTCTTCTCTGACAGGAAGAGGAGGAAAGCTCTGCTACTAAAACCTGGTGATAAAGTTTGGCTTTTAACTGGATACCTGCAATTAAAAGTGCACAGTGAAACTGCGAATGGCTCATTAAATCAGTTATGGTTACTCGTTCCAAGATATATCGGTCCTTTCCAAGTTCTTCAGATAAATAACCCAGTGACTTTTTGATTGAAACTTCTAGATACACTCAGAATACTTAATGTATTCCATGTCTCTCTCCTCAAACATTTGGTTATTATCAAGACGAGTATGAACTAAAGTAGATCTTGGATTCCAGAATTTCTTGAGGATCTGTCCAATATCTGGTTGATTGAAGAGGGTTGCCCCTGAGGAGCACTGTTGAGTTAAGGCATCACCTGTCCATGCTCCAAAGCTTCTATGCGAGTTTAACCAGAAGTTTCCTGAAAAACCATTTTTGGGGTGTTTGGTGACCACCCCTAGAAGGGATGGTAATGTTGCATTGCACCAGAGCCCTGAGCTCACTTACTGGGTCTGGCAGTGCTGGTCTCCACTGGGCTGGCATGTCCCCAAAGCAGCTTGGTCTCTGGAGGTGCCACCAGCCGCAATGCCATGCAAGTGGCTGGTTCCTTCTACCTCCTTTTTCCCCCCATTTTGTAGTGAAGGCAGCCAAGGGTTCCATAGGAGCATGTGCTGACCTGTTTAAAATTTAAAGGTGAATAGCACGCCGAATGTAACATCACATTCGGTGCCAAATTCAAATCACCTCCCTATAAAAGGGAAACTGTGCACAGACAAGTGCCAGAGTATTAGATCTCATTCCTAGCTCCAGCGTTCCTGCTTCCTAAGCTGTTTACTTATTCTATTAGACTCTGCACCTCTGTTCTGTGTATTAGTCTCTCCACATGTACCAGTCACCATCCACACTATGTATCCTTCAGTACATGACAGGGCAATTGTGATTGGACAGATAATAAAAGTCCACTTAGACAATTCCACAGCCATGTTATATATGACCTGCCAAGGGGGACATGACAGAGACCTGACACATCATGGGCCGAGTGGAACATACCAAATATCACAGAAATATTCATCCTAGGTGTGACGCCAACTACCTCAGCAGCACAGGCTGCATCCTGGTGAGTGACTGCCGGCATCTCATAATACAGGGGGGTGTCTGCCCCATTTTCTGGGCATTCTGAGGCCAGTGGCTGCGTCCTTGTACTCAGCGTCACTGGCTCAGGCAGCATGAAAATACCGACCTAAGGGTTACTCAGATAGCTGATGGTCATACAGATGATCCCATGCTATGTCTTAGGATACAGCAGCGGATCAGAGAAGCTGACAGGAGGTGTCTATTTACACAAGATGCCTCCTGTGGTGTTATCATATTTTATCACAGCCTCTATGTACTAAGACACAATGGCTGTAACTACTGCACCCATCTCTGTATCAGGCTCTGTATGCAAAAGCCGCCAGTATTTACCCTGCATGCACTATAAATAAATGTATTTGTACCACTTACATTACAGCATGAATTGTCAACGTGAAAAGATACTTTTGTTATTCTGCTTTGTTACCAACTGAGAATCAGCCCCAGCCTGTATATGTCCTCACTTATGTGTATTTCTATGTTTTTACACAGATCCAGCACAACCAGGAAACATAACCTTTATCACAGTTGGAGTAAACAACATCACACTATCTTGGGGAGAGCCAGTCACTATGACAGGTGTAATAAAGTCATATAATATAACTTATGGGAATTCTCCTAGCACTTGGACTGTAACAAGTAACACAACAAATATCACCCTTCAGAGCCTGACATCTGGGACTAATTACACCATTACTGTGGTAACAGTCGGAGGCTGCAAGTATCAGAGTTTACCTGTTAGCGCATCTGTGTACACTAGTAAGTATTTCTCATACCTTTTAGCTACTAGCAGTCAGTTACATCAGCTGTATCATAGTTGTGGAAATTAGTTCTCAGAGTAGATGTAAAAGTAATATTAGATGTATATATATCTCCTTACTGTAACCTCTGTCCTCACTGCTCCTGTGTGTTATTTCTCTCATCATAGAACCGATGCCGGTGACATCACTGATAAACACTTCATCTTCCACGGTCTCTGTGTCTCTGTCCTGGAGTAAACCCAATGAGTATCAGGCATCTTACACCTACAGAGTCCAGACAAATGTCACATCATCAGCTACAATGATAAATAATACAATAGTGACAAATGTATCAGCTACAATAATGAGTCTAACACCAGGACAAACATATACATTCATGGTATATACAAGAGCTGGTGATAATGTCACTGAGTCTGACCCTGTGTCAGTAACTACCTGCACATGTGAGTACAATCCTGATCATGATAACAAGGTCTGGGAATCTGCAGAATGTTGATCCAACATTAAGAAAAAAATTAGTGTATGATGTGATGTGATCCAGCTGAGAGAGATGAATGAGGTGACGGGGACAGAAGAAGTGACTGCTAGGACAGGAGAGAGAGAGAATACAGGGTATGGGGAGTGTGGAGACACAGAGAGGAGTGACTGCTAGGACAGGAGAGAGAGAGAATACAGGGTATGGGGAGTGTGGGGACACAGAGAGGAGTGACTGCTAAGACAGGAGAGAGAGAGAATACAGGGTATGGGGAGTGTGGGGACACAGAGAGGAGTGACTGCTAGGACAGGAGAGAGAGAGAATACAGGGTATGGGGAGTGTGGGGACACAGAGAGGAGTGACTGCTAGGACAGGAGAGAGAGAGAGAGAATACAGGGTATGGGGGGGTGTGGGGACACAGAGAGGAGTGACTGCTAGGACAGGAGAGAGAGAGAGAATACAGGGTATGGGGAGTGTGGGGCAACAGTGAGGGGTTGGAGGCATTTTGCACTATATAGGGTCACTCTTATGGGAAATCACATATCTATAAGGACATTCATCACTAAGCAGAATTGGACAGAGGACAAATGGGTCAGTTATTACAGGACAGAATTCTGTAAGGGAAATATCAGACTCAGTAGAGACAAAGAAATAGATATAGGAACAGTGTCACAGAATGAGACAAGACATGTATGATGATAAATTACAGATATATGATCACTGTTTATAGGGCAGTGCAACAATCTTTAAGATGAAACATACAGGTATATAATAAACCTAATAATAGATACATTAATACATTTATAATAACACATACATAGATATTTATGAACTAACAACTACATCTAGCACAGATCCAGATACAAATTCCATGTGTGTCAGTGAAAATAACAGAAAATTGTGCTTTCTACATTATTATTATTAGTAGTATTATCCTTTATATGGTAGTCACCACAAGCTGTACAAGACTTACAGTTGAATCAGCAGCCATGCTAAATCCCATCTGATTCCACCCCAGGGAATTCCCTTTCCTGAGTCAGCTCTTGGACACCCAACAACTGGTGTTCTTCCAAAAGGAGAAGATACTTTTGCTGCAAGGCTTAAGGCCCCCATACATTAGCAATTAATTGCAGCAATCGTGCAATTTGCAATCGTTTGTGTATAAAATCTTTCCCTTTTTCAATCGATTGCAGAGGTTCCACAATCGATTGAAAAAGGGAAAGATTTTTATACACAATCAATTGCAAATTGCATGATTGCTGCAATTAATTGCTGATGTATGGAGGCCTTTAGTCAGGTCCCTCCTAATGCAGAAGTTTGTGTTGGTGCACATCTACCTTGGAGTATTGGCAAAAATAATATCAACCTTGGACGTAGTTTCAGATCAAACATCTTTCAATGAAGAACAAATCGCATCTACACCTGTCATCTCAGTGCATCATCTTCTACCCAAGTGCTCATCATTCATTCCACTGTTAGATGCAGAGAGACAATTTGACCAGGGGTTTACCATTCGCCATTTAGGACTGCCAATCCCAGAGTGTAAGGAGCAGTCATACTTCAGTCCAGTTTAACGGGATGGTGGACTCAGACTTCCGCTTCCGGTGCCGATGCAGACAGCCGCATGAGCCCTGACCTCCATTGCCCGCCTGGCTCTATCACCCGGCACGGTCCACACCGGACCTCTTCGACCCGCCCAAGTCTCTGCCAGGCTGTTCCACGTCTCTCCCTGCTGCATGGAGAGGTATTTCCCCTCCTCCATGCCATCTAAAAAGCAAAAACTGAACGCTGACCGTCAGCGCAGGCATTCCTATATGGGCGTGGCTGCAGACAGCGCTGATATCACAGATGCTATGGAGCTGCCTTCCTCTGCTGGTCCTACTTAAGAAGCAGTTGTCAGGCTATTAAAGAAACTATTGAGCCCATGTTTGCAACTCGTCAGCCTCCTTCACCCAAGCTATTACAGATATAAAGGGGCAGATACATCAAATCACTTCTAGAGTTCAATGTACAGATCAGAAAGTGGTAGGTATGTTTCAAGGTGTGGCCTCTCTCAAATCTCATACAGCCAAGCTCCAAAAGCCTCAATCAAATTTGTTCCAAATTGGACAATTTGGAGAACCGTTCCTTCAGGAACAACCTACGGCTTATAGGGTTACCGGAATCTGTAAGAGGGACTCAGCTGCATGATTCTATTAATACTACGTTGCCAGAACTACTAAACATCTCTGAAGCTAGCACGTTTATGGTAAACAAACGAGCACACAGATTTGTTCCCCAGCAGTCTGGTGACTCTAAATGTTCGACCCCGGGTTGTAATCTTTTGATGCCTCCATTTCCTCCATAAGGAAGCTATGTGGTCGGCCTCTAGAAAGATTTGTGACTCCGTTGGAATGATTCCCGATTTTCCTATTTCAGGATTATTCTCCTGAAGTAACATGAGCACGTAAAGAATTTGCTCCACTATGCTCTTGTCTTGTTAAAGATAAATGAAAATTTGCTTTCCTGTTGCCGACAAGGCTACTTCTCCTTGACGGGGACTCCTTCAAAGATTTCATGAACGCCCCTGACACTGCTGCCTATTTGGATGAGGAGGCCTTGGAGAGGGACATATCGGCGGAGGATTGATCCCTACCTGTTCCAGATTAAATGACTCAAGATCTCTCATAGTCATTTTTTACAGTTATCTTTGTCTGCTGATCTTTGTCTGCTGTTGATATTTCAGTTTTTTATGTGATTATGTGCTTATTCACTTATTTGATATTCATTCTGAAGCCTGCATTGGTGTTATGAATTTCTGTTTGGTGAGACGCCTTACACGACTATTTAATATTGTGTCACAGTGTGGCTCCTTGCTATCCGATTTCTCGGATGTATTTTCTATGTCTCACTTAAAGACAGGCTCATGGCTAGGCTAACTTCCTATCAAGGTTTTAATACAGTCTAGTTTGTGGTGGATAGATTCACTAAAGCTGCCCATTTCATGCCACTAAAGGGTTTTCCCTCAGCTCCAAGGTTGGTTGAGAAGTATGTAAAATAAATGTAAGGCAGCATGGGTTTGTTTCTGACCGATGGGTACAGTTTACCTCAAAATTCTGGAGTGTGCTGTATAAATGCTTTAACATCAACCTGAGTTTCTCTTTGGCTTACCATCCCCAGAGCAGTGGTAAAATGGAATGAGTAAATCAGTATCTGGAGAAACTCAATAGAATTTACATTTCCACCAAACCAAGATGACTGGGGCTCCTTGTTACCATGGGCTGGGTTTGCTCATAACAACCTCTACCATGAGACCTCTGGACATTATACATTCTGTATTCTATATAGCTTTCATCCTAGATTGCCTGAACTACCAACTTGTCAGTCAGTATCTCTATCAGCCTTTCATGGTACTGTGAAACATTTTATTTGGAATGCAGAAAAATGTAATTTAAATAAAGCCTCTGCTAGGTACAAGTTCTTCTCTGACAGGAAGAGGAGGAAAGCTCTGCTACTAAAACCTGGTGATAAAGTTTGGCTTTTAACTGGATACCTGCAATTAAAAGTGCACAGTGAAACTGCGAATGGCTCATTAAATCAGTTATGGTTACTCGTTCCAAGATATATCGGTCCTTTCCAAGTTCTTCAGATAAATAACCCAGTGACTTTTTGATTGAAACTTCTAGATACACTCAGAATACTTAATGTATTCCATGTCTCTCTCCTCAAACATTTGGTTATTATCAAGACGAGTATGAACTAAAGTAGATCTTGGATTCCAGAATTTCTTGAGGATCTGTCCAATATCTGGTTGATTGAAGAGGGTTGCCCCTGAGGAGCACTGTTGAGTTAAGGCATCACCTGTCCATGCTCCAAAGCTTCTATGCGAGTTTAACCAGAAGTTTCCTGAAAAACCATTTTTGGGGTGTTTGGTGACCACCCCTAGAAGGGATGGTAATGTTGCATTGCACCAGAGCCCTGAGCTCACTTACTGGGTCTGGCAGTGCTGGTCTCCACTGGGCTGGCATGTCCCCAAAGCAGCTTGGTCTCTGGAGGTGCCACCAGCCGCAATGCCATGCAAGTGGCTGGTTCCTTCTACCTCCTTTTTCCCCCCATTTTGTAGTGAAGGCAGCCAAGGGTTCCATAGGAGCATGTGCTGACCTGTTTAAAATTTAAAGGTGAATAGCACGCCGAATGTAACATCACATTCGGTGCCAAATTCAAATCACCTCCCTATAAAAGGGAAACTGTGCACAGACAAGTGCCAGAGTATTAGATCTCATTCCTAGCTCCAGCGTTCCTGCTTCCTAAGCTGTTTACTTATTCTATTAGACTCTGCACCTCTGTTCTGTGTATTAGTCTCTCCACATGTACCAGTCACCATCCACACTATGTATCCTTCAGTACATGACAGGGCAATTGTGATTGGACAGATAATAAAAGTCCACTTAGACAATTCCACAGCCATGTTATATATGACCTGCCAAGGGGGACATGACAGAGACCTGACACATCATGGGCCGAGTGGAACATACCAAATATCACAGCAATATTCATCCTAGGTGTGACGCCAACTACCTCAGCAGCACAGGCTGCATCCTGGTGAGTGACTGCCGGCATCTCATAATACAGGGGGGTGACTGCCCCATTTTCTGGGCATTCTGAGGCCAGTGGCTGCGTCCTTGTACTCAGCGTCACTGGCTCAGGCAGCATGAAAATACCGACCTAAGGGTTACTCAGATAGCTGATGGTCATACAGATGATCCCATGCTATGTCTTAGGATACAGCAGCGGATCAGAGAAGCTGACAGGAGGTGTCTATTTACACAAGATGCCTCCTGTGGTGTTATCATATTTTATCACAGCCTCTATGTACTAAGACACAATGGCTGTAACTACTGCACCCATCTCTGTATCAGGCTCTGTATGCAAAAGCCGCCAGTATTTACCCTGCATGCACTATAAATAAATGTATTTGTACCACTTACATTACAGCATGAATTGTCAAGGTGAAAAGATACTTTTGTTATTCTGCTTTGTTACCAACTGAGAATCAGCCCCAGCCTGTATATGTCCTCACTTATGTGTATTTCTATGTTTTTACACAGATCCAGCACAACCAGGAAACATAACCTCTATCACAGTTGGAGTAAACAACATCACACTATCTTGGGGAGAGCCAGTCACTATGACAGGTGTAATAAAGTCATATAATATAACTTATGGGAATTCTCCTAGCACTTGGACTGTAACAAGTAACACAACAAATATCACCCTTCAGAGCCTGACATCTGGGACTAATTACACCATTACTGTGGTAACAGTCGGAGGCTGCAAGTATCAGAGTTTACCTGTTAGCGCATCTGTGTACACTAGTAAGTATTTCTCATACCTTTTAGCTACTAGCAGTCAGTTACATCAGCTGTATCATAGTTGTGGAAATTAGTTCTCAGAGTAGATGTAAAAGTAATATTAGATGTATATATATCTCCTTACTGTAACCTCTGTCCTCACTGCTCCTGTGTGTTATTTCTCTCATCATAGAACCGATGCCGGTGACATCACTGATAAACACTTCATCTTCCACGGTCTCTGTTGCTCTGTCCTGGAGTAAACCCAATGAGTATCAGGCATCTTACACCTACAGAGTCCAGACAAATGTCACATCATCAGCTACAATGATAAATAATACAATAGTGACTAATGTATCAGCTACAATAATGAATCTAACACCAGGACAAACATATACATTCATGGTATATACAAGAGCTGGTGATAATATCACTGAGTCTGACCCTGTGTCAGTAACTACCTGCACATGTGAGTACAATCCTGATCATGAAAACAAGGTCTGGGAATCTGCAGAATGTTGATCCAACATTAAGAAAAAAATTAGTTTGTGATGTGATCCAGCTGAGAGAGATGAACGAGGTGACAGGGACAGAAGAAGTGACTGCTAGGACAGGAGAGAGAGAGAATACAGGGTATGGGGGGAGTGTGGGGACACAGAGAGGAGTGACTGCTAGGACAGGAGAGAGAGAGAATACAGGGTATGGGTAGTGTTGGGGATACAGAGAGGAGTGACTGCTAGGACAGGAGAGAGAGAGAATACAGGGTATGGGGATTGAGGGGACACAGAGAGGAGTGACTGCTAGGACAGGAGAGAGGGAGAATACAGGGTATGGGGAGTGTGGGGACACAGAGATGGGTGACTGCTAGGACAGGAGAGAGAGAATATAGGGTATGGAGAGTGTCGGGACACAGAGAGGAATGACTGATAGGACAGGAGAGAGAGAGAATACAGGGTATGGGGAGTGTGGGGACACAGAGAGGAATGACTGCTAGGACAGGAGAGAGAGAGAATACAGGGTATGGGGAGTGTGGGGACACAGAGGGGAGTGACTGCTAGGACAGGAGAGAGAGAGAGAATACAGGGTATGGGGAATGTGGGGACACAGAGGGGAGTGACTGCTAGGACAGGAGAGAGAGAGAATACAGGATATGGGGAATGTGGGGGAACAGTGAGGAGTTGGAGGCATTTTGCACTATATAGGGTCACTCTTATGGGAAATCGCATTATGTCTATAAGGACATTCATCACTAAGTGGAATTGGACAGAGGACAATTGGGTCAGTTATTAAAGAACAGAGGCCCAGATTCTGAGCCGGACGCTCTGACAGAGCGCTCGCTCTGAATCAGGGCCGTCCTTCTTAATTTTTTAGGCTGCCTCCTGGCCGCTCGTATAGCTGTGGGTGACCACCCACAGCTATAGCGAGCGGCCAGGAAGATGGTCGCGATGGTCAAGCCCTTGCGACGAAACCCTTGCGGTAGGGTCTCGTTGCCTCAAAGGGGGCGTGCTGTCACTCACCATCAACAGCAGGCCCCTTTGGTGCGAGACACGGAGCAACGGCTTGCCCGTCGCTATCCAGGTCTAGCGCATGTGCACGACAGAGCCGGCTCTGTCGTGCGCAAGCGCACTGGGCCAACATCGACCCGCTTGCGAGCGCTCAGCACTCGCGATCAGGTCTGAATCAGGCCCAGAATTCTGTAAGGGAAATATCACACTCAGTAGAGACAAAGAAATAGATATAGTAACAGTATCACTGAATGAGACAAGACATATATGAGGATAAATTACAGCAATGATCAATGTTTATTTATAGGGCAGGACAATAATCTTCCAGATAAAACATACAGGTTTATAATAAACATAACAGATACATTAATACACTTATAATAACACATACATAGATATTTATGAACTAGCAACTACATCTAGCATAGATCCAAATTCCATATGTGTGAGTGAAAATAACAGAAAATTGTGCTTTTCTACATTATTATTATTATTAGTGTTATCTCTTATATGGTAGTCACCACAAGCTGTACAAGTCTTATGGTTGAATAAGCAGCCATGCTAAATCCCATCTGATTCCACCCCAGGGAATTCCCTTTCCTGGGTCAGCTCTGTGACATACAACAACTGGTGCTATTCCCAGAGGAGAAGATACTTTTGCTGCAAGGCTTAGTCAGGTCCCTCCTAATGCAGAAGTCTGGGTTGGTGCACTCCTGTCTTAGAGTACTGGCAAAAATAATATCAACCTTGGACGTAGTTTCAGATCAAACGCCTTTCAATGAAGAACAAATTGCATCTATACCTGTCATCTCAGTGCATCCGCTTCTACCCAAGTGCTCATCTTTCATTCCACTGTTAGGTGCAGAGTGACAATATGAACGGGTTTACCATTCACCATTTGGGACTGCCAATCCAGTTAAAAAGGATGGTGGACTGAGACTTCCACTGCCGATGCAGACAGCCATGTGAGCCCTGATCTTCATTGCCTGTCCGGCTCTATCACCCCGCACGGTCCACACTGGACCTCTTCGACCCGCCCAAGTCTCTGCCAGGCTGTACAGCATCTCTCCCTGCTGCATGGAGAGGTATTTCCCCTCCTCCATGCCATCTAAAATGCAGAAACTGCAGGCTGACCGACACCACAGGCATTCCAGCATGGCCATGGCTGCAGACAGCACTGATATCACAAACGCTATGGAGCTGCCTTCCGCTTCTGGTCCCAGCACATCTTCTGCTGCATCACTTCCCTCTGTGGGGGCTCCACAAGGTACCTCTCTCCCACTTACTTATGAAGCAGTTGTCAGGGCTAGTAAAGAAACTATTGAGCCCATGTTTGCAACTCGTCAGCCTCCTTCATCCAAGCTATTACAGATATAAAGGGGGAGGTACCTCAAATCACTTCTAGAGTTCAATGATCAGAAAGTGGGAGGTATGTTTCAAGATATGGCCTCTCTCAAATCTCATACAGCCAAGCTCCAAAAGTCTCATAATCAAATTTGATCCATATTGGATGATTTGGAGAACCGTTCCCGCAGGAACAACCTACGACTTATAGGGTTGCTGGAATCTGTAAGAGGGACTCAGCTGCCTGATTTTATTAATACTACGTTGCCAGAACTACTAAACATCTCTGAAGCTTGCACTTATATGGTAATCAAACGAGCACACAGATTTGGCCCCCAGTGGTCTGGTGACTCTCTAGTAGTTCACCCCCGGGTTGTAATCTTTCGATGCCTCAATTTCCTCCATAAGTAAGCTATGTGGTCGGCCTCTAGAAAGATTTGTGACCTCCATTGGAATGATTCCCGATTTCTTCTACGGGGTCCATGAGGTCCACAGCCAATACGTTGGGGTATATGATCCAGTCACCAAACGGTTAAACGAGCTCTCTGCTCCCAGGATGCACCGGGTCCTCCACTCATATAAGCGTAATGAGAACAAAAATAGGGGTTGACATGGCTGCGCTATAACTCCTAAACGCCACTGGGATGCTGCCTGGGGATGAAATAACAGGGGTTTACCTTCCCTGTATAAATTAGTTGGAAAATAGAATTATCCCTGGCGCTTCAGTATGAGGATCGTAAAAAAAGAATCAGTAATCGTTAATAAAAATGTATATGAAATTTATTATACAATTAGATAAAAGGGCATTCAAAAATTATAAGTAAATATATAAAAGAGCTGCTACTAGTAGACAACATATAAAGACAAACCACATAAAACAAAAATTATGAGTTGCAGCCCTCAGTGGGTCGGTAATGAGGAAGTGCACTTATAGCGCTAAGTTCTTGGTCTCTCAGATAGTGTGTAACACCCTCCGGGGTGTATTGCTCCAATGTCTTATTGTAAAAGAAAGTCAATAAAAGCTGTACCTTAATCAGGGGCTAAACAGCCCAATGCCTTGTATGTCAGGGGTGTCTGTAGAGGTAGAGGTCATTTGCCGGCAAACTTGTAAGGGTAGAGAATGTGTGAACCACGTCTCTAGATGTCCCTTACCTCACTTGATCTATGCATTTCGCCCGCACCTCAGGCTTCGTCAGGAAGGGACGTTCTCACCATCATGACGAAGCCCGAGGTGCGGGTGAAACGCGTAGACCAAGTGAGGTAAGGTACATCTAGAGACGTGGTTCACACGTTCTCCACCTTTACAAGTTTGCCGGCAAATGACCTCTACCTCTACAGACACCCCTGACATACAAGGCATTGGGCTGTTTAGCCCCTGATTAAGGTACAGCTTTTATTGACTTTCTTTTACAATAAGACATTGGAGCAATACACCCCGGAGGGTGTTACACACTATCTGAGAGACCAAGAACTTAGCGCTATAAGTGCACTTCCTCATTACCGACCCACTGAGGGCTGCAACTCATAATTTTTGTTTTATGTGGTTTGTCTTTATATGTTGTCTACTAGTAGTAGCTCTTTTATATATTTACTTATATTTTTTGAATGCCCTTTTATCTAATTGTATAATACATTTCATATACATTTTTATTTACGGTTACTTTTCCTCCACTCATATACCCCGCCCCCGGCCATAGGTAGCCAGTTCGTTACAAAGCTCAAGCAGGTAAAGAAAAAAGACAAGAAAGAAGAACCCATGTTCTCTAGACCAATATCTCATAAAGGAGGGAAATTTATAGAGATACCCAAAACCACAGGTGCATTAGGGTGGCTGTCCTGTGGCCCCATGGAACTCGAAGAAAAAGAGTTAACGAAGATATGTTATACCATAACTCTTATTTTCTTCTTTGGGGTCCACAGCCTATATGTTGGGGATATCCCAAAGCAATAACCTCTAAGGGCGGGGACGCTCCTGTGTCTTGGTAGAGAGGAGAATCCTATGCCCAAAGGAGGAATCCTGAGTGGCAAAAGTGTCACATACGTAGAACTTGACAAAAGTATGGATGGAAGACCATGTGTCTGCCCTGCACAATTGTTCAGTAGAGGCGCCCGGCGGGCCACCCACTGACCGTGTAGAATGCGCCATTACTGAGTCCGGAACCACCAGACTAGCCTGTGTGTATGCCTAAGAAATTGCCATCCGAATCCATCTGGCCAGCATCTGCTTATTGGCTGGACAGCCACGCTTATGACAGCCATACAGTACAAAAAGGAGACTTCCTCATTCTGTTAGTGCGATCCACATAACTTCGTAGTACACGGACAACATCCAAGGAAGCCTCACCTACCGAGAGGCTTGTATTCTGAAAAGCTGGGACCACAATATCTTCATTCATATGGAACCCGGATACCACTTTTGGAAGGTATCCTGCACTAGTACGAAGTACCGCTCTATCCCGATGAAAATTTAAAGATAGATGAGGCAGACCCGAAGAAAAAGAGTTAACGAAGGTATGTTATACCATAACTCTTATTTTTTCCTATTTCAGGATTATTCTCCTGAAGTAACATGAGCACGTAAAGAATTTGCTCTACTATGCTCTTGTCTTGTTAAAGATAAATGAAAATTTGCTTTCCTGTTGCCGACAAGGCTACGTCTCTTTGATGGGGACTCCTCCAAAGATTTCATGAATGCCTCTGACGCTGCTGCCTATTTGGATGAGGAGGCCTAGGAGAGGGACATATCGGCGGGGGATTGATTCCCACCTGTTCCAGATTAAATGACTCAAGATCTCTCATAGTCATTCTTTACATTTATCTTTGTCTGCTGTTGATATTTCAGTTTTTTATGTGATTATGTGCTTATTCACTTAGTTGATATTCATTCTGAAGCCTGCATTGGTGTTATGAATTTCTGTTTGGTGAGACGCCTTACACGACTATTTAATATTGTGTCACAGTGTAGCTCCTTGCTATCCGACTTCTCGGATGTATTTTCTATGTCTCACTTAAGATAGGCTCATGGCTAGGCTAACTTCCTATCAAGATTTTAATACAGTCTAGTTTGTGGTGGATAGATTCACTAAAGCTGCCCATTTCATTCCGCTAAAGGGTTTACCCTCAGCTCCAAGATTGGTTGAGAAGTATGTAAAATAAATGTAAGGCTGCTTGTGTTTCTTTCTGACCGATGGGTACAGTTTACCTCAAAATTCTGGAGTGTGCTGTATAAATGCTTTAACTTTAACATCAACCTGAGTTTCTCTTTGGCTTACCACCCCCAGAGCAGTGGTAAAATGGAATGAGTAAATCAGTATCTGGAGAAACTCAATAGAATTTACATTTCCACCAAACCAAGATGACTGGGGCTCCTTGTTACCATGGGCTGAGTTTGCTCATAACCTCTACCATGAGACCTCTGGACATTATACATTCTGTATTCTATATAGCTTTCATCCTAGATTGCCTGAACTACCAACTTGTCAGTCAGTATCTCTACCAGCCATTCATGGTACTGTGAAACGTTTTATTTGGAATGAAGTAAAATTTTATTTAAATAAAGCCTCTGCTAGGTACAAGTTCTTCTCTGACAGGAAGAGGAGGAAAGCTCTGCTACTAAAACCCGGTGATACGGTTTGGCTTTTAACTCGACACCTGCAATTAAAAGTGCACAGTGAAACTGCGAATGGCTCATTAAATCAGTTATGGTTACTCGTTCCAAGATATAGCGGTCCTTTCCAAGTTCTTCAGATAAATAACCCAGTGACTTTTTGATTGAAACTTCTAGATACATTCAGAATACTTAATGTATTCCATGTCTCTCTCCTCAAACATTTGGTTATTAACCGATATTCCAAGCCTTGCAACCCACCATCCTCCATATCAGCTGATTATCAAGACGAGTATGAGCTAAAGTAGATCTTGGATTCCAGAATTTCTTGAGGATCTGTCCAATATCTGGTTGATTGAAGAGGGTTGTCCCTGAGGAGCACTGTTGAGTTATGGCATCACCTGTCCATGCTCCAAAGCTTCTATGCGATTTTAACCAGAAGTTTCCTGAAAAACCATTTTTGGGGTGTTCGGTGACCACCCCTAGAAGGGATGGTAATGTTGCATTGCACCAGAGCCCTGAGCTCACTCAGCAGTCATTCCTCTCTGTGTCCCCACACTCCCCATACCCTGTATTCCCTCTCTCTCCTGTCCTAGCAGTCACTTCTCTCTGTGTCCCCACACTCCCCATACCCTGTATTCTCTCTCTCTCCTGTCCTAGCAGTCACTCCTCTCTGTGTCCCCGCACTCCCCATACCCTGTATTCTCTCTCTCCTGTCCTAGCAGTCACTCCTCTCTGTGTCCCCACACTCCCCATACCCTGTATTCTCTCTCTCTCCTGTCCTAGCAGTCACTTCTCTCTGTGTCCCCACACTCCCCATACCCTGTATTCTCTCTCTCTCCTGTCCTAGCAGTCACTCCTCTCTGTGTCCCCACACTCCCCCCATACCCTGTATTCTCTCTCTCTCCTGTCCTAGCAGTCACTCCTCTCTGTGTCCCCACACTCACTTACAGTCACCATCCACACGATGTATCCTTCAGTACGTGACAGGGCAATTGTGATTGGGCTCAGTCTCTGTTGTGAGGATGGATAATAAAAGTCCAATTAGACAATTCCACAGCCATGTTATATATGACCTGCCAAGGGGGACATGACAGAGACCTGACACATCATGGGCTGAGTGGAACATACCAAATATCACAGCAATATTCATCCTAGGTGTGACGCCAACTACCTCAGCAGCACAGGCTGCATCCTGGTGAGTGACTGCCGGCATCTCATAGTACAGGGGGGTGTCTGCTCCATTTTCTGGGCGTGCTGAGGCCAGTGGCTGCGTCCTTTTACTCAGTGTCACTAGCCCAGGCAGCATAAACATACCGACCTAAGGGTTACTCAGATAGCTGATGGTCACACAGATGATCCCATGCTATGTCTTAGGACACAGCAGCGGATCAGAGAAGCTGACAGGAGGTGTCTAATTACACAAGATGCCTCCTGTGGTGTTATCATATTTTATCACAGCCTCTATGTACTAAGACACAATGGCTGTAACTACTGCAGCCATCTCTGTATCAGGCTCTATATGCAAAAGCAGCCAGTAATTACCCTGCATGCACTATAAATAAATGTATTTGTACCACTTACATTACAGCATGATTTGTCCAGGTGAAAAGATACTTTTATTATTCTGCTTTGCTACCAACTGAGAATCAGCCCCAGCCTGTATATGTCCTCACTTATGTGTATTTCTATGTTTTTACACAGATCCAACACAACCAGGAAACATAACCTTTATCACAGTTGGAGTAAACAACATCACACTATCTTGGGGAGAACCAGTCACTATGACAGGTGTAATAAAGTCATATAATATAACTTATGGGAGTTCTTCCAGCACTTGGACTGTATCAAGTAACACAACAAATATCACCCTTCAGAGCCTGACATCTGGGACTAATTACACCATTACTGTGGTAACAGTCGGAGGCTGCAAGTATCAGAGTTTACCTGTTATCACATCTGTGTATACTAGTAAGTATTTCTCATACCTTTTAGCTACAAGCAGTCAGTTACATAAGCTGTATCATAGTTTTGGAAATTAGTTCTCAGAGTAGATGTAAAAGTAATATTAGATGTATATATATCTCCTTACTGTAACCTCTGTCCTCACTGATCCTGTGTGTTATTTCTCTCATCATAGAACCGATGCCGGTGACATCACCGATAAACACTTCATCTTCCACGGTCTCTGTGTCTCTGTCCTGGAGTAAACCCAATGAGTATCAGGCATCTTACACCTACAGAGTCCAGACAAATGTCACATCATCAGCTACAATGATAAATAATACAATAGTGACAAATATATCAGCTACAATAATGAATCTAACACCAGGACAAACATATACATTCATGGTATATACAAGAGCTGGTGATAATGTCACTGAGTCTGACCCTGTGTCAGTAACTACCTGCACATGTGAGTACAATCCTGATCATGAAAACAAGGTCTGGGGATCTGCAGAATGTTGATTCAGCATTAAGTAAAAATTAGTGGGATGATGTGATCCAGCTGAGAGAGATGAACGAGGTGACGAAAACAGAAGCAGTGACTGCTAGGACAGTAGAGCGAGAGAATACAGGGTATGGGGAGTGTGGGAGAACTGTGAGGAGTTGGAGGCATTGCACTATATAGGGTCACTTTTATGGGAAATCACATTATGTCTATAAGGACATTCATCACTAAGTGGAATTGTACAGAGGACAAATGGGTCAGTTATTAAAGAACAGAGGCCCAGAATCAGGGCCGTCCTTCTTAATTTTTAGAGCGGCCTCCTGGCCGCTCGTATAGCTGTGGATGACCACCCAAAGCTATAGCGAGCGGCCAGGAAGATGGTAGCGATGGTCAAGCCCTTGCGATGAGACCCTTGCGGTAGGGTCGCGTTGCCTCAAGCCCTGGAGAGCTTTCGGCTCTGAATGTGATATAAGTGGGCCCGGCCCCTGACGGTAGGCGTTCCCATGTGAACGCCTCCATCTGGGCAGCCATGCCCTTGGCACGTCCACCAAAGAGGGCGTGCTGTCACTCACCATCGACAGCACGCCATCTTTGGTGCGAGACCGGGAGCCGACGGGCAAGCCGTCGCTATCCGGGTCTAGCGCATGCGCACGACGGAGCCGGCTCCGTCGTGTGCATGCGCACTGGGCCCACATCGACCCGCTTGCGAGCGCTCAGCGCTCGCGAGCGGGTCTGAATCAGGCCCAAAATTCTGTAAGGGAAATATCACACTCTGTAGAGACAAAGAATTAGATATAGTAACAGTATCACTGAATGAGACAAGACATTTATGAGGATTAATTACACCAATGATCACTGTTTATTTATAGGACAGGACAATAATCTTCCAGATAAAATATACAGGTTTATAATAAACATAACAGATACATTAATACACTTATAATAACACATACATAGATATTTATGAACTAGCAACTACATCTAGCACAGATCCAGATCCAAATTCTATATGTGTCAGTGAAAATAACAGAAAATTGTGCTTTTCTACATTATTATTATTAGTATTATCCTTTATATAGTAGTCACCACAAGCTGTACAACTCTTATGGTTGAATAAGCAGCCATGCTAAATCCCATCTGATTCCACCCCAGGGAATTCCCTTTCCTGGGTCAGCTCTGTGACATACAACAACTGGTGCTCCCAGAGGAGAAGATACTTTTGCTGCAAGGCTTAGTCAGGTCCCTCTTAATGCAGAAGTCTGTGTTGGTACACTCCTGTTTTAGAGTACTTGCAAAAATAATATCAACCTTGGACGTAGTTTCAGATCAAATGCCTTTCAATGAAGAACAAATCGCATCTACACCTGTCATCTCATTGCATCAGCTTCTACCCAAGTGCTCATCATTCATTCCACTGTTAGATACAGAGCGACAATTTGAACAGGTTTATCATTCGCCATTTGGGACTGCCAATCTCAGATTGTGAGGAGCAGTCATACTTCAATCCAGTTAAAAGGGATGGTGGACTGAGACTTCCGTTGCCGATGCAGACATACGCGTGAGCCCTGACCTTCATTGCCCGCCCGGCTCTATCACCCGGCACGGTCCACACTGGACCTCTTTGACCTGCCCAAGTCTCTGCCAGGCTGTACAGTGTCTCTCCCTGCTGCATGGAGAGGTATTTCCCCTCCTCCATGCCATCTAAAATGCAGAAACTGAAGGCTGACCGACACCTCAGGCATTCCAGCATGGCCGCAGCTGCAGACCGCTGATATCACAAACGCTATGGAGCTGCCTTCCTCTTCTGGTCCCAGCACATCTTCTGCTGCATCACTTCCCTCTGTGAGGGCTCCACAAGGTACCTCTCTCCAACTTACTTATGAAGCAGTTGTCAGGGCTAGTAAAGAAACTATTGAGCCCATGTTTGCAACTCGTCAGCCTCCTTCACCGGAGCTATTACAGATATAAAGGGGCAGATACATCAAATAATTTCTAGCGTTCAATGAACAGAAAGTGGGAGGTATGTTTGAAGATGTGGCCTTTCTCAAATCTCATACAGCCAATCTCCAAAAGTCTCATAATCCAATTTGGTCCATATTGGATGATTTGGAGAACCGTTCCCGCAGGAACAACCTACGACTTATAGGGTTGCCGGAATCTGTAAGAGGGACTCAGCTGCATGATTTTATTAATACTACGTTGCCAGATCTACTAAACATCCCTGAAGCTTGCACGTATATGGTAATCAAACAAGCACACAGATTTGGCCCCCAGTGGTCTGGTGACTCTCTAGTTGTTCGCTCCCGGGTTGTAATCTTTCAATACCTCAATTTCCTCCATAAGTAAGCTATGTGGTCGGCCTCTAGAAAGATTCATTGGGGTCCATGTGGTCCACAGCCAATACGTTCGGGTATATGATCCAGTCACCAATCAGTTAAACGAGCACTCTACTCCCAGGTTGCACCGTGTCCTCCACTCATATACCCCGCCCCCAGCCATAGGTAGCTAGTTCGAAAAAAAGCTCAAGCAGGCGAAGAAAAAAGACAAGAAAGAAGAACCCATGTTCTTTAGACTAATATCTCATAGAGGAGGGAAATTTATAGAGATACTCAAAGCCACAGGTGCATTAGGGTGGCTGTCCTGTGGACCCCATGGACCTTGAAGAAAAAGAGTTAACGAAGTTATGTTATACCATAACTCTTATTTTCTTCTTCGGGGTCCATGGGGTCCACAGCCAATACGTTGGGGATATCCCAAAGCAATAGCCTCTAAGGGCAGGTACACTCCTGTGTCTCGGATGAAAGGAGAATCCTACGCCCAAAGGAGGCATCCTGAGAGGCAAAAGTGTCACATGCGTAGAACTTGACAAAAGTATGGACGGAAGACCATGTGTCTGCCCTGCACAACTGTAGAGCAGAGGCGCCCGGCGGGCCCCCCATGAAGGTCCCACTGACCGTGTAGAAAGCGCTGTTTTTGAGTCCGGCACCACCAGACTAGCCTGTGTGTATGCCTGAGAAATTGCCATTCGAATCCATCTGGCCAGCGTCTGCTTATTGGCTGGACAGCAACGCTTATGACAGCCATACAGTACAAAAAGGGAATCAGACTTCCTCATTCTGTTAGTGCGATCCACATAACTTCGTACTGCACGGACAACATCCAAGGAAGCCTCACCTACCGAGAGGCTTGTATTCTGAAAAGCTGGGACCACAATTTCTTCATTCATATGGAACCTGGATACCACTTTTGGAAGGTAAAAAATGAAAGATAGATGAGGCAGACCCGAACAAAAAGAGTTAACGAAGGTATGTTATACCATAACTCTTATTTTTATCTATTTCAGGATTATTCTCCTGAAGTAACATGAGCACGTAAAGAATTTGCTCCACTATGCTCTCTTGTTAAAGAGAAATGAAAATTTGCTTTCCTGTTGCCGACAAGGCTACGTCACTTTGATGGGGACTCCTTCAAAGATTTCATGAACGCCCCTGATGGTGCTGCCTATTTGGATGAGGATGACTTGGAGAGGGACATATCGGCGGAGGATTTATCCCCACCTGTTCCAGATTAAATGACTCAAGATCTCTCATAGTCATTCTTTACATTTATCTTTGTGTGCTGTTGATATTTCAGTTTTTTATGTGATTATGTGCTTATTCACTTATTTGATATTCATTCTGAAGCCTGCATTGGTGTTATGAATTTCTGTTTGGTGAGACACCTTACACGACTATTTAATATTGTGTCACAGTGTGGCTCCTTGCTATCCGATTTCTCGGATGTATTTTCTATGTCTCACTTAAAGATAGGCTCATGGCTAGGCTAACTTCCTATCAAGGTTTTAATACAGTCTAGTTTGTGGTGGATAGATTCACTAAAGCTGCCCATTTCATTCTGCTAAAGGGTTTACCCTTAGCTTCAAGATTGGTTGAGAAGTATGTAAAATAAATGTAAGGCAGCATGGGTTTGTGTCTGACTGATGGGTACAGTTTACCTCAAAATTCTGGAGTGTGCTGTATAAATGCTTTAACATCAACCTGAGTTTCTCTTTGGCTTACCACCCCCAGAGCAGTGGTAAAATGGAATGAGTAAATCAGTATCTGGAGAAACTCAATAGAATTTACATTTCCACCAAACCAAGATGACTGGATCTCCTTGTTGCCATGGGCTGAGTTTGCTCATAACAACCTCTACCATAAGACCTCTGGACATTATACATTCTGTATTCTATATAGCTTTCATCCTAGATTGTCTTAACTACCAACTTGCCAGTCAGTAACTCTACCAGCCATTCATTGTACTGTGAAACGTTTTATTTGGAATGAAGTAAAATATAATTTAAATAAAGCCTCTGCTAGGTACAAGTTCTTCTCTGACAGGAAGAGGAGGAAAGCTCTGCTACTAAAACCCGGTGACAAAGTTTGGCTTTTAACTCGACACCTGCAATTAAAAGTGCACAGTGAAACTGCGAATGGCTCATTGAATCAATTATGGTTACTCGTTCCAAGATATATCGGTCCTTTCCAAGTTTTTCAGATAAATAACCCAGTGAATTTTTGATTGAAACTTCCAGATACACAGAAAATACCTAATGTATTCCATGTCTCTCTCCTCAAACATTTGGTTATTAACCGATATTCCAAGCCTTGCAACCCACCATCCTCCATATCAGCTGATCATCAAGAGGAGTATGAGCTAAAGTAGATCTTGGATTCCAGAATTTCTTGAAGATCTGTCCAATATCTGGTTGATTGAAAGGAGGTTGCCCCCGAGGAGCATTGTTGAGTTAAGGCATCACCTGTCCATGCTCCAAAGCTTCTATGCGAGTTTCACCAGAAGTTTCCCAAAAAAACATTTTTGGGGTGTTCAGTGACCACCTTTAGAAGGGATGGTAATGTTGCATTGCACCAGAGCCCTGAGCTCACTTACTGGGTCCGGCAGTGCTGGTCTCCACTGGGCTGGCATGTCCCCACAGCAGCTTGGTCTCTGGAGGCGCCACCAGCCGCAATGCCATCCAAGTGGGTTGTTCCTTCTACCTACTTTTTCCCCCCACTGTGTAGTGAAGGCAGCCAAGGGTTCCATAGGAGCATGTGCTGACCTGTTTAAAGGTGAATAGCACGCCAAATGTGACATCACATTCAGTGCCAAATTCAAATCACCTCCCTATGAAAGGGAAACTCTGAGCACAGACAAGTGTTAGAGTATTAGATCTCATTCCTAGCTCCAGGTTCCTGCTTCCTAAACTGTTTACTTATTCTATTAGACTCTGCACCTCTGTTCTGGGTATTAGTCTCTCCACATGTACCAGTCACCATCCACAATATGTATCCTTCAGTACATGACAGAGCAATTTTGATTGGGCTCAGTCTCTGTCATGAGGACATATAATAAAAGTCCAATTAGATAATTCCACAGCCATGTTATATATGACCTGCCAAGGGAGACATGACAGAGATCTGACACATCATGGGCTGAGTGGAACATACCAAATATCACAGCAATATTCATCCTAGGTGTGACACCAACTACCTCAGCAGCACAGGCTGCATCCTGGTGAATGACTGCCGGCATCTCATAATACAAGGGGGTGTCTGCCCCATTTTCTGGGTGGGCTGAGGCCAGTGGCTGCGTCCTTGTACTCAGAGTCACTGGCCCAGGCAGCATAAACATACCGACCTAAGGGTTACTCAGATAGCTGATGCTCACACAGATGATCCCATGCTATGTCTTAGGACACAGCAGAGGATCAGAGAAGCTGACAGGAGGTGTCTATTTACAGAAGATGCCTCCTGTGGTGTTAGATTTTATCACAGCCTCTATGTACTAAGGCCCTCATTCAGAGCCGTACGCTCTGAGCAGAGCGCACGCTCTGAATGAGGGCCGTCCTCCATAACTATGGAGCGCCCTCCTGGACGCTCGTATAGCTGTGGGTCACCACCCACAGCCTATACGAGCGTGCAGTTTGATGGCCGCGATGGTCTTGACCATCGCGACCATCGAAACTGCGTACAAAAGCCTGTGGTCTGGGTTTTTGACCACAAGGCTCGGAGTGATTTTGGCTCTATCAGAGCCAAAATCACTCCCTCTGACATCACTAGTGATGTCAGTGGGCCGGCTTCTGACGGTAGGCGTTCCCTTAGGAACGCCCCCGTCAGGGAGGCACGCCCCCGGAATGCCCACCAAAGGGGGCGTGCTGTCAGTCAACATCGACAGCACGCCCCCTTTGAAGAGACACTACGAGCGAAGGAAAATCCTTCGCTCGTCGCGTCTGGCGCATGCGCACGACGGAGCTCCCTCCGTCGTGTGCATGCTCATTGCAGAACATCGACCCACTTGCGAGCGGACCGCCGCTCGCGAGTGGGTCTTAATCAGGCCCTAAGACACAATGGCTGTAACTACTGCACCCATCTCTGTATCAGGCTCTATATGCAAAAGCAGCCAGTATCTACCCTGCATGCACTATAAATAAATGTATTTGTACCACTTACATTACAGCATGATTTGCCCTGGTGAAAAGATACTTTTGTTATTCTGCTTTGTTACCAACTGAGAATCAGCCCCAGCATGTATATGTCCTCACTTATGTATATTTCTATGTTTTTACACAGATCCAACACAAACAGGAAACATAACCTTTATCACAGTTGGAGAAAACAACATCACACTATCTTGGGGAGAGCCAGTCACTATGACAGGTGTAATAAAGTCATATAATATAACTTATGGGAATTCTTCCAGCACTTGGACTGTACCAAGTAACACAACAAATATCACCCTTCAGAGCCTGACATCTGGGACTAATTACACCATTACTGTGGTAACAGTCGGCGGCTGCAAGTATCAGAGTTTACCTGTTAGCACATCTGTGTACACTAGTAAGTATTTCTCATACCTTTTATCTACTAGCAGTCTGTTACATAAGCTGTATCATATTATTGGAAATTAGTTCTCAGAGTAGATGTAAAAGTAATATTAGATGTATATATATCTCCTTACTGTAGCCTCTGTCCTCACTGATCCTGTGTGTTATTTCTCTCATCATAGAACCGATGCCGGTGACATCACCGATAAACACTTCATCTTCCACGGTCTCTGTGTCTCTGTCCTGGAGTAAACCCAATGAGTATCAGGCATCTTACACCTACAGAGTCCAGACAAATGTCACATCATCAGCTACAATGATAAATAATACAATAGTGACAAATGAATCAGCTACAATAATGAGTCTAACACCAGGACAAACATATACATTCATGGTATATACAAGAGCTGGTGATAATATCACTGAGTCTGTCCCTGTGTCAGTAACTACCTGCACATGTGAGTACAATCCTGATCATGAAAACAAGGTCTGGGAATCTGCAGAATGTTGATTCAGCATTAAGTAAAAATTAGTTTGACGTGATCCAGCTGAGAGAGATGAAGGAGGTGACGGGGACAGAAGAAGTGACTGCTAGGACAGGAGAGAGAGAGAATACAGGGTATGGGGAGTGTGGGGACACAGGGAGGAGTGACTGCTAGGACAGGAGAGAGAGAGAATACAGGGTATGGGGAGTGTGGGGACACAGAGAGGAGTGACTGCTAGGACAGGAGAGAGAGAATACAGGGTATGGGGAGTGTGGGGACACAGAGAGGAGTGACTGCTAGGACAGGAGAGAGAGAGAATACAGGGTATGGGGAGTGTGGGGACACAGAGGGGAGTGACTGCTAGGACAGGAGAGAGAGAGAATACAGGGTATAGGGAGTGTGGGGACACAGAGAGAAGTGACTGCTAGGACAGGAGAGAGAGAGAATACAGGGTATGGGGAGTGTGGGGACACAGAGAGTAGTGGCTGCTAGGACAGGAGAGAGAGAGACAATACAGGGTATGGGGAGTGTGGGGACACAGAGGAGTGACTGCTAGGACAGGAGAGAGAGAGAGAATCAGGGCAGCCAAGAGCCGCGGCGGGCCCGGGTGACAGGGGGCGTGGCCTAATCAGGGGAGGCGTGGCCACGTCCCCTTAAGAAAAAAACACAGAATAAAAAAACATTTTAGCAGCGCCGCTTCACTGGGAGGGGGGCACTGTGAGACCCTCAGCCTGGCGCACAGCCAATGGGGTTCACGATCAGCATGATCACTCCCCCCATAGGCATAGGAGACTACTCCAGCTGCTGCGAGCAGTATCCCACTGCAGCCCAGCACACAGCAGCGTGTGCTGGGCTGCTGTGATGTAGGAGGGAGGGGGGGGGGCGGTGCCGGACCAGGGCCCCCGCCGGGCCCCTCCAGCAAGCCTGGCCACGGGTAATTTGTACCTGCTCCCCCCCCCTCTCGGCGCCCCTGGAGAGAATACAGGGTATGGGGAGTGTGGGGACACAGAGAGGAGTGACTGCTAGGACAGGAGAGAGGGAGAATACAGGGTATGGGGAGTGTGGGGACACAGGGAGGAGTGACTGCTAGGACAGAAGAGAGAGAGAATATAGGGTATGGGGAGTGTGGGGACACAGAGAGGAGTGACTGCTAGGACAGGATAGAGAGAGAGAATACAGGGTATGGGGAGTGTGGGGACACAGAGAGGAGTGACTGCTAGGACAGGAGAGAGAGAGAATACAGGGTATGGGGAGTGTGGGGACACAGAGAGGAGTGCCTGCTAGGACAGGAGAGAGAGAGAATACAGGGTATGGGGAGTGTGGGGACACAGAGAGGAGTGACTGCTAGGACAGGAGAGAGAGAGAATACAGGTTATGGGGAGTGTGCGGACACAGAGAGGAGTGACTGCTAGGACAGGAGAGAGAGAGAATACAGGGTATGGGGAGTGTGGGGACACAGAGAGTAGTGGCTGCTAGGACAGGAGAGAGAGAGAGAATACAGGGTATGGGGAGTGTGGGGACACAGAGAAGAGTGGCTGCTAGGACAGGAGAGAGAGAGAGAATACAGGGTATGGGGAGTGTGGGGACACAGAGAGGAGTGGCTGCTAGGACAGGAGAGAGAGAGAGAATACAGGGTATGGGGAGTGTGGGGACACAGAGAGGAGTGGCTGCTAGGACAGGAGAGAGAGAGAATACAGGGTATGGGGAGTGTGGGGACACAGAGAGGAGTGACTGCTAGGACAGGAGAGAGAGAGAATACAGGGTATGGGGAGTGTGGGGGACACAGAGAGGAGTGACTGCTAGGACAGGAGAGAGAGAATACAGGGTATGGGGAGTGTGGGGACACAGAGAGTAGTGGCTGTTAGGACAGGAGAGAGAGAGAATACAGGGTATGGGGAGTGTGGGGTCACAGAGAGTAGTGGCTGCTAGGACAGGAGAGAGAGAGAGAATACAGGGTATGGGGAGTGTGGGGACACAGAGAGTAGTGGCTGCTAGGATAGCAGAGAGAGAGAGAGAATACAGGGTATGGGGAGTGTGGGGACACAGAGAGGAGTGGCTGCTAGGACAGGAGAGAGAGAGAGAATACAGGGTATGGGGAGTGTGGGGACACAGAGAGGAGTGACTGCTAGGACAGGAGAGAGAGAGAATACAGGGTATGGGGAGTGTGGGGACACAGAGAGGAGTGACTGCTAAGACAGGAGAGAGAGAGAATACAGGGTATGGGGAGTGTGGAGACACAGAGAGGAGTGACTGCTAGGACAGGAGAGAGAGAGAATACAGGGTATGGGGAGTGTGGAGACACAGAGAGGAGTGACTGCTAGGACAGGAGAGAGAGAGAATACAGGGTATGGGGAGTGTGGGGACACAGAGATGAGTGACTGCTAGGACAGGAGAGAGAGAATATAGGGTATGGAGAGTGTCGGGACACAGAGAGAAGTGACTGCTAGGACAGGAGAGAGAGAGAATACAGGGTATGGGGAGTGTGGGGACACAGAGAGGAATGACTGCTAGGACAGGAGAGAGAGAGAATACAGGGTATGGGGAGTGTGGGGACACAGAGAGAAGTGTCTGCTAGGACAGGAGAGAGAGAATACAGGGTATGGGGAGTGTGGGGACACAGAGAGGAATGACTGCTAGGACAGGAGAGAGAGAGAATACAGGGTATGGGGAGTGTCGGGACACAGAGAGGAGTGACTACTAGGATAGGAGAAAGAGAGAGAATACAGAGTATGGGGAGTGTGGGGACACAGAGAGGAGTGACTGCTAGGACAGGAGAGAGAGAATACAGTGTAATGGGAGTGTGGGGACACAGAGAGGAGTGACTGCTAGGACAGGAGAGAGAGAGAGAGAATACAGGGTATGGGGAGTGTGGGGATACAGAGAGGAGTGACTGCTAGGACAGGAGAGAGAGAATACAGGGTATGGGGAGTGTGGGGACACAGAGAGAAGTGACTGCTAGGACAGGAGAGAGAGAGAATACAGGGTAAGGGGAGTGTGGGGACACAGAGAGGAATGACTGCTAGGACAGGAGAGAGAGAATACAGGATATGGGGAGTGTGGGGACACAGAGAGGAGTGACTGCTGGGACAGGAGAGAGAGAGAATACAGGGTATGGGGAGTGTGGGGACACAGAGAGGAGTGACTGCTAGGACAGGAGAGAGAGAGAATACAGGGTATGGGGAGTGTGGGGACACAGAGAGAAGTGACTGCTAGGACAGGAGAGAGAATACAGGGTATGGGGAGTGTGGGGACACAGAGAGGAATGACTGATAGGACAGGAGAGAGAGAGAGAGAATACAGGGTATGGGGAGTGTGGGGACACAGAAAGGAATGACTGCTAGGACAGGAGAGAGAGAGAATACAGGGTATGGGGAGTGTGGGGACACAGAGAGGAGTGACTGCTAGGACAGGAGAGAGAGAGAATACAGGGTATGGGGAGTGTGGGGACACAGAGAGGAGTGACTGCTAGGACAGGAGAGAGAGAGAATACAGGGTATGGGGAGTGTGGGGACACAGAGAGGAGTTGGAGGCATTTTGCACTATATAGGGTCACTCTTATGGGAAATCTCATTATATATATAAGGACGTTCATCACTAAGCGGAATTGGACAGAGGACAAATGGGTCAGTTATTAAAGAACAGAATTCTGTAAGGGAAATATCACACTCAGTAGAGATAAAGAAATATGTATACTAACAGTGTCACAGATTGAGACAAGACATATATTAGGATAAATTACAGCAATGATCACTGTTTATTTATAGGGCAGGACAATAATCTTCCAGATAAAACATACAGGTATATAATAAACATAACAGATACATTAATACACTTATAATAACACATACATAGATATTTATGAACTAGCAACTACATCTATCACAGATACAAATTCCATATGTGTGAGTGAAAATAACAGAAAATTGTGCTTTTCTACATTATTATTATTATTAGTGTTATCTCTTATATGGTAGTCACCACAAGCTGTACAAGTCTTATGGTTGAATAAGCAGCCATGCTAAATCCCATCTGATTCCACCCCAGGGAATTCCCTTTCCTGGGTCAGCTCTGTGACACACAACAACTGGTGCTATTCCCAGAGGAGAAGATACTTTTGCTGCAAGGCTTAGTCAGGTCCCTCCTAATGCAGAAGTCTGTGTTGGTGCACTTTTACCTTGGAGTATTGGCAGAAATAACATCAACCTTAGACGTAGTTTCAGATCAAACGCCTTTCAATGAAGAACAAATCACATCTACACCTGTCATCTCAATGCATGAGCTTCTACCCAAGTGCTCATCATTCATTTCACTGTTAGATGCAGAGCGACAGTTTGAACGGGTTTATCATTCGCCATTTGGGACTGCCAATCTCAGAGTGCGAGGAGCTGTCATACTTCAATCCAGTTAAAAGGGATGGTGGACTGAGACTTCTGCTTCCGGCGCCGATGCAGACAGCCGCGTGAGCCCTGACTTCCACTGCCCGCCCAGCTCTATCACCTCGCACAGTCCACACTGCACCTCTTCGATCCGCCCAAGTCTCTGCCAGGCTGTCCAGCATCTCTCCCTGCTTCATGGAGAGGTATTTCCCCTCCTCCATGCCATCTAAAATGCAGAAACTGAAGGCTGACCGACAGCACAGGCATTCAAGCATGGCCACGGCTGCAGACAGCGCTGATATCACAAACGCTATGGAGCTGCCTTTCTCTGCTGGTCCCAGCACATCTTCTGCTGCATCACTTCCCTCTGTGGGGGCTCCACAAGGTACCTCTCTCCCACTTACTTATGAAGCAGTTGTCAGGCTATTAAAGAAACTATTGAGCCCATGTTTGCAACTCGTCAGCTTCCTTCACCCAAGCTATTAAAGATATAAAGGGGCAGATACATCAAATCACTTCTAGAGTTCAATGAACAGAAAGTGGGAGGTATGTTTCAAGATATGGCCTCTCTCAAATCTCATACAGCCAAGCTCCAAAAGTCTCATAATTAAATTTGGTCCAAATTGGATGATTTGGTGAACCGTTCCCGCAGGAACAACCTATGAATTATAGGGTTGCCGCAATCTGTAAGAGGGACTCAGCTGCATGATTTTATTAATACTACGTTGCCAGAACTAATAAACATCTCTGAAGCTTACACGTATATTTTAATCAAACGAGCTCACAGATTTGGCCCCCAGTGGTCTGGTGACTCTCTAGTTGTTCGCCCCCGAGTTGTAATCTTTCGATGCCTCTATTTCCTTCATAAGGAAGCTATGTGGTCGGCCTCTAGAAAGATTTATGACCGCCGTTGGAATGATTCCCGATTTCTTCTTCGGGATCCATGGGGTCCACTGCCAATACGTTGGGGTATATGATCCAGTCAACAAACAGTTAAAGGAGCTCTCTGCTCTCAGGATGCAGCAGGTCCTCCACTCATATACCCCGCCCCCGGCCATAGGTAGCCAGTGTGTTACCAAGCTCAAGCAGTCGCAGAAAAAAGACAAGAAAGAAGAACCCGTGTTCTCTAGACTAATATCTCATAGAGGAGGGAAATTTATAGAGATACCCAAAACCACAGGTGCATTAGGGGGGGTGTCCTGTAGACCCCATGGACCTCGAAGAAAAAGAGTTAATGAAGGTATGTTGAAGGTATGTTATACCATAACTCTTATTTTCTTCTTCGGGGTCCATGGGGTCCACAGCCAATACGTTGGGGATATCCCAAAGCAATAACCTCTAAGGGCTCCATCCTGTGTCTCGGAAGAGAGGAGAATCCTACGCCCGAAGGAGGCATCCTGAGAGGCAAAAGTGTCACATACGTAGAACTTGACAAAAGTATGGACGGAAGACCATGTGTCTGCCCTGCACAATTGTTCAGCAGAGGCGCCCGGCGGGCCACCCACTGACCGTGTACAATGCGCCATTACTGAGTCCGGCACCACCAGACTAGCCTGTGTGTATGCCTAAGAAATTGCCATCCGAATCCATCTGGCCAGCGTCTGCTTATTGGCTGGACAGCCACGCTTATGACAGTCATACAGTACAAAAAGGGAATCAGACTTCCTCATGTTTATGTGCTATCCACATAAATTCGTAGTGCACGGACAACATCCAAGGAAGACTCACCTACCGAGAAGCTTGTATTCTGAAAAGCTGAGACCACAATTTCTTCATTCATATGGAACCTGGATACCACTTTTGGAAGGTATCCCGCCTTAGTACAAAGGGCCTGATTCAGAGCCGGACGCTATTTGCGGACGGTCGTTCAGGAAAAGGGGGTGGCTATTCAAATGAACCGTTCGCTCTTTGCGGTCTGTTGACGCCTCCATGTCTGAACGAGCGAACAAAACATGCGGTCGGTTTTTGGATAAATACGCCCCCTGGCCGCTCGCATCCTACGTCATGTCCTCTATTTATTAGATTAATCGAGTACATCGACCAGCGTATGAACTGCTCGCTATTCTTGTGGTTGGTTTTTCCTACCACAATCTTGCGAGCAGTTCTGACTATAAAATAACCCAGTGACGTGGTCAATGACGCTGCTGTATTAATTATGCACACCCATAAAACGCCCGTTTTGACCTTTAAGCACGCCTGCGGTCGGATCTGCACTCCCCGTTTTCAAGCACCTTCCCCTGTTACCACCCACATACGCCTCCTCCTGTCACTCAAAATAGCAGGCATTCGCTATTTAGCGAACAAACGATTTTCGGCCGCACTGACTGGTTCGTGCATGCGTATTATGATCCGTACGCATGCGCAGTTGGGCAAACATCGCTCGGAACGAACGAGTGGCCACTTACGAGTGGCTCTGAATCAGGCCCAAAGTACCGCTCTATCCCGATGAAAAATGAAAGATAGATGAGGCAGACCCGAACAAAAAGAGTTAACGAAGGTATGTTATACCATAACTCTTATTTTTTTCCTATTTCAGGATTATTCTCCTGAAGTAACATGAGCACGTAAAGAATTTGCTCCACTATGTTCTCATCTTGTTAAAGATAAATGAAAATTTGCTTTCCTGTTGCTGACAAGGCTACGTCACTTTGATGGGGACTCCTTCAAAGATTTCATGAACGCCCCTGACGCTGCTGCCTATTTGGATGAGGAGGCCTTGGAGAGGGACATATCGGCGGAGGATTTATCCCCAGCTGTTCCAGATTAAATGACTCAAGATCTCTCATAGTCATTCTATACATTTATCTTTGTGTGCTGTTGATATTTCAGTTTTTTATGTGATTATGTGCTTATTCACTTATTTGATATTCTTTCTGAAGCCTGCATTGGTGTTATGAATTTCTGTTTGGTGAGACGCCTTACACGACTATTTAATATTGTGTCACAGTGTGGCTCCTTGCTATCCGATTTCTCGGATGTATTTTCTATGTCTAACTTAAAGATAGGCTCATGGCTAGGCTAACTTCCTATCAAGGTTTTAATACAGTCTAGTTTGTGTTGGATAGATTCACTAAATCTGCTCATTTCATTCCGCTAAAGGGTTTTCCCTCAGCTCCAAGGTTGGTTGAGAAGTATGTAAAATAAATGTAAGGCAGCATGGGTTTGTTTCTGACCGATGGGTACAGTTTACCTCAAAATTCTGGAGTGTGCTGTATAAATGCTTTAACATCAACCTGAGTTTCTCTTTGGCTTACCACCCCCAGAGCAGTGGTAAAATGGAATGAGTAAATCAGTATCTGGAGAAACTCAATAGAATTTACATTTCCACCAAACCAAGATGACTGGGTCTCCTTGTTGCCATGGGCTGAATTTGCTCATAACAACCTCTACCATAAGACCTCTGGACATTATACATTCTGTATTCTATATAGCTTTCATCCTAGATTGTCTTAACTACCAACTTGCCAGTCAGTATCTCTACCAGCCATTCATGGTACTGTGAAACGTTTTATTTGGAATGAAGTAAAATATAATTTAAATAAAGCCTCTGCTAGGTACAAGTTCTTCTCTGACAGGAAGAGGAGGAAAGCTCTGCTACTAAAAACCGGTGATAAAGTTTGGCTTTTAACTCGACACCTGCAATTAAAAGTGCACAGTGAAACTGCGAATGGCTCATTAAATCAGTTATGGTTACTCGTTCCAAGATATATCGGTCTTTTCCAAGTTCTTCAGATAAATAACCCAGTGATTTTTTGATTGAAACTTCCAGATACACTCAGAATACCTAATGTATTCCATGTCTCTCTCCTCAAACATTTGGTTATTAACTGATATTCCAAGCCTTGCAACCCACCATCCTCCATATCAGCTGATCATCAAGAGGAGTATGAGCAAAAGTAGATCTTGGATTCCAGAATTTCTTGAAGATCTGTCCAATATCTGGTTGATTGAAAGGAGGTTGCCCCCGAGGAGCACTGTTGAGTTAAGGCATCACCTGTCTATGCTCCAAAGCTTCTATGCGAGTTTCACGAGAAGTTTCCCAAAAAACTATTTTTGGGGTGTTCGGTGACCACCTTTAGAAGGGATGGTAATGTTGCATTGCATCGGAGCCCTGAGCTCACTTACTGGGTCCAGCAGTGCTGGTCTCCACTGGGCTGGCATGTCCCCACAGCAGCTTGGTCTCTGGGGGCGCCACCAGCTGCAATGCCATGCAAGTGGCTGGTTCCTTCTACCTCCTTTTTCCCCCCACTGTGTAGTGAAGGCAGCCAAGGCTTCTATAGGAGCATGTGCTGACCTGATTAAAATGTAAATGTGAATAGCACGCCAAATGTGACATCGCGTTCGGTGCCAAATTCAAATCACCTCCCTATGAATGGGAAACTCTGAGCACAGACAAGTGTTAGAGTATTAGATCTCATTCCTAGCTCCAGCGTTCCTGCTTCCTAAGATGTTTACTTATTCTATTAGACTCCGCACCTCTGTGCTGGGTATTAGTCTCTCCACATGTACCAGTCACCATCCACACTATGTATCCTTCAGTACATGACAGGGCAATTGTGATTGGGCTCAGTCTCTGTTGTGAGGACGGATAATAAAAGTCCAATTAGACAATTCCACAGCCATGTTATATATGACCTGCCAAGGGAGACATGACAGAGACCTGACACATCTTTGGCTGAGTGGAACATACCAAATATCACAGCAATATTCATCCTAGGTGTGACACCAACTACCTCAGCAGCACAGGCTGCATCCTGGTGAGTGACTGCCGGCATCTCATAATACAGGGGGGTGTCTGCCCCATTTTCTGGGCGTGCTGAGGCCAGTGGCTGCGTCCTTGTACTCAGCGTCACTGGCCCAGGCAGCATAAACATACCGACCTAAGGGTTACTCAGATAGCTGATGGTCACACAGATGATCCCATGCTATGTCTTGGGACACAGCAGCTGATCAGAGAAGCTGACAGGAGGTGACTATTTACACAAGATGCCTCCTGTGGTGTTATCATATTTTATCACAGCCTCTATGTACTAAGACACAATGGCTGTAACTACTGCACCCATCTCTGTATCAGGCTCTATAAGTAAAAGCAGCCAGTAATTACCCTGCATGCACTATAAATAAATGTATTTGTACCACTTACATTACAGCATGATTTGTCCAGGTGTAAAGATACTTTTGTTATTCTGCTTTGCTACCAACTGAGAATCAGCCCCAGCTGATGTCCTCACTTATGTATATTTCTATGTTTTTACACAGATCCAACACAACCAGGAAACATAACCTTTATCACAGTTGGAGTAAACAACATCACACTATCTTGGGGAGAGCCAGTCACTATGACAGGTGTAATAAAGTCATATAATATAACTTATGGGAATTCTTCCAGCACTTGGACTGTATCAAGTAACACAACAAATATCACCCTTCAGAGCCTGACATCTGGGACTAATTACACCATTACTGTGGTAACAGTC
The DNA here is from genome assembly GCA_031769625.1 of Taudactylus pleione. Lineage (NCBI taxonomy): Eukaryota > Metazoa > Chordata > Amphibia > Anura > Myobatrachidae > Taudactylus > Taudactylus pleione. Next base: position 3,012,542 of record JAUIMM010000026.1, read on the forward strand.
GGAGGCTGCAAGTATCAGAGTTTACCTGTTAGCGCATCTGTGTACACTAGTAAGTATTTCTCATACCTTTTAGCTACTAGCAGTCAGTTACATAAGCTGTATCATAGATGTGGAAATTAGTTCTCAGAGTAGATGTAAAAGTAATATTAGATGTATATATATCTCCTTACTGTAACCTCTGTCCTCACTGATCCTGTGTGTTATTTCTCTCATCATAGAACCGATGCCGGTGACATCACTGATAAACACTTCATCTTCCACGGTCTCTGTGTCTCTGTCCTGGAGTAAACCCAATGAGTATCAGGCATCTTACACCTACAGAGTCCAGACAAATGTCACATCATCAGCTACAATGATAAATAATACAATAGTGACAAATGAATCCGCTACAATAATGAATCTAACACCAGGAGAAACATATACATTCATGGTATATACAAGAGCTGGTGATAATGTCACTGAGTCTGACAATGTGTCAGTAACTACCTGCACATGTGAGTACAATCCTGAACATGAAAACAAGATCTGGGAATCTGCATAACAAATAGTTCATGTGATGGGATGCATTTGCTTTTATGGGCGCACGTGTTGGTTACCATGTTGTGACACCAGCATGACGAGTAACATGTAGCATCATTTGATGAGAGGTGCTGGCCAGACACAGGAGGACCTGGAAGCTCCTGGCTGAGTGCAGTCTGTCCAGGGTAATGTGCCTCAGTGTTGTTGGCCCCCATGCAAATGGCAATGGACTGTTGTTGACCAGCGCAAGGAGCCCTGAGTGTCCGTCCCCTGTTATAACCAGCTGGCCGGAGTGAGTCTCACACTGCTTCTTCCAGGTCTAAGGCGGTTAAATACTATTTTTTACAAAAATAAGTGGGTTGGTCTTAAAGGACGCACACTAAATAAAGAGGGGGGAAAGGAGTGTGAATGGATAGTATGTTTAAGCATATGTACTGTATGTGAAACCTATTGACAAATTGTGAGTAAAATTCATGCAGTTCTGATAGTAAGATCCAAATGTATTGTAGATAAATATACGTTTTTTTTTCAGCAGAATCAATGTATATATACACACATTAAAAACAATATTTATGATAGAACGATTCCTTGTGCAATATATCTAGAGAATAGAATATTAAAAATGAAAAAGTAGATAAAAATTCAAAATAGAACTAAAAATAAAAAATAAGACTTAGAAAACTGTCCAGCAATATGTATATATAGTAGAGGAAGGTTAATGTTTGTTCCCAGCTTGTATTAAGTATACACAATCTGCTGCCTTATAACCGTTGTTTTTCGTATCAAAGATGTGCTTAATAGTCAATGAAGAATCTACTTAAAAATGTACATAGTCCATATAATGCACAAATGCAGAAAATAATGTGTTGTCAGAAAAAAAGGTAAGTCCTTAAAGTGCGCGCACCACTTACCTCTTCCTGTGAGCCGGTGTGAGCAGGAACCGATAGTCTGTTACGGTGCGAGTGGGGGTCGGAGCCCTGTTGTTGATGCTCCTGCTGTGTGTGTGCTGATTAGTGCTCAGTCTTGTGTGCTGGCAGGGGTTCCGTCTCTGGGTAGTGGTGCATGTACGGGGTCCGGGCTGCATGCGTACACTAGTCAGCCCTGCCGGCAGAGCTTGTGCGTGCAGAGCTGAGCTTTCACGATGTCCCGGTGTATGCTGCTTATTCCGGGTTCAGCAATGAGTGCAGGATGTGTTGGGTGTTTCCCTACGCATTTCTCCCAGTCGGGCTTCGTCAGGGACAATTATTGTTACATCCGTTGTCTAGGGTTTTTTATGGCGCTCTGAATTGAGTCTAATTAGGGGTTGGATCTCCCTTTAACCCCTAGTGGTCATAATCTCCGATGTATCAGAATATTCTATCTTTCAATCCATTTCTCAGTTGTAAGAAGTGATGAAAAAAACAGGATGGAGGGTGTAGTTTTGGTGTTATGAAAAGGGAAATAGTTCAAAGGGAAAACCATGTGAGACGTTAACGATAAAGATATGGGCCCGTATTCAATTTGAGGTGAAAAGTCCAGACTTTTCGCCTGCTGGTCTTTTCGCCTCCTTTGCCTGTTTTCCAGGCGGAAAAGTATCGCGCACGTGCCCGATATACCCCGTATTCAATTTAAAAGGATGCGAAAACGTGACCTGGCAAAACTTGGATCGTCCAAAAAAAAAGGGGATTTTCGGGAAATCATCTTGGGACCCCCCTAAAGATGTCCAGACATGGGGGATCACTATGGGTACCCCCGTTTTGCATGCAGAAGAGAAGTCTGGTTTTTAAATAGTCGTGCAAGGTGCATAAATGTGGCTTTGAAGAAGGTGATGCAGAAGAGCATTTAGCAATTTTAGGGGGGGGAAATACTTATGCCCATCAAATTTGGGGTACATGAAAATGGGTGCAAGCATTTTTTAAGTGCCTAAAATGATTTTTAAAAATTCTTCAAAAATGCGCTTGCCGCTACTTTCCGCAATGAAGACAACACCTGCCGCATATAAGGGAACCCCTCTGCATTTATTATTGCTGTTTTAAAAGTGTATTCCCTAATTTATTTATTTTTACCCCCAAAATTAAAGTTAATTTTTTGGGGTGTCCCTATTTTTTTTTTACTTTTTTTTACATAAATTACTTTTAGGGGTCATTCCCAGGGGTGCAGGCTATTTTTTTGCCCCTCCCCCTCAACCCCAATTCTGCACTTTTTTGCGCCTTCTAAAGGCTGGCGGAAAATTATCCCTTTTTTTTACATTGACTTTTCACAACGGCAAAAAGTCAATGTAATTGAATACGGGGATAATGACAATAGGCGAAAATGACATCAAATTGAATATGGCCCAAATAGAATATGGCCCTCGGTGGTAAAGGAATAAAAATAGCAAATAAGTCATATAAATGAAGGGTCAAAGTCGCATTTCTCAAGAACCTGAAACAAATGGGGCCATTCTACAGTGTCGAATGCCATGTGAGTGTCTAAGCTCAACAGCATACAGTCAAGATTCGAAGGGTGGAGCACTGGTGTAACTAGCGTAGGTGCAGGGCCGAATTAAGGTCTGTGGGGGCCCCTGGGCAACAAACGCGTGGGGGCCCCTATCGATAAAAGTTGAATATATATATATATATATATATATACACAAAAGGGTCTACCACACTCACGCCGTTCATTCAGATATTGATGGAACCTCTTTGTGGCGCCATATAAATAATGGCAGCTGTGAGAAGCAGAGGGTTGGAGCCAAATTCCAATCTGTGTGTTACAGGAATGTCTGACAATATAAGCCCAATAATACTAGCCCTGGTGTCTCCAGTGGCAGCCCACCCTCCAACCGGGAGGTAAGAGAGGGGGTTTCTTTGACTGTACAGTGCAACTCTCTCAGTTGTGCCAAATGTGAAGGAGCCGGAGGAGGCAGAGTCAGCCAAGGAACACTTCTGCTACAGCTAAGAGACTGAGCCGCGTGGCTGCACGCTGTGTTTTTGACTCATACCTGGCAGTTAACACAGCCGCAGCTCAGCTCCAATCAGCAATTCTGCTGACTCAAACGGAAGATCGCAGGCAGGTTGTCTACGCCCTGGAATCTGCTTGCCCCTCCCGCTATCATCAGCCCGCGGATGCACCCCTGGCCCAGCTTGCCCACCCATTGTCATGGCCTTGGCCCGTCCAGGGTGCTTCTGAGCCGGCCCATCGGCCCATGCTCCTGGAGGGGCAATCCACCCCGTGAATCATCTCCCCACGTGGCAGACAAGTGGCAGTGGGTGCCGGGCCCCCTATGACCACCGGGCTCTGACAGGCACATACTAACAGGGGGGCGGCGGAATACTGCAGGGCTCCGCAGTGTGAAGGCAGACTGTCAGCAGGAGTCCAGAGCGTGGCTGAGGCTGAGTGAGATTGTGATTGTCACGCAGCACGTAGCTTCCACGCTCTGCACTGAAGCCACGCCTCCACCAACAGCAGCACTGTTCTCATTGAAACTTGCAAAAAGAAATGTATAGTGCACAGTGTATGGGGGCCTCCTATGTGTGGAGGCTCCGGGACAACCGCCCCTGTCATCCTGTCTATAATCCGGCCTTGCATAGGTGTAGGGGGTGCGGCTGCTATGGGGCCCGGACTGCCTCCGGGGTCTGACCCTCCCCCTGCACCTACGGTGCCAGGCCAGCCGTGGCCGCATCCCCCAGCAGTGAGCCGCCACCTCCCAGCATCATCCAGTGAGGAGAGATAAAGCTGACTGGGAGTGTGCCTGCCCTGCGCAGCATACAGCTGGAGGATGCAACCACCAGAGGTAAGTCGAAGAGAGGGGAGGAGTGCAGATGGGAGGGCCGTGAAAATGTTGCTAAAGGGCCCCCCTAGGTCTAGTTACGCCCCTGGGTGGAAGGCAGCAATCACAGCCGCAAGGGCAGTTTGTATCGCCTTCACTGACTGATGACCTCGAACAAAACCCACCTGATGATGAGTTATCAGGGCAGGGGGTATGTATTGAAACCTACTGGGCATAAATTCAGAAAATAACTTAGTCATTATTTAATAGAGAAATGGATCTATATGCATCTTCCAAAGTCGGATCCTTGCCTGGTTTAAGAATCAGAGTTGTATGGGCATTAGTGAATGAGGGATATGCAGGGTTATCACTAAAGAGTTTACCATATAGCTCAAGTAAGGTCAGGGTGATTTCTCTCTGGAGTAGCTTAAAGTATACCCCAGTATAACCATCAGGGCAGGGAGATTTATGCGGTGGTACGTTTTTCAATACCAGTTCCTATTCCTATTCTGCTATATCTGCCGACAAAAGGTCCTTGTGAGCCTGAGTAAGCTTAGGGATATTTGAGTCCTCCAATAATCTAGCGTGCAAAGTCGTATCAATATTTTTTGCAGCATACAAGTCAGTGTAAAACTGACTAAACTGCGATAAAATTTCAGTAGTCTTAGGAAGGGTTGTACTAGAGGTCGGATCCTTAATTGTAGAAATAAACCAATGTTTTATCCAAGGCTTTGACATCATAGAGAGCAATTTGCCTGCCCTATTGTCCCATCTGTAATAGTAGTGTCTTGTGTAATCCAATCGCTGACTTGCTTGAGATGTTGAAAACGACTCTAATAACGTTTTGTTTTGTAAATATTGTTCTAAGGTTAAATCAGAAGGACTGTTGATATAATCACGGAAACTACGTGATGCAGCCTCTTACAGCAACTGATATTTTCTAATGTTATGCCTTTTCAATTTCGCAACATAACCTATGATGTGACCCCTCATCAACGCTCCAGACGTTTCCCAGAAAATAATTGTATTATCCCAGTGTTCTATGTTGTCATAAAAGAAATTAGTCCAGGGGCATGACAGAACACGTTTGAAAAGGAAAAGAGAGGTGTTTCTGAGCTGGACAAGATACATTTACCGGTATGGCAAAAGAGAATTTTCTGCCTGGAGCTCACTCGAATGCTACTTAATTTATCTGGTGGGGCAGCAAAGTTCTAAAGAGAGAATCCCTTGTTCTCACTGCTTAATCGTAAAGTAAAAAGTTGTATGTTTTAACATACACCATGCGCTTGTGTGGATTGTAGTATAAATCACGGTGTCTCTATAAAGTATGATGTAGCTACTTCACAAGTATATAAAAGAAAAGGAAATGATAGTCCAGATCTATACTGGTGAAAGGTTGTTGCCTTTTTTTGTATTAATTTACATAACTTTCAAAAGCAGATAAAATATACCCTTAGGTTGTTTTGTCTTTATTATAGTATTATCTGCTTTCGAAAGTTATGTAAATATCACACTACATCATACTTTATAGAGACACCGTGATTTATACTACAATCCACACAGGCGCAGTTCTATAGTGTATGTTAAAACATACAACTTTTTACTTTAAGATAAATTTAACAGTGATTAGTGAGTAGGTGCACTCACTAATCACTGGTAAATTTATCTTGTCCAGCGCAGAAACACCTCTACCCTACAAATATCAAAAGAAAATGTCAAAAATTGTATCCAATTATATGAAAAACACTAATAGCACATTGCAGCTCTGGTTACACTAATTAATATTTTATTTAATAAGAACACATATACAATATATGACGTCACAAAATACAACATAGGGGTACTTATATACACTACCATTCAAAAGTTTGGGGTCACCCAGACAATTTCGTGCTTTACATGAAAACTGAATTTTATTTATCAAATGAGTTGCAAAATGAATAGAACATATAGGGCATGATTCAGAGCCGCTCGTAAGCGGCCGCTCGTTCGTTCGGAGCGATGTTTTAACTTCTGCGCATGCGTTCGGTTTTTAATACGCATGCGCGAACCAGTCAGTGCGGACAGAAATCGTTTGTTCGCTATATAGTGAGTGCCTGCTATTTTGAGTGACAGGATGAGGCGTATGTGGGTGGTAACAGGGGAAGGTGCTTGAAAACGGGGAGTGGAGATCCGAACACAGGCGTGCTTAAAGGTCAAAACGGGCGTTTTATGGGTGTGCATAATTAAAACAGCAGCGTCATTGACCACGTCACCTGGGTGTTTTATAGTCAAAACTGCTCGCAATATTGTGGTAGCAAAAACCAACCACAAGAATAGCGAGCAGTTCATACGCTGTTCGATGTACTCGATTAATCTATTAAATAGCGGACATGACGTATGATGCTAGCGGCCAGGGGGCGTTTTTTACCAAATAGCGGCCGCAGGGTTTGTTCGCTCGTTCAGACATGGAGGTGTGAACAGACCGCAAAGAGCGAACGGTTCATTTGAATAGCCACCCCCTTTTCATGAACGAACGACCGCAAATTGCGAGCGGCTCTGAATCAGGCCCATAGTCAAGACATTGGCAAGGTTAGGAATAATGATTTTTATTTGAAATAATAATTTTGTCCTTCAAACTTTGCTTTCGTCAAAGAATGCTCCTTTTGCAGCAATTACAGCATTGCAGACCTTTGGCATTCTAGCTGTTAATTTGTTGAGGTAATCAATTTCACCCCACGCTTCCTGAAGCACCTCCCACAAGTTGGATTGGCTTGATGGGCACTTCTTGCGTACCATACGGTCAAACTGCTCCCACAACAGCTCAATGGGGTTGAGATCTGGTGACTGCGCTGGCCACTCCATTACAGACAGAATACCAGCTGCCTGCTTCTTCCCTAAATAGTTCTTGCATAATTTGGAGGTGTGCTTTGGGTCATTGTCCTGTTGGAGGTGGAAATTGGCTCCAATCAAGCGCTGTCCACAGGGTATGGCATGGCGTTGCAAAATTGAGTGATAGCCTTCCTTATTCAAAATCCCTTTTACCTTGTACAAATCTCCCACTTTACAAGCACCAAAGCAGCCCCAGATACCATCACATTACCTCCATCATGCTTGACAGATGGCGTCAGGCACTCTTCCTGCATCTTTTCACTTGTTCTGCGTCTCACAAATGTTCTTCTGTGTGATCCAAACACCTCAAACTTTGATTTGTCTGTCCATAACACTTTTTTCCAATCTTCCTCTGTCCAATGTCTGTGTCCTTTTGCCCATATTCATCTTTTCCTTTTATTGGCCAGTCTCAGATATGACTTTTTCTTGGCCACTCTGCCTAGAAGGCCAGCATCCCGGAGTCACCTCTTCACTGTAGACGTTGACACTGGCGTTTTGCGGGTACCATTTAATGGAGCTGCCAGTTGAGGATTTGTGAGGCGTCTATTTCTCAAACTAGAGACTCTAATGTACTTGTCTTCTTGCACAGTTGTGCACCGGGGCCTCCCACTTCTCTTTCTACTCTGGTTAGAGCCTGTTTGTGCTGTTCTCTGAAGGGAGTAGTACACACCGTTGTAGGAAATGTTCAGTTTCTTGGCAATATCTCGCATGGAATAGCCTTCATTTCTAAGAACAAGAATAGACTGTCGAGTTTCACATGAAAGTTCTCTTTTTCTGGCCATTTGGAGAGTATAATCAAACCCACAAATGTGATTCTCCAGATACTCAACTAGCTGAAAAGGAAGGCCAGTTTTATAGCTTCTCTAACGAGCAAACCCATTTTCAGTTGTGCCAACATAATTGCACAAGGGTTTTCAAGGGCTTTCTAATCAGCCATTAGACTTCTAACGAGCTTAGCAAACACAATGTACCATTAAAACACTGGAGTGATGGTTGCTGGAAATGGGCCTCTATACACCTATGTAGTTATACCTTTAAAAACCAGACGTTTGCAGCTAGTACAGTCATTTACCACATTAGCAATGTATAGAGTGTATTTATGATTATTTTAATGTTATCTTCATTGAAAAAAACAGCGCTTTCTTTCAAAATTAAGGACATTTCTAAGTGACCCCAAACTTTTGAAAGGTAGTGTAATCAATTAAACATACATATTAATTGTTCAATAAATTACCACACTATGGATTTTAATACTTGAAAATTATGTTGATTTTTGATTGTTCACTAAAAGTCCATAAAACTATTGTCTACCCTTATATCTGTTTCATTTGTAACACAATCACAAGATCCCTGATAATATCCAAATGCTAGGGCACCTATAATAAAGTATCTACCATGTAAAAGAGAAACAATCTCTGTAACAGTGTACCCGCTGCATATATTTTGTTAATTTGTGTTACAAATGAAACAGATGTAAGAAAACGTTTGAAGTCTTACAATTGGGCAAGGTAATCTGGGAAACACAAAAATCGTTTTGGGGGATGATCAAAAACTATAATATCTCCTATGTCTGTTGATTTGACCTGAGGCAAAAGTGAAGTAGCCAATAAAAAATAATTTATACCCGATAGAGAATTATGGAGCTAATTCAGACCTGATCGCTAGATGCGTTCTTTCGCACCCAGCATATGCAAATTCAACTAAAGTCATGGCACGGCAGGCGTTTGCAAGGCAAGGCATAAGCACGCCCACTATGTCCTGCCGTGTGATCACTTTGTGTATTAAGACACCCACTAGCGAACGTCATCTCCAGGAAGTGTATGCAACCATCGGGTATCATCGGAAGCGAACGCAGCGCTTGAGGTTGACTATACCCTACCGCAAGCACTGCGATCACTTGAGTGTAAAAAACAGCCAGGTGACGTCAGGCTTGGACTGGGCTGCCGGGGAATGCCTACAGAATGATGAACAGTCAAGGGACATACTGAGGATTACTATAAGCATCTCCACAGGTCAGTGTTATATCTGTAGCTGCATCACACATACACATACAGGTGTGTATATAGATATATATATATATATGTATGTGTGTTTGTGTATAATATATATACACATACAGGGGCACCGAGAGGGAGGGTATTGATGGCCCGGCCATGCCAGGAGGCCCGGTCTGCAACACAGCAGTAACCAATTGCATTTTGTTTTTAACCTTTTTATTTTAAGAAAAAAAATCACTTTTATTAAAACCTCCGCGGGCGGCAGTTCGGGTGGGGGGAGTGTGTGGGGGGATGTCTTGGCCACCGGACTATGTGTATCTCACAGCCGCCGAACCTCTACGGAGCGAATCGTGCCCGAGCCTGTTGAAGAGTGAGAGCCTCGCAAGATAATGACATCATCTCGTGAGGCTCTCACTCTTCACCAGGGCAGGTCCCAGGAAGCGGGAGGGGACAGTCTGGGGGAGACAACACAGAGAGGAAGGCTGGGCTGGGTGATGCGCCGGTGACTGAGTGTGACGGTGCTGCAGTTTGTATATTTTTAAATTATAAATATAATAAATGGATCCATCCTTGTGTATTATATACATAACATATAATATACTGTATATACATAGATATATCTAAATATGTGTATGTGTGTTACATATCACACACACACACACATATATATACATCCCCTTTTTCGGGAGCGCGCCTAAGGAGCACGCAGAGACTCCCTCTCTGTATGTATATATGCATATTTATATTATATGTGTGTATGTGTATATATATATATATATATTGTTGCGAGTCTTAACGACAACCGCAGCCCGGATTTGCATAAAAGTGCTCGCAGCTCCATAGAGCTCCTAGCAAAATGATGCATTTTTGGGCTTGGAGCGGGCTGCCAGGGGTGCGAGATGCCGTCCCATTACCAGCATTTTAATGCTGTGACATCCTATTCTGCTGTATTTATTGTTGTTATTATTATTATTATGTATATATATATATTTGAAACAAATGCTGGGAAATATTGATTTGTATTATAATTGTTTTAATAGGGATATATTCAGTATCCTGAAAATAGGGGTGCCGACGGTCATCATGCCAGCGCCGGAATCACGACACGTCAGAATCCCGGTGCAGGCATCCCGACCGCTGGCATCCCGAAGGTAAGTAGCGGGGTTAGGATTAGGCACTACGGGTTGGGTTAGGGTGCGGGGAGGGGAGGTTAAGTTTATGCACTGGGGAGGGAGGAATAGGGTTAGGGATAGTGGGAGTGTTAGGATACCGACCGACACCTACATTAGCACTTTGAGAATGTTTAGAGACATATTTATCAATTATCAGGTTTTAGACCTGATAATTAAAACCTATTATCATTGCTATTCATGGTAATAAGAAATTGTTTACCGCCTGAATGTATAAAAAATAAACACATACAGGGACAGGGAGGCTGAAAGGAGCCATCCTTGCACTGTATTAGCAATGATGTGATCGCATTAGCAGTTACCTCATTACTATATCGGGACCCCCGGCACGCTACTGCGCATGTGCGGTGAGGAATCCTCTTCCAGTAAATTTTATAAATTGTAGCCCAAAGGTTACAGCGGCTAGTGCCATCTTCAGATGGTGTTAGCTGCTGGGACCAAACTCTGGAATGGTAAACCTGACAGTTATAGACACCTATGGGGGTTGCGGCTTCTGTCTGAGATATCTGCTGCTGTCCCTACTTTTCACATATGGCTGATACTTAATATTTGCAGGCATTCTACGAAAGCGGGTGTTTACGGGGGATATGCCACAAATATTATATGACAATTAGGCCCCTTAACCATTTCACCACAAAACCGTTCAGCAGTGGTCGGGTTTTTCTATTATTCAATCAAGTTTAAAATGTATTTTTAATAATATATTTAAATATTTTATTTAAAAAAAAAAAATCTATTTATATCTAGGGGTGTGTTTTGCAACACCCCCATCCCCCCGTGTCTATAGGCCGCCATTCTAAAGCAACTTCTCACCCCCTTTTGGCAGTAGATCCCCACAGTGGACATAAATCCCACACCCCGTTAGTAGTAAAAAAAATCTGTTCTGTAAACCAACCCTCCCCCTTTTTCTTTGCCCCCTTCCTCCTCCTAGACTAATAAGATTTTTTTTATTATTTTACCCCCCTCCCTCTTCCAGCATCATATTTCTATAAATTACCTCTCCCCCACTTGTGCTATATCCCGCCCCCCTGTTTACACCCAAACTCCCATAGGCATACACTCCCACTCGCCCATATGCAAAGCGTAGTGGAGTGTATGTCAGAAGGGACTGATGATCAGTCCTCCCTGCTGAAGCTGATTTCTGCACTTGCAGAGATCAGCAAAATAGTGCTTGGAGGGGAACTAAGGGGGAGCGATACTGGGTAGCGATCCCGGATGTCGGTGGTCACAGACTGCACGCATCACTTCTGGTGGCCCAGGGTATCAGCCGGGGAAAGCAGCAGGGAGGAGTTTTCGCATGTGATGCGACCTTGCCAGCTGAAGCACAGCTGGCTGCAGTCGCACCCTTGGAACTAGCCACACCCCATGGAACAACCACACACCCTGTTCTGACCACACCCACACAGCACTGGTGACGCTACCACATCACTAGTCACACCCCTTGTAGTGGCACACAATAGGCCCTTAATAAATTTCAGCTCCAGACCCATGTGAACCTTAATCTGGTGCTATGACAACTATTTCTCTGGCTTTTTAGCTGTTTATCACTAGTTAACTCCTTCTTCATCTATTTGCACATATTATTGCCATGCCTTTCTATTCACTGGGTACACCCACTTTGGCAGATGGTTACACCCCTTCAGCGGGACCCTACTATTGCAATCCCCTGGGGGGCCCTTCATGCCCCAATCCGACACTGGGTGACATGTACAATGACGCTACCTTTTAAATTATGCATGCCTCTGTAACGGCGTTGGGACGCTCAAGCACACCTGCGTTCGCACCTCCACTCCCCCGTTTCTAGTGGCCAGCCCCTGTTACCACCCAGAAACGGCCTATCCTCTCACTCACTCTGCTGGGCTGTCTATGTGCATCGAGCGAACGCTTCTTGATCTGCGATGCATGCACAGAATGTGAACATCGGGCCAGCTACGAGCAACACTTCTTAGCAGCAGAAAAATAATAGTGGAAGGCAACGTATTCCTCCACCCATATGACTAGAGGATCCACCTTTGGAGACGGGGGATGCTCCAGACAAATAACCAAATAACAAAAAGGGAAACAGAAAAAATATAACACATTGTAAATCAATTAGTAATAAGAAAAGATAAAGGGTCTCTAACCTATGTGTAGGAGGAACTATATAATCTAGGGCTAATACTTTAAGTGTAAGCTAAATTCAAAGAAGTCTATAACCCACCCATGTGTATGTCAATAGTATAATCTAACATGTGAGAAATGGGGGGTATAAATACCAACAGAAGAGAAATTCAATTGAAAATTTTCAATTGAAAATATCATGACAGTTTAGGATATCATGGTTAGGATAGATCTACCGATTCGGCTACAGAATTAGCATGAGAGGGTGAGCGACCTCTTTGAAAGTGATCCTTTGCCCTCTGAGAGTCTGCCGAGATCATGGGAAGACCATTAATCATCATCCTCAACTTTGCTGGACAGAGAAGTGCAAAGCCACTGATTCTGGTCAATCAACATCTTGCAAAACTAAACTCCAAGGCTGTGGAAGTAGCTCCAGATTCCCAAGGTACACAGAGGGATGCCCAGTGAGCCAGTAAACGTAGAAATAAAGGAGAATGGTTGAAGAGGAAGCAGGTCTAAAAAGCAGCCATGCTGGATGGCCCACCCACCAGAAGTCCCTGCACTCATTTTAAATATGACTATGGTGGAAACTGAAACCAACACTCTTTTGGCGTTTATTAGAACTTTAACTGATTTGAGAGGCAGCAATACGGGGTTCAGAGGTAGATGTAAAAGTTCCCAGGATCCTTGTCGGGGACTTCAGTAACAATCCCTGATGTGGGTTGCACTCTGACTATGGACCAAGGGCCCGATTCAGACCTGCTCACTAGATGCATTTGTAAGCAAATCCGCTATCGTACGGTAAGGCATTAGCACTCCCACTATGTTTTGGCATGTGATCGCGCTGTGTATACAGACGCCCACCAGCCTGTCTTAAAACGCCCACTTATACACGTCATCTCCAGGAAGTGTATGCAACCATCCGTAACATCGGAAGCAAACACAGCACTTGTGGCTGACCATACCCTACCGCAAGCACTGCGAGCACTTCAGTGTGTAATTCAGCCATGTGACGTGTACTATGACGCTGCGTCTTAATTATGCACGCCTCTGAAACAGCGTTAAGACGCTCAGGCACGCCTGCGTTCGCACCACCAGTCCATAATCGCACGGACTGGTTCGCGCACTGCGATTCGTACGCATGCGCAGAATGCAAACATCGGCAGGCTGCGTGCGAACGCATCCTAGCGAGCGGGTCTGAATCGGGCCCGGAGGTCCATAAGTTGAATATCTAGATGATAACATACTTTCTTGAACTGCCACCACCTATGATTATTAAGGATCCACAGATTTCATCACTCTATAATACAATTGGCAAGTTAAAGCAAAAAGTATATAACCGAGACCATTGTGGAACTGATTAGTTGAAGGCACCCTGTAGCAGCATAAAAGAGATATGCCAACCTCATTATAATACAAAAATTACAAAAGGATACTGCGCTGGTGTGTCTCAGGCTCAGTCATAACACTGCAAGTAAGTTAATAACCTCAGTTTATTAAAACCAAAAAATTAAATAATAACATACAAGTGAGGTCCACTGACCGGATATCTCTGGTAGTGCGGACACTGTTTCAGCCTCGGCCATGACCAGGTTGTGAGGGACGGATGATTCAACTTCCTTTGGACAAACAGAGCAGGCTGAGGTGATAAAAGTGCCTCAATACTTTGTGCTGGATACAATAGGCAGGAGCAGCAGCAACGCGTTTCGGCAATGGCCTTTATCAAGTTGGATATATATATATATTCGTATATTGTTTCACAGCCGGATATATATACATATATTCTTTAGCTAACCACTATTGACTTTGCGGGTCATTCAGACCCACTCGCGAGCGGCAGTACGCTCGCAAGCGGGTCGATGTTCCCCACTGCGCATGCGCACGATGGAGGGAGCTCCGTCGTGCGCATGCGCGAGACCCAACGAGCGTCAGGCTTTCCATCGCTCGGGGTCTCGCACCAAAGGGGGCGTGCTGTCGATGTTGATTGACAGCACACCCCCTTTGGTGGGCGTGGCGGGGGCGTGCCTGCCAGACGGAGGCGTTCCCAAGGGAACGCCTACCGTCTGGAGCCAGCCCCACTGACATCACTAGTGATGTCAGTGGGAGTGATTTTGGCTCTGATAGAGGCAAAATCACTCCTGGGCTTGTGGCTGGGAGACCCGACCGCAGGGTCTCCTTCGCAAGTCCGATGGTCGCGATGGTCACGACCATCGCAACCATCTTTTAGGACGCTCATATATGCTGTGGGTGGTGACCCACAGCTATACAAGTGTCCAGGAGGACGCTCCATTTTAATGGAGGAGGGCCCTGATTCAGAGCGAGCACTCTGCTCAGAGCGTTCGGCTCTGAATCAGGCCCTTTATCCACTGCGATCCAGGAGATTTTTCAATTAGTTGGACAAAAGCTATGGTTATCTGGGCTGTTTAACTATTGAGTATATGGGACTACCATTCTCATGTGCTGGATTCAAGTAAATTGACTGTTTGCAGTATATATTTCTATAACCGCTCTATTGCGTATGTGTTTGCTAGTACTCAAGTTACTATTGGAATATGAAATTGTGTATCCGATAGAACATTGTAGCAATATTGTGTAATTAGTGACTATATGTTGCATGTGAATTCATCGAGCTGCTACTATTTACAGTATGAGATAATTTATTATCCTTATTCGTGTATGTTATTATTTCATTTTTTAGTTTTAATAAACTGAGGTTATTAACGTACAGTGTTTTGACTGAGATACACCAGCGCAGTATTCTTTTGTATAAGTTTTCTATAATACAATTGCCCAGGTTTGGCGACATGATTCCCACTCAGTTACTTAGTCTCCACCAGCCTCAAACAATTAATAACAGTTATAAAGTAGCCTATATCACATTTGCACAGGCTTAGCGGCTCAAATTTCCAGTCAGTTAATTTGAACGCCCCCTGCTTCTAGCAATTAAAAATAGATATAGCGTAGCCCTAGCAGTGTAATATTCTATTCAAGACTGGGTTTTGGAGCATATATATGAAAGAAACTATTAATACTTTATTTACAAAAAGAGTACAATGCTTAGATATAAAAAAAATGAACAAAGGGAATGATTACAAAGGTACATACATGTATTACTATTTAAAATAAAAAGGAAAAGCTTACAAATTAACATGCAAGAAATGCAGATTAACTCGACATTGATCCCTCAGTTTGAACCCAGAACAAAGAACACAACTTTTTATCCCCTGTGCTCCCCCCTTGTAATGTCATAACCATGTCATTGCTGACTGGCTGACCAGCTAATTAAATCTGTGACCTTCATTATAGTGCTTCGTTACATTTAAATTAAAACCAAATACTTCTTCATAACTTTCCCTGTGGAATGATTATCTAAGATATGCGGTGTTTACATTAATATCTTCTATTTCTCTACAATATGACTGTAAATATCATGTGTTTGTGATGTGCGATTGTTAAGATGTTTCATATCTTGGAAACAATACTACTGTGTGAAAA
This sequence comes from Taudactylus pleione, assembly GCA_031769625.1. Lineage (NCBI taxonomy): Eukaryota > Metazoa > Chordata > Amphibia > Anura > Myobatrachidae > Taudactylus > Taudactylus pleione. The sequence goes on from JAUIMM010000026.1 coordinate 3,028,444, forward strand.
TCACACCCGGCCTGCGAATGGATGTGATATTTCTTTATGGAAATTTGGACACTACTAGTGATTATAGAAATATTAATTTGACATCCAAAACCACATGTAAGACTCATTAATCTCTGCTTATGTCTGAATACCGTTGCAGGCAGACAGCCCTTTGTTTTACACCCCACAATGTTAGTAGAAATCACTGCATCTGACGCATATCAAGATGGTTCTATCTCTGTAACAGCAGGAAATGCGCATGGCTTAGGCCAGGAGTAAGCAGTAGCGCATGCACTCAGGTTACAGCAGGAGAGACAATAGCGCAGAGATGTGATGTGACAGTGTTAGTAGCAATTGCTAAAGTTTCCATGACCCTATATGTATAGTATTACCCACCATATTATACTGTATTGAGGCAGTTTTATGAGAGAAGCGGGCCCGTGTGCAGCCTCCATTTGGCCCCCTCCTCTCAGTCAGGGCACTGAGCGCTGTAGATTCTAGCTTCATGCCAGAATCTACTGCGAATGCGTGGGTCTCCGGGAAAATGACACCTACGCCTATTTTCCTGAGACATCTCTGCTGCGCTTGCACTGCCACTTTCCCAACGAGTTCTTGCTGCACTGGAGCACCTGTCCGGCTCTGCGGAGCAGCACATCGGAATCTGCAGAGAGGTAAGTGTTTATTAACTATGGATGCAGGGTGTGCGGTGTGGGTCCAGGGGCCCGTGTGCATCTTGCACCCATTATAAAGACACCTATGTGTTCTAGATCTAAGTTACTGGTGAATAAAATGCTGGTATAGGGAGATGTTACATATATAATACTAATCACAATGCTGGGGAATGTTTGTGTGACTATCTAATATCTTTGTGTGATTTCCCTTTAGTGCCCGGACTCGCTGTCCCCATCACACTCACCAATTACAACTCGGTTAATGTTATTGGAGTCTCGTGGACAAAACCAGACGGAAAAGTGGATCGTTATCAAATCAGTCTAACAGGAGCCAAAAATATCACAGCACAACCTAATTCTACACAGACACAATGGAATATGACAGGGTTATTACCGGGCAGAGAATATACAGTCACTGTACAGACACTTAGCGGTAACTGCAGCCAGACATCCGCCCCAGTGACAGAGGCAACATGTGAGTATGACCGGGGTCATGTGACTTTCTTATCATGTGATCATACATAGATACCGCACTTCTTGTCCAGTTAATCTCTCTATAACATGTGGATTCTCAATGATCTCCAGTTTATTGTTTCTGTTTTGCATTATTTGAAGATGATCTGTATATGTCCTCACTTATGTGTATTTCTATGTTTTTATACAGATCCAACCCAACCAGGAAACATAACCTTTATCACAGTTGGAGTAAACAGCATCACACTATCCTGGGGACAGCCGGTCACTATGACAGGTGTAATAACATATAATATAACTTATGGGAATTCTTACAGCACAAGTAACACAACAAATATCACCCTTCAGAGCCTGACATCTGGGACTAATTACACCATTACTGTGGTAACAGTCGGAGACCGGGGCTATCAGAGTTTTCCGGTTATGGCATGGGTGTATACTAGTAAGTATTTCTCATATCTTTTATCTACAATTAGTCATATTTTTTTAAATTAACTAGTAGTGACTGTGCATAGAACACAAAGTCAGTTTGTAATTGAGAGACACATTTTTCTGGGCTGAGACTTGTAGTTCAGTGATGGTTTTATACAACACTGTTCAAACCCCAATACTAAATTAATACTAAATTCTAAGACATGCCATCACTGTGTGAGCGCCGCACACCACTTTCTGCAGTGCCGCAGTGATGGCACTTACGGCTGTGTACCGATTAGTAACATGTTGTATTTATAATTTGTTTTTTAAAAGTGTACTCAGGACTCGCACACTGAATTATTTAGTCCTTTATTACACACTCAGTTATAGCTCTCAATACATGACAGGTTCAGTCAGCCAATCAGCGGCGGTACTACAGACATTGCATTGTCTTTTTCTTATGCATGCGCAGTGCAGTTTAGGAAAAGCGACATCTGGTGGACAGAAAATTGTATTACACTCTCCAGCTTTTCTGCGCTTCAGTAAGTTACAATGTGACTCAATACACCATAGCACAGCGTGACTAGCAGGGCGCGCTACTCGGCGTATGGAGCAAAGATTTAGCAGGACACATCTGTATATAAATCCTTACGTCTGTCCTCACTGATCCTGTGTGTTATTTCTCTCATCATAGAACCGATGCCGGTGACACCACCGATAAACACTTCATCTTCCACGGTCTCTGTTGCTCTGTCCTGGAGTAAACCCAATGAGTATCAGGCATCTTACACCTACAGAGTCCAGACAAATGTCAAAACATCAGCTACAATGATAAATAATACAATAGTGACAAATGAATCAGCTACAATAATGAATCTAACAGCAGGAGAAACATATACATTCATGGTATATACAAGAGCTGGTGATAATGTCACTGAGTCTGACCCTGTGTCAGTAACTACCTGCACAGGTGAGTACAATCCTGATCATGACAACAAGGTCTGGGGATCTGCATAACAAAGAGTTCATGTGATGTGATGTATGTGCTTTTATGGGCACACATGTAGGTTAGCATGTTGTGACAGAAACACCAGTATGACGAGTAACATGTAGCATCATTTGATAAGAGGTGCTGACCAGACACAAGCGGACCTGGAAGCCCCTGGCTGAGTGTAGTCTGTCCAGAGTAATGTGCCTCATTCTGTGCCCAAGTGTTGGCCCCCATGCAAATGGCAATGGACTTTTGTTGAACAGCGCAAGGAGCCCTGAGTGTCCCTCCCCTGTGTTGACCAGCTAGTTGGAGTGAGTCTCTCACTGCTTCTTCCAGGTCTTTTGTCAGATCTATTGTGTTTATTGACTAGATTCGGAACTAGTTCATCCACCATGGGCATGGGGTATGCATTAAATTGTGAGACGCTATTCAAGCATCTAAGCTGTTGCAAAAACATAAATATAATCAGCAGCTGGGTGAGGGGTGTCCTACTTGCTCCTCTGTAAGGTATTAGCCTTAAAATGAAAGGATTTGGTGTGTCCATCGCTAAGTGTATATTATGTGAGGTGTGTAATTTACTAGATCTTGATGATTGATCAATGTTAAATGGATAGTAATCGTGGATATAATAACAAGGCAAGACAAATGTAGCCGATTAAAATAAGTATTTACTAATCAAAACCATGGAAAACAATAAATGATGATAAATTAAGGCTATAACACACATGTAAGTCAGGGGACTGTGGTGTATAGGATCTTCCTGGCGTAGCCGCATCACTGACTGACATTTGGCCAAAGAGAAGATCAAACACTGTAACATCAATAGTTCAAAATAATATAAATGTTCTTCTGAATTATAAAAAGCTGTAACCCACAGCCGTGCAAAACACATATATTTACTCGCAGTTCTTAAAGTTAAATGATGCCAGTAATGGAAAACTGATGTAGGAGCTCCCAAAGCACTCTGTCACTATCAGCATAGGGTGTTTCTCTGCCACGGAGTTGGAAGACGTGGATCCAGCTTGAGGAGGGAGCAGGAGGCGAGGGGCCTGGATCAGTGTCTTCCTCATCCACAAGTACCGGATGTTGGCGAGACCTGACCAAAGGCAAGGAGTCTAACTTACTGGGAGGTGTTCACCAGTACCCCACCAAGCGGCTTTTAGGCTTAAGCTGCACTCAGTAAGCAGATCGCGGCACTTTGGTCAGGTATCCGGCATAAGCGGTAACAAATGAAAGAACACTATCACAGGGAAACATAGGGGATAGATATTGGAGGTTTAGAATAAAGTGATGTATAGAATACACACTAAATGGTTTTCAGACATAGAGCCGGCACTGGAGGATGATGTGATGAGATTGGACTTAAATACACCCATTGCGGCTTCAGACGCAGAACTAGCACAGGAGATTGGTATCACGAGATAGTACTTGATGAATGTATTAAGTACATACGCTGTGGCTTTAGACGCAGCACTGTCAAAAAAGAATGGTATCATGAGATGGTACTTGATGAATGTACTAAGTACACCCGCTGTGGCTTTAGACGCAGAGTTAGTAGAGGAGATAACTCTGAATAGATTGTACTCAGAAAACACCGCGGAACACACTAGGAGCACATTACTAGAGAGAACGGAGCTTGGAACTTAGAACGCTGCAACAGCAATCTTACACTGGAAGTAACAATGTTGTACAGGCAACTTCCTGTTGTCCAGAGGCCGGTTATATACCCTAAGGTAGCAGTCCATTGGAGGACACTGTCAGCTGACAGCACCCAATGCTACCACTGGGTAAAGGGTTAGTCAGGTGAAAACAGACTGTCATGGCTGCGTCCATGTCGGTAACCACAGAAACTACATCACGGAGCGAGCACATGGACGTCCAAGCAGACCCCAGGTATAATCCTCAGCGCGTCACTCGCCGCCACACCTGGCGTCTGACTACTCTAGAGATCAGGGGAAGCCGGCGCTGAGGTGAGTTATGGCCGATCTTAGGCCGCAACCTGACACACTCACTGAGTGAGGGTAGTTGTCCCTCGTCCCATTCCCCATCTCTACCTTGGTAGTGTCCCGGGTTGGGTTGTCTGAGCTGGTAATGGGGTGTAGAGTATCTCCTGTAGTAATGAGGTTACGTATAGTGTATGCAAGTCCATATGTGCTGTGTCAATACTAGCAGTGGTGTCAGTGACAGGTGAGTCTTCAATGACAGGATATATGACAGGTGTAATAACAAATGTGTTTTGTTGGGACCAATCTGGAACTTATACAAATTTAATTTATGTTGAGGTCAATCCGGACCTTTTAGGAATTTTATGTTCTTTATTCTCAGTTTCAACCATAGTGGTTAATGGTTTTCCTCTTCCCAGGGTCTAAGGTGATTACAGTAATGTACTTGCACCTTATTTCTTCTCCTAGGCTGAGTGAGCTTATAATTTACTGGTGTTACAGGCTCTATTGTCCCAATAATGCCATTGGCAGTGATGTAAAAGCTTTCTTTCTTGTGTGGGAAGTAACATCAATACTCTGTCTCTGGGAGAAATGACCGGACGACCACTGTCCTATCATTGTAGTCCTGTCCTGGTTTGTTCCTTGTTGGGACAGAGTTTTTCTCTGCCTCTGTACTTATGGTCTGTCTTAGAGATATAACTGATGTGAGAGACAGCAAAGGGGGGTGGGGGAGCCTGAGTTTATAGCAGTAAATGTAAACGTTCCCAGGATCGTCCGGGGAGTCTGTTCTGGGCCTTCCACTGGATGGATTTGGAGGGGTGGCAATTGGTCTGGGATGTCTAATGGAGTGGTTGTGGTCCCAGTCGGACCTCACGACGTAGTGAATCCGGGCAAAACTTTGACCCAGGGAGCCTGGTCTGGGCCTTCCACTGGATGGATTTGGACGTGCTATATACTTGAGAGAATAATGTATGGACCCTGTTACTAATAAATGTAAAAGTCACATTTAGCATGAAAAATACAATTAAATCCTGGCAGAAATACAAAATAAAAGTGCACATAAATTACTAATAAATACAAACATCCGTTGTCTTCCCCATTAATGTAACACAGGACTCTGCTTTCCTGCGGCGTTCTGAGTACTAATATTACTGTAAGTAGTGTATACAGACTGCAGGGGCTGCATGTAATATAGTAGCTGCAGGAATAATGTATATACTGTCAGTGGGAGGGGACACGACGCAGCACAGAAAGGATTATTTTACACAAACATAAACATACGTCCAGCTGTACATGAGCCTCAGACTAATTATATGAGGAGACGTTACTAGTAATCTGACTGCTGGAGGGGGATAATTACATGTTCTAGATCTAAGTTACTGATGAATAAAATGCTAGTAATGGGAGATATTACATATATAATACTAATCACAACGCTGGGGAATGTATGTGTGACTGTCTAATACAGTGATTCCCAACCTCGGTCCTCAAGGCACCCTAACAGTCCTGGTTTTAGTGATATCCATGCTTAAGCACAGATGGTTAAATCAAAATAACTAAGGTACTAATTAAGTCACCTGTGCTCAACTATGGCTATCCTTAAAACCTGGACTGTTAGTGTGCCTTGAGGACCTTGGTTGGGAACCCCTGATCTAATATCTTTGTGTAATTTCCCTTTAGTTCCCGGACTCGCTGCCTCGATCACACTCACCAATTACAAGTCGGTTAATGTTATTGGAGTCTCATGGACAAAACCATCAGCAAAAGTGGATTATTATAATGTCAGTCTAACAGGAGACATAAATAAGACAGAACAAGCTAATTCTACACAGACACAATGGAATATGACAGGGTTATTACCGGGCAGAGAATATACAGTCACTGTACAGACACTTAGCGGTAACTGCAGCCAGACAACCGCCCCAGTGACAGAGGCAACATGTGAGTATGACCGGGGTCACGTGACTTTCTTATCATGTGATCATACATAGATACCGCACTTCTTGTCCAGTTAATCTATCTATAACATGTGGATTCTCATTCATCTCCTGCTTATTGTTTCTGTTTTGCATTATTTGAAGATAGACTGTAGGGGGTAAATTTACTAAGAATCAAGAATGGTCGAGTTTAGTTTTTTTAATCTCGAGTTGCATCGCCGAATCTCGGGTGATTTTCCAGTTTTTCATCTTTCAAATTTACTAAGAAGTGAGTTTAGCTGAAAGTGAGTTGGCCGATGGTGAAGCAGATCGGGATATCTCCCCCGAGTTGCAAGTAAAGATGAGATTACTCACCTGAGATTGCAGTGTTTTCTCTCTGCAAATCTCTCCCGAGCAAGCAGCCTGCACATATCAGTGAGACATGTGCTGGCTGCTTGTGTCTTAGACCTGTAAAAAACAGGTTAAACTCTATAAATAAAATGACGTGGGATCCCCCCCCCACCAAAAGCCATAACCAGCCCCGGAATTGTCAGCCGGTCCTGGTTCCAAAAATGACGGGGAACAAAATGAGTAGGGTTCCACCGTAATTTAGGAACCAGCACCAGGCTGCAGGGCCAGTCCTGGTTTTAAATATAGGAGGAAAAAAAATGCGTAGGGTACCCCCTATATTTAAAACCAGCACCGGACCCAGAACGGCAGGCTGTAATGCCACAGCCTAGAGACCCTATTACCGGGGCTCCGTGGCCAAAGCAGCCGGGGATCTCAGGGGAAGTGGGGACCCCCAAATCCCCAGACTTGGTCTGAAGCCCGGGGCTGTGGTTACGGGGGTAATAAAGTGCAAAATCAAATAAAACTATTGTATTTTACAGTGGAACTACAGGTGCCAGCATGTCTGCCCTTTGACACTTGTGGAACTACAAGTGCCAGCAGGCAGCCGGTACTCGAGTTTGCTCTAATCTCACCCGAAATTTAAATCTCGAATCTTAGTAAATTTGCAAACTGCATCTTTTTCATGAAAAGTACTTCTGAGTTTGGCCGATGGTGAGACGATTCGAGTTTGCGATCTCAGCTGAGTTTTACAAGTGAGATTAATGAACTCTCCCAAACTCAACCCGAGTTTGCCTTTAGTAAATTTTCGAGATGAAAAACATGCCTCAACTCAACCAAACTCGATTCTTAGTAAATTTACCTCTATATGTCCTCACTTATGTGTATTTCTATGTTTTTATACAGATCCAACACAACCAGGAAACATAACCTTTATCACAGTTGGAGTAAACAGCATCACACTATCCTGGGGAGAGCCAGTCACTATGACAGGTGTAATAAAGTCATATAATATAACTTATGGGAATTCTTCTAGCACTTGGACTGTAACAAGTAACACAACAAATATCACCCTTCAGAGCCTGACATCTGGGACTAATTACACCATTACTGTGGTAACAGTCGGAGCCCGGGGGTATCAGAGTTTACCTGTTAGCGCATCTGTGTATACTAGTAAGTATGTCTCATATCTAAAATCAGTGATATTTTTAGAAATTAACTAGAAGTGACTGTGCACAGTCAGTTTGTAATCCGGAGACACCTCTTTCTGGACTGAGACTTTGTTGTTCAGTGATGGTTTTATACACCACTGTTCAGACCCCAATACTAATTCTAAGACATGCCATCACTGTGTGAGCACCGCACACCACTTTCTGCAGTGCTGCAGTATTGTGTACCGATTAGCAACATGTTGTATTTATAAAATGTTTTTCAAAAGTGTACTCTGGACTCACAGACCGAATTAATTTATCCTTTTTCACACACTCAATTACAGCACTCGATTCATGACAACTATGGCGTACCTAATGACAGGTTCAGTCAGCCAATCAGCGGCGGTATTACAGACATTGCATTCTTTTTTTTTTGTACGCATGCGCAGTGCAGTTTAGGAAAAGTGACATCTAGTGGACAGAAAGTTGTATTACACTCTCAGGCTTTGCCTGCGCTTCAGTATGTTACGATGCGACTAAATACACCATGGTACAGGGCAACTAGCAGGACGCGCTACACGGCGTACGGAGCAAAGTTTTAGCAGGACACATCTGTATATATCTCCTTATTGTAACGTCTGTCCTCACTGATCCTTTGTGTTATTTCTCTCATCATAGAACCGATGCCGGTGACATCACTGATAAACACTTCATCTTCCACGGTCTCTGTTGCTCTGTCCTGGAGTAAACCCAATGAGTATCAGGCATCTTACACCTACAGAGTCCAGACAAATGTCACATCATCAGCTACAATGATAAATAATACAATAGTGACAAATGTATCAGCTACAATAATGAGTCTAACACCAGGACAAACATATACATTCATGGTATATACAAGAGCTGGGGATAATGTCACTGAGTCTGACCCTGTGTCAGTAACTACCTGCACATGTGAGTACAATCCTGATCATGACAACAAGGTCTGGGAATCTGCAGACAAAAATGTTCTTGTGATGTGATGTATGTGTTTATATGGGCACACGTGTTGGCTAGCATGTTGTGACAGAAACCCCAGCATGACAAGCAACATGTAGCATCATTTGATAAGAGGTGCTGGCCAGACACAGGTGGACCTGGAAGCCCCTGGCTGAATGTAGTCTGTCCGGAGTAATGTGACTCATTCTGTGCCCAAGTGCTGGCCCCCATGCATATGGCAATGGATTGTTGTTAATCAGTGCAAGGAGCCCTGAGTGTTTCTCCCCTGTTTTGACCAGCTGGCCGGAGTGAGTCTCAGACTGCTTCTTCCAGGTCTTTTGTCAGGTCTACTGTGTTTTTTGACTAGATTCATAACTAGTTCATCCACCATGGGCATAGGGTATGCATCAAATGATGAGACCTTGTGGTTTTTGGACCAAAACTATGGGGCTACACCATTCTCTTGAGGACTCCTCAGTTATATCCAGCTGAATAATTTTATCAATCTCTTCCTAGTCTGTTTGTCTAGCCCAGTGATAGGCAGCCTGGCACACTCGCAGTGCTGCGTTTGGCTGCCCTCTAGCCTTCAACAGGGTCACACATTACCCCTTATTTTAGTCTTCAGTTAAATCAATATATTCAATCAAAGCAAAAGTTACCTATCTGACGTCTTTAGCTGTAAATGTAATCAGCAGCTGGGTGAGGGGTGTCCTACTTGCCCCTCTGCAAGATATTAGCATTAAAATGAAAGGATATGGTGCGTCCAGCACTCAGTGTATATTATGTGAGATGTCTAATTTGGTCTATATACTAGATCTTGATGATTGATCAATGTTAAATTGATAGCAATCATGGAGATAATAACAATGTAAAACAAATGTATGTATTAGCTGATTAAAATAAGTATTTACTAATTAAAACCATGGAACACAATAAATGATGATAAATGAAGGCTATAACACACATGTAAGTCAGGGGATTGTGGTGTATAGGATGTTCACAATTAACACATGATTTTTAGGACCTCATTCAGAGTCGGTCGTTGCGGCCGCACGGTCGTACGCAGACGATGTTCGCTAAACTGCGCATGCGTAAAATTCGCAGTGCGCAAACTAGCTGTTACGATCAGAAATTTCTCTCTCCTTAAACACAGCCAGGTTGTTAGTTTGAGTGACAGAATGAACCGTTTGTGGGTGGTAACAGGGGAAGGTGCTTGAAAACGGGGGAGTGGAGATCCGAACGCAGATGTGCCTGATTATGCGAACGGCTTTTAATGGAAGTGCATAATTAACAAAATAGTGTCATGGCACATGTGACATGGGAGGTTTTTACACTGACTTGATCGTAGTGCTTAAGAGAGGGTATGGTCAACCTTAAGCTCTACGACCAGCTCCGATGGTTCCCGATGGTGTAGATTAATCCTTATATGCCCGGAGATGACGTGTATTGTGAATGAGAAGGGGGCGTGATTTAGTCTTGCGGCCGCATCCTCCCCTAGCTCGTCCAGCTAACGATCCCTTCCTAACGGCGCAACTTGCGAGCGCTTCATTTGCATATCCGGCCCCTTTTCCCTTACGACCGTGCGGCCGCAATGACCGACTCTGAATGAAGTCCTTAGTGTGGGCACAGTGATCATTTGCTATTAATGTTTTTGCTTTTTATATATATCCACCTCCTACAATTTTATGATTTAGAATATTTGGATCCTGAATTTATATTGTTTCTTCAAACATATTAATTATTTTCCATATTATTGAGAGATTGATCTATGGGCCTGATTCAGACCCACTCGAGAGCGGCTGTCCGCTCGCAAGTGGGTCGATGGTCTGCACTGAGCATGCGCACGACGGAGGGAGCTCCGTCGTGCGCATGCGCCAGACACGACGAGCGAAGGACTTTCCTTCGCTCGTTGTGTCCGATCAAAGGGGGCGTGCTGTCAATGTTGATTGACAGCACGCCCCCTTTGGTGGGCGTGCCGGGGGCGTGCCTCCCTGACGGGGGCGTTCCCACGGGAACGCCTCCCGTCAGAAGCCGGCCCACTGACATCACTAGTGATGTCAGTGGGAGTGATTTTGGCTCTGATAGAGCCAAAATCACTCCGGAGCTTGCGGTTGAAAACCTCAACCGCAGGCTCCGGCTCGCAATTTCGATGGTCGCGATGGTCACGACCATCGCGGCCATCACAAAGCACGCTCGTATAGCCTGTGGGTGGTGACCCACAGCTATACGAGCGTCCAGGAGGACGCTCCATGAAAATGGAGCCCGGCCCTCATGCAGAGCGTACGGCTCTGAATGAGGGCCTATATGTGCTATTTTAGTGTTAAACGTGCTGTTTGTTGACCGGTCAATGAAAAACATATTTTAATGTACATATGATAATAAATGTGTTAATATATTTTGAAACTTATGACATTTTCTATACTAGTTCTTCCTTTTATCAATTAGCGCAAGGGTATCTTTTATGTTGTCATTGTGGAACACCTGGCCTATAGGTGTTTGTTTGTGTGTAACCCCAAGCACACTGAGTCTTTGCTGCTTGAATTATTATATTTTCACATCAATTTACTTTTTATTTATTATAGTATTAGAGCCAGGTTCTTTCTTTTAATTAATTCTTAAAGTTAATAAGGTAACTCACAACAGAGCTCCTTAGGTAATAAATATACTTCTGAATGTAACAAGGGCAAGAGCATAGCTGTGGTGCAGAACACGAGTATTCCAATGTAAATGCTGCCAGTATCAGAAAACCCATGTAGTATAAGGATACAGGATTTCAACCTCTATACGCACCTACCTATACCTTCTAAACCCTGCCTATAAACCTCTAAAATTTACGCTATTTGCGTACACAGTCATACAGTAAATAAAAACCTTAGACCTTGAACATGTGTTCCAAAGCACAAAGTATTATTCAAGTAAAGTACAGTCAGTTACACGCTGTGATCTAAGTACAATTTAGCGCAAAGAATTATACAGACCCAAGATACAGTCATATATACGCAAGCGCTCTGGGACCAGATTCCGGCATCAGCAAGAGACCTCCGTCAATCAGCAATCAGCAGAATAGACTAGAAACCCAGGGTCAGAGCACACATATTTATACCCCCCCAGAAATAGACAACACAATAGAGGAGTTTGTTGCTGATCCCATTGGTTCCCAGTGCGGGTGCATTTGTTACAGGGCATTTAACAGGTTGGTTCATATGGACACAGAACAGCTTCTAACAGCTTGTTGCCTCCTCTATTTCCCCTGCATGCAAATCTAGGCTGTTGGTTTCACAAACTACATTTTGGTGCTTTATATCTCTACGGTCCATAAGTTGAGAATGCATGTTGCGATCTTCACACCGATGATACTGGGAAGCTGTTGAGAAAGTGCGGATCAGTATAATATCAAACACGGCTTACTTATTATTAAACCTTAGATAGAAAAATAGCATTTATTTCACAGCATTTGTAATAAATGAATAAAACTTGGATCTTTTACTTTATAGCTATGGAACCTTTTGTGTAAGTGTGCATTATGTAAGTATTAGGGATATGGGTTAGGTTTATCTGATTTGGGGCAGATGTGCACACATGCAGCTAATAAACAGCATTCGCATGCAGGATATTGTGCATTCGCTACTGTGCGTAATGTGCGGTGTTTACGCATGAGATTCTATTTATGATGGCATATATATATATATGTATATATATATATATACACATATATACACACACATATCTCATTCCTTACGAACAGTTTCAAACTGCAATGCAAATGTGTTATGGGCAGTGAGCTTCATTTCTCAAACAAGGTGGAGACCCCCAGCTGTGAAGCTGGGGCCATTCTGTCTGGGAGTGAGACTAAAACCTGTTTAGGATTCAGACAAATTCAATTGTGTAGATCAATGTCTGGGTTATATTACACTTGCCACAACTATACTTGTCTATATACAGGGATTCCCAATTTGTATGTAAAACACTCACAGCATTCTGGTGTATTGTCTATTCTATTTACTTTTCTCAGGAGTCTGTTTTTCTAGTTGTTTTTTTTTTTGTATTTCTCTATGCAAGGTGGTCCCCAGAATGGGCCTGTAATGGCTTCTAAAAAGATTATCAAAAACATTGCCATCTGTACTTAGCTCGTGAGTTGTAACTTAAAATGGCGCTGGTCGCAAAATGACGTCTTGCAGATTCTTATTTTTAAGATGGAGTCTAGCTGCCATTCGCAAGATGGCGTCGCGTACGCTAATTTTTACGCGGATTCTGTCTCAGCCACTAATCCAGCTTCGACAATGTAATATGTCATATATAAAAGGAGAAGTATGTACTGTAACTAGTATAATTTCTGCCATTTTGTGGAAAGTTCTGGTTCAACATTATTTTATTTCTATCTGCCTAGTGATAATGATTAGTATTAGTGTTACAGACCCATAGAGGGGCTCACGTAGAATTGGACACAATAAGGGTACATAGCGCGTGTATTCTGCGTCTGACGCATATCAAGATGGTTCTATCTCTGTAACAGCAGGAGATGCGCATGGCTTAGGCCAGGAGTAAGCAGCAACGCATGCACTCAGGTTACAGCAGGAGATGCGCATGGCTTAGGCCAGGAGTAAGCAGCAACGCATGCACTCAGGTTACAGCAGGAGATGCGCATGGCTTAGGCCAGGAGTAAGCAGCAACGCATGCACTCAGGTTACAGCAGGAGATGCGCATGGCTTAGGCCAGGAGTAAGCAGCAACGCATGCACTCAGGTTACAGCAGGAGAGACAATAGCGCAGAGATGTGATGTGACAGTGTTATTGGCAATCGCTAAAGTTTACATGACCCCTATATGTATAGTGTACCCACCATATAATAGTGTAATGAGGTGTTATATACATGAGAGAATAACGTATGGACTCTGTTATTAATAAATGTAAAAGTTACATTTAGCATGAAAAATACAATTAAATCCTGGCAGAAATACAAAAAAAAAGTGCACATAAGTTACTAATAAAATAAATACAAACATCCGTTATCTTCCCCATTAATGTAACACAGGACTCTGCTAATATTACTGTAAGTAGTGTATACAGACTGCAGGGGCTGCATGTAATATAGTAGCTGCAGGAATAATGTATATACTGTCAGTGGGAGGGGACACGACGCAGCACAGAAAGGATTATTTTACACAAACATAAACATACGTCCAGCTGTACATGAGCCTCAGACTAATTATATGAGGAGACGTTACTAGTAATCTGACTGCTGGGGGGGGGGGATAATTACATGTTCTAGATCTAAGTTACTGATGAATAAAATGCTGGTAATGGGAGATGTTACATATATAATACTAATCACAACGCTGGGGAATGTATGTGTGACTGTATAATATCTTTGTGTCATTTCCCTTTAGTTCCCGGACTCGCTGCCTCGATCACACTCACCAATTACAAGTCGGTTGATGTTATTGGAGTCTCATGGATGACACCAGCAGGAAAAGTGGATTATTATAATGTCAGTCTAACAGGAGCCATAAATAAGACAGAACAAGCTAATTCTACACAGACACAATGGAATATGACAGGGTTATTACCGGGCAGAGAATATACAGTCACTGTACAGACACTTAGCGGTAACTGCAGCCAGACATCCGCCCCAGTGACAGAGGCAACATGTGAGTATGACCGGGGTCACGTGACTTTCTTATCATGTGATCATACATAGATACCGCACTTCTTGTCCTGTTAATGGGGTCTATTCACTAAGCCTTGGATAGAGATAAAGTTCCAACCAATCAGATCCTAACTGTCACTTTTCATACACAGCCTGTGACATGGCAGGTAGGAGCTGATTGTTTGGGACTTTATCTCTGTCCACTTTATCTCCATCCAATGCTTAGTAAATATACCCCAATATCTATATAACATGTGGATTCTCATTCATCTCCTGCTTATCGTTTCTGCTTTGCATTATTTGAACATAGACTGTATATGTCCTCACTTATGTGTATTCTATGTTTTTACACAGATCCAACACAACCAGGAAACATAACCTTTATCACAGTTGGAGTAAACAACATCACACTATCTTGGGGAGAGCCAGTCAATATGACAGGTGTAATAAAGTCATATAATATAACTTATGGGAATTCTTCCAGCACTTGGACTGTAACAAGTAACACAACAAATATCGCCCTTCAGAGCCTGACATCTGGGACTAATTACACCATTACTGTGGTAACAGTCGGAGTCCGGGGGTATAAGAGTTTACCTGTTAGCGCATCTGTGTATACTAGTAAGTATTTGTCATATCTGTTATCTACAGTCAGTCCAATTTTTGGAAATTAGCTCTCAGAGTAGTGTACTATAGATAAAGGGCTGCATTAGTACTGTAATAGTATATATATATATATATATATATATATATATATAAACACATACATACATACTGTATATAGACATATTGTGGAAAAGGGTCTGTGGCCTAATGCGGAGGTGGCATGACCTCGCCGAGAATCCCTGTTTCATCTCTCTGGGGGCGTGCCTAGCACTCCCGGAGATGCTGTGCTGCACCCAGAGACACAGTATAGATACTCACCAGCTGCTCAGTTATGCAGAGCAGTGGCATGTTCTCCCCCCAGCTTCTCCCTCACATCATGGGACACTGCGACCCACGTGTGGGACAACAGGACAGTCCCATAAAAATGGGACTGTATCGCCCAAAGCAGGAGTTGGGAGGTAAGTAACTGTCACAGTGACCTCAGATGATGTAGTGAACGTTGGTGACTGGGTCGATGTTGAATATGATGGAGAGAGTTACCCAGGTGAGATCAAGGGCATCAGAGATGGTGAATACTTAGTGAGCACAATGGAGCAAGCTGGCAGGAACTGGAAATTGCCATCATCACCAGATGAAATACTTTATACATCTTCACAGTTATGGGGAGTATCCACTTAACGATTTAAACAAGCGATTACACGATAACGATGTCGTTATCGTGCAATTGCTTGCAAATCGCGCATGCATCGTGTATGTTTTGGACGGAAGCGACCCGCGATGCGCATGCCCGCGGGTTGCTTCCGACATCGCCCGTACATGCAGGTCAACCTGACGATCTCGTCAGGTTCAGCATGTGCGGGGATGAGGGATGTGCCGGGACTGAACGAGTGAACGTTCAGTCCTAGGCACATCACTAGCTATACAAACGACAGCACGATTGCAATGTCGCGATCGTGCTCTCGTTTGTATATCGCTAAGTGGATACCCCTCATTAATCAGGAAGACATACAGGCCTACATTGATTTATTCACGTGGAATCTACAATCACAATCATATGTAACACAAGTCACATGTGAAAAATTATTTTAAGTTTGGGTTACATTCAGTTTTTTGTTTGTGTGTCAATCATAAGTTTAGGGTTTTATAGGTGTATAGTATAACAATCATATTGTAAATATAATTCGGAGAGCAGGTTTAAATAAATATATAAGTCCTCTCAGTTTCTATATCTATTCTGTCATAACATTAGTCACAAATATATACAATAAAATGTAATTACTAAGAGTGTACATTGTTTTCTGCTTCTAAGTAGGGATGTGCAGGCTCGGATAGGTTCGAGTTTGCACGTGGAGTTCGGATTTTTCCCTCCAAAAAAACGGAACTCAGAACGAGGCAAAACGTCATCTTACATGGACGAACATCATCATTCCTGGACAAAAGACCAGGAATGATGATGTTCGTCCATGTAAGATGACGTTTTGCCTCGTTCTGAGTTCCGTTTTTTTGGAGGGAAAAATCCGAACTCCACGTGCAAACTCGAGCCTATCCGAGCCTGCACATCCCTACTTCTAAGTATTATTTATGACTACCTACCCCATAAATTATTGTCATATTTTTAAAACGTTCTTCATTTTTGTGTGTGGTGCATTTAATCTTTCTACTTCAGGGTCCATAGGGTATCCACAGGATACCTTGGGGTATAGGTGTGACGTCAGTCGCAGGGCACCAAAGAGTTAAGCTTTCAGCCTCCCAGGATGCAGTAGGTCCCCCTCCTATACCCCGCCCCCGGGCCAAGGCACCTCAGTTTAGTTTGGTGCCCGGCCGGCGTCGGGTGCACCTGTCGGAGTGGGGGCTAGAAGAGCCCCTGAAGCTTTCTTCAGTGCAGCTGTGGCTGCACATCTGGATGTACAGCATGGACAGTCAGTCCTGACGTCCATGCTGTCTTCCCTACACCCCCGCCGGTACCAGAACGCCGGTACCGATCCGGGGATGCTGGTGAGCATCTGGGGTCACAGCTAGCGGTGACCCCAGATGTTCCGGACCATGGCCGGATCCAAGGGGGACAAAGGTAAGCAGCGGGGTCCCGCGGTGGGTCCCCGCTGGTCACACGGTCCTAAGTCCCCAGGCAGGGGGCTCCCTGGGGACTGGCTGCAGCGTGGAGCCAGGCGACCAACCTGCGCTTTCCACTACCCCCTGGGACAGCGGACCGCAGCAGAGCGGTAGCGCTGCGGCGTCCCAGGGGTTAAATGCATGCCAGGGGAGCGCGCCTTCCCTGTCTCACAGCCGGCACCTCCCCCGCTGCACACAGCCCTCTCTGCATGCTGCCGACTGGTCCTGTGGCAGCGCTCCTCCCCCAGGCCAGCCTCCTATCTGCTCCTCGGCGGCCATCTTCTCCAGAACGCATGGTGAACGCTGCTGGAAGCGCTGGACGGAAGCATCGTGGTCTGGGTCCCCCCGCATACCTCTCCTCCGCTGTGGCTCAGGTCTGTGTATGCAGCGCTGTGTCCTACCAGGCCCTGTGTCTGTGTAGTTGAGTGATCAGCGCTGTTAGTGCAGGAATTGTTATTTCTCTGCATTGTATGTGACTGTGCTAGCGCTGCCTGTAACTTTTCTTCTCTAAACTGTCAGCTTTATTACTGTCCCTGTTCTTTCTGCTAAAGCCCTTGCGGTGCGGTGCTGCAGGGTGGTCTCTCGCCTATTTAATACTTAATTGGTGAGAGAGGTCACATACGTGGTGCCATCATGTCTGAAAGTGATTTTCCCCTCCGGCTACAGTGTACCACGTGCAAAGTACCGTTAGCGGAGGGGGAGGGTAGCGTGGAGGGCCTTTGCAGGCAGTGTTTGTCCATGGCGCGGCCCATTACGGTTACAGCACCGGTACAGGAGCCGCCCTGGGCTTGTTTCGCTCAGGCGTTAACAGCTTTAGTGGGCCAGTTAGCTCCGCAGCCCGCGTTTACTCCGATGGGTTTGTCCCAGCAGTCTGTGGTGTCGTCACCCATGCAGGGGTTCCCACGACAATTGGTGGTACCCCACAGTCTCCCTATTTCCCCGCTCCCGGGTTCTCAGGAGCCAGCGTGGGTTAACTCCCTGACGAGTTCTGTACAGCACTTGTCGGATGTGTTGCAAGGGGAGTCTGTGATGCGGCCTCATAAAAGGCCGGTGGCGTCTCTGTCCGCTCCTTATGAGGATTACGAAGGGACGTCTGATGATGGGGAGATTCTGGATCCTTACGATCAGGAACCTCTCCATACTAAGGACGCTGATGCTAAGTCCAAAGTATATATTCCTGGACTTATTCGGGCGGTCCGCACAGCCTTGGTGATTGAGGACGAAGTTCCCCCAGCGGCTAAATCTAAGTATGCCTTTTTCAAAGATGTGAAGGGCGATGCCACAGTCTTTCCTCTTTCGGGTCAGTTGGTGGACCATTTAGAGGAGGCGTGGAAACAACCTGGCAAAAGATACCAGCCGCAGAGACGCCTGGCGGTGGCTTATCCGTTCGCGGATAATTATTTTGCTAAGTGTGAATCCCCTCCACAGGTGGATTCTCACGTGACCCGTCTTGTCCGTAGTGCCACATTGCCGATGCCATCCATGTCCTCCCTTAAGGATGCTACGGACCGCAAGGTAGAAATCTGCCTGAAGTCCGCTTATTCCCTTGCAGGGGGGGGCAGCACGGCCGGCTATGGCCATTTGCTGGGTTGCCAGAACGATGGAGCGCTGGGCGGATTCATTAGAGGCTTCTTTTGAATCCGACTGTCCGGCCGAACAGGCGGAGTTGATTGGCAATCTCCGTGATTCGGCCACCTACATCAATGAGGCGGCTCTAGACATTAGTACTCTGGTGTCTAGAATTCCTTCAGCAGCGGTAGCTGCTCGTCGCACCTTGTGGCTGCGATCCTGGAAGGCGGACGCAGATTCCAAGAAAGGTCTGGAAGCGTTGCCGTTTACCGGAGAAGTTCTCTTCGGTCCGGATCTGGATAAGATTGTGGCCACGCTGGCGGCAGCCAAATCTGCTTGTCTCCCGTCGGCCGCTGCTCCTTCTGGTTCTGGACCATCGTCCTTTCGGTCATCTAGGGTCCAGGGCAGGCCCAAACCACAGTCGTTTCCTCGACAGGCTGGCCCTAAGAAATCAGTCAAGCCCCGGAAACAGGCATGGAGTACCAGACGTCCGGCCCCCAAGCCAGATGACAAGCCTGCGGCCTGCCGGTCCGGGCCTCCCTTTGGGGGATCCCAGGGTGGGAGGCCGCCCGCTGCAGTTCTCCCGGTGTTGGTCGTTCACTACGACAGACACTTGGGTTCTGGAGGTGGTCTCCCATGGGTACGCCCTCTCCTTCCGGCACAGACCCCCGGCTCGATTCTTCACCACGGGTCTACCATCAGACCGGAACAAGGCTACGGAGCTGCTGAAGGTATTGCACACTATGCTCCAGGCTGGAGTTATAGTGCCTGTTCCATTCTCCCAGAGGGGCCAGGGTTTCTATTCAAATCTATTTTTGGTACAGAAACCCAATGGGTCATATCGTCCGATTCTCAACCTCAGAGCACTCAACAAGTCTTTGCGGGTCCCGAAGTTTCGGATGGAGACCCTACGGTCCATCATTCTGGCGCTGGAACCTGGGGACTACATGGTGTCATTGGACATACAGGACGCTTACCTGCATGTCCCTATTCTTTTGCGCCATCAAGAGTTCCTTCGGTTTGCAATCCGCAGCGACCACTTCCAGTTTCGGGCGTTACCTTTTGGCCTGGCGACAGCACCACGTGTTTTCACCAAGGTGATGGCGGTCATGGCGGCTTCTCTGCGGCTGCAAGGAGTCCGCATGTTGCCGTACTTGGACGACCTGTTATTGGTGGCAGGATCTCCAGAGCTCCTGTTACACCACTTGGACCTGACCATTGCACTGCTGCAACGGCACGGCTGGCTAATCAACTGGCAGAAGTCCACTCTAATCCCGTCTCGGAGGATTCTGCATCTTGGAGCCTTATTGGACTCGGGACAGCAAAGGATCTTCGTGACGGAGGACAAGATCTCTGCTTTACAGTCAAGGGTGCGCAGTTGTCTGCACAGCCGCCGGGTGTCCTTACACTCGGCGATGAGGTTACTGGGCTCCATGGTGTCGGTGTTCGACAATGTGGAATACGCCCAGTTTCACTCCAGACCTCTGCAGCACCTGATCCTGTCCAAGTGGAACGGGCTGCCTCAGTCTCTGAAGTTCCAGACGATTGTGCTCACCCCGGAGGTTCGCCTGTCCCTTGCGTGGTGGTTAAAGACGACCCACCTCAACAAGGGACGTCCGTTCTGGGTTCCAAATTGGGTCCTGTTGACAACGGATGCCAGTCTTCGGGGCTGGGGAGCAGTTTCGGGTCCACACTTGTTCCAGGGCAGGTGGACGCCGACAGAAGCGGAGCTTCCAATAAATATCTTGGAACTCCGTGCGGTCTTCAATGCTCTCCTGCAGGCACAGAGGTTTCTCCAGGGTCACCCGGTGCAGGTCCAGTCGGACAACGCTACCACCGTGGCCTACATAAACAGGCAAGGAGGAACTCGCAGTCGGGCGGCTCTCGTAGAGGTCTCTCGGATCCTGGTTTGGGCGGAGCGCAATCTTCCGGCCATATCAGCGGTCTTCATCCCGGGAGTGCTAAATTGGGAGGCGGACTTTCTAAGTCGCCAGGACGTTCATCCAGGGGAATGGTCCCTGCACCCGGACGTTTTTCAACTACTGGTGGACAGGTGGGGTCTTCCAGAAATCGACCTCATGGCGTCCCGGCACAACAACAAGTTGCTGGTGTATGGGTCTCGCACAATAGACGAAGGGGCGTCTCTGGTGGATGCTCTGTCCGTCCGGTGGACGTTCGCATACCTGTTCCCTCCGGTCTCCCTTCTTCCACGGGTAATCCGGAAATTCAAACAGGAAGGAGGGACGCTCCTGTTGATAGCTCCCGCGTGGCCCAGACGGCACTGGTTCTCAGACCTTCAGGGTCTGTCCGTGGACAGTCCTCTGCGGTTGCCGCTACAACCGGACCTTCTGTCTCAGGGTCCTTGCCTTCACCCGGACCTGACTCGGCTGTCTTTGACGGCGTGGCTGTTGAGACGGCCATGCTGAGGTCCCGGGGGTTTTCCAGCTCTGTGGTGCGTACCATGTTACGAGCTCGGAAACCGTCTTCCGCGAGGATATACCATCGCGTGTGGCATACGTTCTTCCAGTGGTGACGACCGAGAGGTTATGCACCGCGGGAGTTTCGTCTGTCTCGGATTCTCGCCTTCCTGCAAGCGGGACTAGATCATGGGCTTCGCCTTGCTTCTTTGAAGGTACAGGTTTCGGCCCTATCTGTCTGGTTTCACCGTAGGATTGCTACAATCCCGGATGTGCGCAGCTTTATGCAAGGTGTCCTCCGTATTCAGCCGCCCTTTGTTCCACCTGTGGCACCTTGGGATTTGGCTGTGGTCCTGAGGGCTCTCCAAGGACCGCCGTTTGAACCACTGGGCTCAGTGGATATTAAATGGCTAACAGCTAAGACTGTTTTCCTTCTGGCCATTGCTTCGGCCAGACGTGTTTCTGAGTTAGGGGCTCTTTCTTGTAGACCCCCTTTCTTGGTTTTTCATGGGAACAGGGCAGTGCTCCGCACTCGGCCCGAGTTTCTTCCCAAAGTTGTTTCCCAGTTTCATGTTAACGAGGAAATAGTTGTTCCGGCCTTTAACTCACCGGGTCTTTCCGTGGGTGAGGCCTCTTTGGATGTTGTGCGGGCCTTAAGGACTTATGTTGACCGCACTTCTTCGTTTACGAAGTCGGACGCTTTGTTTGTCCTCTATGGCTTCCGTAAAAAGGGTTGGGCTGCTTCAAAGCAAACTTTGGCAGCCTGGATCCGTATGGCTATTTCTGAAGCTTATCTTCATGAAGGCCTACCGGTCCCTCCTTCTCTGAAGGCTCATTCCACTAGGTCTGTGGGTCCTTCGTGGGCAGCTCGACGTGGTGCCTCGGCAGTTCAGATCTGTAAGGCTGCTACGTGGTCTTCTGTCCATACCTTTGTGAGGTATTACAGGTTTGACACCTTCGCCTCTCAGGATGCTTCCTTCGGGCGGCGGATTCTCCTTTCTGCACAGGAGCGTCCCCACCCTTAAAGGATACTGCTTTGGGACATCCCCAAGGTATCCTGTGGATACCCTATGGACCCTGAAGTAGAAAATATGAGATATGGTAAGAACTTACCCTTGTTATCTCTATTTCTACGAAGTCCATAGGGTTCCACAGGACTCCCGCCCTGTCGCACCTGTGCTGCAGATGGGCTTTGCTCTGGTCACCGGTTTTCCGTCTCCCTCTGGTGAGAATGTGATTCTTGTATGTGTCCAGATCTTTGTTCTCTCTCTTCCTTCTCCTCCTCCGGCCTATGGCTTGGTAACTAACTGAGGTGCCTTGGCCCGGGGGCGGGGTATAGGAGGGGGACCTAGTGCATCCTGGGAGGCTGAAAGCTTAACTCTTTGGTGCCCTGCGACTGACGTCACACCTATACCCCAAGGTATCCTGTGGAACCCTATGGACTTCGTAGAAATAGAGATAACAAGGGTAAGTTCTTACCATATCTCATATTTTTAAAGATTAACATGAAATGTAACGTGACATATATATATATATATATATATATATATATCCTTACTGGAACTCTCAGAGTAGTGTACTGTAGTATAAGTGTTGCATTAGTGCTGTAATCTTAGGTGTATATATATCTCCTTACTGTAACCTCTGTCCTCACTGATCCTGTGTGTTATTTCTCTCATCATAGAACCGATGCCGGTGACATCACTGATAAACACTTCATCTTCCACGGTCTCTGTTGCTCTGTCCTGGAGTAAACCCAATGAGTATCAGGCATCTTACACCTACAGAGTCCAGACAAATGTCACATCATCAGCTACAATGATAAATAATACAATAGTGACTAATGTATCAGCTACAATAATGAATCTAACACCAGGAGAAACATATACATTCATGGTATATACAAGAGCTGGTGATAATGTTACTGAGTCTGACCCTGTGTCAGTAACTACCTGCACATGTGAGTACAATCCTGATCATGATAAGGTCTGGGGATCTGCAGAACAAATAGTTATTGTGATGTGATGTATGTATTTTTATGGCCACATGTGTTGGTTAGCATGTTGTGACAAAAACACCAGCCTGGTGAGTAAATTGTAGCAATGAGAAGTGCTGGCCAGACACCAGAGGGCATTCAGTATGAAAAGCCGGCTGCCGCATGACCGTCAGTTCGATTCCCGGCTGCGGCAGCCCGACAATAGAGCAGAGCCCGGCAGCGGAGGCCCGACAGCGCTGGAAATCCCGATCGTCCCTAAGGTAAGTACTTACTAACCTAACCAACCACCCTAACCCTCCTTAGGGGTGCCTAACCCTAACCTCCCCCCCAAGTGCCTAACCCTAACCTCCCCCCTCCCCCCTGTACGTGCCTAACCCTAACCCCCCCTTCCCCGCTGCCTAAACCTAAGTCCCCCAGGGGGGTGCCTAACCCTAAGTCCCCCCAGGGGTGCCTAACCCTAACCCTCCCTCCCTCTAGCCTAACCCTCCCGGGGGGGTGCCTAACCCTAAGTCCCCTCGGGTGCCCTAAACCTAACCCTCCCCCCTGCGGCTGTCCGCTCGCAGCGCACGGCATCCCTTTGATCGGAATGCCGGGCGCCTGTCATTTAACCCTAGGCGGGATAGAGGATTCGGAGTACTGGCGGTAGGGATTGCGGCCGCCGGCTTCCTAAACGTATCCCACCGGAGGACCTGGAAGCTCCTGTCTGGAGAAATGCGCCTCATGCGCCTCATTCTATACCCAAGTGTCTATCCCCAATGCAAATGGAAATGGACTGTTATTGATTAACAGATGGGCCCTGAGTGTCACCCAAAACCCGCTGCTTCTTCCAGGCCAGCCACCAAACGAATGGAGTATGTGCAGAGAGTTTGAGCGAATGGCTGTTAATAACAGGCTGCTTTTAGGAGAAGACAGGAAGCACTGAGGAAAAGTGAGGATGGAATTGGGGAGCGGCTGAGAAAGATGAACGAGGTGACACAGAGAGGAGTGACTGCTAGGACAAGAGAGAGAGAGAATACAGGGTATGGAAAGTGTGGGGACACAGAGAGGAGTGACTGCTAGGACAGGAGAGAGAGAGAGACTACAGAGACAGGGGAGTGTGGGGACACAGAGAGGAGTGACTGCTAGGACAGGAGAGAGAGATTACACAGAGAGGAGTGACTGCTAGGATTGGAGAGAGAGACTACAGAAACAGGGTAGTGTGGGGGAACAGTGAGGGGGTGGAGGCCAGTTGTGCTAGCTAGGCTCACTCTTATAGGAAATCACCTTGGCACGTATAGCCTAGTGAGCACATTAAATAAAAAAACACACCTTTGGATATAGTCATTCATAAATACTGGTTGGTGTTTCTTGTAAAAATATTTATTATATATAGGCTTTTGAGATATAAATTCCCAGCTAGGTGAAAGTTTTAAAGCAAAATATATACAGTATATATATATATATATATATATATATATATATATATATACACAGTACGTTCTCACAGCTCATATATAAGTTGTCACAATCCGTACAGGAAGTTCCTCAGGTGAGGTCGCGGCCCTCCGGACAGGTACCTGGGAGTTGCAGGAAGACCGGAAACTATATTAGAGAGAGTTGCAGTGGGAACCCTTGAAATGTAATAACACTAGGAAACACTAGAATAGGAGATCGACTCACAGACTTGCTCTGAGAACACAGGAAGATGTAAACACAGGAATGCACTGAGAATTGTTGGAAATCCAGTCGCAGGCTTGCTCTGAGAAACACAGGGAAATGTAGATACAGGAATGTACTGAGAATTGTTAGGGATCCAGTTGCAGGCTTGCTCTGAGAAATACAGGGATTTATACAGAGAGCTAAACTAGTAATCAGCATGAAAGCTGACACCTGTAACACAGGGAGGCAGCTGGGGAGCTGAACAGCACACTAATAAACAACACAAGAGCTGCTACATGAAAAACTGGAGTTCAGTGAGAGAACTGAAGTGACACGCTGGGAGTCAGCATGGGAGCTGATACAAATAACACTGGAAGACAACGAGAAGGCTGAAGCAATACACTGAGGATTCTACATGGAGAAACCCTGGTGAGTATCACAGTCACTGGAACAGCGAAGTTGAACAGCAGCTTCCTGTTCCTGGAGTCAGACTTAAATACCCTTAAGTAGCTGGTCATTGGATCAGCTGAGTGACTGCAGGACTACCATTGGGAGAGACTAGTCAAGTGATATGGACCTGTGCCTATGCCCTGCACCCCGGGAACCAGGATGCATGCATGGAAGTCCTAGCAGACCCCAGGGAGAATACTCAGTCACCACTCACCTCCACTCCCAGCAACTGAACACCTAAGCCCAAGCACGCCGGCACAGAGGTGAGTAGCGGCAAAACCCCAGGCCGCATCCTGACATAAGTGAGAGAGTGGCAGGAGAAAATGTATCCCAGTTGTTAATAATGGCACAAAACATTTGTGCAATAGTCCCCTTGTACTTCTGGTAATTGTTATGTTCTAGATCAGTGATTTTCAACCACTGTGCCGCGAGCGGTTCCCAAGTGTGCCGCCGGGAGATGTCCCTCACAGCTTACCTGTATCTATTTATTTCCCTAACTTTGTGTCGGGGCAGCGCTGAGCTCTTCCGCGTTGCTCATCCGCTGCCCGGGCCATACCAATTGAGACGCGCCGTCGTGACATCATAGGTCACGCACGCCGCGTCGCTGTCCCGCCTGCACAGTACTTCACATTGCTGATGAGCAGTGAATGTGACTGCTGCAAGCCTGCACCAACCGGCGCTGAGGGACTGAAGGATCTGCCCAGTAATGCTACCGAGGGACAGGGAGCTCCAGGTATGGGGTCTATATGTATTATGTTGCTGTCTGTGGGGGCCAGTGTAAATGCGTTTTTTTATGTGGGGACAATGTGTATTATGTTGCTGTCTGTGGGGGCCAGTGTAAATGTGTGTTTTTTATGTGAGGGCAATGTGTATTATGTTGCTGTTTGTGGGGGCCAGTGTAAATGTGTGTTTTTTTATGTGGGGGAAATTTATATTATTATGCTTTCTGGATAGTGTGATTTTTTTTTTTTTTCATTTGTGGGCAGTTTGTTTTATTTTGCTTTCTAGAGGTACCAGTGTAATTGTGTTTTTATGTGGGGACCATGTGTATTATTTTGCCTTCTGTGGGGGCCAGTGTAATTGTTTTTTTAAATGGGGGCCAATGTGTTTTATTTTTGTTTTATGTGGAATCCAATGTGCTTTGTTGGTTTCCGTGGAGGCCAATATATGCGCTTTATTTTCCCCCGTGGGGACCAATGTGCATGTTTTTCTTCATGGGGGACAGATGGTGTGCCCTGGTACTTTTAAAAATTTGTTCGGTGTGCCGCGAGTTCAATAAGGTTGAAAATCTCTGTTCTAGATATAAGTAATCACTGGATCCCTATTAGCAAGAAAAAGTAATCAAAACAAAAAAGTAAAGGGGTAGTGAGTAAATGATATACAAAGTATATGTGTATACCAAAACATCTGATACACATGTAATAAAATACAGGTTGAGTCTCCCATATCCTAAATGGAAACAGAGGTGCGGAGTCTAACTCACTTGGTGGTCTTCACCAGTGACCCCTCCAGTTGGGATTTGGGTTTCACTGCACCAAGTGAGCAGGTCGCGGCCCTCTGGACAGGTACCTGGGAGTTGCAGGTAGACTGAAAACTATATTAGAGAGAGTTTGCACTGGGAACCCTAGAAACGTAATAACACTAGGAAGATAGAATAGAGATCCACTCACAGACTTGCTCTGAGAAACACAGGAGTGCACTGAGAATTGTTGGAAATCCAGTCACAGGCTTGCTCTGAGAAACACATGGAAATGTAGACACATGAATCCACTGAGAACTGTTAGGCATCCAGTTGCAAGCTTGCTCTGAGAAGCACAGGGATGCAACCTGAGAGCTAAACTAGTAATCAGCATGAAAGCTGACACCTGTAAGACAGGGAGGCAGCTGGGGAGCTGAACAACACACTAATAAACAACACAAGAGCTGAAAAACTGGAGTTCAGTGAGAGAACTGAAGTGACATGCTGGGACTCTGCAAGGGAGCTGATACAAATAACACTGGAGGACAGCGAGCGAGAAGGCTGAAGAAACACACTGAGGATTCTACATGGAGAAACACTGGTGAGTATCACAGTCACTGGAACAGCGAAGTTGAACAGCAGCTTCCTGTTCCTGGAGTCAGACTTAAATACACTTAGGTAGCTGGTCATTGGATCAGAGGATCAACTGAGTGACCGCAGGACTACCCTTGGGAGAGACTAGTCAGGTGATTTGGACCAACATTGCTGCGCCCATGCCCGGCACCCCAGGAACCAGGACGCACGCACGGAAGCCCTAGCAGACCCCAGGGAGAATACTCAGTTGCCACTCACCTCCACTTCCAGCAGCTGAACACCTAAGACCAAGCACGCTGGTGCAGAGGTGAGTAGCGGCCGATCCCAGGCCGCATCCTAACATAAGTGAGAGAATGGCAGGAGAAAATGTATCCCAGTTGTTAATAATAGCACAAAAATACGATATCGATCAACCAGAACACCACCAACTTACTAACGATTACAGCGACCAGCGATCAACGATCGCGGGTCCCTATAGTAACCTGCTCGATATCGAACAAGTTGGCTTGCATGCACGGCCAATATCGTTATCCTCCATACGTGCCCGCGCATTGCAGAAATGGCTTTTTTCACAGTACAGATTTTCACTTTGAATGCATTTTTTTATGTTTTGTAGTAACAATAAACAAACTGATTGATTAATCAGCTAACCAGGAATGATGACGGCGCAGGAAAGTCAAAGCCAAAGGGATAAGTAGCAGGAAGGTGGGGTGACAGGCCAAGGTCAAAACGTTCAGGATGGAATGATGCCAAAGATTAATGTAGGAGATGCAGGAACAACCGCGACATACACAACAGTAATGTTCTGGAACATCGGAGAAGTCTAATACTCTGGCAATAGCTCTAAACAACAACTGCAAAACAATGAGTAGCCTCTGCAAGGCGTTCAGTATAAAGTGCTGCACATTTTACTCCCCCCTCCCCAGAAAGAATCAATCCCGGCTCATAGTATTAGGGTTATGCCCCACTCGCTGGTGTAATGGGTAAGGGGTTATAAATATTGCTAAAGGAAAAAATAATAATTTTGTTCTTTACTAGCACACTACTATCTAGGCTCACTCTTATAGGAAATCACATTGGCACGTATAGCCTAGTGAGCACTTTCCTTTGGATACAGTCATTCATGTACTGTACATGAATAGTGATTGAATAAAACATAACTTTTAATATATCTCTAGTAAGAGTCACTGTGGATATAGGGGTCAATGTACTTAGCAGTGCTAGGAGACAGAGTGAAAAGTGATAAGTCTGTGATCAGGTACCAGCCAATCAGCTTCCAACTGTCATCTCACAGGCTGTGTTTGAAAAATGACAGTTGGGAGCTGATTGGCTGGCACTTATCACAGACATCACTTTTCACTCTGTCTCCTAACACTGCTTAGTACATAGACCCCATAGTCATTATAGGTAAATAAACGAGATAAGAACAATTAATGAAACAACAACAGTGTTTATAAATATTGGTTGGTGTTTCTTAAGGTGCATACACACGGAGCGATCAGACAACGATAACGATATCGCTGTCTGATCGTCCTGCGCCCTCCCTGGTGTGCTGGATGATCGATATCGATCATCCAGAACACCACCAACTTACTAACGATTACAGCGACCAGCGATCAACGATCGCGGGTCCCTATAGTAACCTGCTCGATATCGAACAAGTTGGCCTACATGCATGGCCGATGGACGATATCGTTATTCTCCATACGTGCCCGCGCATTGCAGGTCGTTGGTGGGCTGGAAGGGGCCAAAAACTGAACGATTTCAGCGATAGCAATATGAACGATATCGTTATCTCTCAAATCGACCAGTTTTGTCACACCATGTGTAGCCAGCTTTAGTATGTATGTATATGTTCTCACAGGTCATATGTAAGTGAGAGAATGGCAGGAGAAAATGTATCCCAGTTCTTAATAATAGCACAAAACGTTTGTGCAATAGTCCCCCTTGTACTTCTGTTAATTGTTATGGTTTAGATTAGGGGTGTGCACCGGCCACTTTTCGTGTTTTGTGTTTTGGTTTTGGATCTAGATCTTTCTTCGTGTTTTGGATCTGGATTGGTTTTGCCAAAACCACCCTTCCGTGTTTTGGGTTCTGGGTTTTGTGTTTTGGATCTGTATTTTTTTTTAAAAAAAGCATAAAAACAGCTAAAATCACAGAATTTGTGGGTTTTTCTGCTCCTATGCTATTATTAACCTCAATAACCTTAATTTCCACTCATTTCCAGTCTATTCTGAACACCTCACACCTCACAATAGTGTTTTTATATCCAAAAGGTTGCACCGAGGCAGCTGGATGACTATGCTAAGAGATACGAGTGGGCGGCACAAACACGTGGTCCATCTAGGAGTGACACTGCAGTGGCAGACAGGATGGCAGTTTGAAAAACTAGGCCCCAAACAGTACATAATTCAAAGAAAAAAAAGAGGTGCAAGATGGAATTGTCCTTGGGCCTTCCCACCCACCCTTATGTTGTATAAACAGGACATGCACACTTTAACAAACCAAACATTTCAGCGCCATGGTCTGCCACACGACTGTGGCTGAAATGATTGGTTCGTTTGGGCCCCCACAAAACAAGCTGGCAATTAATCTGTCCCTGCACAAACTGGCTCTACGGAGGCAAGATGTCGTCCTCATCCTCCTTATCCACCGATTCCTCACCCTCTTCAGTGTTGTGTACATCCTCATCCTCACAGAGTATTAATTCGTCCCCGCTGGAATCCACAACCACAGGTCCCTTTGTACGTTCTGGAGGCTGGTCTCTCTGGAAGAGTTGATAATTCATTTTATGAACATCATCTTCTCCACATTTTGTGGAAGCAACCTCCTACGCCTTTCGCTGACAAGGTTCCCGGCTGCACTAAACACTCTTTCGGAGTACACACTGGAGGGGGGGCAACTCAGGTAAAATAGAGCCAGTTTGTACAGGGACCTCCAAATTGCTTCTTTTTCCTGCCAGTACAGGTACGGACTGTCTGACATGCCTACTTGGATGCTGTCGCCGATGTAATCCTTTAACAGACAGACGCACGCTTGTCGCTGCTGCTTTAAGGATGCAGGTGCAGCTACAGCCCACACAATTCACAAAGACAGAAAAAAAAAGAATATTTTTATTGTTTGTGGAGCACACTTTGAGGGTGTCACCACCCTTTAACAGACAGACGCACGCTTGTCGCTGCTGCTTTAAGGATGCAAGTGCGGCTACAGCCCACACAATTCACAAAGACAGAAAAAAAAGAAGAATATTTTTATTGTTTGTGGAGCACACTTTGAGGGTGTCACCACCCTTTAACAGACAGACGCACGCTTGTCGCTGCTGCTTTAAGGATGCAGGTGCGGCTACAGCCCACACATTTCACAAATAGAAAAAAAAAGAAGAATTTTTTTATTGTTTGTGGAGCGCACTTTGAGGGTTACACCACCCTTTAACAGACAGACGCACGCTTGTCGCTGCTGCTTTGAGGATGCAGGTGGAATCTAGATGGGATTTGGAACCGGGGACACACTACCTCCATCAATTGTCTAAATCCCACTGCACTAATGGCGGATACCGGATGCACGTCTAACACCAACATAGCAGTCAAGGCCTCAGTTATACGTTTTGCTTCAGGATGACTGCTGTCGTACTTCATCCTCATCGCTAGGGACTGTTGGAGGGTCAATTGTTTAGTAAAAGTAGTGGTGTTCCTACTTCCTCTCTGGGATGATGAACAACTCCCAGCAGCAGCAACAGCACTAGGAGGAAGTGGTTCTTGATCTTTCCCTATTTTATTTTTATCGGAGAAAGTTTGGTCCTCCATTTATGTTATATTGATATATACGTGCGGCTAAGGCGCACACAAACACAGAAAATATTTTTTTTTTTTGCTGGAGAGTAGTGCACTTTGTGGGTTACACCACCCTTTAAGAAATGAGCCAGCCGGCTCTTTACTTATGGGAAACAGGCGCACGCTTGGCGCTGCTCCTTTGTTGATGCACATGCGGCTACTGCGCACACAATTCACAAGCACAGAAAATATTTTTTTATTTGGTTTGGAGTGTACTTTGGGGGTTACAGCACCCTTTAATGGTCAAGCCAGCCGGCCCTTTACTTATGACACAGGCGCACGCTTGGCACGACTTTGTTGATGTACGTGCGGCTACTGCGCACACAATTCACAAACACAGAAAATATTTTTTTATTTGGTTTGGACTGGAGTGTACTTTGGGGGTTACAGCACCCTTTAACGGTCAAGCCAGCCGGCCCTTTACTTATGACACAGGCGCACGCTTGGCACGACTTTGTTGATGCACGTGCGGCTACTGCGCACACAATTCACAAACACAGAAAATATATATTTTTTTGGTTTGGACTGGAGTGTACTTTGGGGGTTACAGCACCCTTTAACGGTCAAGCCAGCCGGCCCTTTACTTATGACACAGGCGCACGCTTGGCACTACTTTGTTGATGCACGTGCGGCTACTGCGCACACAATTCACAAACACAGAAAATATTTTTTTATTTGGTTTGGACTGGAGTGTACTTTGGGGGTTACAGCACCCTTTAACGGTCAAGCCAGCCGGCCCTTTACTTATGACACAGGCGCACGCTTGGCACTACTTTGTTGATGCACGTGCGGCTACTGCACACACAATTCACAAACACAGAAAATAATTTTTTATTTGGTTTGGAGTGTACTTTGGGGGTTACAGCACCCTTTAACGGTCAAGCCAGCCGGCCCTTTACTTATGACACAGGCGCACGCTTGGCACTACTTTGTTGATGCACGTGCGGCTACTGCGCACACAATTCACAAACACAGAAAAAATATTATTTTTTTTTAGCACTTGGGGGAGCACCCCTGACGGACAGAGCACCCCCTGGACAACACTACAGGACCCCTTTAGGACTGGGACACTGCACAGGACTTTGGAGTGGACACAGCCCCTATGGACAACTGACTGCACAACACAGTCCAGCCAGCCCCTATGGACTTTGAAGTAGTGGACACAGCCCCTATTAACAACAGCAGCACAGCACAACACAGCCAGCCCCTATGGACTTTGAAGTAGTGGACACAGCCCCTATGGACAACAGCAGCACAGCGCAGCACAGTACAGCACAACACTACTCTGCACTACACAGCCCAGCCAGCCCTAACTCCCAAATGGCGCCGACGCGGGTACCTTATATAGGATCCAAAACCCGCGAGACCCGGAAGGCGGGATGATGACGTTTTGCCTCGATTTCAGATCCGAGTCAGACGGGAAAAGTCGAGCCTGATTCTGATCGGCCTCGGATCGGGGAGGCTCGGGGGGTTCGGATTTCAGAAATCCGAACCCGCTCACCCCTAGTTTAGATATAAGTAATCACTGGATCCCTATTAGCAAGAACAAGTAATCAAAACAATATAAGCAAAGGGGTAGTGAGTAGATGATATACAAAGTATATGTGTATACCAAAACATCTGATACACATGTAATAAAGTACTGCAAGAGTCATTGATGGTGTCACTGCGCTGCTAAGGTACCAATCATACACT
This sequence comes from Taudactylus pleione, assembly GCA_031769625.1. Lineage (NCBI taxonomy): Eukaryota > Metazoa > Chordata > Amphibia > Anura > Myobatrachidae > Taudactylus > Taudactylus pleione. The sequence goes on from JAUIMM010000026.1 coordinate 3,061,318, forward strand.
GAAGCACAGGAAGAGAGATCCATACATATTATAAGGAAGAGCATATAATACCACAATGATCATTAATAATATCACTGCACTGCAGAAATGATAATCAGAAACTGAAAAAGAGATACATAGATCATAATCCTGTAGAAGCAAAATGTACTAATCCACATTTAAATATGTATTATAATATATCCACCGGTATCCTGGGATTGTAAGGAGTGACCAAATTAACCAACAAATTAGGGGCGTTTTAAGAGAGGATGGGGCCCACACTGAGTCTGCACACAGGCCCTCTCCTATCTTAAAGCGCCCCTGCCTCTTACGTACCAGCAGCCTCCCCAGCCCCGAACACGCTGATGTGTGTTAGGCTGCTGTGGGGCCAGGGAGGCTGCTTACTTTTATAAATATTTTGATTTTCTAAGGGGACCATGCCACCTGCGATTAGGCTACACACCCCGGAAAGTACCAGGACCTGACCCAGCTCTCTATGGGCCTGCATGTAGACATTAGCATCATTCAGCAGTAGCGGCTGCGACAATCACCACAGCTGTTACTGCTTCCCGTGATACTCTGACCCAGAGACAGACCTCCCAGCTCCACACTGTATACCCCGATGTTCAGACTCCAGTGTCCACCAATAAACTGCGTAAAATTGATTTAACATAAATATGAAAATCTCATTTTCATAAAATTGTAATCATGTGAGGTGGGGGTGATCAGATGCAGCCATTAGTTCCAGTTTGGGGGCCTTTTGCTCTCCCTGGGTTCACTTTACCAGGAAAGCTCATTCACTTCTGTAAGGACATAGGAAGACGATAGTAAGTATTGTGCCCGTGCTATTCACGCCTCAGATTACCCTCATTCATCCCGGTGCTGGGCTGCCTTTATATTGATTGGACCATAACTTATTGGGGTTAAATTCTGCCTGTCAGATGCGCACTAGCAATGAGGGGTTCCCCCCCCCCCCACCTTCGTACTACTAGACAGATATAAAGCCGAGAATAATTTGCTGCCATTTATTAGAACGAGCAAGTTTACCATGTATCAGACAGATTATGCTGATTTGCATTATTCCTACAAACCCACAGAACGTTTGTCATGACTAGAACTGTAATTTGTGCACTGGATGCTGGAAGGGGGAACTTACAAATAATTGGTAGATCAAATAGTGATAAGTGTTATGGTGTTAAGTAAATAAATACTAAACATAATATCTTTGTGTCATTTCCCTTTAGTTCCCGGACTCGCTGCCTCGATCACACTCACCAATTACAAGTCAGTTGATGTTATTGGAGTCTCATGGACGACACCAGCAGGAAAAGTGGATCATTATATTGTCAGTCTAACAGGAGCCATAAATAAGACAGAACAAGCTAATTCTACACAGACACAATGGAATATGACAGGGTTATTACCGGGCAGAGAATATACAGTCACTGTACAGACACTTAGCGGTAACTGCAGCCAGACATCCGCCCCAGTGACAGAGGCAACATGTGAGTATGACCGGGGTCACGTGACCTTCTTATCATGTGATCATACATAGATACCGCACTTCTTGTCCTGTAAATGCCTCTTCCTCTTTCTCCCAATCTAGAGGACACTGGGCCTGATTCAGACCCGGTCGCTAAGCCGCAGACGCACGCTATGGGCAGTTGTCGCCCGTCTGCGCATGCGTATGCTGCAAAATACGCATACGCGAACCAGTCACTGCGTCCAGGAATCGTGTGCTCGTAGTACACAGACTGGACGCTACTTTGAGTGACAGATAGCGCCGTTTTTGGGTGGTAACAGGAATGTGCTTGTGAACGGGGGAGTAGTGCTGCGAACGCAGGCGTGTCAGGGCATCAAAACGGAGTGTTATGGGTGTGCATAATTAGCATGGAAGTGTCATTGTACACATCACTTGGTTGTATTTCAGCCTACAGTGATCGCAGTGCTTGCGGCGGGGTAGGGTCAACCTCAAGTGCTGCGTGCAGCTCCGATGGCTCTCGATGGTTCTGATTAATCATACACTTCCTGGAGATGACGTGTGTTAAGAAAGAAAAGTGGGCGTCTTTAGACTGGTGTGCGTTCGCTCTGCCGTCACTCTCTAAGACATAGAGGGCGTCCTTACACCAGACAGTGCTATCGCATAATTTGCATACCCGGCCCGTTTTGGCTGCGAGAGAGCGCAGCTTAGCGTCCGGGTCTGAATCGACCCCACTGTCCCATTGGCTGCTTAGAGCTGGTCTCTGGAGTTCCTCCCCTCTAACCCCTCTTCATGGGATCTTTCCAGTTTCAACTAAATGCCCAAGGAGTTAATACTATGGGTCCCATTTATCAATGAGTTTTAGCATACGCAATGAGTTTTGAAACTCGTTGCGTATGATGAATGGTGCTCCAGCCAATCAGCTCCCAAATGTCATTTTTCAAACAGATTACAGTTGTGAGCTCATTGGCTGGAGCACCATTATCAATCATACGCAATGATTTTTTTAAAACATGGGCCCCAATATTTCAACAGTCTTCTTATGGCAGCTAATTTTACTGCCATATATGTCTTATATTGCTTTTATTTTGATTACATTTTTTAGTATGCTTCTTTGCATCTTGTAATTACTCCAGTGCGGGAATGGGTAATCTATGAGGGGAGCAAAGTCAGTTCAGTCTTCACCCTCCGCGGCCGTCTATAAAACAGGGACAGGCTCCAGGCGGCGGCTACTTCCTCACCCTGGGCCTGATTCTGAGTTTCATTCAATAGTGAATGCAAACAGCGTCTATTGGTCGCCCGTCTGCGAGTGTATGCAAATGTCCTACAGACTTCTTCTCTTGTGTACATGCATGCATTAGTAACCACCTCTAAGTCACCGCCCAGGGACGCCATCACTTTTCCATCACATTTCTGATACCGTATGTCCCGATCACAATACGAGTGTTACTTACCCCAGAGACCCAAGGTTCTCTTGAGCAGACACCGGGACAGTGCCAATCATTCTGCTAGAAGAGTCTTATGCCGGGTGCAGACGACACCCGGCATAAGACGACATGTCAGGCACATCGTCTAGTGTGTACCTGCTATGTCACTGACGATGCGCGCTCCCGCATGCAGGTCCGATGGGCGACATAGTTAGCGAGGGCCTTGCTGTGTTCAGTGTGTAAGCACTTGTCCATGCCATTGTGCACGACGTCGGCACACACTAGGCATCGAGTAGTGTGTACTGGCAGTACAGGGCGGTCTTATACGCCATGCCTTCTTTCCAACCCAAATTGATATCTGGGTCCCATCTTAAGCAGGAACATAGTTCTTCCTTCTCCTATACCGGTGCTGAAAGCAAATGTGTTTCTGCATGCGCACAAGTCTGAATAAGCGAAACACTAATGACGTGCCCATGGCACACCCCTGTATTGCTTATCCTACCCAGAGCCAGCCCCAGACAATAATTTGGTGCCCTAGGCAAAATTTGGACCGGTGTCCCCTAGCAGATAATCCCACCAGCAATCTTATGTTGGGTACACACTAGACGATGTCTAGTGTACCCGACCTCGTCAACGACTGGACCCGGTAGGGGAGACGGCATCGCCAAGTGCAATACACACTTGCAGATGCGGCAGCGACGGTGGGGGCCACACTGCATTCGGCAGCATGGCTCTCGCTAACAATATCCCCCGATAGCCCTTCATGCAGGGTGATGGAGGATGTCGCTGATGACATATGGCTATAAAATACATATTAAAAAAATCTATTATTGTGTGTTCTATGGCAAAACTAAATAAATATAAAAATAAATAACTAACTTGGCTACTCACACATGCCGATCAACAGCGTGCGTTCCACAGCGAGTCAGGGTACCTCCCCCACGTGTAGTGACGTATTACCCGAATTGGAACTACTGTATAATTCTAATTCCCCTGTATGGAGAGCACAGGTCACAACAGCCAATCAGCAGCGCCATGCGTTCCATAACCAACACAGCAGAGAGTGCGACCGCCTCCCGCCACTTTCTACAAGTGGAACGCGCCGGCCCGCCCATCCATTCAAAATTCCACCGCCCAAACAGCCAGGAAGCACCTAGGTGAGTACATTAATTATAACAACAATAAAAGGTGAACAAGCACCATAGTAACTACACATTGATATATAAACAATCCAGAATATGGTAATATACCATTAGTATATAAGGATAGTAAAAAAAAAAAAAAAAATTATAATATATATATATATATATATATATACACAGTGGCATAACTATGGAGGGTGCAAGGGGTGCGGTTGCTATGGGGCCCGGCGGCTTAGGGGGCCCGGTGGCCCAGCAAGCAACCCCGCCCCTGCACCCTGACAAGTCTTTTTTATTACTTTTTTGGCCGTTCCCCGGTGGGCCCCACTCAACCATTAGGGGAGGGGGGCTTATGACGCTATCGTACCTCCCCTGCCAGCCGATCCATCACCAGCATGGCATGGTTGACTACTGCTGCCTGGCCTGCTCTGCCTCTTATCCACGCCCCTCCCAGGCAGTTCCAATAGAGCACTGAGTGAGAGCCTCTGGATGATGACTCACTGACTGTAGTGTTTGTGCTGTATTCCAAAGCCGCAGGTGTGTGTTTCTCATGTTGGGGGGAGGGAAGGTCTGTCAGTATGTGTGTCTGTGTGTGTCAGTGAGGCTGTGTGTCTGTGCATAGGTGGATTCAGGAGGGGGGGCTGTGTGTTTGTATCAGTGAGGGACAGTGTGTGCCTGTATCTGTCTTTATCAGTGAGGTTGTGTGTGTCATTGAGGTTGTGTGTGTCAGTGAGATTGTGTGTCTGTGTCAGTGTGTCTGTGTATAGGTGGATTCAGGAGGAGGGGCACAAGGGGGGGGGCTGTGTGTCTGTATCAGTTAGGGACAGTGTGTGGCTGTATCTGTATCAGTGAGGCTGTGTGTGCCAGTGAGGTTGTGTGTGTCAGTGAGATTGTGTGTCTGTGTCAGTGTGTCTGTGCATAGGTGGATTCAGGAGGAGGGGCACAAGGGGGGGGGGGCTGTGTGTCTGTATCAGTTAGGGACAGTGTGTGGCTGTATCTGTCTTTATCAGTGAGGTTGTGTGTGTCATTGAGGTTGTGTGTGTCAGTGAGATTGTGTGTCTGTGTCAGTGTGTCTGTGTATAGGTGGATTCAGGAGGAGGGGCACAAGGGGGGGGGGCTGTGTGTCTGTATCAGTTAGGGACAGTGTGTGGCTGTATCTGTATCAGTGAGGCTGTGTGTGCCAGTGAGGTTGTGTGTGTCAGTGAGATTGTGTGTCTGTGTCAGTGTGTCTGTGCATAGGTGGATTCAGGAGGAGGGGCACAAGGGGGGGGGGGGGCTGTGTGTCTGTATCAGTTAGGGACAGTGTGTGCCTGTATCTGTCTTTATCAGTGAGGTTGTGTGTGTCATTGAGGTTGTGTGTGTCAGTGAGATTGTGTGTCTGTGTCAGTGTGTCTGTGTATAGGTGGATTCAGGAGGAGGGGCACAAGGGGGGGGGGCTGTGTGTCTGTATCAGTTAGGGACAGTGTGTGGCTGTATCTGTATCAGTGAGGCTGTGTGTGCCAGTGAGGTTGTGTGTGTCAGTGAGATTGTGTGTCTGTGTCAGTGTGTCTGTGTATAGGTGGATTCAGGAGGAGGGGCACAAGGGGGGGGGGCTGTGTGTCTGTATCAGTTAGGGACAGTGTGTGGCTGTATCTGTATCAGTGAGGCTGTGTGTGCCAGTGAGGTTGTGTGTGTCAGTGAGATTGTGTGTCTGTGTCAGTGTGTCTGTGCATAGGTGGATTCAGGAGGAGGGGCACAAGGGGGGGGGGGGGGCTGTGTGTCTGTATCAGTTAGGGACAGTGTGTGCCTGTATCTGTCTTTATCAGTGAGGTTGTGTGTGTCAGTGAGATTGTGTGTCTGTGTCAGTGTGTCTGTGTATAGGTGGATTCAGGAGGAGGGGCACAAGGGGGGGGGGGCTGTGTGTCTGTATCAGTGAGGGACAGTGTGTGCCTGTATCTGTCTTTATCAGTGAGGTTGTGTGTGTCATTGAGGTTGTGTGTGTCAGTGAGATTGTGTGTCTGTGTCAGTGTGTCTGTGTATAGGTGGATTCAGGAGGAGGGGCACAAGGGGGGGGGGCTGTGTGTCTGTATCAGTTAGGGACAGTGTGTGGCTGTATCTGTATCAGTGAGGCTGTGTGTGCCAGTGAGGTTGTGTGTGTCAGTGAGATTGTGTGTCTGTGTCAGTGTGTCTGTGCATAGGTGGATTCAGGAGGAGGGGCACAAGGGGGGGGGGGGCTGTGTGTCTGTATCAGTTAGGGACAGTGTGTGGCTGTATCTGTCTTTATCAGTGAGGTTGTGTGTGTCATTGAGGTTGTGTGTGTCAGTGAGATTGTGTGTCTGTGTCAGTGTGTCTGTGTATAGGTGGATTCAGGAGGAGGGGCACAAGGGGGGGGGGCTGTGTGTCTGTATCAGTTAGGGACAGTGTGTGGCTGTATCTGTATCAGTGAGGCTGTGTGTGCCAGTGAGGTTGTGTGTGTCAGTGAGATTGTGTGTCTGTGTCAGTGTGTCTGTGCATAGGTGGATTCAGGAGGAGGGGCACAAGGGGGGGGGGGGGGGCTGTGTGTCTGTATCAGTTAGGGACAGTGTGTGCCTGTATCTGTCTTTATCAGTGAGGTTGTGTGTGTCATTGAGGTTGTGTGTGTCAGTGAGATTGTGTGTCTGTGTCAGTGTGTCTGTGTATAGGTGGATTCAGGAGGAGGGGCACAAGGGGGGGGGGCTGTGTGTCTGTATCAGTTAGGGACAGTGTGTGGCTGTATCTGTATCAGTGAGGCTGTGTGTGCCAGTGAGGTTGTGTGTGTCAGTGAGATTGTGTGTCTGTGTCAGTGTGTCTGTGTATAGGTGGATTCAGGAGGAGGGGCACAAGGGGGGGGGGCTGTGTGTCTGTATCAGTTAGGGACAGTGTGTGGCTGTATCTGTATCAGTGAGGCTGTGTGTGCCAGTGAGGTTGTGTGTGTCAGTGAGATTGTGTGTCTGTGTCAGTGTGTCTGTGCATAGGTGGATTCAGGAGGAGGGGCACAAGGGGGGGGGGGGGCTGTGTGTCTGTATCAGTTAGGGACAGTGTGTGCCTGTATCTGTCTTTATCAGTGAGGTTGTGTGTGTCAGTGAGATTGTGTGTCTGTGTCAGTGTGTCTGTGTATAGGTGGATTCAGGAGGAGGGGCACAAGGGGGGGGGGGCTGTGTGTCTGTATCAGTTAGGGACAGTGTGTGCCTGTATCTGTCTTTATCAGTGAGGTTGTGTGTGTCATTGAGGTTGTGTGTGTCAGTGAGATTGTGTGTCTGTGTCAGTGTGTCTGTGTATAGGTGGATTCAGGAGGAGGGGCACAAGGGGGGGGGGGGCTGTGTGTCTGTATCAGTTAGGGACAGTGTGTGGCTGTATCTGTATCAGTGAGGCTGTGTGTGCCAGTGAGGTTGTGTGTGTCAGTGAGATTGTGTGTCTGTGTCAGTGTGTCTGTGTATAGGTGGATTCAGGAGGAGGGGCACAAGGGGGGGGGGCTGTGTGTCTGTATCAGTTAGGGACAGTGTGTGGCTGTATCTGTATCAGTGAGGCTGTGTGTGCCAGTGAGGTTGTGTGTGTCAGTGAGATTGTGTGTCTGTGTCAGTGTGTCTGTGTATAGGTGGATTCAGGAGGAGGGGCACAAGGGGGGGGGGCTGTGTGTCTGTATCAGTTAGGGACAGTGTGTGGCTGTATCTGTATCAGTGAGGCTGTGTGTGCCAGTGAGGTTGTGTGTGTCAGTGAGATTGTGTGTCTGTGTCAGTGTGTCTGTGCATAGGTGGATTCAGGAGGAGGGGCACAAGGGGGGGGGGGGGCTGTGTGTCTGTATCAGTTAGGGACAGTGTGTGCCTGTATCTGTCTTTATCAGTGAGGTTGTGTGTGTCATTGAGGTTGTGTGTGTCAGTGAGATTGTGTGTCTGTGTCAGTGTGTCTGTGTATAGGTGGATTCAGGAGGAGGGGCACAAGGGGGGGGGGGGCTGTGTGTCTGTATCAGTTAGGGACAGTGTGTGCCTGTATCTGTCTTTATCAGTGAGGTTGTGTGTGTCATTGAGGTTGTGTGTGTCAGTGAGATTGTGTGTCTGTGTCAGTGTGTCTGTGTATAGGTGGATTCAGGAGGAGGGGCACAAGGGGGGGGGCTGTGTGTCTGTATCAGTTAGGGACAGTGTGTGGCTGTATCTGTATCAGTGAGGCTGTGTGTGCCAGTGAGGTTGTGTGTGTCAGTGAGATTGTGTGTCTGTGTCAGTGTGTCTGTGTATAGGTGGATTCAGGAGGAGGGGCACAAGGGGGGGGGGCTGTGTGTCTGTATCAGTTAGGGACAGTGTGTGGCTGTATCTGTATCAGTGAGGCTGTGTGTGCCAGTGAGGTTGTGTGTGTCAGTGAGATTGTGTGTCTGTGTCAGTGTGTCTGTGTATAGGTGGATTCAGGAGGAGGGGCACAAGGGGGGGGGGGCTGTGTGTCTGTATCAGTTAGGGACAGTGTGTGGCTGTATCTGTATCAGTGAGGCTGTGTGTGCCAGTGAGGTTGTGTGTGTCAGTGAGATTGTGTGTCTGTGTCAGTGTGTCTGTGCATAGGTGGATTCAGGAGGAGGGGCACAAGGGGGGGGGGGGGCTGTGTGTCTGTATCAGTTAGGGACAGTGTGTGGCTGTATCTGTATCAGTGAGGCTGTGTGTGCCAGTGAGGTTGTGTGTGTCAGTGAGATTGTGTGTCTGTGTCAGTGTGTCTGTGTATAGGTGGATTCAGGAGGAGGGGCACAAGGGGGGGGGGGCTGTGTGTCTGTATCAGTTAGGGACAGTGTGTGGCTGTATCTGTATCAGTGAGGCTGTGTGTGCCAGTGAGGTTGTGTGTGTCAGTGAGATTGTGTGTCTGTGTCAGTGTGTCTGTGTATAGGTGGATTCAGGAGGAGGGGCACAAGGGGGGGGGGCTGTGTGTCTGTATCAGTTAGGGACAGTGTGTGGCTGTATCTGTATCAGTAGGCTGTGTGTGCCAGTGAGGTTGTGTGTGTCAGTGAGATTGTGTGTCTGTGTCAGTGTGTCTGTGTATAGGTGGATTCAGGAGGAGGGGCACAAGGGGGGGGGGCTGTGTGTCTGTATCAGTTAGGGACAGTGTGTGGCTGTATCTGTATCAGTGAGGCTGTGTGTGCCAGTGAGGTTGTGTGTGTCAGTGAGATTGTGTGTCTGTGTCAGTGTGTCTGTGCATAGGTGGATTCAGGAGGAGGGGCACAAGGGGGGGGGGGCTGTGTGTCTGTATCAGTTAGGGACAGTGTGTGGCTGTATCTGTATCAGTGAGGCTGTGTGTGCCAGTGAGGTTGTGTGTGTCAGTGAGATTGTGTGTCTGTGTCAGTGTGTCTGTGCATAGGTGGATTCAGGAGGAGGGGCACAAGGGGGGGGGGCTGTGTGTCTGTATCAGTTAGGGACAGTGTGTGGCTGTATCTGTATCAGTGAGGCTGTGTGTGCCAGTGAGGTTGTGTGTGTCAGTGAGATTGTGTGTCTGTGTCAGTGTGTCTGTGCATAGGTGGATTCAGGAGGAGGGGCACAAGGGGGGGGGGCTGTGTGTCTGTATCAGTTAGGGACAGTGTGTGGCTGTATCTGTATCAGTGAGGCTGTGTGTGCCAGTGAGGTTGTGTGTGTCAGTGAGATTGTGTGTCTGTGTCAGTGTGTCTGTGCATAGGTGGATTCAGGAGGAGGGGCACAAGGGGGGGGGGGGCTGTGTGTCTGTATCAGTTAGGGACAGTGTGTGGCTGTATCTGTATCAGTGAGGCTGTGTGTGTTAGTGAGGTTGTGTGTGTCAGTGAGATTGTGTGTCTGTGTCAGTGTGTCTGTGTATAGGTGGATTCAGGAGGAGGGGCACAAGGGGGGGGGCTGTGTGTCTGTATCAGTTAGGGACAGTGTGTGGCTGTATCTGTATCAGTGAGGCTGTGTGTGCCAGTGAGGTTGTGTGTGTCAGTGAGATTGTGTGTCTGTGTCAGTGTGTCTGTGTATAGGTGGATTCAGGAGGAGGGGCACAAGGGGGGGGGGCTGTGTGTCTGTATCAGTTAGGGACAGTGTGTGGCTGTATCTGTATCAGTGAGGCTGTGTGTGCCAGTGAGGTTGTGTGTGTCAGTGAGATTGTGTGTCTGTGTCAGTGTGTCTGTGCATAGGTGGATTCAGGAGGAGGGGCACAAGGGGGGGGGGGGCTGTGTGTCTGTATCAGTGAGGGACAGTGTGTGCCTGTATCTGTCTTTATCAGTGAGGTTGTGTGTGTCATTGAGGTTGTGTGTGTCAGTGAGATTGTGTGTCTGTGTCAGTGTGTCTGTGTATAGGTGGATTCAGGAGGAGGGGCACAAGGGGGGGGGGGCTGTGTGTCTGTATCAGTTAGGGACAGTGTGTGCCTGTATCTGTCTTTATCAGTGAGGTTGTGTGTGTCATTGAGGTTGTGTGTGTCAGTGAGATTGTGTGTCTGTGTCAGTGTGTCTGTGTATAGGTGGATTCAGGAGGAGGGGCACAAGGGGGGGGGGCTGTGTGTCTGTATCAGTTAGGGACAGTGTGTGGCTGTATCTGTATCAGTGAGGCTGTGTGTGCCAGTGAGGTTGTGTGTGTCAGTGAGATTGTGTGTCTGTGTCAGTGTGTCTGTGTATAGGTGGATTCAGGAGGAGGGGCACAAGGGGGGGGGGCTGTGTGTCTGTATCAGTTAGGGACAGTGTGTGGCTGTATCTGTATCAGTGAGGCTGTGTGTGCCAGTGAGGTTGTGTGTGTCAGTGAGATTGTGTGTCTGTGTCAGTGTGTCTGTGTATAGGTGGATTCAGGAGGAGGGGCACAAGGGGGGGGGGCTGTGTGTCTGTATCAGTTAGGGACAGTGTGTGGCTGTATCTGTGTCAGTGTGTCTGTGCATAGGTGGATTCAGGAGGAGGGGCACAAGGGGGGGGGGGGGGCTGTGTGTCTGTATCAGTTAGGGACAGTGTGTGCCTGTATCTGTCTTTATCAGTGAGGTTGTGTGTGTCATTGAGGTTGTGTGTGTCAGTGAGATTGTGTGTCTGTGTCAGTGTGTCTGTGTATAGGTGGATTCAGGAGGAGGGGCACAAGGGGGGGGGGGGCTGTGTGTCTGTATCAGTTAGGGACAGTGTGTGCCTGTATCTGTCTTTATCAGTGAGGTTGTGTGTGTCATTGAGGTTGTGTGTGTCAGTGAGATTGTGTGTCTGTGTCAGTGTGTCTGTGTATAGGTGGATTCAGGAGGAGGGGCACAAGGGGGGGGGGCTGTGTGTCTGTATCAGTTAGGGACAGTGTGTGGCTGTATCTGTATCAGTGAGGCTGTGTGTGCCAGTGAGGTTGTGTGTGTCAGTGAGATTGTGTGTCTGTGTCAGTGTGTCTGTGTATAGGTGGATTCAGGAGGAGGGGCACAAGGGGGGGGGGCTGTGTGTCTGTATCAGTTAGGGACAGTGTGTGGCTGTATCTGTATCAGTGAGGCTGTGTGTGCCAGTGAGGTTGTGTGTGTCAGTGAGATTGTGTGTCTGTGTCAGTGTGTCTGTGTATAGGTGGATTCAGGAGGAGGGGCACAAGGGGGGGGGGCTGTGTGTCTGTATCAGTTAGGGACAGTGTGTGGCTGTATCTGTATCAGTGAGGCTGTGTGTGCCAGTGAGGTTGTGTGTGTCAGTGAGATTGTGTGTCTGTGTCAGTGTGTCTGTGCATAGGTGGATTCAGGAGGAGGGGCACAAGGGGGGGGGGGGGCTGTGTGTCTGTATCAGTTAGGGACAGTGTGTGGCTGTATCTGTATCAGTGAGGCTGTGTGTGCCAGTGAGGTTGTGTGTGTCAGTGAGATTGTGTGTCTGTGTCAGTGTGTCTGTGTATAGGTGGATTCAGGAGGAGGGGCACAAGGGGGGGGGCTGTGTGTCTGTATCAGTTAGGGACAGTGTGTGGCTGTATCTGTATCAGTGAGGCTGTGTGTGCCAGTGAGGTTGTGTGTGTCAGTGAGATTGTGTGTCTGTGTCAGTGTGTCTGTGTATAGGTGGATTCAGGAGGAGGGGCACAAGGGGGGGGGGCTGTGTGTCTGTATCAGTTAGGGACAGTGTGTGGCTGTATCTGTATCAGTGAGGCTGTGTGTGCCAGTGAGGTTGTGTGTGTCAGTGAGATTGTGTGTCTGTGTCAGTGTGTCTGTGTATAGGTGGATTCAGGAGGAGGGGCACAAGGGGGGGGGGCTGTGTGTCTGTATCAGTTAGGGACAGTGTGTGGCTGTATCTGTATCAGTGAGGCTGTGTGTGCCAGTGAGGTTGTGTGTGTCAGTGAGATTGTGTGTCTGTGTCAGTGTGTCTGTGCATAGGTGGATTCAGGAGGAGGGGCACAAGGGGGGGGGGGCTGTGTGTCTGTATCAGTTAGGGACAGTGTGTGGCTGTATCTGTATCAGTGAGGCTGTGTGTGCCAGTGAGGTTGTGTGTGTCAGTGAGATTGTGTGTCTGTGTCAGTGTGTCTGTGCATAGGTGGATTCAGGAGGAGGGGCACAAGGGGGGGGGCTGTGTGTCTGTATCAGTTAGGGACAGTGTGTGGCTGTATCTGTATCAGTGAGGCTGTGTGTGCCAGTGAGGTTGTGTGTGTCAGTGAGATTGTGTGTCTGTGTCAGTGTGTCTGTGCATAGGTGGATTCAGGAGGAGGGGCACAAGGGGGGGGGCTGTGTGTCTGTATCAGTTAGGGACAGTGTGTGGCTGTATCTGTATCAGTGAGGCTGTGTGTGCCAGTGAGGTTGTGTGTGTCAGTGAGATTGTGTGTCTGTGTCAGTGTGTCTGTGCATAGGTGGATTCAGGAGGAGGGGCACAAGGGGGGGGGGCTGTGTGTCTGTATCAGTTAGGGACAGTGTGTGGCTGTATCTGTATCAGTGAGGCTGTGTGTGCCAGTGAGGTTGTGTGTGCCAGTGAGATTGTGTGTCTGTGTCAGTGTGTCTGTGCATAGGTGGATTCAGGAGGGGGGGCTGTGTGTCTGTATCAGTGAGGGACAGTGTGTGGCTGTATCAGTGAGGTTGTGTGTGTCAGTGAGGTTGTGTGCCTGTGTCAGTGTGTCTGTGCATAGGTGGATTCAGGAGGAGGGGCACAAGGGGGGGGGGCTGTGTGTCTGTATCAGTTAGGGACAGTGTGTGGCTGTATCTGTATCAGTGAGGCTGTGTGTGCCAGTGAGGTTGTGTGTGTCAGTGAGATTGTGTGTCTGTGTCAGTGTGTCTGTGTATAGGTGGATTCAGGAGGAGGGCCACAAGGGGGGGGGGCTGTGTGTCTGTATCAGTTAGGGACAGTGTGTGGCTGTATCTGTATCAGTGAGGCTGTGTGTGCCAGTGAGGTTGTGTGTGTCAGTGAGATTGTGTGTCTGTGTCAGTGTGTCTGTGCATAGGTGGATTCAGGAGGAGGGGCACAAGGGGGGGGGGGCTGTGTGTCTGTATCAGTTAGGGACAGTGTGTGGCTGTATCTGTATCAGTGAGGCTGTGTGTGCCAGTGAGGTTGTGTGTGTCAGTGAGATTGTGTGTCTGTGTCAGTGTGTCTGTGCATAGGTGGATTCAGGAGGAGGGGCACAAGGGGGGGGGGCTGTGTGTCTGTATCAGTTAGGGACAGTGTGTGGCTGTATCTGTATCAGTGAGGCTGTGTGTGCCAGTGAGGTTGTGTGTGTCAGTGAGATTGTGTGTCTGTGTCAGTGTGTCTGTGCATAGGTGGATTCAGGAGGAGGGGCACAAGGGGGGGGGGGCTGTGTGTCTGTATCAGTTATGGACAGTGTGTGACTGTATCTGTATCAGTGAGGCTGTGTGTGCCAGTGAGGTTGTGTGTGCCAGTGAGATTGTGTGTCTGTGTCAGTGTGTCTGTGCATAGGTGGATTCAGGAGGGGGGGCTGTGTGTCTGTATCAGTGAGGGACAGTGTGTGGCTGTATCAGTGAGGTTGTGTGTGTCAGTGAGGTTGTGTGCCTGTGTCAGTGTGTCTGTGCATAGGTGGATTCAGGAGGAGGGGCACAAGGGGGGGGGCTGTGTGTCTGTATCAGTTAGGGACAGTGTGTGGCTGTATCTGTATCAGTGAGGCTGTGTGTGCCAGTGAGGTTGTGTGTGTCAGTGAGATTGTGTGTCTGTGTCAGTGTGTCTGTGCATAGGTGGATTCAGGAGGAGGGGCACAAGGGGGGGGGGCTGTGTGTCTGTATCAGTTAGGGACAGTGTGTGGCTGTATCTGTATCAGTGAGGCTGTGTGTGCCAGTGAGGTTGTGTGTGTCAGTGAGATTGTGTGTCTGTGTCAGTGTGTCTGTGCATAGGTGGATTCAGGAGGAGGGGCACAAGGGGGGGGGGCTGTGTGTCTGTATCAGTTAGGGACAGTGTGTGGCTGTATCTGTATCAGTGAGGCTGTGTGTGCCAGTGAGGTTGTGTGTGTCAGTGAGATTGTGTGTCTGTGTCAGTGTGTCTGTGCATAGGTGGATTCAGGAGGAGGGGCACAAGGGGGGGGGGCTGTGTGTCTGTATCAGTTAGGGACAGTGTGTGGCTGTATCTGTATCAGTGAGGCTGTGTGTGCCAGTGAGGTTGTGTGTGTCAGTGAGATTGTGTGTCTGTGTCAGTGTGTCTGTGCATAGGTGGATTCAGGAGGAGGGGCACAAGGGGGGGGGGGCTGTGTGTCTGTATCAGTTAGGGACAGTGTGTGGCTGTATCTGTATCAGTGAGGCTGTGTGTGCCAGTGAGGTTGTGTGTGCCAGTGAGATTGTGTGTCTGTGTCAGTGTGTCTGTGCATAGGTGGATTCAGGAGGGGGGGCTGTGTGTCTGTATCAGTGAGGGACAGTGTGTGGCTGTATCAGTGAGGTTGTGTGTGTCAGTGAGGTTGTGTGCCTGTGTCAGTGTGTCTGTGCATAGGTGGATTCAGGAGGAGGGGCACAAGGGGGGGGGGGGCTGTGTGTCTGTATCAGTTAGGGACAGTGTGTGGCTGTATCTGTATCAGTGAGGCTGTGTGTGCCAGTGAGGTTGTGTGTGTCAGTGAGATTGTGTGTCTGTGTCAGTGTGTCTGTGCATAGGTGGATTCAGGAGGAGGGGCACAAGGGGGGGGGGCTGTGTGTCTGTATCAGTTAGGGACAGTGTGTGGCTGTATCTGTATCAGTGAGGCTGTGTGTGCCAGTGAGGTTGTGTGTGTCAGTGAGATTGTGTGTCTGTGTCAGTGTGTCTGTGTATAGGTGGATTCAGGAGGAGGGGCACAAGGGGGGGGGGCTGTGTGTCTGTATCAGTTAGGGACAGTGTGTGGCTGTATCTGTATCAGTGAGGCTGTGTGTGCCAGTGAGGTTGTGTGTGTCAGTGAGATTGTGTGTCTGTGTCAGTGTGTCTGTGCATAGGTGGATTCAGGAGGAGGGGCACAAGGGGGGGGGGGGCTGTGTGTGTGTATCAGTTAGGGACAGTGTGTGGCTGTATCAGTGAGGTTGTGTGTGTCAGTGAGATTGTGTGTGTCAGTGAGATTGTGTGTCTGTGTCAGTGTGTCTGTGTATAGGTGGATTCAGGAGGAGGGGCACAAGGGGGGGGGGCTGTGTGTCTGTATCAGTTAGGGACAGTGTGTGGCTGTATCTGTATCAGTGAGGCTGTGTGTGCCAGTGAGGTTGTGTGTGTCAGTGAGATTGTGTGTCTGTGTCAGTGTGTCTGTGTATAGGTGGATTCAGGAGGAGGGGCACAAGGGGGGGGGGCTGTGTGTCTGTATCAGTTAGGGACAGTGTGTGGCTGTATCTGTATCAGTGAGGCTGTGTGTGCCAGTGAGGTTGTGTGTGTCAGTGAGATTGTGTGTCTGTGTCAGTGTGTCTGTGCATAGGTGGATTCAGGAGGAGGGGCACAAGGGGGGGGGGCTGTGTGTCTGTATCAGTTAGGGACAGTGTGTGGCTGTATCTGTATCAGTGAGGCTGTGTGTGCCAGTGAGGTTGTGTGTGTCAGTGAGATTGTGTGTCTGTGTCAGTGTGTCTGTGCATAGGTGGATTCAGGAGGAGGGGCACAAGGGGGGGGGGCTGTGTGTCTGTATCAGTTAGGGACAGTGTGTGGCTGTATCTGTATCAGTGAGGCTGTGTGTGCCAGTGAGGTTGTGTGTGCCAGTGAGATTGTGTGTCTGTGTCAGTGTGTCTGTGCATAGGTGGATTCAGGAGGGGGGGCTGTGTGTCTGTATCAGTGAGGGACAGTGTGTGGCTGTATCAGTGAGGTTGTGTGTGTCAGTGAGGTTGTGTGCCTGTGTCAGTGTGTCTGTGCATAGGTGGATTCAGGAGGAGGGGCACAAGGGGGGGGGGCTGTGTGTCTGTATCAGTTAGGGACAGTGTGTGGCTGTATCTGTATCAGTGAGGCTGTGTGTGCCAGTGAGGTTGTGTGTGTCAGTGAGATTGTGTGTCTGTGTCAGTGTGTCTGTGCATAGGTGGATTCAGGAGGAGGGGCACAAGGGGGGGGGCTGTGTGTCTGTATCAGTTAGGGACAGTGTGTGGCTGTATCTGTATCAGTGAGGCTGTGTGTGCCAGTGAGGTTGTGTGTGTCAGTGAGATTGTGTGTCTGTGTCAGTGTGTCTGTGCATAGGTGGATTCAGGAGGAGGGGCACAAGGGGGGGGGGGGCTGTGTGTCTGTATCAGTTAGGGACAGTGTGTGGCTGTATCTGTATCAGTGAGGCTGTGTGTGCCAGTGAGGTTGTGTGTGTCAGTGAGATTGTGTGTCTGTGTCAGTATGTCTGTGCATAGGTGGATTCAGGAGGAGGGGCACAAGGGGGGGGGCTGTGTGTCTGTATCAGTTAGGGACAGTGTGTGGCTGTATCTGTATCAGTGAGGTTGTGTGTGCCAGTGAGGTTGTGTGTGCCAGTGAGATTGTGTGTCTGTGTCAGTGTGTCTGTGCATAGGTGGATTCAGGAGGGGGGGCTGTGTGTCTGTATCAGTGAGGGACAGTGTGTGGCTGTATCAGTGAGGTTGTGTGTGTCAGTGAGGTTGTGTGCCTGTGTCAGTGTGTCTGTGCATAGGTGGATTCAGGAGGAGGGGCACAAGGGGGGGGGGCTGTGTGTCTGTATCAGTTAGGGACAGTGTGTGGCTGTATCTGTATCAGTGAGGTTGTGTGTGCCAGTGAGATTGTGTGTCTGTGTCAGTGTGTCTGTGCATAGGTGGATTCAGGAGGGGGGGCTGTGTGTCTGTATCAGTGAGGGACAGTGTGTGGCTGTATCAGTGAGGTTGTGTGTGTCAGTGAGGTTGTGTGCCTGTGTCAGTGTGTCTGTGTATGTGTATAGGTGGATTCAGGAGGGTGGGCACAATGGGGGGTGCCTGTGTGTCTCTGTCAGTGAGGGTGTGTGCCTGTATCTGTCTGTATCAGTGAGGGTTTGCATATGTCAGTGTGTGTCTGTGTCATTGTACTTATTACCTCCAAACCGCTGTTATGTTAACCCCACCATATTAGCGGGCATATCCGCCCTCTTCTTCCCATTCATCATTCCCCTCCATTTCCTTGTTACGATAGTCCATGCCATGCTTCCTCACATTGTGGCTCTCCACCCAACTCATACAACTGATATTCTACACTCTTACCTGTCTCCTATTTGTCAGTTTTCAAGTTGCCGTGCATCGCTGTATCACCCATCAATCAACCTGCTGACCACTTAGCTGGTGGTGTGGTAATCTTTCTCCCCAGTGCTCCTTTTTGAATCCTACTCCTGGAACCCTCCTTCTCTCCTAGCATCTTAAATGGAGTTTTATAGTATATATATATATTTTTTTTTTTAGTACATGTATACCAAAGCATTTTTAGCTAGTTAAAATATAAACAGAAAAAGAGAGTGGGGAGAAGCTGGCTAATTCTCTGTGGTAGTTGGCCCTCTGATGACTATCCACACCCCTTCGTGGTGGGTCCCAAGTATTGTTTTCCCCCTGTGGGCCCCTCATGTACCAGTCCGCTACTGGGTGGGGTGGAATAATAGCCTAGGTGAAGGGCAATACAGTGTGTGGCATTATACGATATGATGACGTCACACCACCCGACCATCATGTGGGCATCTCTCGTAGACGCGTCAGTGCAGGAAGGATGGATGCCGCTCATAACCGGCGTCCCCACTGCCCTGGAAACCAATGGAGCAGCGGATCTATAAACATACAAAAAATACATTCAATACACTAATGGCAATTATAAATATAACTATATAAAAGATAATGGTTATAGTATTAGCATTCATAATAAAGAGAAAAAAAATTGACACGGGATTTGCCACAATATTCAAATACCAACGCTCCCAAGCCCTTATTTACATATATCTAAAGGTGATTTTTTTTTTTTGACACTTTTAGATATATGTAAACATAAGGGCTTGGGAGCGTTGGTATTTGAATGGTTTTTACTTGTGTGGAGTGCCGCCTATCTGGATATTATATATATATATATATATATATATATATATATATATATATATATACATACACACATATTCACACACATTATATTTATATATATATATATATACACACACTTTGTTTATAGATATACACATATATATATATATATATATATATATATATATACAGTCAGGTCCATAAATATTGGGACATTGACAGAATTTTCAGATTTTGGCCTCTATTCACCACCACAATGGCTTTGAAATGAAACAAACAAGATGTGCTTTAACTGCAGACTTTCAGATTTAATTTGAGGGTAATTACATCCAAATCAGGTGAACGGTGTAGGAATTACAACAGTTTCAATATGTGTCTCCCACTTTTTAAGGGGCCAAAAGTAATGGGACAAACTAAACAATCCTAAATCTAACTTTCACTTTTTAATACTTTGTTGCAAATCCTTTGCAGGCAATTACAGCCTGAAGTCTGGAACGCACAGACATCACCAGACGCTGGGTTTCATCCCTGGTGATGCTCTGCCAGGCCTCTACTGCAAATGTCTTCAGTTCCTGCTTGTTCTTGGGGCATTTTACCTTCAGTTTTGTCTTCATCAAGTGAAATGCATGCTCAATCTGATTCAGGTCAGAGGATTGACTTGGCCATTGCATAACATTCCACTTTTTAGCCTTAAAAACTCTTTGGTTGCTTTTGCAGTATGCTTTGGGTCATTGTCCATCTGCACTGTGAAGAGCTGTCCAATGAGTTCTGAAGCAACTTCTGTGTGTGACTTCTGAGAGAGAGATATAGAGAAACACACACATATTATATATATATATATACACACACACACACACGCACACATCTGCCCTCAGTCAGTGCCTGCCCCTCTCTCAGCTGGTACTTGCAGCTAATGCTGGCTGGATGTTAACAGGCTGGTCCGGTCTCCGATGCTGGGCTGCTACTATGGCTTATGGACTGCAGGCAGAGACATGAGTGGTCACTCACGTCTCTGCTCCGCAAAGGCCCATGGGAGGAGTGGCCGCGGCTGGGCATGCCTTACCGATGCCATCTTGTTGTCTCCTCCTGTAGCCTAGCCAGAATGCGCTTCTGTGCAGAAGCTAATTTCTAACCTGGCTCACGGTCAGCCAACTGACTGCTGTGCAGCCTGCGCTGCTCGATCGCGGCAGCGGCGGGGGAGGGGCAGCTGCCACCGGTGGAGGGAGTGGGTGGGTGGTTGTTAAAGCGTCTAAGGGGGCAGTGGTAGTGGCAGGCAGGGGGCGAGGTACAGTAGCTGCAGAGCCCTGGAATGCCCCCTAGGCATGTGCTTATTATGCCTATGCCCGGCTCTGTGCCTACCTGCAAATACCCAGATGTCGCCAAGTTCAGATGAAAGCGGAGATGCAGCCGACTCTAAATTGGCCGTAGATTTGCAAATATGGAGAAGTACTTTCAGGACGCACGCTCAGTGTGACAAACCGCTGCCTGTATATGTCCTTATTAATTATATATATTTCTATGTTTTTAAACAGATCCAACACAACCAGGAAACATAACCTTTATCACAGTTGGAGTAAACAACATCACACTATCTTGGGGAGAGCCAGTCACTATGACAGGTGTAATAAAGTCATATAATATAACTTATGGGAAGTCTTCTAGCACTTGGACTGTATCAAGTAACACAACAAATATCACCCTTCAGAGCCTGACATCTGGGACTAATTACACCATTACTGTGGTAACAGTCGGAGCCCGGGGCTATCAGAGTTTACCCGAGAGAGGTTCTGTGTACACAAGTAAGTATAAGTATTTCTCATATCTTTTAGCTACAAATTATTTTTAAGATGTATCATATATTTGGAAATTAGTTCTCAGAGTAGATGTAAGAGTAATATTAGATGTATATATATCTCCTTACTGTAACCTCTGTCCTCACTGATCCTGTGTGTTATTTCTCTCATCATAGAACCGATGCCGGTGACATCACCGATAAACACTTCATCTTCCACGGTCTCTGTTGCTCTGTCCTGGAGTAAACCCAATGAGTATCAGGCATCTTACACCTACAGAGTCCAGACAAATGTCACATCATCAGCTACAATGATAAATAATACATTAGTGACAAATGAATCCGCTACAATAATGAGTCTAACACCAGGAGAAACATATACATTCATGGTATATACAAGAGCTGGTGATAATGTCACTGAGTCTGACCCTGTGTCAGTAACTACCTGCACATGTGAGTACAATCCTGATCATGAAAACAAGGTCTGGGGATCTGCAGAACAAATATTTCTTGTGATGTGATGTATGTGTTCTTATGGGCACACGTGTGGATTAGCATGTTGTGCCAGAAACCCATGCATGACGAGCAACATGTAGCATCATTACTATCACGGTCTGGGAATCTGCAGAATGTTGTTTCAAACAACGTATTTATTGATTGTCCACACATACTGTATCTTGCTGAACCTGCTTGTTGTAGTTGTAGTTTATTCAGGAATGTTTGGATTGTCAGGATGGTACAGACAGCATCAGCATTGGTTCCAGCATCACACCAGCAAAAACAGGATTTTGGTACTTACCGATAAATCCCGAATCCACAGGGGACACTGGAGTTCAAGACAGTGGGGTATAGACGGTGGCAGAGTAGAGCCTTGGCACTTTAAATAAATTTAGAAGTGTGACTGGCTCCTCCCCCTCTATGCCCCATCAGCCCCAGTTTAGGAAACTGAGCCCGAGAGGAGACGGAGGACAACAGGAAACGAGGAGGAGAATCCACAGAAAGTAACAAGACCGACTGAAGGAGCACAGTGGAACCCACTGCAGGTAACCCATGCAGTCACACAACCATATAATAAACCAAACAAAACGTCAGGAACGCAGCGCTGGGTGGGCGTCCAGTGTTCCCTGTGGAATCGGAGAAAGGGATTTATCGGTAAGTACCAAAATCCTGTTTTCTCCTTCATCCACTAGGGGACACTGGAGTTCAAGACAGTGGGGACGTCCCAAAGCCAACCTCCCGGGTGGGAAGCGCTGAGAACATGCCGACCCAGCGGGCAACTGAAACAGCGACTGCCAAGAACCGGAGGCCCAAGTGAAAAGCAAGGGCTGAGGACAAGCGACGTAGAGCAGAGGAGACAATCAAAACTCCTCGCTAAACAGCCACAGAATTTCCCCACATACAACGTATGTCGAATGGAACAAAACAGCAATCTAGTGGACAACAGCAGACAAGAATCGTCAGAACACCGTAATCTCAGCTGAAAACAGACCAACCAGGGCCGTTGGTAGCAGAGAGTCCCAAAAATAGGAGAAGGGCGGTAACACGAGAACAAACTTGAGAAACCCGTAACAGAGTCTAAAACAGGAGGATGCAACAGTCTCAGACATCAGAATCTCTGCACTGCCGGACAAAAGCAAAATCATATAGATATATGTATAATGATACTAATCTACAGATACAGAGCTGAGCTGTCCACAGACTTCTCTAACAAGAGTATACATTGAGGCCTAGCCACGGCCGAACAGTCAACCCAGACCATTCTGGAGGTCCCACTAATTACAGGGTTGTCAACCAGTGGAAGGGTAAAATCATAAAAGTCTCCAACGGGTGGAGATCCCACTGGGCATGAGGCAGATGTGGCGTTGAGAGAATACAACTCCTTTCAGAGGTTTAAACATCGGGATAACCCATTCTGTAAACAGGGATAAAACAGCAACTGGAACCCTGCTGCTGAAAAGAAAACCATAGTAACAAACCCCAAACAACAACTTCCAACGTGATGGAAGTTTGTAGTCAGTACAGCTATTGGCTCGAACATAGTCGGAAAACAACCGGGATACCCTAGCAGTTAAAAAATCACGGATGCAACAGCCATACAGGGAGAGCGAGCTACCAATATGGGGAAGCCTCCTAAAGGCAAGGCTAGAGCACTAGGTCAACCCTGAAGGTACCCGTAAGTACCTGAAAGTGTAATTAAAGTATCAATAGATAGTGAACAGGAAAACCAACCAGGTCTCCTGCATGGAATAATGACTGTAACATCTTAATGTAAGGGTGTACACTAGCCCATAGATGCACCACAGTCCAGAACCCCAACATATTTTAGTAGAATATTGTCACTAATCTCTATGTTGGAACTATGAATCCACACGTCAGGAAAGCTCTAAAGTGTAGGGTCAACTGATAGGAACAGGTACCAAAAAAGAGCAGATGGCTGCTAGGACAGCAGCTTGGGTGCGAAAGGGAGAATAACGCCTATGTAATGTCAGGTTGCATTAATAGGAGCATCTTCCGAAGCTGTAGTGGAGTAAGCCCGCTTACCTGTGAGCGACCAGAAACCCTCTGGACTATATGCAGAATTGCACTGACCTTTTCCATCTCACCGCAACCAGCCTTGTCAGGTATAGAGAATAGAATCGGTGGACTAAGAACCAATGTTCTACAGCGTGGACGTCAGTCTGCTAGTATTTACAGTATTTTCTACTGCAACATCTCCAGAGTGTTAGTGGAGATATGAAGGTCCTTCAACAAGACCACATGCTAGTTCCATTAGGGATATGTACCTATATAGAAAACATACCCCCAAAAAACAGTCTGCTAGTGTAATTATCTTGACATAAACACTTATAATGGAGCAGCGCGTATTAGCCAAAGAGACAGAATCCCTGTACCGGTCAAGGTGCACATAGAATATCACATATGTGATGATGGATCACCACCAGCGACCCCTGACATTA
Organism: Taudactylus pleione; assembly: GCA_031769625.1. Classification (NCBI taxonomy): domain Eukaryota; kingdom Metazoa; phylum Chordata; class Amphibia; order Anura; family Myobatrachidae; genus Taudactylus; species Taudactylus pleione. The sequence continues at coordinate 3,084,342 of JAUIMM010000026.1, forward strand.
TAAGTCACAACGATAGGGATATTTTGAAACAAACAATAAAACTGAACCACAGGGTCAAGGATTTACTTAATGCCCACCAAGATAATACAACCCAGGCCTGACCGTGTCTATATCAGTGGGCAGCCCTCCTGCCTTCAGTCATAGGAGCAGTAACTGCAGTCTGTTGGAAATTAACCAAATAAGCCCCAAGGTTGGAATAAAACCTGGATTTCCTATGTTCTGATAGGAAATGTACCTAGGGCCCACTGCTTCAGAGACTCATCTTACTGAAATAGCTTAGTCACTCTGCGACAAGTGATACCGGAATTTATACTGAGAAGGTACCTGTACATAGACATAGAATGTGTATGTTATCCCAATAAAAGAAGGGATATATCTGTAGTCATAACCTCAGTTGGGGTGGAAACAGGTTTCCCGCTTATTAGGAAATATTCATACAAAGAATGGGAATATATTAGTATAGACAGCCACATACACACTGCATAAACATAGTTGCATGGGAAGTCAATCTCTCTGAAAGGAAGAGTTAAGCTGGCCACACACTAGACCAACTTACATCCAACCAGCCAACTAGTTGATTGGTTGGAATGAAAATCTGGTAACGTATGGGAGTAACTGATGATCAGCAATTTGCTCCTAAATGCAAGAAAACAGATGAAAATGGCGTCAGACAAGTTTGTCAAATGTTTGATCTAAACTATTTGTTCAAACAACATTTTTGGTCCATTTTACGGCGTTTGGGAGCAAATTGCTGATTGTCATTTGCTTTCATACCTTACCAGGTTTTCATTCCAACCAATCAACTAGTTGGCTGGTTGGACAGATAATCTTTAGATGTGTGGCCAGCTTAAGTCCCAACAGATTAAGTTTACTTGTCAGACTCCTGCACCAGGAGATAAGAACTGACATAGAACTTAACATATTGCATTCTTAATGTCTTATAATTTGTGCATCGGTTCTTGAAGTACTTAACGGGCACTGTCAAGTGCGCCACTGGAGTGTAGGTATAAATAATATGCCCCCCCGAAAAGGGGTGCCTTAGATATTGTGGCAAGACAGAATGCCTCCCTAGAACAACATCAGCTGAAACTAGACACCTAATGCCCCAGGAACATTAATGCAAGTACATATTATTTTATACATGTGTGGTCAGAAGGCCACAGGACATATATATAGGGTCCCGAACTAGAAGTCACAATTTAAGTGTTATAACAGGACTCTAGTCTATAGAGTCACCTAATAAATTGTATACTGGACTTTAGAACCCAGCTTTCCAAAGAAATTATTTAAATTTTTTTTTGCGTGCTGCCGAAGTGAGCACCCAAGAATAAATATATAGCCTAGAATTCCTGGTCCCAGGTGGCATCCCCTCTGGGTACTAACCGGGTCCATAGGCTACCCTGTTATAATGAATTTTGGAATTATAGATACACCTAAAGGCTGTGGCATTGTAGGTATACCTATTTTATACATATATTTATACATACACCGACATATATAACATTCAATTCTGTAAAGCCGTTATTGTTCCAAACAATCGCATCGGGTCATTCCAGCCTCCAATCGCAGCATCTTACCTTTTAAATATGCTAGATATCAGACATAAAACTGATAACAGATCCTGCCCTTGTCTTTAAAGTAAGGACAAGAGGCGATACATTGTACATATATATCTATACATGCATACACGTACCTACATAACAATAATAGGTGACGATAATACTTTACAGTAGACCATGAGCAATAGTTAGCTAGCCATGTAAGGAACTGACCCAAGATCCTGGTTGAGGCAATGACAGAGTTCACTCTGGACATGTATATGTTATAAAGCAGAGCTTAGTATAAAATACACACACACACATATTTTATATATATATATATATATATATACATACACACGGCTTACCTCCACACAGGGAGACTGCTCATGTGCCGTGTATGGACGGCTGTCAGCTACGGCATAGGGGCATGATCTTTCTGCTACGTTTGAATATGGAGCACTTCACAAATTTGCATGTCATCCTTGCGCAGGGACCATGCTAATCTAATCTGTATCGTTCCAAATTTAGTATATGAGCTGCCAAATGCAAGCACTTTGAGGCTTCACCATACGCAGGATATGGGCACGTGTTTTTCCACCATGCCAACCTGTGACATATAAATAGCAAACAAGTTGGTGTTTAATCCCACACAGTATGAGGCTAGCAAGGCTAACCACAGCGCAAACTATGTTCCTGTAGTGCTATCAACACCGGGATTCTACCGGGTTGTAGAACATAGGCTTTAGTGCATATACTGAACGATTGTATACTGGGAGACAAAAACAGCACGTGTTGCTGCAGTGCGCACAGTCTCATTCCCGAGTAGGGTAGATTTGTAATATTCTATGTGCTGCCGAAGTGAGCACATAATATATAATATTACTGATTATTGTATCTCCCCTGTCAGTTTAGTGCAAAAACTGTGATACTGTTACTAACTCCAGTTCACAGTGGTGTAGCTATATCTATACTCAAAATGTGAGCGCTCCTATGGTACTTTGCTACATTTATAGCCACTACAGTGCTTCTCAGAGTGGTGAGGAGAGCAGGCATAGACATATGCATACAACCAATTATAAAGGGAGGATTCTAATTTTAAACGCCTATGCTTCGTGCCCAAATAATAGCGGTGCTACTAGCAGTAGCCGCCTGCGGTGCCTCCCCAACATAAAATTAAATGAAGGACCCGCAGGGACGTGAAGGTGCGCGCCGGATTAAATCCATTCTAGACAGCGATATGTGGCAGCCCACCTCCTATCAGCACAGCGTCTAGCATTGAAGCTCCCCATACTGCACTGCCTTTCTAGGAGCAGAAGGACGCGGCTTTCCATTGTAAAAGAAACACGAGGGCGAGGAGCCCACCATATTTACAGCGGTGAAGAACTTACCCCCAGCAGCGTGTGCCAACTGCGGGGGTAGTGGACAGTGGGGCTTTTATAATACAACTCCCGGCGGAGGGAAAGCCAACAGGGAGTGTAATACCGACAGCTGCTAGTAGCCGTATGTCTCGGCGCGGCTGCAATTTCTGAGGGCTGCGCTGCAGAGCCGAGCACGCCCGCGGAGAGCCCGAATACTGATGGCGCCGCTGGTGTGCAGGACACGCCAAACACCGGCTGCTATGGGCGGCAGGCTGAGCTATGGCCGCCGATAATGAGCACCGCCCCCGCTAGCTGTCTGCCCCCTTAGCACCGCTACTGAGTTCCAAGTACCACGAGGAGGGACTCTGTGAAAGGTGGTGCGGGGGATGCGGGAGGAGGATGGTCGTGTCTCTCCTAACAGTAACAGCCGTGGCAGGTCACTGAGCCCAGCTATGTCTCCACTGCTCCTGCTTAACCAGGAGCAGTGGTATACTTACAGGCTGCTGCGGCCGGGATGCTGGGCTGAGGGGGCAGCAAGGAAACCCGGACACGAGCCGGTGTCAGCTGTGGCGGGTCCTTGCAGGGTCCGATGACTCCATGTTGTTTGCCCCCTCCATAGGGTCACCGGACACAAGCTGCAGTAGCCGTGGCGGTGCCTTCCCGGTGGCTCCCCCGTAGCAGGCAGACTGCCACAGCTAGCAATCTGCCTGTCCTCATGTGTATGAAAAAAATTAAAGATAAAAAATATATGAAAAGGCTGGAGACAGCCTGATGTGCTACTGGCTCTCTCGGACACATTTTCTAAACTGGGGCTGATGGGGAGGAGCCAGTCACACTTCTAAATTTATTTAAAGTGCCAAGGCTCTACTCTACCACCGTCTATACCCCACTGTCTTGAACTCCAGTGTTGGCTAACCTTGACACTCCAGCTGTTGTGGAACTATATATCCCAGCATGCCCTGCCACAGTTTTAGCATGCCCTAATAGCAAAACTGTAGCAGTGCATGCTGGGTTATGTAGTTCCATAACAGCTGGAGTGTCAAGGTTAGCCAACACTGCCCTAGTGGATGAAGGAGAAAGTATTCCTGCAACCCTGTGACTGACCAGACACTGTTGTTCCTCTCTAGTCACCGGCCAACTGAAGGTGGCCATACATCAGCGACGGTTTGTCACGATCCGGCGATGCGATGGGAAATGCCGGCGCCCACAGCTTAGCAAGTGGACAGGAATAAAAAAAAAATACTCCCCACCCTGATTCAGAGCATGCGCTCGCAAACAGTGAACCTAATGCAGAAGTTTATGTTGGTGCACTTCCTAGTATTTCCTATGTCGTCTTTTTGCTTGACAAGGTTACTGCTCTTCTTGCAGGAAGACCTCGAGTAGTTAAAAGTCAAGATCTCTGCATTATCCACATTCTTTCAAAAAAAGGCTGTCATTGATCCCAGATGTCCAGCTGTTTTTGCAGGGAATACTGCATGGTCACCTTGATATCTGTTACGTTCGTTGGAGCCTACATTTGTTTTCTATTGCTCTGCAACTTAGGTCTTTTCAATGAGATGTAGTCATATTGCCGGCGAACGATATCCCGAAGGTGAACAGGATACCGACGTCGGCATCTCGAAGCACTGTAATCCTGATCGTCCAGACAGGTAAATAACTGCTTTGTCCCTGGGAAGGGGGGGTTAGATTTAGGCAACCCCCCCGGGGGAGAAGGGGAGGGTTAGGCTAGGGGAAGGGGGGTTAGGGTTAGGCACCACTGCGGGGAGGTTAGGGTTAGGCACCCCCCCTGAGAAGGTTAGGTTCAGTGTGCGGGAAGGGGGGCATTAGGCTTAAGCACCACTGGGGGGAGGTTAGGGTTAGGCACCCACTAGGGAGATTAGGGTATCATCAGCAAGAAGTGTGTCACAATTGGGACTCTCTCTTGATTTTCCACAAGGATAAGATAGTCTTTAGGACAAAACCCTTACTGCATCTCAAAGTGTTTGCCACGTTCCACAGGAATAAGGAGATTGTGGTTCCGACTGTGCATCGCCCTTTGGAAGAGGAGGGCTCTCCACATCCATTGGATATTGCACAAGCTCTTCAGTTTTATGTCCAAGGACTAAGGAGATACATTTCTGTTGTTTATGATTCTCACAAACTGGTCTGAGCAGCATAGAAGTGACCCATCTCCTGGTAGATTACATCAGTCATCCGCCAGCCTTACATTGGGGCAGGCAAGACAATTGGATAGACTTGGTGTTTTAGTTTGCCAGTTTTGGATATAAAATGCTGCAAACTGCCGAGGATCACTCTGACTCTCAGAGACAGCTTTCGAGGATAAGGAGTAAAAGTTTTTTTTGTAATTACATGATTTTCCTTTTCTCTGATTGGGGAACACTGGACTCCCTCCATCATGCATCATTGTTTTGTTCTGTTATGAATGTTTGGTTCTGGTTTCTTGTTCTGTCCTAGTTTGCTTCTCTTTGGACATTGCTGCTCTCTCCCTTATATACCTTTCTCTGTCCTTTGGGCTCTATTAGTAAAAAAACTGACATTAGTGATATTCAGTAGAGTCATAGCATGGGAAGATCTTGATTTAAAAAGTGCCCAGGCTCCTGCACCTCTTGCTGTAACCCAGAGTCTCAACTATTCCCCAAGGAATCGGAGAAAAGAATTTAAGGTAAGTAAAAAATGCCCTTTATAACTTACACCACAAGCACCTCTGTTTCCTATTATTACAAGGGGTGACAGATTGCTATAACAGTCTATGTGGGAAAAGTAATGAGGGCTCTGTGTCTGCACTTTTATTCATTGTTGTCTCTGAGAGGAGTCCTGTACAGCATGTGGCTTTCATTGGTATGTACATTGAGCCTGGTTCAGAGATGGACACTGTGGCCGGAGACCAACCACACGCGATTAAAATGGCTACCACGACACTGAAGAGATTAACCCTCATGCCGCGGCACCATTTTTAATAGGGCCTCTAGGCGCAGTGTGCCACGTACTGCGAATGTATAAGTAGTTTGTTTGAACATGTCATTCAATGTGCTGTGCGCAGTTGTGGAAATGTACTTTTAAAATGTTTAGCCTATGCACTTATAAGGAATGTATAAGTTGTTTTGTTTTCGAAGGCTGTAACATTTAAGTCAAATGGTTATGAGACATTTTCACCTCCTGACATAGGAAGTGACATGTTAATCATCCTGACCTATGCTAGTGGTCAGACCCTTTCTGTAACAAAGCTTTCTTTGAAGTGCATTCCAGATTAGACCTGGTTTCCGTGTGGTGTGAAGAGAGGCAAATGGCCAAGTCTTCCTGTGATATGTCATTGAGATTCTCTCTTGGGTATTTGCACTTTTGGGGAGAAAAGTGTTTGTTTAATTTATGATTTCCTGAATATTGCAGGAGACGAAAGCGAATACTGTTGCTGGTTACTCTACATAGATATTTTTGACACTGTGCGATAAATGTATCAAAGGATGTAGCTGCGTTACTTACCTGCTCCCCGTCATCCCGGCTACGCATGCGTGACCTCTTCGCATCCCCGGAACTCCTTCCCATAGGAAGGAGCGTGGATCCGAGAACAAGCGCCGTCTGAAGATGGCGCTTGTTCTCGGCAGCAAATTCCGAAAACTTTCCGTTTCGGAGTTTGCTGAATACCAAGGGGGTCCTATCAGACCCCTAATGATGAATGGCCCAGTAACTTAAAAGCAATTCCGCATGGTTACCGGGCCATTTATCATTTGATGAATAGGCCCCTGTGACAGTTATATTAAGTTTATCAGTAGAAAGAAATGAATTTGAAAATATCTTGGCATCTACTGTGATACAATTTAATTTCCATGTATTGTGTCCTCCTATATTTCATGGAATAACTCTTTATAACTCGTGTTTACTCATTCAGTCCCTGTTTATTGTTCTAATTTTTTCATTATTTGAACACAGAGGGGCTAATTCAGAGTTGGGAGCAAAGCCAAAAAATTACTTACCTTTGCAACCCTATAAAAAAAACACATGTTGCACTGCAGGTAGGACAGATGTAAGATGTGCAGAGGGATTTAGATTTGGGAGCAGTGATGTGCAGAGGGATTTAGATTTGGGAGCAGTGATGTGCAGAGGGATTTAGATTTGGGAGCAGTGATGTGCAGAGGGATTTAGATTTGGGAGCAGTGATGTGCAGAGGGATTTAGATTTGGGAGCAGAGATGTGCAGAGGGATTTAGATTTGGGAGCAGTGATGTGCAGAGGGATTTAGATTTGGGAGCAGTGATGTGCAGAGGGATTTAGATTTGGGAGCAGAGGTGTGCAGAGAGATTTAGATTTGGGAGCAGGGATGTGCAGAGGGATTTAGATTTGAGAGCAGTGATGTGCAGAGGGATTTAGTTTTGGGAAAATCAATATGCAGAGGGATTTAGATTTGGGAGTAGCGATGTTCAGAGAGATTTAGGTTTGTGAGCAGTGATGTGCAGAGGGATTTAGATTTGGGAGCAACGATGTGCAGAGAGATTTAGATTTGGGAAAATGATATGCAGAGGGATTTAGATTTGGGAGTAGCGATGTTCAGAGAGATTTAGGTTTGTGAGCAGTGATGTTCAGAGGGATTTAGATTTGGGAGCAACGATGTGCAGAGAGATTTAGATGTGGGAAAAGTGATATGCAGAGGGATTTAGATTTGGGAGCAGAGATGTGCAGAGGGATTTAGATTTGGGAGCAGCGATGTGCAGAGGGATTTAGGACCTCATTCAGAGTCGGTCGAAGCGGCCGCACGGTCGTACGCAGCCGATGTTCGCTAAACTGCGCATGCGTACAGTTTGCAATGCGCGTGCGCAAACTAGCGGCTACGATCAGAAATTTCTCTCTCCTTGAACACCGCCAGGTCGGCAGTTTGAGTGACAGATTGCAGCGTTTGTGGGTGGTAACAGGGGAAGGTGCTTGAAAACGGGGGTGTGGAGATCCGAACGCAGGCGTGCCTCATTATGCGAACGGCGTTTTAAGGGAGTGCATAATTAACAAAGTAGTGTCATGGCACACGTGACATGGGAGGTTTTACACTGACATGATCGTAGAGCCTAAGAGAGGGTATGGTCAACCTTTAGCTCTACGACCAGTTCCGATGGTTTACGATGCTTGCGCTTAATCCTTATGTAGCCGGAGATGACGTGTTATGCGTACGAGATGTGGGCGTATTTTTAGCGATCCGACCACATCCACCCCTTGGTCGGCCAGCTAACGATCCGACCTTAGGGACGCAACATGCGTGTGCATCATTTGCATATCCGGACCCTTTTCCTATACGACTGTGCGGCCGCAACGACCGACTCTGAATGAAGCAGCAATGTGCAGAGTGATTTAGATCAGCATGAAAATACCGACCATCCTGAGTAACCTGAGGGTTACTGAGATAGCCGATGGTCATGTAGATGATCTGATGCCGCATCTTAGGACACAGCAGCTGATCAGAGAAGCTGACAGGAGGTGTCTATTTACACAAGATGCCTCCTGTGGTGTTATCATATTTTATCACAGCCTCTATGTACTAAGACACAATGGCTGTAACTACTGCACCCATCTCTGCATCAGGCTCTATATGTAAAAGCAGCCAGTAATTACCCTGCATGCAATATAAATACATGTATTTGTACCACTTACATTACAGCATGATTTGTCCAGGTGAAAAGATACTTTTGTTATTCTGCTTTGTTACCAACTGAGAATCAGCCCCAGCCTGTATATGTCCTCACTTATGTGTATTTCTATGTTTTTACACAGATCCAACACAACCAGGAAACATAACCTTTATCACAGTTGGAGTAAACAACATCACACTATCTTGGGGAGAGCCAGTCACTATGATAGGTGTAATAAAGTCATATAATATAACTTATGGGAATTCTAGCACTTGGCCTGTATCAAGTAACACAACAAATATCGCCCTTCAGAGCCTGACATCTGGGACTAATTACACCATTACTGTGGTAACAGTCGGAGGCTGCAAGTATCAGAGTTTACCTGTTATCACATCTGTGTACACTAGTAAGTATTTCTCATATTATTTTGCTACAAACAATCAGTTCCTGAATATACAAGGTCGTACCTATAGGGAGTGCAGCTGCTACAGGACACCGCAGGGGCCCTCTCCCTGCACCACTGCCAGTGGCTCCTCAGCAATGTGCTTCTTCAGAGTACATCTGCTGTCCGTCTGTCTCTTCTCACTAGGAGGTGGTGTGGCTACAAGCAGGGGTGTAACTATGTATTTGAAGGCCCCATAGCAAACGTTTGTAAGGGCCCCTATGTACCACCAATGGTGATAAATGTATATAACACATGTAACTTTGACAAAGAATATGGGCCCCCCTAAGCTCTGGGTAGATATATATCTGCAGATATAACTGTACATTGTGCTGTGTGTATGCAGGGGTATATCAATAATGGGTGCAAGGTGTGCGGTGCACACGGGCCCCTGGGTCCAGGGGGGCCCACACACAGCACACCGTGCACACATATAAATATACTTCCCTGCTCTGTAGGCCGGCTCTGTCTGCTGAGCTGCAGATATCTCTGGGATAATGGCCGTTTTTTGGAGAATCGCGTATGTGCAGTAGATATGTCCCGGGAATGCGCCGATAGCGCCATGTTCCTGGAGACCTGCGCATGTGCAGTAGACTCTGGCACAATCAAGAAAGAAGAAGATGACTACTGCACCAGTCTTTATATTGATACTTATTGTTACATAAAAGAAAACCCCATACGATCATAACTTACACGTATGGCCAAAATATAAATATATAATATTAGGGGTGTCGTCTACTGACAACTAATGGGAACATTCAAAATGAAAGGACAAACAGGAGTTGTGGCGCACTAGTTTCTGTTAAAATATAACTTTTATTTATTTACAGTAAAAGTGTAAATGTATAGCGCAAAATATTTTAAAAACCTACATAAACAGACAAATACTATATAATACAAATAAAGAATGTGATTAAAAAACCAAAAAAAAAGTCCCACTGTGTGTTTCTATCAAACAAGTTTGCCTATAATCATGTGTGTACAACACACATGATAGGCAAACTTGATGACAATATTTGATAGAAACACAATATGGCGGAACACGAAACATAGCGCCAGCCCTGGCACCCATGAAGCCCCGCCCACATGTTCTAATTGGCCCACGTGCCAGTCAGGTAAGAAACAGGGAAGACCATCGGTTGGTGAAACCATCGATGGTTAACCATTGCATAGTTGGTAACCAATGGCTACTTGCTATTTTTCCATCAATGGTAACCATCGATGGCCATCCCTACCATGGGGAAGGGGGCTCAACGTGACACCCGGCCAGCGGGACCCCTGGCCAGGTGACGGTTATTCGGTGTGTATGAACAACCATCATCTGCAGATGTATCGACTGATCTGCAAATATATCCTTTCGCTTTAGTCTTCTTATATATCACATTATATCATACACAACTAGAATTAGGGAGTCTAATAATTTTTCACTATACTATATTTACTATATGCTAATCACCATACATTTTAACATTGTATATCAACTAATAGGTAGTGCAAACATTATATAATTTATAACCATATTGCATAAATTGCTAAATAATTACATATATGCCAATTACTTTGCCAAATAACCATATGATTATAATTGGCCTGTGGAATTTTTTTTTGCTATGGGGCCTCCATAAGTCTTGCTATGCTCCTGTTATGATGCATCATATTTTTGGAAATTAGCTCTCAAATGAAGAAAGTAATATTAGTTGTGGGCAGCACAGACGGTGTAATGGTTAGAATTACTGCCTCACACCACTCAGGTAATAGGTTTGATTCCCACTACGGCCTTAACTGTGTGGAGTTTGTATATTCTCCCTGTGCTTGCATGGGTTTCCTCCGGGTGCTCCAGTTTCCTCCCACACTCCAAATATATACTGGTAGGTTAATTGGCTCCCAACTAAAATTAACCCTAGTGTGTCTGTGAGCATGTGGTAGGGAATATACAGTAGATTGTAAGCTCTACTGGGCAGGGAATGAATGGCCAAATATTCACTGTAAAGCGCTGCAGAATATGTGTGTGCTATATAAATAACTGATAATAAATGTATATATCTGTAACCTCTGTTCTCACTGCTCCTGTGTGTTATTTCTCTCATCATAGAACCGATGCCGGTGACATCACTGATAAACACTTCATCTTCCACGGTCTCTGTTGCTCTGTCCTGGAGTAAACCCAATGAGTATCAGGCATCTTACACCTACAGAGTCCAGACAAATGCCACATCATCAGCTACAATGATAAATAATACATTAGTGACAAATGAATCAGCTACAATAATGAGTCTAACACCAGGAGAAACATATACATTCATGGTATATACAAGAGCTGGTGATAATGTCACTGAGTCTGACCCTGTGTCAGTAACTACCTGCACATGTGAGTACAATCCTGATCATGACAACAAGGTCTGGGGATCTGCAGAACAAATATTTATTGTGATGTGATGTATGTGTTTTTATCGGCGCACGTGTGGATTAGCATGTTGTGCCAGAAACTCCAGCATGACGAGCAACATGTAGCATCATTTGATAAGGTGCTGACTAGATACAGGAGGACCTGGAAGCTCCTGGCTGAGTGTAGTATTGTCTGGAGTAATGCGCCTCATTCTGTGCCCAAATGTCGATCCCCAAATGCAAATGGCAAATGACTGTTGTTGATTAGCTCGCTCTGAATCAGGGCCGTCCTAGCTGACAATGGAGCGGCCTCCTGGCCGCTTGCATAGCTGTGGGTGACCACCCACAGCTTATGCGAACGGCCAAAAAGATGGTCGCGATGGTCAAGACCATCGCGACCATCGGGCTTGCGATGAGACCCTTGTGGTAGGGTCTCGTTGGCCGCTAGCCCCGGAGTGCTTTTGGCTCTATCAGAGCCAAAAACACTCCCACTGACATCACTAGAGATGTCAGTGGGACCGTACCCAGACGGTAGGCTTTCCCATGGGGACGCCTCCGTCTGGGTAGCCACGCCCCCAGTACGCCCACCAAAGGGGGCGTGCTGTCACTCACCATCGACAGCACGTCCCCTTTGGTGCGAGACCCATAGCGACAGTTTGGCCGTCGTTATTCGGGTCTCGCGCAAGCATGCGCACTTGGGCACCATCGACCCGCTTGCGAGCGCTCGCGAGCGGGTCTGAATTAGACCCTGATTGTCTCCCAACAACTGCTGCTTCTTCCAGGCCAGCCACTAATTGAATGGAATATGCACAGAGGCCCTCATTCAGAGCCAGACGCTATTTGCGGTCGTTCGTTCACAAAAAAGGGGTGGCTATTCAAATGAACCGTTCGCTCTTTGCGGTCTGTTGACGCCTCTAAGTCTAAACGAGCGAACAAAACTTGCGGTCGTAATTTTGAAAAATACGCCCCCTGGCCGCTCGCACCAAAAGTCATGTCCGCTATTTATTAGATTAATTGAGTACATCGAACAGCGTATGAACTGCTCGCTATTCTTGTGGTTGGTTTTTCCTACCGCTATCTTGCTGTATTAATTATGCACACCCATAAAACGTCCGTTTTGACCTTTAAGCACGCCTGTGTTCTGAATTCCACTCCCCGTTTTCAAGCACCTTCCCCTGTTACCACCCACATACACCTCATTCTGTCACTCAAAATAGCAGGCATTCGCTATTTAGCGAACAAACGATTTTCGGCCGCACTGACTGTTTCGCGCATGCGTATTACAAACCGTACGCATGCGCAGATGTGCGAACATCGCTCGGAACGAGCGAACGGCCGCCAACGAGCAGCTCTGAATGAGGGCCAGAGAGTTTGAGCGAATGCATTTAATAATAGGCTGCAGTTAGATGACGACAGGAAGGATCCACAGTATGGAATTGGGGAGCGGCTGAGAGAGATAAATGAGGTGACACAGAGAGGAGTGACTGCTAGGATGGGAGAGAGACAGAATAAAGGGTATGGGGAGTGTGGGGACACAGACAGGAGTGACTGCTAGGACAGGAGAGAGAGAATACAGGATATGGGGAGTGTGGGGGACACAGAGAGGAGTGAATGCTAGGACAGGAGAGAGAGAGAATACAGGGTATGGGGAGTGTGGGGACACAGAGAGGAGTGACTGCTAGGACAGGAGAGAGAGAATACAGGGTATGGGGAGTGTGGGGGACACAGAGAGGAGTGACTGCTAGGACAGGAGAGAGAGAATACAGGGTATGGGGAGTGTGGGGACACAGTGAGGAGTGACTACTAGGACAGGAGAGAGAGAGAGAATACAGGGTATGGAGAGTGTGGGGACACAGAGGAGTGACTGCTAGGACAGGAGAGAGAGAGAATACAGGGTATGGGGAGTGTGGGGACACAGATAGGAGTGACTGCTAGGACAGGATAGAGAGAGTACAGGGTATGGGGAGTGTGGGGACACAGAGAGGAGTGACTGCTAGGACAGGAGAGAGAGAGAGAATACAGGGTATGGGGAGTGTGGGGACACAGAGAGGAGTGACTGCTAGGACAGGAGATAGAGAGAGAGAATACAGGGTATGGGGAGTGTGGGGACACAGTGAGGAGTGACTGCTAGGAAAGGAGAGAGAGAGACAGAATACAGGGTATGGGGAGTGTGGGGACACAGAGAGGAGTGACTGCTAGGACAGGAGAGAGAGAGACAGAATACAGGGTATGGGGAGTGTGGGGACACAGAGAGGAGTGACTGCTAGGACAGGAGAGAGAGAATACAGGGTATGGGGAGTGTGGGGACACAGAGAGGAGTGACTGCTAGGACAGGAGAGAGAGAATACAGGGTATGGGGAGTGTGGGGACACAGAGAGGAGTGACTGCTAGGACAGGAGAGAGAGAGAGAGAATACAGGGTATGGGGAGTGTGGGGACACAGAGAGGAGTGACTGCTAGGACAGAGAGAGAGAGAGAATACAGGGTGTGGGGACAAAGAGAGGAGAGACTGCTAGGACAGGAGAGAGAAAGAATACAGGGTATGGGTAGTGTGGGGACACAGAGAGGAGTGACTGCTAGGATGGGAGAGAGAGAGAGAATACAGGGTTTGGAGACACAGAGAGGAGAGACTGCTAGGACAGGAGAGAGAGAGAGTATACAGGGTGTGGGGACACAGAGAGGAGAGACTGCTAGGACAGGAGAGAGAGAGAATACAGGGTATGGGTAGTGTGGGGACACAGAGAGGAGTGACTGCTAGGACAGGAGAGAGAGAATACAGGGTATGGGGAGTGTGGGGACACAGAGAGGAGTGGCTGCTAGGACAGGAGAGAGAGAATACAGGGTATGGGGAGTGTGGGGACACAGAGAGGAGTGACTGCTAGGACAGGAGAGAGAGAGAATACAGGGTATGGGGAGTGTGGGGACACAGAGGAGTGACTGCTAGGACAGGAGAGAGAGAGAATACAGGGTATGGGGAGTGTGGGGGACACAAAGAGAAGTGACTGCTAGGACGGCAGAGAGAGAGAGAATACAGGGTATGGGGAGTGTGGGGACACAGAGAGGAGTGACTGCTAGGACAGGAGAGAGAGAGAGAGAATACAGGGTATGGGGAGTGTGGGGACACAGAGAGGAGTGACTGCTAGGACAGGAGAGAGAGAATACAGGGTATGGGGAGTGTGGGGACACAGAGAGGAGTGACTGCTAGTATAGGAGAGAGAGAATACAGGGTATGGGGAGTGTGGGGACACAGAGGAATGACTGCTAGTATAGGAGAGAGAGAGAATACAGGGTATGGGGAGTGTGGGGACACAGAGAGGAGTGACTGCTAGGACAGGAGAGAGAGAGAGAATACAGGGTATGGGGAGTGTGGGGACACAGAGAGGAGTGACTGCTAGGACAGGAGAGAGAGAATACAGGGTATGGGGAGTGTGGGGACACAGAGAGGAGTGACTGCTAGTATAGGAGAGAGAGAATACAGGGTATGGGGAGTGTGGGGACACAGAGGAATGACTGCTAGTATAGGAGAGAGAGAGAATACAGGGTATGGGGAGTGTGGGGACACAGAGAGGAGTGACTGCTAGGACAGGAGAGAGAGAGAATAAAGGGTATGGGGAGTGTGGGGACACAGAGAGGAGTGACTGCTAGGGCAGGAGAGAGAGAGAGAGAATACAGGGTGTGGGGAGTGTGGGGACACAGAGAGGAGTGACTGCTAGGATGGGAGAGATAATACAGGGTGTGGGGACACAGAGAGGAGAGACTGCTAGGACAGGAGAGAGAGAAAACAGGGTATGGGGAGTGTGGGGACACAGAGGAGTGACTGCTAGGACAGGAGAGAGAGAGAGAGAATGCAGGGTATGGGGAGTGTGGGGACACAGAGAGGAGTGACTGCTAGGACAGGAGAGAGAGAGAGAGAGAATACAGGGTGTGGGGACACAGAGAGGAGAGACTGCTAGGACAGGAGAGAGAGAATACAGGGTATGGGGAGTGTGGGGACACAGAGAGGAGTGACTGCTAAGACAGGAGAGAGATAATACAGGGTATGGGGAGTGTGTGGACACAGAGAGGAGTGACTGCTAGGACTGGAGTGAGAGAGAGAGAGAGAGAGAGAGAGAGAATACAGGGTATGGGGAGTGTGGGGACACAGAGAGGAGTGAATGCTAGGACAGGAGAGAGAGAGAATACAGGGTATGGGGAGTGTGGGGACACAGAGAGGAGTGACTGCTAGGATGGGAGAGAGAGAGAGAATACAGGGTATGGGGAGTGTGGGGACACAGAGAGGAGTGGCTGCTAGGACAGGAGAGAGAGAGAATACAGGGTATGGGGAGTGTGGGGACACAGAGAGGTGTGACTGCTAGGACAGGAGAGAGAGAGAGAATACAGGGTATGGGGAGTGTGGGGATACAGAGAGAAGTGACTGCTAGGACAGGAGAGAGAGAGAGAATACAGGGTATGGGGAGTGTGGGGACGCAGAGAGGTGTGACTGCTAGGACAGGAGAGAGAGAGAGAATACAGGGCATGGGGAGTGTGGGGGACACAGAGAGAAGTGACTGCTAGGACGGGAGAGAGAGAGAGAATACATGGTATGGGGAGTGTGGGGATACAGAGAGAAGTGACTGCTAGGACAGGAGAGAGAGAGAATACAGGGTATGGGGAGTGTGGGGGCACAGAGAGGAGTGACTGCTAGGACAGGATAGAGAGAGAGAATACAGGTTATGGGGAGTGTGGGCGCTCAGAGAGGAGTGACTGCTAGGACAGGATAGAGAGAGAATACAGGATATGGGGAGTGTGGGGGAACAGTGAGGAGCTGGAGGCCTTTTGTACTATCTAGGGTCACTCTTATGGGAAATTACATTGACAGGAGTCATATAGGAACTTTATTATTCATACAGCTATCATTTCCACATTCAGAGTTAAGGGACTCATATCACGTGTTTTACTACAACTCATGTCTATACTATGCAAAGCCTAAAATATTGTTTGAATTATTTCAGATAATACATTTTATTAAAATATGTACTAAACTCCATATGATTGTGGTTTTAATACATTGATATCCTCACAATAGCGCTGTACACCTTTAGCCCAGTGTATGCAAATGTCCTACAGACTCTTTCCCTTGTGTACATGCATGCAGCTGAATATACAAGGAATGAGACGCCCATGTTTAGCGCCCCTGCACACTGTAATACTGATTGGTGCGTCCTAATACACCGCCATCGGTCGCACCATCGAAACTTGCCCCATCCCTGGGGCAGATGCAGGTTCTCCGTCTAACCACAGCCTCCTATGCTTGTGGCTGTGCGCCTGTGAACGCCGCAGTTTGCATTGTCACGCTTGCATCACTCCCACAAAATGCACCATTTTAGCGTGCATTAGTAACCACCTCTAAGTCACCGCCCAGGATCACCATCACTTTTCCATCACATTTCTGATACCATGTGACCCGATTGTAATACGAGTGTTTCTTACCCCAGAGATCCAAGGTTCCAGACACCAGGACAGTGCCAATCATCTGCTTGCCAACTCTACTGCTAGAAGAGTCTTATGCCGGGTGCACACTAGACGATATGTCGCCCGATCCAGCCAGATCAGACGACATGTCGGGCACATCATCTAGTGTGTACCTGCTGTGTCACTGACGATGCCGCGCTCCCGCACGTCGCAGGTCCAACAGGCGACATAGTTAGCGAGGGCCTTGCTGTGTTCAGTGTGTACGCACTTGTCCATGCCATCGTGCATGATGTCGGCACACACTAGGCATCGAGTAGAGTGTACCAGCCTTAAGACTTGGGAGCACTTTTCTGTAAATCTTCATTTCTAATTATTTTATGAGTACGGGGCGGTCTTATATGCCATGCCTTCTTTCCAACCCAGATTGATATCTGGGTTCCATCCTAAGCAGGAAAATAGTTATTCCTTCTCCTATACCGGTGCTGAAAGCAAATGTGTTTCTGCGTGCACACAAGTCTGAATAAGCGAAACACTAATGATGTGCCCATGGCACACCCCTGTATTGCTTAGCCGACCCAGAGCCGGCCCCAGACAATTTGGTGCCCTACTCAAAATTTGGACTGGTGCCCCCTAGCAGATAATCCCACCAGCAATCTTATATGTCGGGTACACACTAGACGATGTCTAGTGTACCCGACCTCGTCAACGACTGGACCCGGTAGGGGAGACCGCATCGCCAAGTGCAATACACACTTGCAGATGCCGGCAGCAACGGTTGGGGCCATACTGCATTCGGCAGCATGGCTCTCGCTAACAATATCCCCCGTCGGCCCTTCATGCAGGGTGATGGAGGATGTCGCTGATGACATATGGCTATAAAATACATATTAAAAAAATCTATTATTGTGTGTTCTATGGCAAAACTAAATAAATATAAAAATAAATAACTAACTTGGCTACTCACACATGCCGATCAACAGCGTGCGTTCCACAGCGAGTCAGGGTACCTCCCCCACGTGTAGTGCACGTATTACCCGAATTGGAACTACTGTATAATTCTAATTCCCCTGTATGGAGAGCACAGGTCACAACAGCCAATCAGCAGCGCCATGCGTTCCATAACCAACACAGCAGAGAGTGCGACCGCCTCCCGCCACTTCCTACAAGTGGAACGCGCCGGCCCGCCCATCCATTCAAAATTCCACCGCCCAAACAGCCAGGAAGCACCTAGGTGAGTACATTAATTATAGCAACAATAAAAGGTGAACAAGCACCATAGTAACTACACATTGATATATAAACAATCCAGAATATGGCAATATACCATTAGTATATAAGGATAGTAAAACATTAAAAAAAAAAAAATATATATATATATATATATATATATATATGTACACATATATATATGAGAATGTCCACGGGTGGCACTCCCAACAATAGTAAAGTAATATAGCAGGTGCCTTCCAAAGAAAGACAATCATGACTGTCTCCCAATGTAAAATCCAGATAGGCGGCACTCCACACAAGTAAAAACCACACAGGAATGTGATTAAATCACCACCGACGTTTCGGGGCCCTTTATTGCCCCATTAACAAGGTCATACAAACAGACAGCAAATTTATACTCGCATAGCACCTGGTGAGATTCGCGCCTCCAGAGGTCCCCGGTACGGATCACAATATGATGACGTCACACCACCCGACCATCATGTGGGCATCTCTCATAGACGCGTCAGTGCAGGAAGGATGGAAGCCGCTCAGAACCGGCGTCCCCGTTGCCCTGGAAACCAATGGAGCAGCGGATCTATAAACATACAAAAAATACATTCAATACACTAATGGCAATTATAAATATAACTATATAAAAGATAATGGTTATAGTATTAGCATTCATAATAAAGAGAAAAAAAATTGACACGGGATTTGCCACAATATTCAAATACCAACACTCCCAAGCCCTTATTTACATATATCTAAAGGTGATTTTATATATTATATATATATCTTCACACATAAACACACACATATATATATAAATGAGAGAGAGAGAGAGAGACACACACATCTGCCCTCAGTGAGTGCCTGCCCCTCTCTCGGCTGGTACTTGCAGCTAATGCTGGCTGGATGTTAACAGGCTGGTCCGGTCTCCGATGCTGGGCGTTGGGCCGGGCGGCTACTATGGCTTATGGAATGCAGGCAGAGACATGAGTTTTCACTCACGTCTCTGCTCCGCAAAGGCCCATGGGAGGAGTGGCCGCGGCTTGGCATGCTCTACCACGGCCATCTTGTTGTCTCCTCCTGTAGCCTAGCCAGAATGAGCTTCTGTGCAGATGCTCATTTCTAACCTGGCTCATGGTCAGCCAACTGACTGCTGCGCAGCCTGCGCTGCTCGATTGCGGCAGCGGCGGGGGAGGGGCAGCTGCCACCGGTGGAGGGTAGTGGGTGGGTGGTTGTTAAAGTGTCTAAGGGGGCAGTGGTAGTGGCAGGCGGGGGGTGAGGTGCAGTAGCTACAGAGCCCTGGAATGCCCCCTAGGCATGTGCTTATTATGCCTATGCCCGGCTCTGTGCCTACCTGCAAATACCCAGATGTCGCCAAGTTCAGATGAAAGCAGAGATGCAGCTGACTCTAAATTGGCCATAGATTTGCAAATATGGAGAAGTACTCTCAGGACGCATGCTCAGTTTGACAAACCGCTGCCTGTATATGTCCTTATTAATTATATATATTTCTATGTTTTTACACAGATCCAACACAACCAGGAAACATAACCTTTATCACAGTCGGAGTAAACAACATCACACTATCTTGGGGAGAGCCAGTCACTATGACAGGTGTAATAAAGTCATATAATATAACTTATGGGAATTCTTCCAGCACTTGGACTGTATCAAGTAACACAACAAATATCACCCTTCAGAGCCTGACATCTGGGACTAATTACACCATTACTGTGGTAACAGTCGGAGGCTGCAAGTATCAGAGTTTACCTGTTAGCGCATCTGTGTACACTAGTAAGTATGTCTCATATCTTTTAGCTACTAGCAGTCAGTTACAGAAGCTGTATCATAGTTGTGGAAATTAGTTCTCAGAGTAGATGTAAAAGTAATATTAGATGTATATATATGTCCTTACTGTAGCCTCTGTCCTCACTGATCCTGTGTGTTATTTCTCTCATCATAGAACCGATGCCGGTGACATCACTGATAAACACTTCATCTTCCACGGTCTCTGTTGCACTGTCCTGGAGTAAACCCAATGAGTATCAGGCATCTTACACCTACAGAGTCCAGACAAATGTCACATCATCAGCTACAATGATAAATAATACAATAGTGACAAATGAATCAGCTACAATAATGAATCTAACACCAGGACAAACATATACATTCATGGTATATACAAGAGCTGGTGATAATGTCACTGAGTCTGTCCCTGTGTCAGTAACTACCTGCACATGTGAGTACAATCCTGATCATGCAGATTGTTGTTTCAAGCAACGTATTAATTGATTGTCCACACATAGTGTATCTTGCTGAACCTGCTTGTTGTAGTTGTAGTTTATTCAGGAATGTTTGGATTGTCAGGATGGTACAGACAGCATCAGTTCTAGCATCACACCAGCAAAAGTATTCCTGCAACCCTGTGAATGACTACACACTGTTGTTCCTCTCTAGTCACTGGCCAAATACAGCCGGCCACACACTAGACCAACTTTCATCCAACCAGCCAACTAGTTGATTGTTTGGAATGAAAATCTGGTAACATATGGGAGTAACTGATGATCAGCAATTTGCTCCTAAATGCCAGAAAACAGATGAAAATGGCGTCAGACAAGTTTGTTAAATGTTTGATCTAAACAATTTGTTCAAACAACAGTTTTTGTCCATTTTCCGGCGTTTGGGAGCAAATTGCTGATTGTCAGTTACTCCCATACGTTACCAGATTTTCATTCCAACCAATCAACTAGTTGGGTGGTTGGATGTAAGTTGGTCTAGTGTGTGGCCAGCTTTACTCTACATCGGTCGCCATGCCCCAAACACAAGACCAGCTACTTATGCTTCTTCACAAGCACTAACTGGCCGAACAATCAAACTCCTGTGATCCCCCTGTGTAGCTGTGTCCTGTGTGCAGGGATGTGTGAGGAACTAACCCTGTATTTAGCATGAGTCTGCAGACTCCCGCAGAAAACATTAGGGGTATATTTACTAAAATGTGGGTTTTTAGAAGTGGAGATGTTGCCTATAGCAACCAATCAGATTTTACTTAACATTTATCTAACACCTTCTAGAATATAATACCAGTAGCTAGAATCTTATTGGTTGCTATGGGCAATAACTCCACTTCTAAAAACCTGCACTTCAGTAAATATACTCCTTAGTCTCTTTCATAAGAGACTGGGACAAACTACCCTGTTTGTCAGAATCATTATTTATGAACTAGCAATTACAGTACATCTAGCACAGATCCAGATCCGAATTCCATGTGTGTGAGTGAAAATAGTGGAATATTTTGCTTGATACATCATTATTATTAGTGTTATCTCTTATATGGTAGTCACCACAAGCTGTACAAGTCACATAGTTGAATAAGCAGCCATGCTAAATCCAATCTGATTCCACCCCATGGAATGCTTTTCCTGGGTCAGCTCATGGACACACAACAACTGGTGTTATTCCCAGAGGTGAAGATACTTTTGCTGCAAGGCTTATACACACCTAAAGATTTTCTGTCCAACCATCCAACTAGTTGATTGGTTGGAATGAAAATCTGGTAAGGTATGAAAGCAAATGACAATGTGCTGGAAGGGGGCTTAGGCTTAAGCACCACCGGGGGGAGGTTAGGGTTAGGCACCCACTAGGGAGATTAGGGTATCATCAGTAAGAAGTGTGTTACAATTGGGACTCTCTCTTGATTTTCCACAAGGATAAGATAGTCTTTAGGACAAAACCCTTACTTCATCTCAAAGTGTTTGCCACGTTCCACAGGAATAAGGAGATTGTGGTTCCGACTGTGCATCGCCCTTTGGAAGAGGAGGGCTCTCCACATCCATTGGATATTGCACAAGCTCTTCAGTTTTATGTCCAAGGACTAAGGAGATACATTTCTGTTGTTTACGATTCTCACAAACTGGTCTGAGCAGCATAGAAGTGACCCATCTTCTGGTAGATTACATCAGTCATCCGCCAGCCTTACATTGGGGCAGGCAAGACAATTGGATAGATTTGCCCCCTTGGTGTTTTAGGTTGCCAGGTTTGAATATAAAATGCTGCAAACTGCCGAGGATCACTCTGACCCTCAGTGACAGCTTTCGGATGTTCCAGATGTATCTAGTGTCACACAGGATAAGGAGTAAACATGTTATAATTACATGATTTTCCTTTTCTCTGATTGGGGAACACTGGACTCCCTCCATCATGCATCATTGTTTTGTTCTGTTATGAATGTTTGGTTCTGGTTTCTTGTTCTGTCCTAGTTTGCTTCTCTTTGGACATTGCTGCTCTCTCCCTTATATACCTTTCTCTGTCCTTTGGGCTCTATTAGTAAAAGAACTGACATTAGTGATATTCAGTAGAGTCATAGCATGGGAAGATCTTGATTTAAAAAGTCCCCAGGCTCCCTCACCTCTTGCTGTAACCCAGAGTCTCAACTATTGCCCAAGGAATCGGAGAAAAGGTAAGTACAAAAAATGCCCTTTATAACTTACACCACAAGCACCTCTGTTTCCTATTATTACAAGGGGTGACAGATTGCTCTATCAGTCTATGAGGAAAACGTATTGAGTGCTCTGTGTCTGCACTTTTATTCATTGTTGTCTCTGAGAGGACTCCTGTACAGCAAGTGGCTCTCATTGGTATGTACATTGGGGTGTGATTCAGAGGCAAACGCTAATGTGATCGCAGCTGTGATTTCGTACGGAACGTAGCTGAGAAAATATGCTAATGGTTCCAAAAATCACCCGAGTATAGGGAGGCCCAATGCTGCCTTCTTAGTTGCGTATGACATCGTTTACCTGCTTAAATATCAGTAACATCGATGCATATCGAGCGGACATCTTGCCCTTGCCGCAGGTCTGACCAGCCGCAGACACTGCAGCTCTCCTGACATGCAGAGGGCTCTCATGCTGCATAGGATATCACAACGGCTAATCTATGCACGCCTGTGTAATGGTGTTTAAATGGAAAGACGCGCCTGCATTTTTCTGAACAACCCCCGTTACTACGTCCAAACAGTGACAACCTGTCAGTCACTTTGCGATGGATTCCTTTGTATGTCCGTAATCGCAATGAAAATGCAGCACACACGCAGTACAGCTTATATGCATGCGCAATGGCAAGCAATTGCTGCATCTGCATGAAACTCGCATTGGTGTCCGTCTCTGAATCAGGCCCATTGTGAGGATGTGTGTCCTGGTTTGATTCCTTATTAGTACACTCACTATAAAGACTCTAAAGCTGGCCACACACTAGACCAACTTACATCCAACCAGCCAACTAGTTGATTGGTTGGAATGAAAATCTGGTAAGGTATGAAAGCAAATGACAATCAGGAATTTGCTCCCAAACACCGGAAAATGGACAAAAACTGTTGTTTGAACAAATTGTTTAGATCAAACATTTAACAAACTTGTCTGACGTCATTTTCATCTGTTGTCTGGCATTTAGGAGCAAATTGCTGATCATCATTTACTCCCATTCCTTACCAGATTTTCATTCCAACCAATCATCTAGTTGGATGGTTGGATGAAAGTTGGTCTAGTGTGTGGCCAGCTTTAGTGGTACCTGCAATCAGACATCTTCTCCAGTGAGGTAATGTCTGAGTATGATCAGGGTCACATGACTTTATTACTATCATAAGTAAACTCTGTAGCTCTTGTCTACTTAATGACTCGTTGTGTCATTCCATGTGACTCATGTTACATTTCATGTTAATTTGTAGCAGTTTCAATGCACCACACACAAAAATGAAGCTAATACTCAACATTTTAAAAATATGACAATACTGTATGGGGTAGGTAGTCATAATTAATGCTTAGAAGCAGAAAAAGCACTCGTGGTAGTTAAATTTAATTGTTTATATGCGTGACTCATGTTACAACAGAATGGACATAGGAACTGAGGTGACTTATATATTTATTTAAACCCCCTCTCCTAATTATTTTTACAATATAATTGTTATATTATCCACTTATAAGACCCTAAACTTATGATTGACACACAAACAAAAAATTCATGTTAACCAAACTATACTTAAAATCAATTTTGAAATGTGTCTCATGTTACATACAAATGTGACTCATGTTACATTTCTGTCCCCAGTCAACGGACTCTGATTACTCAAACCTGTAGAATCCAGATGAATTAATTAGTGTAGGCCTGTTTCTTCCCTGATTAACTGTGAAGATGTATAAAATATTTCATCTGGTGATGATGGCAATTTCCAGTTCCTGCCAGCTTGCTCCATTGTGCTCACTAAGTATTCACCATCTCTGATGTCCTTGATCTCATCTCGGTAACTATTTCTATCATATTCAACATAGAACCAGTCACCAACGCTCACTACATCACCTGAAGTCGCTGTGACAGTTACATTAAGTTCATCAGTAGAAGTTGAAAATGTCTTGGCATCTGCTGTGATACAATTTAATTTCTATTGTGTCCTATATTTCATGGAATGACTCTTTATAACTCATGTATTTACATTCAGTCCCTGTTTATTTTTTTAATTTTTCATTATTTGAACACAGAGGGGCTTATTCAGAGTTGAGAGCAAAGCCAAAAAAAGAAGTAACTTTGCACCCCTTTTAAAACCATGTTGTACTGCAGGTGGGACAGAGGTAAGATGTGCAGAGAGATTTAGATTTGGGAGCAGCGATGTGCAGAGAGATTTAGATTTGGCAGCAGCAATGTGCAAAGAGATTTAAAGTTGGGAGCAGCGATGTGCAGAGAGATTTAAATTTGGGAGCATTTATGTGCAGAGAGATTTAGATTTGGAAGCAGAGATGTGCAGAGGGATTTAGATTTGGGAGCAGAGATGTGCAGAGGGATTTAGATTTGGGAGCAGAGATGTGCAGAGGGATTTAGATTTGGGAGCAGAGATGTGCAGAGGGATTTAGATTTGGGAGCAGATATGTGCAGAGGGATTTAGATTTGGAAGCAGCGATGTGCAAAGAGATTTAAATTTGGGAGCAGCGATGTGCAGAGAGATTTAGATTTGGGAGCAGAGATGTGCAGAGGGATTTAGATTTGGGAGCAGAGATGTGCAGAGGGATTTAGATTTGGGAGCAGAGATGTGCAGAGGGATTTAGCTTTGGGAGCAGAGATGTGCAGAGGGATTTAGCTTTGGGAGCAGCGATGTACAGAGGGATTTATCTTTGGGAGCAGTGATGTGTCCATATTAAAGTGCATAGTTGGCACTAAAAATGGGATTCAAGTAAACTTGATAATTTTGGGAAATTGGTGAAATATTTTAATGAATAAAAAAAGGTTATGTGTTAAAGCTATCTATATTACTAGGAGAGCCTCACAAAAGAGTCTATTTTCCTCTTGGATTTGCTTCTATACTACAATTGACTTTGGTTGCACCACCAACCAGAGTGATATCCTTTGCTCATAATCTAAGAATCTGTCATCTATATATCATAGGTTTTTCTAAAATGTTAAATTAATCCTTTTTAGGACCTATATGACATCTTGTGCGGAATCATCAACTTTTTGTTAACCGAGTTACTCAGATAGCTTATGGTCACTCAGATGATCCCATGGTATGTCTTAGGACACAGCAGCGAATCAGAGAAGCTGACAGGAGGTGTCTATTTACACAAGAAACCTCCATTGGTGTTATCATATTTTACCACAGCCTCTATGTACTAAGACACAATGGCTGTAACTACTGCACCCATCTCTGTATCAGGCTCTATATGTAAAAGCAGCCAGTTATTACCCTGCATGCAATATAAATAAATGTATTTGTACCACATACATTACAGCATGGTTTGTCCAGGTGATTAGATACTTTTGTTATTCTGCTTTGGGAAAAGTGATGTGGAGAAGGATTTAAATTTGGGAAAAGCAATGTGCAGAAGGATTAGATTTGGGAAAAGTGATGGGCAGAAGTATTTATATTTGGGAAAAGTGATGTCCAGAAGGATTTAGATTTGGGAAAAGTGATGTGCAGAAGGATTTAGCTTTGGGAGCAGTGAAGTGCAGAGGGTTTTAGATTTGGGAAAAGCGATGTGCAGAAGGATTTAGATTGCGAAAAGTGATGTGCAGAAGGATTTAGATTTGGGAAAAGTGATGTGCAGAAGGATTTAGATTTGGGAGCAGAGATGTGCAGATGGATTTAGATTTGGGAGCAGTGCTATGCAGAAGGATTTAGATTTGGGAGCAGTGATGTGCAGAGAGATTTAGATTTGGGAGCAGAGATGTGTAGAGGGATTTAGATTTGGGAGCAGAGATGTGCAGAGGGATTTAGATCTGGGAGCAGTGATGTGCAGAGGGAATTAGATCAGCATAAAAATACCGGCCATCCTTAGTAACCTGAGGGTTTCTGAGATAGCCGATGGTCATGCAGATGATCTCTGATGCTGCATCTTAGGATACAGCAGCGGATCAGAGAAGCTGGCAGGAGGTGTCTATTTATACAAGATGCCTCCTGTGGTGTTATCATATTTTATCACAGCCTCTATGTACTAAGACACAATGGCTGTAGCTACTGCACCCATCTCTGTATCAGGCTCTATATGTAAAAGCAGCCAGTAATTGCCCTGCATGCACTATAAATAAATGTATTTGTACCACTTACATTACAGCATGATTGTCCAGGTGAAAATAAACTTTTGTTATTCTGCTTTGTTACCAACTGAGAATCAGCCCCAGCCTGTATATGTCCTCACTTATGTGTATTTCTATGTTTTTACACAGATCCAACACAACCAGGAGACATAACCTTTATCACAGTTGGAGTAAACAACATCATACTATCTTGGGGAGAGCCAGTCACTATGACAGGTGTAATAAAGTCATATAACATAACTTATGGGAATTCTTCCAGCACTTGGACTGTACCAAGTAACACAACAAATATCATCCTTCAGAGCCTGACATCTGGGACTAATTACACCATTACTGTGGTAACAGTCGGAGGCTGCAAGTATCAGAGTTTACCTGTTAGTGCATCTGTGTACACTAGTAAGTATTTCTCATATTGTTTTAGCTACAAACAGTCTGTTCCTGAAGATACAAGGACGTACCTATAGGGAGTGCAGCTTCTACAGGACACCGCAGGGTCCCTCACCCTGCACTATGGTCCGTCTGTCTCTTCTCACCAGGGCAGTTACTAGCCAATCTCCCCCCCCCCCCCCCCCCATTTATAACAATGCAATCATATTTTAACTATATGAAATACTTCCTTTAAAGGTACATTATATTACCAAATAATGAGTTATAAAATTTAGTTTTTAATAATAACATAGAAAACCAGATTTGATTACAATTTTGCCTCTTTTAAATTGCAGTGTTCTATAAGCTTCCTGTGGATTGGGACTGGAGGTGGGGGTCACAGAAAATATGTTATACATACTGAATCTTGCCCCCTATAATTTTTCTATCTGAGGAACTGGAATCCTCTCTGTGCTGCCTGCGTGCCGTGCTCCGTTCTCCAGCATCTGTCATCACCACTGCAGTCCAGCCCAGGCAGTCACACACAATGTCCTGGCGGGCCGGCATCCCCTCATGAAATGGCGCCCGCCCGGGCTCCTCGGCGTCCGACCATGGCTTAAATAGGCTGCTCCTCTGCGCGGCTTTCATGTCATGACACTGCCACATCATGGGTGGGCGGGGACGTGATGAACAGGGAGAGAATGGACTCCATTCTCTCCCTGTTCGTCGCGTCACCGCACATCCATGACACTGGAGGTAGGGGAGGGGCGCTGGCGAGTGCTGGGCAATGGTTGCTGCTGCTGCCACTCGCAGCTTGCTTGTGTCAGTGAGTCAGACTGTCTGAAGGCAGAGCCGGATTAAGACCCCATTGGGCCCTAGGCAAAACACCAGTTTGGGACCCCCTAATCAGATCCATCCATATATATACAATATACATACTGTACATAAATTTGTTACTGAGACAAAATACACCAGTTTCCCGGTACCTTTATACATATAAATGTACATAAATGGATATCTACAGTCAAATGTATTCAGGGTTAATTATACAATTACCACATCTACCCTATTGTGATTGAGAACACTCTTCAACTGCAGACAGACTGCCTGGTTTTGAATTAAATGCATTTGCTGCCTATTTTCTGTACATCCGCGGCAGACTCCTTCTTTATGCTAATACGAGAATCTGGCCATATATGCTGAACATCGTGCGTCTGCATGTGCAAGCCCATTCCGCCCATTTACGATCATAACTGCAATCGTCATCATTACTATCTGGACTTTCGTCCACCCCATGCTGTATGCAAAAGATTGGTCGGAAACAGGTGTCCTAATTATCATCAGTGTGCGTACGCCTGATTCAGGACATGCGCAGTATGCTGAAAATCACGAGCTCTATCTGCATTTTCAATTGCATCCGACTCAGAATCAGGTCCAGGGTACTTTCTTAAATGCACACCCATCAAGGCATCCACTGTATTAGCAATAAGATACATATAGATATACAGTGGAACAAAAATAACACTTTGGGCTATATTTTTTACTTTTGTAAGACAATGCATTTCAGCGGTTTGCTGGTGAAAATTTAAGATGGCACCAGCAGTCGGTGTAATGCACATCAGGCTTTACACTGACTCGGGTGCCGTATTCAATTTTCACCTACAACCCGACTTACAGAAGCTGCTGCTTTGTAAATAAAGCCCATACTCTGCCTCCACATCTGTGTGTCACTCTTTACTTATGTACCCAATGCCTCCTTCCTACTAGTACACCCAGCTATCCCTTCTTATCCATCACCACAATCTCATCTGGCACATCCAATTCCACAGCTATCACAGCATTTCTGTCACATTCATTTTCTGGTCGGTATGCATGACGATCACCGCAAAGGACCGCTCTGTCGGTAGGAGCGGCCCTTTGCGATGGAGGGACTTCCGGGTCTATGGTCCGGAGCCCATCAAGGACGCACGTGCCGTGGGGGTTGCTGGGAGGGATCCGATCGGATCCGTCTATCAGCACTATGCTGAGAGAAGCCCATAGGCTTCTATGGATAAAACCATCAGGAAGATGGCGTTACCCACCGCAACCAAGCCCGGGGATTGGTGCATATGATAATATTTTTGGGGTTTGACCGCATTTCTCTCCGCATTTCTCCCCTTGATGCCCTTATGTGTTATACCTCTGCCACATTGCCAGCAATAAACCGGGGTGTTGTGCAGTGTGAAAGGGGTAAGATGAAATAACCCAGCTTGCGGTGCAGTGTGAATGGGTAATCCAAGTCCCGTTCACAGCATAGCAATAACCAGTGCTTGGAGATTCTCTCATCTCCAAGTGCCTGCTTGGCATGTGATGGCGGTGACGTCATCGACCCAGCAACAAGCCAGGTCGGGCCGCCAGTCTGAAAGGGGTCTGACCTGGGACGGAGCGTGTACAAAATCCTGTGTGTGAACCGGGTTCGCAGTTTGAAAGGGGTATTACATGCTTACTCCAGCCCTCTATTGCCTGATGCCAGCATCAATCTGCCATATACTCCATCTGTTATCCAGTTATAAATATCCCTGCATTTACTCTGTAATTCTATTCTTTACAGCAGGGCCACCTGCTTGTAAGCTCTCTGCTGCCAACATATACTGTATGTATCCCAAGTTTTACGTACTGTAACAACTTTTGCCTTTCCTGTGAAAAAAGGACCTGTCCATCTCGCTCTGTGCATGCTTGGGCATCACGGCTCCCTTCTCCCAAGACACGGAACACTGGAGACAAACTGGGCTCACCCTCAGCACTGCAGCTTGATGAAAGCTCCAGCAGTAGGGACCAGGAGAAAGACGGTCCCACCATACGCAGCAGTAGAGGCTCCTCCCTCGGAATATCACGCCGGCCTGTCACTCCTTTCCTACAGCCTGCTCGACCAGTGTTAGACGCCTGCGCAGGCTTCTATGCAACACACTGTGAGCCGAGCCCTGGATCATCTTGGTGATCAGATCGGATGCATGGGGGCGGGGAAGGGACGACACCGCCCACCTAACCCAGCCGGAGCCTAATCCCTCCACAATACCGGCCTGACCATTAAAATAAAAAAAATCATTATGCTGGTGTCAGGTGGGCCCCTAGGACCCACCAGACCCTAGGCACCTACCTATGATGCCTAAATTGTGGATAATCCAGCTCTGTCTGAAGGGGTCAGGGCGGAGTGCCCGTGCGTTTGCACTGGTCGCCCGCCCCTAGAAACGGCCCTGCTCCTCACTAGGAGGTGGTGTGGCTACAAGCAGAGGTGTAACTAGGTAGTTGAAGGCCCCATAGCAAAAGTTTGTAAGGGCCCCTATGTACCACTAATGGTGATAAATGTATATAACACATGTAACTTTGACAAAGAATATGGCCCCCCCCCTAAGCTCTGGGTAGATATAGATCTGCAGATATAGCTGTACATTGTGCTGTGTGTATGCAGGGGTGTATCTATAATGGGTGCAAGGTGTGTGGTGCACACAGGCCCCTGGGTCCAGGGGAGCCCACACACTGCACACCTTGCACACGTATAAATATACTTCCCTGCTCTGTCGGTTGGCTCTGTCTGCTGAGCTGCAGAAATCTCCGGGAAAATGGCCATCATGCCCATTTTTCGGAGAATCGCGCATACGCAGTATATATGTCACGGGAAATTCCTGGAGACCTGCGCATGTGCAGTAGACTCTGGCACAATCAAGAAAGAAGATGACTACTGCACCAGTCTTTATATCGATACTTATTGTTACATGAAAGAAAACCCCATATGATCAGATCTTACACGTATGGCCAAAATATAAATATAATATTGGGGGTGCCGCCTACTGACAACTAATGGGAACATTCAAATTGAAAGGACAAAATGGAGTTGCCTATCTTGTGGCACACTAGTTTCTGTTAAAATATAACTTCTTTCTTTACAGTAAGTGTATATAGCAAAATATTTTAAAAACCTACATAAACAGACAAATACTTTATAATATAACTTTACTTAATAAGTAAAGAATGTGATTTAAAAAAAAAAAAAAAGAAAGAATAATTCCCACTGTGTGTTTCTATCAATCAAGTTTGCCTATCATGTGTGTACAACACAAGATAGGCAAACTTGATGACAATATTTGATAGAAACACAATATGGTGGGAACATAGCTCCACCCCTGCCATCCATGAAGCCCCACCCACATGCTCAGATTGGCCCACGGCCAGATGACAGTTATTCAGTGTCTATGAACAAACATCATCTGCAGATGTATCGACTGATCTACATATATATCATTTGGCTTTAGTCTTCTTATATACCACATTATATCATACACAACTAGAATTAGAGAGACTAATAATTTTTTACTATACTATATTTACTATATGCTAATCACCATACATTTTAACCTTGTATATCAACTAAATAGGTAGAGAGTGCAAACATTATATAATTTATAACCATAATGCATAAATTGCTAAATAATTACATATATGCAAATTATTTTGACAAATAACCATATGATTCTAAATGGCCTGTGGAAATTTTTTTGCTATGCTCCTGTTATGATGCATCATATTTTTGGAAATTAGTTCTCAGAGAAGTTATGAAAGTAATATTAGTTATGGGCAGCACAGACGGTGTAATGGTTAGCATTACTGCCTCACAGCACTGAGCTTGTGGTTCCGATTCCCACTTTGGCCCTGTGTGGAGATTGTATATTCTCCCTGTGCTTGTGTGGGTTTCCTCTCACACTCCATGAATATACTGGTAGGTTAATTGACTCCGAACTAAAATTAACCCTAGTGTGTGAGCATGTGGTAGGGAATATAGATTGTAAGCTCTACTGGGCATGGAATGAATGGCCAAATATTCTCTGTAGAGCACTGCAGAATATGTATGCACTATATAAATAACTGGTAATAAATAAATAAATGTATATATCTATAACCTCTGTCCTCACTGATCCTGTGTGTGATTTCTCTCATCATAGAACCGATGCCGGTGACACCACCGATAAACAGATCACCTTCCACGGTCTCTGTTGCTCTGTCCTGGAGTAAACCCAATGAGTATCAGGCATCTTACACCTACAGAGTCCAGACATATGTCACATCATCAGCTACAATGATAAATACCGGTAATCCACCAGTGACAAAGGAATCAGCTACAATAATGAGTCTAACACCAGGAGAAACATATACATTCATGGTATATACAAGAGCTGGTGATAATGTCACTGAGTCTGACCCTGTGTCAGTAACTACCTGCACATGTGAGTACAATCCTAAACATGAAAACAAGGTCCGGTACTTTGCAGAACAAATAGTTCTTGTGATGTGATGTATGTATTTTTATGGGCACACGTGTTGGTTAGCATGTTATGACTGAAACCCCAGCATGACGAGCAACATGTAGCATCATTTTATAAGGTGCTGACTAAACACCAGAGGACCTGGAAGCTCCTGGCTGAGTGCAGTCTGTCTGGAGTAATGCGCCTCATTCTGTGCCCTAATGTCTATCCCCCATGCAAATGGCAAATTACTGTTGTTGATTAGCAGATGGGCCCTGAGTGTCTCCCAACAACTGCTGCTTCTTCCAGGCCAGCCACTAATTGAATGAAGTATGCGCAGAGAGTTTGAGCGAATGCATTTAATAATAGGCTACTGTTAGGAGACGAGAGGGAGAATCCACAGTATGGAATTGGGGAGCGGCTGATAGAGATTAATGAGGTGACACAGAGAGGAGTGACTGCTAGGATGGGAGAGAGAGAATACAGGGTATGGGGAGTGTGGGGACACAGAGAGGAGTGACTGCTAGGACAGTAGAGAGAGAGAGAATACAGGGTATGGGGAGTGTGGGGACACAGAGAGAAGTGACTGATAGGACAGGAGAGAGAGAGAATACAGGGTATATGGAGTGTGAGGACACAGAGTGGAGTGACTGCTAGGACAGGAGAGAGAGAATACAGGGTATGGGGAGTGTGGGGAACACAGAGAGGAGTGACTCCTAGGACAGGAGAGAGAGAGAGAATACAGGGTATGGGGAGTGTGGGGACACAGAGAGGAGTGACTGCTAGAACAGGCGAGAGAGAGAGAGAATACAGGGTATGGGGAGTGTGGGGACACAGAGAGGAGTGACTGCTAGGACAGGAGAGAGAGAGAGAATATAGGGTATGGGGAGTGTGGGGACACAGAGAGGAGTGACTGCTAGGACAGGAGAGAGAGAATACAGGGTATGGGGAGTGTGGGGACACAGAGAGGAGTGACTGCTAGGACAGGAGAGAGAGAGAATACAGGGTATGGGGAGTGTGGGGACACAGAGAGGAGTGACTGCTAGGATGGGAGAGAGAGAGAGAGAGTACAGGGTATGGGGAGTGTGGGGACACAGAGAGGAGTGACTGCTAGGACAGGAGAGAGAGAGAATACAGGGTATGGGGAGTGTGGGGACACAGAGAGGAGTGACTGCTAGGACAGGAGAGAGAGAATACAGGGTATGGGGAGTGTGGGGACACAGAGAGGAGTGACTGCTAGGACAGGAGAGAGAGAGAATACAGGGTATGGGGAGTGTGGGGACACAGAGAGGAGTGACTGCTAGGATGGGAGAGAGAGAGAGAGAGAGAGAGAGAGAGAGAGAGAGAGAGAGAGAGTACAGGGTATGGGGAGTGTGGGGACACAGAGAGGAGTGACTGCTAGGACAGGAGAGAGAGAGAATACAGGGTATGGGGAGTGTGGGGACACAGAGAGGAGTGACTGCTAGGACAGGAGAGAGAGAATACAGGGTATGGGGAGTGTGGGGACACAGAGAGGAGTGACTGCTAGGACAGGAGAGAGAGAGAGAATACAGGGTATGGGGAGTGTGGGGACACAGAGGAGTGACTGCTAGGACAGGAGAGAGAGAATACAGGGTATAGGGAGTGTGGGGACACAGAGAGGAGTGATTGCTAGGACAGGAGAGAGAGAGAGAGAGAGAGAGAGAGAGAGAGAGAGAATACAGGGTATGGGGAGTGTGGGGACACAGAGTGGAGTGACTGCTAGTGTGGGAGAGAGAGAGAGAATACAGGGTATGGGGAGTGTGGGGACACAGTGGAGTGACGGAGAGAGAGAATACAGGGTATGGGGAGTGTGGGGACACAGTGGAGTGACTGCTAGTATGGGAGAGAGAGAGAGAATACAGGGTAGGGGAGTGTGGGGACACAGAGAGGAGTGACTGCTAGTATGGGGAAGAGAGAGAGAGAGAGAGAGAGAGAGAGAGAGAGAGAGAGAGAATACAGGGTATGGGGAGTATGGGGACACAGAGAGGAGTGACTGCTAGGACAGGAGAGAGAGAGAATACAGGGTATGGAGAGTGCGGGGACACAGAGAGGAGTGACTGCTACTATGGGAGAGAGAGAGAATACAGGGTATATGGAGTGTGAGGACACAGAGTGGAGTGACTGCTAGGACAGGAGAGAGAGAATACAGGGTATGGGGAGTGTGGGGAACACAGAGAGGAGTGACTCCTAGGACAGGAGAGAGAGAGAGAATACAGGGTATGGGGAGTGTGGGGACACAGAGAGGAGTGACTGCTAGAACAGGCGAGAGAGAGAGAGAATACAGGGTATGGGGAGTGTGGGGACACAGAGAGGAGTGACTGCTAGAACAGGCGAGAGAGAGAGAGAATACAGGGTATGGGGAGTGTGGGGACACAGAGAGGAGTGACTGCTAGGACAGGAGAGAGAGAGAGAATATAGGGTATGGGGAGTGTGGGGACACAGAGAGGAGTGACTGCTAGGACAGGAGAGAGAGAATACAGGGTATGGGGAGTGTGGGGACACAGAGAGGAGTGACTGCTAGGACAGGAGAGAGAGAGAATACAGGGTATGGGGAGTGTGGGGACACAGAGAGGAGTGACTGCTAGGATGGGAGAGAGAGAGAGAGAGAGTACAGGGTATGGGGAGTGTGGGGACACAGAGAGGAGTGACTGCTAGGACAGGAGAGAGAGAGAATACAGGGTATGGGGAGTGTGGGGACACAGAGAGGAGTGACTGCTAGGACAGGAGAGAGAGAATACAGGGTATGGGGAGTGTGGGGACACAGAGAGGAGTGACTGCTAGGACAGGAGAGAGAGAGAATACAGGGTATGGGGAGTGTGGGGACACAGAGAGGAGTGACTGCTAGGATGGGAGAGAGAGAGAGAGAGAGTACAGGGTATGGGGAGTGTGGGGACACAGAGAGGAGTGACTGCTAGGACAGGAGAGAGAGAGAATACAGGGTATGGGGAGTGTGGGGACACAGAGAGGAGTGACTGCTAGGACAGGAGAGAGAGAATACAGGGTATGGGGAGTGTGGGGACACAGAGAGGAGTGACTGCTAGGACAGGAGAGAGAGAGAGAATACAGGGTATGGGGAGTGTGGGGACACAGAGGAGTGACTGCTAGGACAGGAGAGAGAGAATACAGGGTATAGGGAGTGTGGGGACACAGAGAGGAGTGATTGCTAGGACAGGAGAGAGAGAGAGAGAGAGAGAATACAGGGTATGGGGAGTGTGGGGACACAGTGGAGTGACGGAG
Source organism: Taudactylus pleione (assembly GCA_031769625.1). Classification (NCBI taxonomy): domain Eukaryota; kingdom Metazoa; phylum Chordata; class Amphibia; order Anura; family Myobatrachidae; genus Taudactylus; species Taudactylus pleione. The sequence continues at coordinate 3,119,821 of JAUIMM010000026.1, forward strand.
AGAGAGAATACAGGGTATGGGGAGTGTGGGGACACAGTGGAGTGACTGCTAGTATGGGAGAGAGAGAGAGAATACAGGGTAGGGGAGTGTGGGGACACAGAGAGGAGTGACTGCTAGTATGGGGAAGAGAGAGAGAGAGAGAGAATACAGGGTATGGGGAGTATGGGGACACAGAGAGGAGTGACTGCTAGGATGGGAGAGAGAGAGAGAATACAGGGTATGGGGAGTGTGGGGACACAGAGAGGAGTGACTGCTAGGACAGGAGAGAGAGAGAATACAGGGTATGGAGAGTGCGGGGACACAGAGAGGAGTGACTGCTACTATGGGAGAGAGAGAGAATACAGGGTATGGGGAGTATGGGGACACAGAGAGGAGCGACTGCTAGGATGGGAGAGAGAGAGAGAGAATACAGGGTATGGGGAATGTGGGGACACAGAGAGGAGTGACTGCTAGGACAGGAGAGAGAGAATACAGGTTATGGGGAGTGTGGGGGAACAGTGAGGAGCTGGAGGCCTGTTGCACTATCTGGCTCACTCTTATGGGAAATCACATTGACAACGTTTTAAACTGGGCATGACCAGGCTAGCTGGGACCTGTAGTGTGCTAATAAAGAACAAAATTATTTTGTATTCCTTTAGCAATAGTTATATTAGGTATGCAGTCGGGAAGCCGGCGGACCTAATCCCGACAGCCGGCTTCCCGACTGTAATATCCCGGCTAGGGTCTAAAGACAGGTGTCGATATGCCGACGCCTGTCATTAGACATACGCTGGGAGACCAACGCCCGGCATCCCGATCGAAGGAATGCCGGCCGCCGGCCGCTGACAGACGTGTGGGGGGGGAGGGAGGGTTAGTTTTAGGGCTCCCGGGGGGACTTAGGGTTAGGCACCCCCCCGGGAGGTTAGGTTTAGGCTAGGGGAAGGGGGGGTTAGGGTTAGGCACCCCCAGGGGGAGGTTAGGGTTAGGCACCCCCCGGGGGACTTAGGTTTAGGCAGCGGGGAAGGGGGGGTTAGGTTTAGGCACTTAGAGGGGGGATTAGGGTTAGGTACTGGGGGGAGGTTAGGGTTAGGCACCCCAAATGGACGGTTAGGGGGTAGGTTAGTTGGTACTTACCTTTAGACGATCGGGATTTCCACTGCTGCCGGGCTGCTGGTGTCGGGATTCCAACCGCCGGACATGCGTCCGGGCGGTAAATCATACAGATTCCTTATATTAACCCCTTACCCATTACACCAACGAGTGGGGCATAACCCTAATGCTATGAGCCTGGGATTGATTCTTACTTGGGGGAAGATGGGGATCTGTGCAGCACTTTATACTGAACACCTCTCAGAGGCCACCCATAACTTTGCAGTTGTTGGTAAGAGCGGTTGCCAGAGTATTATACCTCTTTTCCACCAAAAACCCGGGTCCGACCTGGGTTTTCAGACATGGTTCCAACCCAGGTCAGACACCATTTACACAGCACCATCGATCTGGGTTATTCTCAAGTCAGCCCCGTTCACACTGAACCCGGATCTGCTCTGCTAAACTTGTGAGGTTACAAAACATGGGAGGTGACTGCTCCACAACCACCAATCAGCTGATTTTAGGCATGACCCAGGTCAAATAACCCAGGTTGCGCCGTTTACACTACACCATTACCCAGGTCCACCCTGGGTCATACCTTGATAGTTACCTGGGTTGGATTGCCGGGTCACTTGACCTGGGTTATTTTTGAGGGATCCTTTTACACTGAGCTGTGACCCGGGTAGACCCAGCAAAAACCCAGGTTTTTGCTCTAGAGTAAAAGGGGTATTAGACTTCCCTCCCTATCGGTGTTCCAGATCCTTACTATTGTGTATGGCGTGGCCTGCATCTCCTGCATTAACCTTTGGCATCATTCCTTCCTGAACGTTTTGACCTTGACATGTCACCTTCCTGCTGCTTATCCCTTTTGGCTTTGATTTTCCTGCTCCGTCATCATTCTTGGTTTGCTGATTAACCAATCAATTTGTTTATTGTTACTACAAAACATAAAAAAATGCAAAGTGAAAATCTGTACTCACAGGAGATCCAGGATAAAAGAGAATACACACAGTCTGCAAACAAGACAATTCCGCATTAACCCTAGTAATCACAGAAGGAAAAATCTACATTTTCAACCAATTATTATGAGGCATAGTAGTCCTAAACCTTTTATTGGGTGGCAATAGTTTAGATAAAGCATGACTGGCAATGACATCTCCTAATATCAAAGACTTCTGACCAAGGAAGCATTTTAACCGGTAACACACTTGGCTGCTTTAAGCACCCTGTCAATAGACTGATGTTTACTTTGGTTCTCTTACAATACCACACTATCATACCCCTTTTACACCAGAGCTAAAACCAGGGTTGCTCCTTGGTGTAAAAGGGGACAGGGTTGGATTCCTGGGTCAAGTGACCCGGCAATCCAACCAGATAACATGCAGGGTTTAACACGGGAATGACCTGTGAAACCCTGCAGTGTAAACGACGCGATACGGATCACGATGACCTGGAGCGCGCCATATGACGGCCACTTGGCCAGCTTCAGTGGCGCTTGGAGATTACTTCATCTCCAAGAGTCCACTTCCACGCTGGAAGAGCCGGGTCTTAGCAGACCCGGCTCCGAGAATATCCTGGGTCGGCGCAAGCTAAATTCCGGTTCTGAACCGGTTTGGAACCCAGGCCCTGATTCAGAGCCGGACGCTCTGAATCAGGGCCTGGGTTCCAAACCGGTTCAGAATCAGGGCGTTTTTATTTTCGGAGTGACCACCCACAGCTATAGCGAGCGGCCATGATGATGGTTGTGATGGTCAAGACCATCGCGACCATTGGGCTTGCGACAAGACCCTTGTGGTAGGGTCTCGTTCATCGCAAGCCCCAGAGAGCTTTCGGCTCTAATAGAGCCGGAAGCTCTCCACTGACATCACTCGTGATGTCAGAGGGGCCGCCCCCAAACGGCAAGCGTTCCCTCGGGAACGCCTTCCGTTTGGGCAGCCACCCCCTCCGGCCTGCCCACCAAAGGGGGCTGTCACGTCTGAGACTGGAGTAGAAGACGTGGAGGGCCTAAGTTGTGGAAGGAAGCGGAGACGAGGGGCCTGGATATATGTTCTCCTCATCCACAGGTCTTGAGTGTTGGCGAGACCTGGGCAAAGGTGCGGAATCTAACCCACAGGATGGTGTTCGCCAGTGACCCCCCCAATTGGGATTTGGGCTTAGCTGCACCCCGTGAGCAGGTCGCGGTCCTTTGACCATGTACCCAAGCCCTGCAGGAATAGAGACACACCACCCATGGCCCAGAGAGGTGATGCCTGTATAGGCACTAATAATACCCTAACCGTACAATCACTACACCTTGACACATAGTTCACATATCAAGTGGAGACTCACGGTTACTTGAGAAATCGCCAGAGAGAGAGGGCACACAGGTAGGGATGGTATACACTGCTGCACGGATATTCACCAGAGACGGGAGGCCCACAGGTAGAGATGGTATACACTGCTGCACGATATTCACCAGAGACGGGAGGCACACAGGTGGAGATGGTATACACTGCTGCACGATATTCACCAGAGACAGGAGGCACACAGGTGGAGATGGTATACACTGCTGCACGATATTCACCAGAGACGGGAGGCACACAGGTGGAGATGGTATACACTGCTGCACGATATTCACCAGAGACAGGAGGTTAGGAACCTGGACCGGGAACTCACTAAGGCACGCTAGGAGACAACCGTTGTTCAGGCAACTTTCTGGAACCTGTGGAACAGTTATATACCCAGGGGAACCCTTTGATAGATATACAGCATCAGCTGATCACTCACCTATCCTGGAAAAAAGATACTGTCACATGGGCCGACTGCCATGGCGGCGCCCATGTCCGGAATTGCGATGCCAGACACCAGCCCTCCAGAAAGCCACTGCATGCGGGGAGAATACTCAGCTTCTCCCCCGCCGCCACGCCAGCTGCCCGACTACCCAGGATGACAGGGGAAGCCGGCGGCGCGGTAAGTGGGAGCCGATCCTCGGCTGAGCCCTGACAGTACCCCCCCCTTTCAGGGTGGGCACTGAAAACCCATCAGGTTTATCTGGAAATCTCCTATGAAAACTCTGGATTAGTCGCGGAGTGTGCACATCAGAGGCTTTGATCCAGGCCCTTTCCTCAGGGCCATAGCCCTTCCAATCAATGAGATATTGAAGGGTGTTAAATCTGTGCCAAGAATCCAGGATCCTCTCCACCTCAAATTCAGTGCCTTGTAACGTCTTAACTTGAGGTAATTTAGGAAAACAACTCTGAAAACGATTGAGCACCAGAGGTCGTAAAAGAGAAATGTGAAAAGTGTTTGAAATCTTCATTTGAGGGGGAAGTTCCAATTTATAGGTTACTGGACTGATTACCTTAAGGACACGATATGGCCCAATACAACGAGGGGCGAGTTTCATGGACGGTACTCTTAACCGAATATTCTTGGAGGACAACCAAACCCTGTCCCCAACTCTCAACAGTGGAACAGCCAAACGTCTCCTGTCCGCAAATTTCTTGTAATTTTTTGAAGATTGCTTTAATGATTTATGAATTTTACTCCATAAAACTGAAAAGGATTGGATATCGTGGTTCACAGCTGGAACATCCATAGATGGAAGTTTCTGGAAATCTGGAACTCGTGGGTGTCTACCAAAAACCGTAAAAAAAAGGAGTGGATTTAGAGGAATAATGGTACTTAAAATTATGAGAAAACTCTGCCCAGGGTAGGAGGTCCACCCAATCATCCTGGGAGGATGACACAAAGAGCCTAATGAAGGTCTCCAGCTCTTGATTGACCCTTTCCGTTTGACCATTCGATTGTGGGTGGTAGGCCGAGGAAAAGTTCAGTTTGATTCCACAAGTATTACATAGGGCTCTCCAGAATTTGGCTATAAATTGAACTCCTCGATCAGAGACTATTTCCTTTGGGAGACTGTGTAATCTGAAGATGTCTCGAATAAAAATTTTTGCTAATTGAGGGGCTGAAGGAAGGCCAACCAGCGGGATAAAATGTGCCATTTTAGAAAAGCGATCCACGACCACCCATACCGTGTTATGCCCTTTGCACCGAGGTAATTCAGAAATGAAATCCATTGAGATGTGGGTCCATGGAGCAGCTGGAATAGATAAGGGATGTAGAGGACCAACCACCTTTCTACGCGGAGTCTTATGTTGGGCGCATTTAATACAGGACAGGACAAACTCTCTGACATCCTTCTTCATGGTAGGCCACCAGTAAGATCGAAGTAAGAACTGGTAGGTTTTGGTGATTCCAGTGTGACCTGCGAACAAGGATGCATGAGCCCAAACCAGTAGTTTCTTGCGTATATTAGGAGGTACAAAAATTTTTCAGGTGGTAGAGACACTATTTGAGTAGGAGCAAACACAATTGGGTCCAAAATGGAACGAACTTGGGAACACTCCTCCTTCTCCAACTTAGTCATAAAGGAGCGAGATAATGCATCAGCTTTTTTGTTCAACACACCTGGACGAAACTGAAGTTTTAAATTAAACCTAGAAAAGAAAAGTGACCATCGTGCCTGCCTGGCATTCAACTGGTGTGCAGTTTGCAGATAGATCAGATTCTTATGGTCTGTAATAATCGTGACAGGAAATTTAGCCCCTTCAAGAAGATACCGCCATTCCTCCAAGGCTAAACGCATAGCTAAAAGTTCTTGGTCGCCTATAATATAATTCCTTTCCGCAGGAGAAAATTTACAGGAGAAAAATCCACAGGGATGAGTCTTCCCGTCTTCAGCAGTCTGAGATAATACCGCCCGTACTCCAACAGAGGATGCGTCCACCTCCACAATGAATGGTTTGTCTATTCGAGGCTGGCAGAGGATTGGAGCTCTAGAAAAGGCTTTTTTTAGGTTTTGAAAGGCTTGTACTGCTGGAACAGACCATTTAGCAGGATTGGCTCCTTTCCTTGTGAGGGAGGTAATGGGTGCTACCAGCGAAGAAAAGTGTGGAATAAATCTATAATAATTTGCGAATCCTAAGAAGCGCTGAATACCTTTTAAAGAAGTAGGCAGGGGCCACTCTGAGATTGCTTTTAGTTTATCAAGATCCATCTGGAGACTCCTCCCGGAGATTATATGACCCAAACAAGGTACCGAAGTTTGATTAAACACACATTTGGATAGTTTTCCGAAGAGGTGATGAACACGAAGGCGGGACAATACCTCCCGTACATGAAGACGATGGCTCTGTAAATCTCTGGAAAAAATTAAGATGTCATCGAGATAAATCACAACAAATTTATGAAGAATATCCCGGAAGACCTCGTTGACATAACCTTGAAAAATAGCTGGTGCATTGCAAAGACCGAAGGGCATTACAAGGTACTCGAAGTGCCCATCTCTGGTATTGAACGCGGTCTTCCACTCGTCCCCCGCTTTAATTCGAATCAACTTATACGCGCCATGTAGATCCAGCTTGGTGAAGACCTGAGCCCCTTGGACTTTGTGAAAAAAGTTCTGAAATTAAAGGTAAGGGGTACCGATTCTTTATGGTGATCTGATTTAAGCCTCGGTAATCTATACAAGGATGGAGTCCTCCATCCTTTTTCCCTACAAAAAAGAAACCTGCCTCTGCAGGAGAAGAAGAGGGCCGAATTAACCCTTTAGCAAGGTTTTTCTTAATGTATTCCTCCATGGCCGCAGTCTCTGGCACGGACAAGGGGTAAACACGGCCACGTGGAGGACTTTTCCCGGGAAGTAAATCGATAGCGCAATCCCATGGTCGATGCGGAGGAAGTTTATCTGCGCCTTGTTCACAGAATACGTCAGCAAAGTCTTGATAAGCCTCAGGCAACCCCGGCTGGGAAGGATGTCTTGGAGACTCAGGACGGAGGAACTTCTTAGCTGGGTTGGAAACCGTTGCTTGGTTACATACTGGAATGACCTTGGTCAAACAATTTTGAAAACAATGTGAGCCCCAGGATAGGATTTGCATAGCATCCCAGTCAAAGACAGGATTGTGTTTTTTCAACCAGGGTAACCCTAATACCAGCTCATAGGAGGATTCGGGTAATACAAAAAATTCTAGCGTTTCCTGATGTAAGCATCCAACTCGGACAGTCACAGGATAAGAGAGCGAAGAAATGGGTAGCCCTGCCAGGGTTTTACCATCTAAACCGGACAGTAACAATTTATTAGGTTGGGGGACGACTGGAACACCCAAAGTGTGAATCAATTTTTCTGCAATAAAATTACCAGCGGCTCCAGAATCAATTAAAGCATGGACCTTTCTTGTCCTGGACTTATAGGAAAGCGACACTACTAGAAGACTTTCTGATAATTGGGATGGCTTGAGAATGACCCCCAACTGAATGCTCCCTACTTCAGTCAGGGTCTCGCATTTCCCGCAAGTAGAGGACAATTCTTCAGAATGTGGTTAGGTGCAGCGCAATAAATACAAAGCTTATTTTGGAAGCATCTATTGCGCTCTGCCGGGGTGAGTTTGGTTCTATTGACCTGCATCGGTTCCTCTTCACTAGCTGGAGGGGGCATAGGCGGATTGGCAGCAGAAGAACGAGTTGGTAGACGTTCACCTCTTCCCCTACTAGCCCACCTTTCCTGGTGACGAAGATCAATTTTGGTACAGAGAGAGATACCGTCAGCGAAGGATTCTGGCAAATCTCTGGAGGCGAGTTCATCCTTCATCCTCTCAGAGAGTCCATGGAGGAGGGACGCCTTAAGAGCTTCCTCATTCCATTTTAATTCCGATGCCAGGGTCTGAAACTGGACTACATACTGCCCTACGGATCGTGTGCCCTGATGCACACGGAGAAGATCAGAAGATGCAGATGCAGAACGGCCTGGCTCATCAAAAATTCTCTTAAATGCTAAAACGAATTCCTCGTAAGTAGATACGATGGGGTCGGCCTGTTCCCATAGAGGGGAGACCCAATCTAGTGCTGCTCCTGTTAACATATGCCACCTTTGCCCGAGACGTGGGAAAATTCTGGGGAAGGCACTCAAATTGGATCTCACATTGGTCAATGAATCCGCGGCACCGCCTGGGATCACCGTCAAACCTTTCCGGAGTAGCTAACTGGAGTCGAGGTTTGGGGGTAGGAACCACCAGTGGAGGAACTGGTGAAGAAGGTGCCGGAGCTGCAGCCGGAGGAGCCGGAACAATAGAAGCCAACGTGGTTTGAATAGAAACCAGTTGTCTCGAGAACGCCTGTAAATACTGAGCCACTTGTTGTTGGGCCGCCTCTTGGTTGTCCATCCGAGAGGTCAACTCTTGTAGTGACCCAGTACCTTGAGATCCTGCAACCTCCATTGGGCCTGAACAAACTGTCACGTCTGAGACTGGAGTAGAAGACGTGGAGGGCCTAAGTTGTGGAAGGAAGTGGAGACGAGGGGCCTGGATATATGTTCTCCTCATCCACAGGTCTTGAGTGTTGGCGAGACCTGGGCAAAGGTGCGGAATCTAACCCACAGGATGGTGTTCGCCAGTGACCCCCCCCCAATTGGGATTTGGGCTTAGCTGCACCCCGTGAGCAGGTCGCGGTCCTTTAACCAGGTACCCAAGCCCTGCAGGAATAGAGACACACCACCCATGGCCCAGAGAGGTGATGCCTGGATAGGCACTAATAATACCCTAACCGTACAATCACTACACCTTGACACATAGTTCACATATCAAGTGGAGACTCACGGTTACTTAAGAAATCGCCAGAGAGAGAGGGCACACAGTTAAGGATGGTATACACTGCTGCACGGATATTCACCAGAGACGGGAGGCACACAGGTAGAGATGGTATACACTGCTGCACGATATTCACCAGAGACGGGAGGCACACAGGTGGAGATGGTATACACTGCTGCACGATATTCACCAGAGACGGGAGGCACACAGGAGGAGATGGTATACACTGCTGCATGATATTCACCAGAGACGGGAGGCACACAGGTAGAGATGGTATACACTGCTGCACGATATTCACCAGAGACGGGAGGTTAGGAACCTGGACCGGGAACTCACTAAGGCACGCTAGGAGACAACCGTTGTTCAGGCAACTTCCTGGAACCTGTGGAACAGTTATATACCCAGGGGAACCCTTTGATAGATGCACAGCGTCAGCTGATCACTCACCTATCCTGGAAAGAAGATACTGTCACATGGGCCGACTGTCATGGCTGCGCCCATGTCTGGAATTGCGATGCCAAACACCAGCCCACCAGAAAGCCACTGCATGCGGGGAGAATACTCAGCTTCTCCCCCGCCGCCGCGCCAGCTACCCGACCACCCAGGATGACAGGGGAAGCCGGCGGCGCGGTAAGCGGGAGCCGATCCTCGGCTGAGCCCTGACAGTACCCCCCCCTTTCAGGGTGGGCACTGAACACCCATCAGGGCCCTAACGGGCGAGCTGTCACTCAACATCGACAGCTCGCCCTCTTTGGTGCGAGACCCGGAGCGACGGATTGCCCGTCGCTAGCCGGGTCTCGCGCATGCACACAACGGAGCCGGCTCCGACGTGCGCATGCGCTGTGGACCACCATCGACCCGGTTGCGAGCGCTCAGCACTTGCGACCGGGTCTGAATCAGGCCCCCTGTTCCAACCTCTGGGTCAGACCCGGAATTTAAGCATAAAAGCGTTACCATAGAGTATGTTAGAATACAAAGGAGAATATTTCTTGGCAAACCAATAGCCCCCAATTTTCATAGGATATAAAGGCTTTGCTGCGCCTTTCCAACCAATGAAGTTACAGTAAATCTGAAGAGATGCGAAGTCCAAAAAAATTATAGCTACTCACCATTCCCACCTCCTCGTCATACAAGCGTAGGGGCAGCAGGTTTGACTTTCTTGATATTGTAAATCAATAATAAGTTATTTAATCTTTAGGTTATTAAGGGACAAGTGGTTTGTTTCCCCCCATTTCACAAGAAGCTCTACGTAATTTCATCTCCACTAGTAACCAAGCCCACAACACCTGTATTTGTCTGCAAACTTTACTTTTAGATTAGTTTAGACGTCGAAACACAATCGTATGTATAGAGCAAATTTACCCTTGGGGATCGCCCCTACTAAGAAGAACCTCCAAAGAGGTCATGTCTCCTAACCTAACTGACCATGGTCAATCAGACAAAAAGTCTAATAGCCAATTCCACATCGACATACAATAAGTTTGTAATAAGTTATGTGTCACATCCACGAGACTCACATAACACGTCCAATTAGACAGTGCATCTCTGTGCATCTGAATAGCCAGTCACGCTCCGTGAGTGCAGCTGCACAAGGGCGCTGGGGTCCGGCCGTAGAAGATCCCCGCCCTCCTCCTAATGCTGCCGTAATTATAAAGCTAAGGGGGAGAGCGCAGTGAAGGAAGAGACGGTGGGAGAGCATCTGACGGCGCTAGGTGCTGAGACACCTAGCACCGACCCTGTGAATAGCCACCTCCCAGTCACTTCCCAGAAAAACCCAATACATGTGTCTCAATCAGTACTGCGACTCTGTGCATACTGTACATCATGGGATGTATGCTCTATGCAACTTTTTGGCTACTTAGACACATGCACACATTTCTGAAATGAACTGTGAGATGAAAGCTGCCCTGTGGTTGGAGGGATCATCATTATTCAGTTCCTGTTTAGAGTTTTCCATCTCCAGGGGTGGCCATGCTCCCGATCTACTCCCAGAGCTCAGAGTGAATTTCAATGCTCTGTTCTCCAGAGGCCAGTTCTTGAAAGGATGGGCTATCAGTGTTCAGTTTATCTATACCACAACTGTGGCCTACATCAATCTCTGAGGGATCACCATGAGTACTCTGTCCATGAGAGAGATCAGCATGAACATGCATTGGGTGGAGTGACACATTTAAGCTGTCGCATGTAATGGTCCTTCTCAGGGTGGATTTCTGAAGAGCAGATTTTCTCACTGCATAACCTTCATCCCAGAGTTTGTTCCCTCCAAACTCTGGGATGAAGAATTATGTCTCTTGTGGGAAAAGACGTCCATTCTGAGAAGTTATGCTGCTTGTTCAGACTTCGTTCCTCCCTTTTATTACTCTTTGTGATTTCCTCCTGGTGCTGACTCATCAGAACATTGCATTCTTGTGGGTGTAGAGCCCACATTGCATTCTTGTGGGTGTCTCCAAAAGGAGAGGGCTGATTTAATTTTTTGGATGTTCTCCTGATCTAGGTCCAATTAACCTGCTTTCATGCTAATGGATGGCCTTTTAGTTTTGTACCTATAGACAATTGCAGGTGGATACTTACATCAATAGCCAGGCTTACTTGAGGGCATGTTGGCCTGTTCCCGGTTCTGTGAGGGTGCATTTCACCAATTTGTTGCATAATGGGAAGTATGGCCTGGCACCTCTGCTGACCTATGCTGTTTGCCATCCTAAAATATCGGCTTTGTACCTCAGGTGCTATGCACCACGACTTCTGAGTGTACCTGCCCTTAGGAACAGCTTTGGGAAGTCAGCATTAATCAGACTCCATTGTCCCCAATGACTACTTTATAAAACAGATTTTTTTTTTTTTCAATTATGTTACATCAGGGGTTGACACATTTTTCTAAACTCTAAGAGCCAGATTAAAAGTTTAGGAGCCAGACCATCATCCCCAACCAAAATATATAATATCTTGTATAGGCCACTAAATTAGCCCCTTAAATGCTCCTCAGAGTTCCCCACATGTCAACAGACCACCACACATACCCTTTCAATGGTCATCAGACCCAGTCACATGTCCATCTCTAGCAGGATGTTACACAGTAGTGCCCCCAATCTAAGACATGCCACAAAGTAAATTCCCAAAGTAATTGTATGAAACACAGCAGGGCCCACAGTTCTTAGTATCCCACAAGTTTATTTTAGTCAATGTGACTAGCATGCCACAAAGCAGTGCCCCATTCATAGTATGTCATACAGCAGGGCCATATCATGATGCTCCAATTTATAGTATGCCACATCATCTTGCCACAAATAATGCCCCCAATTAATACTGAGTCACACAGCTGGGTCCCTAATTCGTAGCATGCCACAGCATAGTGCCCCTAATGCACAGCATGCCACATCATGGTGTTCCCAATTCATAGTATGCCATATAGTGGTACCCCTAATTGGTATGCCACACAGTAGGGCCTCCAACTCAGTGTATGCCACTCTGCAGGGCCCTCAATTTGGAATTCACATGGATTGGCCGGTGAAGAGTGGGCAGACCTCCTCCCTTTCTCCAGAATGTTGTCATGTGATAGCAGCATTTCTGATATAGACCATGATGTACAGGAAGAGGAAGGAACTTATTGCAAAATATACATTTTACATTTTGAGTTACCATGTAATCCAGGGGTGGCCAAAATGTTAATTGCGGTCGACTGCGGACACGCGACCAGTCAATCGCATTGGACGTCCAGAAGCAATTCAATTAGACAGCGCCAGGATGCAGTGGCGCCACTGCCTACTCCATTTGCCGGGCTCCTGCTGAAATTTTGTTACCAGCGAGCGCCTGGGAGCTCCTTCCCTGCAGCGGCTGCTGGAAGGCTGGAACTCACTCCTGAGGTCCGACTTCCGGCTTCTGCAGTGGGTGAAGGAAAGACATCATGACGTCTCTCCCATAGTACTGAGCGGGAGGAGCAGTAGGACGGCAGCGAGCGCAGGAGTGAGGATCAGGTAAGTATAGTGTATGTGTCTGTGTATTTATGTGTATGGGGCACTGCATAAGGGACACTACTACTGGGGTCACTGCATAAGGGGCACTACTACAGTGGGCACTGCATAAGGGGCACTACTACTGGGGGCATTGCATAAGGGGAACTATTACTGGGGGCATTGCATAAGGGCACTACTACTGGGGGCATTTCATAAGGGGCACTACTACTGGGGGCATTTTCATAAGGGGCACTACTATTGGGAGCATTGTATAAGGGGCGCTACTACTGTGGGCATTGCATAAGGGGCAGTACTACTGGGAGCATTGTAGAAGGGGCAGTACTACTGGGGGCATTGCATATGGGGCATTACTACTGGGGGCATTGCAGTAGGGGCACTGCTACTAGGGGCATTGCAGAAGAGGCACTACTACAGTGGGCATTGTAAAAGGGGCACTACTGTTGACATTATGTATAAGGGACACTACTGTGTGTCGGAACATGAACAAGAGACACTACTATGTAGTGTAATGTGAATGTGTGTTACTGTTTAGCGTAATGTGAATTGGAAATACTATGTGATTCTGGCATCACAGACACCACGCCCCTTGCTGTGAGGCCACACCCTTTTTGCATGCCACACGTAGTTTTTGGGCTCGGTAGTTGAAAGGATTTTAGCTTTTGGCCACCCCTGATGTAATCTGTAAACAATATAGTAACTACTCACTAACAAACTTGTGGCCCAGCAGAGATGCTCTGGAACGCAATGGTGGTCAGTGGCATGCTGGAGGAAGGATTTTTTTTTTAACAGTCCACAGCACAGCAGACTGGCTCTGGTATTGGGCACCAAATACTACATAACTGGGGGTATGTTTGGGGGGACAGTGGCACTATGTAAATGTAGCCAGGAGTAACACTTGTAACCGCATTTAGTGGTTGCAGCACACAGTGTACTGCCACACCAATGATTCTCTGCTGGGACTACCGGGGCTCCTGAGGATTCTAGGATTCCTCCCACTTCCGGGAAATCTAGTTGCCAGATCGGCGACCGGCATTTGTTAAGCCCTAAATTAAATGTTTTTCTCATAGTCCATTGGAGAACACTGGACACCTCCTTTTATCCTCTTTGTTTATGTTCTATATTGTTATCCATGTTAGGATTGTTGTTCTCGCTCAAGAATGTTATTTTCTCTGCTTACCCTCTCGTTCTGTACTCCTGGTCTCTCCTTTGGGCTATGTTAGACAAAACTGTAGTATCCCAGACAGCCAATGGATGATTGGGCCTGATTCAGAGAGTATCACAGTATTGCAATGTTTTTATATCCATCTGTGCAGAGGTCACCCTGAACGTGTACAGATCCTGATCTGCGATCTCGCTCGCAGTGCCCCACAGCCACAACATGACTGACTAGCTGCAGCCATTTGAGGGGAGGAGCGGGGATGCGTAGGGGACTATTCTACAAAACAGCGGCATGTCGCCACCCGTTTTGGAGGTGTGGCTAGGCTAGGGTCTGTGTCATCTGACGCAGGTTTCCTGGCCGCGGCTGAGTAGTGTTGTCACCCATTCTGAGTAAGCTTAGAATGGTCGCGTTGGTGGAATATAGTTCATATACTGAAGGTCGGCATGCCGGCACTCAGAATGCCGGTGCCGGAATCCCAGCACCACAGAATCCTGGCACCAGCATCCATACCACCGGCATCCCGACCTGTGGCATCCCAACGGTAAGTACTGGGGTTAGAGGGAGGGTTAGGGTTAGGCACTAGGGGGAGGGTCAAGGGTTAACCTGCAGGGGGGGGGATTAGGTTTAGGCTATGGGGTTTAGGGGTAGGGTTAGTGTTGGTATACTTGCCTGCATGTGTCGACCATGTAACCCAGTTGGGATGCCAGCGTCGGAATCATGAGCGCTGGCATCCCATATTCAATCCACGTTGCTGACCCGATGCTGCGTCTTCAGATGCAGGCATCTGTCCTGCAATGCCGGCAGGAGGCATCTTTCGTTATCCTTCAGACACCTCATGCAGGCAGGGACGCAGAGTGAGAGAGGAGTACTAATTACCTGGACTTGTTGGAGGGGCCCGACGGGGCCTGGATCCACCGTCGCCTCTTACCAGGGGCATATTTGTAATGGGTGCAGCGCGTGTGTGCACACAGGCACCTGGGTCCATATAGTCTTATACTTACCTGTCCGTAGTGTTGAGTAGGCGACGTAAATTTTCTTCGTGTCTCATGCATGTGCAGTACTGCTGTCCTCAGGAAAACGGCACAGGCGCCATTTTCCCGGAGACCTGTGCATGCACAGTAAATTCTGGTACTAAGCCAGAATCCACTGCATGGAGTACCACTGGAGAGAGGAGGGGGCTCGCACTGAGTTTGCACACAGGCCCCCCTCCTATCTTATAAAGCGACTGCCTCTCCCCAGCCCCGCACACGCTGATGTGTGTTAGGCTGCAGTGGGGCCAGGGAGGCTGCTTTTATTTTGGTTTTCTAAGGGGACCATGCCACCCGCGATTAGACTACACACCCCGGAAAGTACCGGGACCTGACCCAGCTCTCTATGGGCCTACATGTAGACATTAGCATCATTCAGCAGTAGCGGCTGCGGCAATCACCACAGCTGCTACTGCTTCCCGTGATACTCTGATCAGGCCCACAGACAGACAGGCCTCCCAGCTCCACACTGTATACCCCGATGTTCAGACTCCAGTGTCCTCCAATAAACTGCGCAAAATGGATTTAACATAAATATGAAAATCCCATTGTCACAACTCTCGGATGGAAAATGGACGCAACCCGTATTTGGGGATTGGAGTGACCTATTTCTGAGGCACGGAGTCTAATATGCCGGCGGTGTTCACCAGGGACCCTCGCAAGAGGATATGGGCTTGGCTGCATCCGACACACAGGTCGCGGCCCTCAGAATAGGATCCCCTATACAGGAGCTGGTGAACTCTGGATGGAGCAGAGAAGACTTTCAGCGTAGTGAAAAGGCCGGGTCAGAACCAAACGGACAGCCAGGTACCAGGGAGCAGACGTGTGCAGGTCACAGAGGGTAGCCAAGGTCAGAACCAGGGATTAGACAGAAGCAGATCAGAAACAAAGTCAGGGTCAGGAACAGACGCAGAAACCGATAGTAGGAATCCTCTAATTGGTGCAGGTGGTGATTGCACTGAGCTGGATAACAGGCTGCAACTGACGTTTGCTGAGTAAGTTCACTGGAACAGCTTGTGATTCCTAAACTGGAATACAGCAGCACACAAATCAGGACACAGGAACTGTAGATATAGAGCCAGGTAGCAGTGATGGTTTTCTGCACAAAGGAGCCACAGGTTAGAACTTAACACTAGGAAGTGACTCTTTGCTCTGGCACCAGTGGGAGTTCTCACAGGGGATATGAACCTGCTGCAAGTCCCTGATAGGCTGCTGAGGTCAGCTGAGGCAGGAGCACTCCCTCTGGAAGAATTCTAGCAGCTGACATAGGGCCTGATTCAGACCCGCTCGCGAGTGCAGGACGCTCGCAAGCGGGTCGATGGTGCCCGCATGCGCACGACGGAGGGAGCTCCGTCGTGCGCATGCGCGAGACCCGGCGAGCGACGAGGAATCAGTCGCTCGGGGTCTCGCACCAAAGGGGGCGTGTTGTCGATGTTGAGTGACAGCACGCCCCCTTTGGTGGGCGTGCCGGGGGCGTGGCTGCCAGACGGAGGCGTTCCCATGGGAACGCCTACCGTCTGAGTCCGGTCCCACTGACATCAGTAGTGATGTCAGTGGGGGTGATTTTGGCTCTGATAGAGCCAAAATCACTCCAGGGCTTGCAGCAGCGAGACCCTACTGCAGGGTCTCGTCGCAAGCCCGATGGTCGCGATGGTCTTGACCATCGCGACCATCATCATGGACGCTCGCTATAGCTGTGGGTGGTAACCCACAGCTATGCGAGCGTCCAAGAGGCCGCTCCATTTTTAGGTAGGAGGGCACTGATTCATAGTGCAATTCTAGCAGCTGACATAGTGCATGATGGTGATGTCAGTGCCTGGTTCTCGAGCAAGGACAGGCAGAAATCCTGACCTGCAGCAAATTGCAAGGTAAGTCACAAAATTTGTGCATAGTGTGACACCCATTTTCATAAAATTGTAATCATGTGAGGTGGGGGTGATCAGACGCAGCCATTAGTTCCAGTTTGGGGGCCTTTTGCTCTCCCTGGGTTCACTTTACCAGGAAAGCTCATTCACTTCTGTAAGGACATAGGAAGACGATAATAAGTATTGTGCCCGTGCTATTCACGCCTCAAATTACCCTCATTCATCCTGGGGCTGGGCTGCCTTTATATTGAATGGACCATAACCTATTTTTTTGATCCGAAAATAAAATTTATAATGGGCCTAAATACTGCCGGTCAGATGCGCACTAGCAATGAGGGGTTCTCTCCCCCCTTCTACATGCTACTAGACAGATATAAAGCCCAGAATTATTTGCTGCCATTTATTAGAACGAGCAGATTTACCATTATTTAACATGTATCAGACAGATTATGCTGATTTGCATTATTCCTACAAACCCACAGAACGTTTGTCATGACTAGAACTGTAATTTGTGCACTGGATGCTGGAAGGGGGAACTTACAAATCATTGTTAAATCAAATAGTGATAAGTGTTAGGGTGTTAAGTAAATAAATACTAAACATAATATCTTTGTGTCATTTCCCTTTAGTACCCGGACTCGCTGTCCCCATCACACTCACCAATTACAACTCGGTTGATGTTATTGGAGTCTCATGGACGATACCAGCAGGAAAAGTGGATTATTATAATGTCAGTCTAACAGGAGCCAAAAATATCATAACACAAGCTAATTCTACACAGACACAATGGAATATGACAGGGTTATTACCGGGCAGAGAATATACAGTCACTGTACAGACACTTAGCGGTAACTGCAGCCAGACATCCGCCCCAGTGACAGAGGCAACATGTGAGTATGACCGGGGTCACGTGACTTTCTTAGCATGTGATCATACATAGATACCGCACTTCTTGTCCTGTTAATGCCTCTTCCTCCCAATCTAAAGGACCCTGCTCCAATGGCTGCTTAGAGCTGGCCTCTGGAGTTCCTCCCCTCTCTAACCCCTCATAGGATCTTTCCAGTTTCAACTAAATGCCCAAGGAGTTAATACCCATTTATCAACAAGTTTTAGCACATGCAATGAGTTTTGAAACTCGTTGCATATGATAAATGATGCTCCAGTCAATCAGCTCCCAACTGTCATTTTTCAAACAGATTGCAGTTAGGAGCTGATTGGCTGGAGCACCATTATCATACGCAATGATTTTTAAAAGTCGCTGAGTATGATAAATTTGTTCTTACAGTACATGGGCCCCTATATTTCAACAGTCTGCTTATGGCAGCCATTTTTACTGCCATATATGTCTTATATTGCTTTTATTTTGTTTACATTTATTTAGTATGCCGCTCTACATCTTGTATTTACACCAGTGCGGGAATGGGTAATCTATGAGGGGAGCAAAGTCAGTTCAGTCTTCACCCTCCGCGGCCGTCTATAAAACAGGGACAGGCTCCAGGCGGCGGCTGCTTCCTCACTAAGGGCCTGATTCTGAGTTTTCATTCAATAGTAAATGCAAACAGCGTCTATTGGTGGTCGCCCGTCTGCGAGTGTATGCAACTGTCCTACAGACTTCTTCCCTTGTGTACATGCATGCATTAGTAACCACCTCTAAGTCACCGCCCAGTGACGCCATCACTTTTCCATCACATTTCTGATACCGTATGGCCCGATCGTAATACGAGTGTTACTTTCCCCAGAGACCCAAGGTTCTCTTGAGCAGACACCAGGACAGTGCCAATCATTCTGCTAGAAGAGTCTTATGCTGGGTGCATACTAGACGATATGTCGTCCGATCCAGCCAGACGACGTCGGGCACATCGTCTAGTTTGTATCCGCTATGTCACTGACGATGCCGCGCTCCCATGCATCGTCAGTGACATCGCCCGTCGGACCTGCATTATATTTTTGGACATTACAGAAGTTCTCAGAGAAGTTTGATGTGTGTGTGTGTGTGTGAGTGATATAGATGCAGTGGCTGCTGCAACTGTATCCATCTCTGAAACACTCCCTCTGTTGTGAAAAATAATTTTATAATCTGTGCTACCGTAATAATCAGACTGGGGTTTGTGGAGGGCACTGATGGCACATAAGTGTCATGTGGAGGGAACTGATGGCACATAAGTGTCATGTGGAGGGGACTGATGGCACATAAGTGTCATGTGGAGGGGACTGATGGCACATAAGTGTCATGTGGAGGGGACTGATGGCACATAAGTGGCATGTGGAGGGGACTGATGGCACATAAGTGGCATGTGGAGGGGACTGATGGCACATAAGTGGCATGTGGAGGGAACTAATGGCACATAAGGGCATGTGGAGGGAACTAATGGCACATAAGGGGCATGTGGGGGTGGCACATTATAGGCATGTGGAGGGGTCTGATGGCACATAAGTAGCATGTGGAGGTGGCACATAAGCTCATGCGGAGGGGACTGATGGCACATAAGTGGCATGTGGAGGGGACTGATGGCACATAACCTCATGTGGAGGTGACAAGCAGGAAACTGAAAAGAGGTTTTGTAGATACCTAATTTAGAGTAGTACGGTATGCCAGTTTTGTCACCATTGAGCGATAATCAGCAGCACACTGCGCTTGCCTCTTAGTCGCACAGCGCATATGTCAAAGTACTTTACCGTAGTCGATTGCAGCAACAATTTACTCACAGTGTGAAAGACAGGGAGCATTTAGTGGTGGTAACGGAGTGGCAGCAAAGAACGCAGGCATGCAGCGACTATTTTCGGGGCATGTTACAGCCTGCGTCTGCTACCCCGTACGCTAGAAATATGGCTTCTGTGTCTCCACGGCCATTCTGCGGGACCATAGACTCACTCAGGACTGTGATAATTAAATGCTATGAGATAGACACTGCATCTTTAGGCGCAAATGCTTGAATTTGCAAAGTCGCCAGTGGGCTTCTCAGTACATCTGTTGGCTCTCGCGATGTTTGGATATTTTTGCATTGCAGCTGCTTACACAAAGACATCTGAGATGGCATTAGCTTACAGCTCTACAACCGTTTCTTTTCAGCTAGTCTTGGGTGTCCAGTTCAAGCTGCGGTAACCCTAACTTGAACTGCTGTGAAAATATGTTAATTATTTCTAAATGGAACAGACTTGCCCACCCTCCCGCATTCCGTGGGAGCCTCTCGCTATAAATTGGAAGCTCCCACTACCCCGAAAAACAGGATTTTGGCACTTACCGATTAATCCCTTTCTCCAATTCCATAGGGGAGACTGTAGGATTAAAGACAGTGGGGTATAGACATGTGCTAAGCTGGCTCTTTACATTTTTAGAAGTGTGACTAGCTCCTCCCCCTCTATACCACCCTGCAAGCCCAGTCTTAGAAAACTGTGCCCGAGGAGAGCTGAGAAAAAACAAACTGAAGAGGAGGAGGCGAAGCAAGTACACAGAACATTTTAGAAGGTTGAAATAAGAGTAACACAACAAGAGACATCAAACAGTTCTCTAACAGTGATAACATAAAATGTATTTATTACCAGTTATTTATATAGCGCACACATATCCGCAGCGCTTTACAGTTGGCCATTCACATCAGTCCCTGCCCCAGTGGAGCTTACAATCTATGTTCCCTATCACATGCACACATACATACACAATAGGGTTCATTTTTGTTGGGAGCCAATTAACCTACCAGTATATTTTTTGGAGTGTGGGAGGAAATCGGAGTACCCGGAGGAAACCCACGCAAGCACAGGGAGAATATACAAACTCCACACAGTTAGGGCCGTGGTGGGAATTGAACCCATGACCTCAGTGCTGTGAGGCAGTAATGCTACCATTACACTGTTTGTGCTGCCCTAAAATGGCCACAACCCTGGCAGAAAGGAACAGCGCTGGGTGGGCATCCAGTGTCCCCTATGGAAATGGAGAAAGGGACAAAATCCTGTTTTCTCCTTCACCCACTAGGGGACACTGGAGGCTTCAAGACATCGGGGATGTCCCAGAGCTCCCATAATGGACGGGAGAGTGCTGAGAACCCTGCAAAACAGACCGGCCATACTACGCTGCAGAGGCCGCAACGTGTCAAACCTATAAAAACGAAACCCCGCGAGCAGGCGCCCACGAGGAACCCACTGAGCAAGTGGAATGCGCTGTAATAGAAGATGGAGGCTCCCTAGATGAGGCCATATATACCTGTCTGATGGTCAGACGAATCCAGCAGGCCAGCGGCTGTTTGGAAGCTGGCCAACCAGAATGAGCAGCATCATACAAAACAGAGTGTCTGTTTTACGTATGGCTGCAGTCCTCTCTACATAGATACGAAGAGCCCTAACAACATCCAAGGATCTTGAAGAAGGTGAAGAAGGTGAATCCTGTGGAAGAACCGGTACCACAATAGGTTGGTTGATGTGAAAAGCCGAAACCACCTTTGGAAGAAAATAAATTCTTGTACGGAGTTCCGCCCTATCTTCATGAAATACCAAGTATGGAGGGTGACAGGATAGAGCTCCCAGAAGAAGTGTTACCTTCCACGAAAGGTATTTTAACTCCACAGACTCCAAAGGTTCGAACAGAGAAGACTGTAAGAAGGAAAGGATGACATCAAAACCCCATGGAGCCCTAGGAGGATCAAAGGGTGATTGTAACCATATCATACCTTGCATAAAAGTCTGCACCTCCGGTATCAAGGCCAGCTTCTTCTGGAAGAAAATCATCGGAGCTGAAATTTGAACTTTCAGAGAGCCCAAACGCAGTCCAGCTGAGAAACCTGCTTGCAGAAAAAGCAGAAATTTGGCTAGGTTGAATTCTGTAGGGGTAGGACCCTCTTCGTTCACACCATGAAACATAAGCCTGCCAAATACAGTGGTAATGTTTCGAACTAACTTCCTTCCGGGCTCTAAACATAGTAGGGATTACCCTGGATAGGATCCCTTTACATTTTAAAATGGCCCTTTCAACAGCCACACCGTCAAACATAGCCACTTTAAGTCTGGATAGACTAAAGGACCCTGTAAAAAGAGATCTTCTCTCAGAGGTAGGAGCCACGGATCGTCGATCAGCAGAAGTTGAAGGTTGGAATACCAAGCTCTGCAAGGCCAATCTGGAGCTACCAATAAAACCTTGGCCTTTGATGCGTTGTAGAATCCGAGGGAGATGAGGAAACGGAGAGAACAGATAGACAAATTGGAACTGCCACAGCGTTAACTGTGCGTCCACTGTCTTCGGGTCTCTCGTCTGAGAGCAGTAGAGAGGCAGTTGATTATTTTGTCTGGATGCCATGAGACCCCACCATTGTACAAGCTGGTGAAAAACCAGAGGATGTAGTGCCCATTCCCCTGGATGCACGTCCTGCCGGCTGAGGTAGTCTGCCACCCAATTTTCAATGCCCGGAATGAAGATTGCTGAAATTGCCATCACGAACTATTCTGCCCAGATTAGAATCCGGCTTACTTCTTTCATAGCCGCCCAACTTCTTGTGCCGCCTTGTCTGTGTATGTATGCCACTGGCATGGCATGGTCCGACTGCACTCGGACTGCTTGGCCCCACAACAGGTGATCTGCTGTCTGAATAGCGTAGAACACTGCCCAATATGTTTATCGGCAGACTCGCTTCCTGTGATGTCCATCGCCCTTGGAAGAGATGTTCCTGAATCACTGACCCCCAGACTCACGTCTGTGGTGAGAAGAGTCCAATCCCACACTCCAAATCTCTTTCCCTCTATTAGGTGTACCGAGTTCAACCACCAGAGAAGGGATATCCGAGTTCTGGGACTTAACCTTAACCATTGGCGAAGGAAAAGATGGGATCCTGTCAATTGAAAGAGGAGGTCTAGCTGAAACGTCCTGGAGTGAAAACGTCCGTAAGGAATGGCCTCTAAAGCCGCAACCATCTTCCCCAGGAGTCGAATGCAGACATGCACCGATACCTGATGATGTCGAAGGACCATCCTCACCATCTCCTGAATGGAAGTTGCCTTTTCCTGAGGGAGGAACACCCGCTGACATGATCATTCCCAGAAACTATAGCTTCTGCTTTGGTTGCAGATGAGACTTGGGAAAGTTCAGGATCCACCCATGACGAATGAGAAGGCTGTGAGTCACTGTGATATTCTGCAGTAATTGGTCCCTGGAATGGGCTTTCAGCAGGAGATCATCCAGGTAGGGGATAATTGCGATTCCTTGTTTCCAAAGGAGACTCATCATCACAGCTATGACCTTTGTGAATACTCTGGGGCTGATAAGCCAAAGGGTAAGGCCTGAAACTGGAAATGTGAGTTCCGAACTGCGAATCTCAGAAACGCCTGGTGAGGCGGCCAGATAGGGATGTGAAGGTAGGCATCCTTGACATCTAGAGATACCATGAATTTGCCTTCCTCCAGGCCCGCAATCACTGACTGAAGGGACTCCATCTTGAACTTAAAAATCCTTAGGTATGGATTGAGATCCTTCAAGTTCAGAATAGGTCTGACTGAGCCGCCCGGCTTCGGAACCACAAAGAGATTGGAGTAAAACCCGTTTCCGGTCTGATTTCTGGGAATGTGGACCACCACTCTCGTGGATAGAAGCTTGTCTATTGCTTCTTGTAAAACAACACTCCTGTCGTTGGAAACTGGTAAACCTGTGGTAAAGAACCATGGTGGAGGTTGAAACTGAAAGTTTAGCTTGTATCCTCGAATAATGAGATCCAGGACCCAAACATCCGTACAAGATTCTGTCCATACTTCTCTGAAGTCCCGAAGACACGCTCCCACTCTGGGGTCCCCCAGGTGAGTGGAAAGCCTGTCATGCGCTAGGCTTGGTAGTGGTCTTAACCTCATGTTGAGCAAATGTTGCTGTGGCACTGCCACGTCCTCTGGAATCACGGGAAGTTGATGGTCCTCCTCTGAAGCAACCACGTGAACGTCCCAGAGCACGAAAAGACCGAAATGAGGGTCCCAAGTAAGATCATCTAGGGGTAGGAGCCGCAGACGGAAGATAAGTGGATTTTTTATTTTTTTATTTTTGAAAGCTTGCACACACAGGCTTGGCCTGCCACCTTAGCCTGCACCTTAAGCATGCCATCTGAAGCAGGAGTTAGAACCGGAGTTCGAACTGGATTTGGACTTTTGACTACTTTCTAACCTAAATTTAAACCATCTCACAAACACAGCAGCACAGGCATGCTGCCACTCGACTTTCATTTACACTCCCCTAAGACTGGGTTCGGCTGCTGTCTCATGCTGCAGCCAAATTGAACTCCACAAACTGCTGGATGTGACAAGACCACACACTCGTGTGAAGGAGACGCTACGGCTTTTTGTAGAACACTTTTCATTTTTTAATTTCAGATTAAGTTTAACATGGTTTTAACTTAAAATACGGTCACCATTTATTCTCTTTTATTTTTTTCTCCACCTGGACGTTATACTTCCACTACTTGCACACTCTGCCAGATGTAACCTACGCAGTGCGCCCCAGATGGCTGCCTCGGATGGTTCTTTCTTGGGCAGGATGAACAAACACATGGATCTATCCATTCAGTGCATTTCATATTTCAAATATTTCAGTCACCCGGAAATCTCATAACCGAACTGCAGCACTGTTTGCTGTATTTACTATTATTATTTACCCACAGTAGCTCGAGAAATCCATTTATCTAGTTCCGCTCCAAATAATACACTTCCCGTGAA
Source organism: Taudactylus pleione (assembly GCA_031769625.1). Lineage (NCBI taxonomy): Eukaryota > Metazoa > Chordata > Amphibia > Anura > Myobatrachidae > Taudactylus > Taudactylus pleione. The sequence goes on from JAUIMM010000026.1 coordinate 3,144,214, forward strand.
TGGAAGTGATTCCACAGCTTTCTTTGGTTCTGCATCTGCCTGCCATTGTTCAAGCCACAGCGCCCTGTGCGCCAAAATCGCCAGAGCTGAAGTCATGGAGGCAATATTGCAAACGTCTTTGGACGCCTCTCCAAGGTAACTCGCAGCCTCACCTATATGCTCTGCTAACGGAATAAGCTCCTCCATCGGCAGCTGATCTCTCGTCCAGTCAACCAATTGTTTTGCCCAAAGCTCTTTTTCTTTGTTAGTCCAGCAGCTTACAATCGCAGGACGCAGCTGTATAAATGGACTTGAGAGTATTCTCCAATCTCCTGTCAGATGTGTCTTTCAAACACGTGGCCCCAGGAACCGGTAGTGTAGTCTTCTTAGACAGCCGCGATACCGATGGATCTACAGTAGGCGGCATCTCACAACATTTTCTGCTATCTGCAGGGAGAGGATAAAAGTATAACAACCGCCGGGACATCTGAAATTTTTTATCCAGATGTTCCCAAGCTGACATCCAGCTCTTCTTAAATTGGAAATGCAATAGCCGGTCTTTGTTTCTTTAGAACGAAAGACTGTCATGCAGGACTCGTGTCCTCCTCCTGAATCTGCAATACCTGGCGGATAGCAGAAATGAAAGCCTCTATCCCATCAGACACCGGCTCAGGCTCCTCCTGGAGTTCTTTAGGTGAATCTGGAGCATATTCGCCCTCCTCTAAAACTGGCATATCATCCTCCTCCGGGTCGTCCGATTAGAGGACTGAGGGCCTGATTCAGACCCGGTCGCAAGCGCTGAGCTCTCGCAACCGGGTCGATGTTTGCCCACTGGGCATGCGCACGACGGAGCCGGCTCCGTCGTGCGCATGCGCGAGACCCGGCTAGCGACGGGTGCTCCGTCGCTCCGGGTCTCGCACCAAAGGTGGCGAGCTGTCGATGGTGATTGACAGCTTGCCCCGTTTGGTAGGCGGGCAAGGGGGGTGGCTGGCCAAACAGAGGCGTTCCCGAAGGAATGCCTGCCATTTGGGGGCGGCCCCACTGACATCACCAGTGATGTCAGTGGGAGAGCTTCCGGCTCTATTAGAGCCAGAAGCTCTCTGGGGCTTGTGGCCACAAGACCCTACCACAAGGGTCTCGTCGCAAGCCTGATGGTCTTGACCATCGTGTCCATCAACCTGGCCGCTCGCAATAGCTGTGAGTGGTCACCCACAGCTATGCGAGCGGCTAGGAGGCCGAACAAAAAAAACAAAACGCCCTGATTCAGAGCGAGCGCTCGTTCAGAGCGTCCGGCTCTGAATCAGGCCCTGAGGGCAACAGTCTCTCTTTTGAGACTTGTGGAGAGGATACAGTTGTTGAGGTACGGGAAAGAGCCATGGCTTTTGAGATCCATGGAGTTAGCTAAGGACCTCGCCCATGCTGGTTCTTCTAGAGACACTGACTTGGAAGTCTCTCTTTCTTTCTGAGAAGCCTCCAGCTCAGCAGAGAGATGGGACATAACAGATGTAACCTGCGCCGTTCAAGACGGCGGATCTGACATTCCTGAAGAGTGTTGTTCAGGATCACAATTGTCACACAATAGGGAGTTAGATGTCTGTTCCTGAGTAAACTTTTCTGCACATTTTTTGCAGGTAAATAACTTTTGGAACGCCTTAGAGCCCCTTTCAGTGATGATACATACAGACCCCACACAAACAACAGTAAAGTGTAGTGAAAATGGTCAAAAGAAGAAACTGAGATACAGAGAGGCAGGAGAGAGCCACACTTGCCCTAATAGCACACCTAGCAGTGCTAGAAAGCACTAGACATAGAAGGAAATGGGAAGCAGTCGGGAAGCCGACGGATATAATCCCGACCGCTGGCTTCCCGACTGCTTAATCCCAGCAAGGCACTAATGACAGGCGTCGAAATCCCGATGCCTGTCATTAGACCTACGCCGGGAGCCCAACACCCGGCTTACCAATTGAAGTTAAGCCGGGTGCGGACAACCGCGCAGGTAGGTTTAGGGCTCCCGGGGGGACTTAGGGTTAGGCACCACCCCCGGAGGTTAGGTTTAGGGGAAGGGGGTTAGGGTTAGGCACCCCCGGGGGAGGTTAGGGTTAGGCACACCCCTGGGGGACTTAGGTTTAAGCAGCGGGGAAGGGGGATTAGGTTAGGCACTTGGGGGGGAGGTTGGGGTTAGGCTCCCCTAAGGGAGGGTTAGGGGAGGGAATTAGGTTGGTTAGTACTTACCTGGGGACGATCGGGATTTCCTCCTGTGTCGGGCTGCCACTGTTGGGATTTGAACCGCCGGCCATGCGGCTGGCGGTAAATCATACTGATTCCGAAGGAAATAACCACTGACGATAAAGTAGTTATCATATGCCCTAAATGCTCTCCTGACCAGCCTAAACCCCACTGTTTACTTACAGTTCAGGGTAGGCTATCCAGTTTCATGCAGCAGCTTTGATGAAATGCAGCAGACAGTGACCCTCTGTGTAATGGCCGCCAGCACACTTCGAGAGAAGCGCTGAGGCCGCTGGGAGGAAGGATCAGGACTCCGGAGCTAAGCTCCGCCCCTTGCTATGGCGCTGAACTTAAAAGTATAAGCGCGCTATGTAATTCAATGCCGCTTGGCTGCCACGCTAATCGGAGCAGCCTTCTGCTGAAAATACCGCCCATTCTGTTAACCTGGCTACCCAGCTAGACGGGGAGCCAGGGAATACTCACGCCGCTGCCTCTGCTGCCGGTGGCGGTATGACAAATGGAGGACCGATATGCGCACTGCAAGCAGCGGCATGCGGAACCCCCTATATGAAGACAGTGGTCTCTGTAGTCGGGGACCCCAGGCGAACTGCGAGCAGTTGCGGGCCTGCCCGATACACTGTAAAGGATTTGGGGCCACGATCACAGAAGCCAAGTAGCATTCACTGCCGCCTCATTGGTGGATGGCTGCCCCCATAGATCTGAGGTCTGAATTTAAATGTATCCTTATGCAGGGAGCAGTGGCGGACCTAGAGAGTGGTGGGCCTAGGTGCAAGACTATGCTTTGGCTCCCCCTATGCAGTGCCCCCAGTTGTAGTTCCCCCTATGCAGTGCCCCCAGTAGTAATCACCCCTATGTATTGCCCCCAGTAGTAGTCCCCCCTATGCATTGCCCCCAGTAGTGGTCCCCCCTATGCAGTTCACCCAGTTGTAATCCCCCCTATGCAGTGCCCCCAGTTGTAATCCCCCCTATGCAGTGCCCCGAGTAGTAATCCCCCTGTGCAGTGCCCCCAGTTGTAGTCCCCCCTATGCAGTCCCCCAGTTGTAATCCCCCCTATGCAGTGCCCCCAGTAGTAATCCCCCCTATGCAGTTCCCCAGTAGTAATCCCCCCTATGCAGTGCCCCCAGTTGTAGTTCCCCGTATGCAGTGCCCCCAGTTGTAGTTCCCCCTATGCAGTGCCCCCAGTAGTAATCCTCCCTATGCATTGCCCCCAGTAGTAGTCCCCCCTATGCATTGCCCCCAGTAGTGGTCCCCCCTATGCATTGCCCCCAGTAGTGGTCCCCCCTATGCAGTCCACCCAGTTGTAATCCCCCTATGCAGTGCCCCCAGTTGTAATCCCCCCTATGCAGTGCCCCGAGTAGTAGTCCCCCTGTGCAGTGCCCCCAGTAGTAATCCCCCTATGCAGTGCCCCCAGTAGTAATCCCCCCTATGCAGTTCCCCAGTAGTAATCCCCCCTATGCAGTGCCCCCAGTAGTAGCCCCCCTATGCAGTTCACCCAGTAGTAGCCCCCCTATGCAGTGCCCCCAGTAGTAGCCCCCCTATGCAGTTCCCCCAGTAGTAGCCCCCCTATGCAGTGCCCCCAGTAGTAGCCCCCTATGCAGTGCCCCCAGTAGTAGCCCCCTATGCAGTACCCCCAGTTGTAATCCCCCCTATGCGGTGCCCCCAGTAGTAGTCCCCCCTATACGGTGCCCCCAGTAGTGGCCAGCCCTCCCATACAATGCCCCCAGTAGCAACCCCCCCCTATACAGTGGCCATAGTAGCGCCCCACACCCTATAAAGTGCCTCCAGTAGCTCATATGCTGTGCCAATGCCCCCATAGAAGCACCCCCTCCCATTATGCTGTTCAAGTGCCCACTTACACAAACAAAAAAAAAAAACACACAACTTACCTGATCCCCGCTCCTGCCGACGACCGTCGCGGTCCGGATGCTCCTCCCGGCCCGCTCTCGCTCTGCACCATGGGATGAGGGAGACGTCATGACGTGACGTCTCCAATCACCTGCTGCAGAGGGAGCCGGAAGACGGAGCTCATTAGTGATTTGAAAGGAAGGAAATACGAGAGCATCAATATTGGGGCATTTTGATGTCAGAGCAATTTGGATACAGTCTTCGGCATCCAATCACCCCTGTAGTAGTGCCCCCCATAGTTATGCCCCTGTAGTAGTGCCCCCCATAGTTATGCCCCTGTAGTAGTGCCCCCATAGTTCTGCCCCTGTAGTAGTACCCCCATATAGTGCCCCTGTAGTGCCGCTTGTACAAAAAAAAAAAACACCTACCTTAATCCCCGCTCCTGCATCCGCCACTGTCTTGTCCGCCCGGCTGCTCCTCGGAACTATGGGAGAGACGTCATGACGTCTCTCAAATAGTGCGCATGGAAAGAGGCAGAAGCTGGAGTTCAGAAGAGAACTCCAGCCTCCGGCTAACGCGGCGCTGCAGGGAAGGAGCCGGGCGCCCGCTGGTAATAACATCTCAGCAGGTGTCCGGCTTAGAGCCTCCCTGTGGCGCCGGCCTGGAGGTCACTGGCGCCGCACCCGGCGCCAGTGACCTCCATTCCTGGGGGAAATGGACAGACAGCTGGGCATGCAATGATTCATATGCATGCCCGGCTGTCTGTCCATTACCCCCAGGAATTTCATTTTTACTCCATTTGGGGTAATTTACCCCTGTTCCGCAACCACTGTTCTAGGTCATCCAATGATATAAAATCTAGATATGCAGAGAAAAAATGGCTTACCGAATCTGCAGGGACCCAACATTTATGGCGCAATCAGCTTCGTCTAGAGTGGTAAGTGCTTGTTCCAGAGGAAATCCTATTACACCTGGTAGTAACCGGGATGGTATTTTCTCCTGGGCGGTGGATGTCTTATAGGACTAGGCTCCCACCCGAGACCGGCCCGCTTCTTCAAGCACTCGCCCTGATGTGCTCGTGACTCTTACCCACAACTAATGCTCGCAGTTCTCACCCGCGGCTGATGTTCCGTGTGCAACAAATAATGTGAAGGTCCTAAATGCTCCGGCTCTCTCCCGACAGCTGCCACCTGTCGGTTCTGCCACTCCTTCTGCTTATCTCAGATGGTAATAATGAGGTATATTTGTAATGTGGACACCGTTCAAGTCAGCTGCCGACACGTTTCCACCCTCCACGGGTCTTTGTCAAGGCACAGCTGACTTGAAAACTGCCCCTTCCTTTTATGTTCCCTACAGATCCAGTATTCCTGGTGGGTTTTTTTTGTTGTTGAGCACTTGTAGAAAACCAGGGCCACGTGCTTGTATTTTTCCACCAGGCTAAAAGTTGCCAGCCAGCCCCTGGTAGGGAGTGGGACTCTGGATAAAGCAGGTTCAGTGCAGGTAATTATATAGGAGCTAAGATAAACAGACATTTTGGTGTAGTCAGTGGGATAATTTGTCTATAGGAATTTGCAATTGCAATGTTTTTGATGTATAAATTCCATGTTTTCATATGTCCTTAGTTACTTCCCATACACAGACCTGCTCTGGTAGCAAGCTGCTCATAGTATTACAGTTTTCATCTTCCACTGCAGGACAAACCCCGGAGTGGCAATAGATACGCCCATAGATGTAGCTAGACACACCCTTTGGGCGGAGCTGGTTAGGCCCCCTCGGTATAGCTCCTACCACCATCTAAAATCTCCCTGAAACTAGTTTTCAAAAGTAGGCAAGTATGGAACAGGATAAGATTGTTAAAAATGCATGCTGGATCATCACACCTGTTGTTCTATCATCCATTTATGCTCTATCATGTACTCAGGAAATTATTAGAGTGTAGAGACATTGAGTACACTATAGAGATCAATGGTAAATGCAGAAATGATATTTCTACTTCAGGGTCCATAGGGTATCCACAGGATACCTTGGGGTATAGGTGATGACGTCAGTCTTCAGGCACCACAGAGTTAAAGTTTTCAGCCTCCCAGGATGCATCTGGGTCCCTCTCCTATACCCCGCCCCCGGGCCAAGGCATCTCAGTTTCGTCGGTGCCTGGCCGGAGTCGGAGGCACTGTGCAGAGGGGGGCTATGAAGAGCCCCTGAAGTTTCTTTTAAAGGCAGCGCTGGCTGCACATCTGGGAGTACAGCATGGACAGTCAGTACTGACGTCCATGCCGTCTCCCCTACACCCCGCCGGTACCAGAACGCCGGTACTGATCCGGGGATGCTGGTAGACATCTGGGGTCACGGCTAGCGGTGTCCCCAGATGTTTTGGACCATGGCCGGATCCAAGGGGATGCAGGTAAGCAGCGGGGTCCCGCGGTGGGTCCCCGCTGGTCACATGGTCCTGAGTCCCCAGGCAGGGGGCTCCCTGGGGACTGGCTGCAGTGTGGAGCCAGACGACCAACCTGCGCTTCCACTACCCCCTGGGACAGCGGGCCGCTGCTGAGCGGCATGCGCTGCGGCGTCCCAGGGGTTAAATGCATGCCAGGGGAGCGCGCTTTCCCTGTCTCACAGCCGGCGCCTCCCCTGCTGCACACAACCTCTCTGCTCTGCCTGATTGGCCACAGTGTGTCAGCTGTCCTCCCCAGGCCGGCCTCCTTCATCTTCTGCTCCTCGGTGGCCATCTTTAAAGCATGGTGAACACTGCTGGAAGCCTGTGAGCGGTGGCATTGCGGTCTGGGTCCCCCAGCATACCTCTCCTCTGTTTGTCACAGGTCAGTGTATGCAGCGCTGAGTCCTACCAGCCTGAGGGTCTGAGTAGTTGAGAATCAGCGCTAATAGTGCAGGGATTTGTTTCTTCTGCATTGTATGTGACTGAACTGCTAGCCTGCTGTCTGTACTTTCACTTTCTACTGTCAGCTTTATTACTGTCCCTGATCTTGCTCTGCTCAAAGCCCTTGCGGTGCGTGGTGTGCAGGGTGTTATTCACACTATACCAATACGTATAGGTGTGAGTGTCACATACTTACCATCATGTCTGAGACTGATTTTCCTCTCCAGCTCATGTGTACTAAATGTAAGGTACCAATAGCGGAGGGGAGGGTAACGCGGAGGGGTTATGCCCCCAGTGCCTGGCACTGTCACGGCCGATTATGGTCACGGTCCCGGTACAGGAACCTCCCTGGGCTTGTTTCGCTAAGGCGCTTACAACCCTTGTGGGCCAGCTAGCTCCGCCACCTGCGTTTACTCAGACGGGTTTGTCCCAGCAGTCAGTGGTGTCGTCACCCATGCGGGAGTTCCCGAGACAATTGATGGTACCCCACAGTCTCCCTGTCCCTTCCCAGGTTTCTCCGGAGCCTGCGTGGGTTAATACTCTTAACTACATCGGTTCAGCATTTGTCCGATGTTTTACAGGGGGAGTCTGTGTTGCGGCCTCATAACGGCCGGTGGCGTCTTTATCTGCTCCTTATGGGGATGACGATGAGACGTCAGATCATGGGGAGATTCTGGATCTATCTGACCAAGAACCTCTCCGTACCAAAGAGCCGGACGCTAAGTCCAAGGTGTATATCCCTGGTCTTATTCGAGCGGTCCGCTCGGCTTTAGTTATTGAGGATATTGATCCTTTGGTGGCCACATTCATATATGCCTTTTTAAGGATATTAAGGGTGAGGCTACGATGTTCCCTCTTTCTGATCAATTAGTGGATCATTTAGAGGAGGCGTGGAAAAATCCAGGTAAACGGTTTCAACCCCAGAGACGCTTAGCCGTGGCTTATCCGTTTGCGGTCAGTTATTTTTCTAAGCGGGAATCCCCTACGCATGTGGATTCACATGTCACACGCCTAGTCAAAAGTGCCACGTTGCCTATGCCTTCGATGTCATCCTTGAAGGATGTCACTGACCGCAAGGTGGAGATCTGCCTCAAATCCGTTTATTCCCTTGCAGGGAAGCATCCAGACCGGCTCTGGCCGTGTGTTGGGTAGCCAGAGCTATGGAGCGCTGGGCGGATAATTTGGAGGCGTCTTTGGACTCTGACTGTTCGGCTGAACAGACCGAATTGGTGGGCAATCTCCGAGACTCGGCCACTTACATTAATGAAGCGGCCTTAGATATTTGTATGCTCACCTCTAGGATCTCCTCTGCAGCCGTGGCTGCTCGTCGCACCTTATGGTTGCGTTCTTGGAAAGCGGACGCGGATTCCAAAAAGGGATTAGAAGGTCTGGACAGGTACTATTTGGTCCAGATCTGGACAAAATTGTAGTTACGTTGGCAGCAGCAAAATCTGCATGTCTTCTGTCTGCTACGATTCCTTCTAGTGCTGGTGGGTCGTCCTTTTGGCCTCACAGGCCCCAAGGTAGGCCTAAAGTACAGTCCTTTCCACGGCAGGCTGGGGCCAAGAAATTGTCCAAGCCCAAGAAACAGGTCTGGAGTACCAGACGTCCGGCTCCTAGGTCAGATAACAAACCTGCGGCCTGACGGTCCAGGCCTCCTTTTGGGGGACCCCAAAGTGGGGGGCGCCTGCTTCAGTTCGCCCGGTGCTGGTCGCAGTGCATGTTCCAATTTCCCAGAGGGGCCTGGGTTTCTATTCCATTCTATTTTTGGTGCAGAAACCCAATGGGTCTTACCGTTCAATACTAAACCTAAAGGCCCTCAGCAAGTCCTTGAGGGTGCCTCTGTTTCGGATGGAGACCCTGCGGTCCATTATTCTGGCACTGGAACCTGGGGACTACATGGTGTCATTGGACATCCAGGACGCTTACCTGCATGTCCTTATTCTTTTGCGCCATCAGCAGTTCCTCAGATTGGCAATCTGCAACGAACATTTCCAGTTCCGGGCACTGCCTTTTGGCCTGGTGACTGCTCCACGGGTATTCACCAAGGTCATGGCGGCTCTCCTGCGGACGCAGGGAGTCCGACTGTTGCCTTATCTGGACGACCTCCTGTTGATAGCGGGGTCTCCAGAGCTTCTTTTACACCATCTGGATCTGACGATTGCGGTACTGCAACGTCACGGATGGTTGACAAACTGGCAGAGGTCCACTCTCACCCAGTCTCAGAGGATCCTGCACCTCGGGGCCTTATTGGACTCCAGGCAGCAGTGGATCTTTGTGACGGAGGAAAAGATCCTTGCTTTGTAGTTGAGGGTGCGCAGTTGTCTGCAGTGTCGTCGAGTGTCGATACACTTGGCAAAGAGGTTATTGGGCTCAATGGTGTCGGTATTCGACATAGTGGAGTACGCCCAATTTCACTCCAAACCTCTGCTGCTATTGATCCGGTCCAGATGGAATGGATTGCCTCAGTGTCTCAAGTCCCAGACGATGGGGCTCACTCCGGATGTTCGCCTGTCTCTAACCTGGTGTTTGCAGACGACCCACCTCAACAAGGGTCGCCCGTTCTGGGTGGCGAACTGGGTCCTGTTAACAATGGACGCCAGTCTCCGGTGCTGGGGAGCTGTCACGGTCCACACTTGTTTCAGGGCAGGTGGACTCGGGCGGTAGCGGAGCTTCCAATAAACATTTTGGAGCTCCATGCGGTGTCAAGAGCTCTCCAGCGGGCACAGCCGGTTCTCCAGGGTCACCCTGTGCAGGTCCCGTCGGACAACGCCACCACGGTGGCCTATTTAAACCAGCAAGGAGGAACCGGGAGAGTGGTCTTTATACCAGGACGTCTTTCGGAGTCTGGTGGACAAGTGGGGTCTTCCGGAGATAGACCTCATGGCGTCCCGGCACAACAACAAGTTGCCGGTGTACGGGTCTCGAACATGAGACGAAAAGGCGTCTCTGGTGTATGCCCTGTCCGTCTAGTAGACGTTCCAGTTTGCCTACCTTTTCCCTCCGTTTTCCCTTCTTCCGCGGGTATTACGGAAATTCAAATCAAGAAGGAGGTACGCTACTGTTGATAGCTTCCGAGTGGCCCAGACGGCACTGGTTCTCCGACCTCCAGAGTCTGTCAGTAGACGTTCCTCTGAGGTTACCATTACGACCGAATCTGCTGTCATAGGGTCCTTGTCTTCACCCGGACCTGACTCGGTGTGGCTGTTGAAACGGTCATGCTAAGGTCCAGAGGGTTTTTCTAGCTCCGTGGTGCAAACCATACTAAGAGCTCGTAAACCTTCCTCGGCAAGAATCTACCATCGTGTGTGGCATACTTTCTTCCGGTGGTGTAGACCTAGAGGGTATTCCCTTAGGGAGTTCCACCTGTCTAGGGTGTTGGCTTTCCTACAGGCTGGACTGGATCATGGGCTTTGCCTGGCTTCTCTGAAAGTGCAGGTGTCTGCCCTGTCAGTCTGGTTTCATCGTAGGAATGCTGCGCTCTCTGATGTGCACACCTTTATGCGAGGTGTTCTTCGCATTCAGCCACCTTTTGTTCCACCGGTGGCACCTTGGAATTGGGCTGTGGTCCTGAGAGTTCTCTAGGGGCCGCCGTTTGAACCACTGGACTCAGTGGACTTTAAATGGCTTACAGCTGAAACCATATTCCTTCTGGCCATTGCCTCGGCCAGACGGATTTCGGATTTAGGGGTTCTCTCTTGTAGACCCCTTTTTCTGATTTTTCATAGGAATAGGGCGGTGCTTCGCACTCGTCCGGGATTCCTTCCCGAAGTGGTATCCAGTTTTCACATCAATGAAGAAATTGTTGTGCCGGCTTTCAATTCACCTGGACTTTCAGTGGGTGACGCCACTTGGGATGTTGTGCGGGCATTGAGAATTTATGTTGACCGCACTTCTTCTTTTAGGAAGTCGGACGCCTTGTTTGTCCTCTATGGCTTCCGTAAAAAGGGTTGGCCTGCTTCAAAGTAGACTTTGGCAGGCTGGATTCGTATGGCAATTTCAGAAGCTTATCTTCATGAAGGTCTTCCAGTTCCCTCCTTGGTGAGGGCTCATTCCACTAGGTCGGTGGGTCCTTCGTTTGCAGCTAGACGTGGTGCCTCTGCAGTTCAGATCTGCAAGGCTGCTACGTAGTCTTCTGTCCATACCTTTGTGAGGTATTACGCTTTTGACATCTTTGCCTCTCAGGATGCTTCCTTCGGGCGGCGGATTCTCCTCTCAGCACAGGAGCGTCCCCACCCTTAAAGGATACTGCTTTGGGACATCCCCAAGGTATCCTGTGGATACCCTATGGACCCTGAAGTAGAAAATATGAGATATGGTAAGAACTTACCCTTGTTATCTCTATTTCTACGAAGTCCATAGGGTTCCACAGGACTCCCGCCCTGTCGCACCTGTACTGCAGATGGCCTTTATTCTGGTCACCGGTTTTTCCGTCTCCCTATGGTGAGAATGTGATTCTTGTGAGTGTCCAGATTTTTTTCTTCTCTCTCTTTCTTCTCCTCCTCCGGCCTATGGCTTGTGACGTAACTGAGATGCCTTGGCCCGGGGGCGGGGTATAGGAGAGGGACCCAGATGCATCCTGGGAGGCTGAAAACTTTAACTCTGTGGTGCCTGAAGACTGACGTCATCACCTATACCCCAAGGTATCCTGTGGAACCCTATGGACTTCGTAGAAATAGAGATAACAAGGGTAAGTTCTTACCATATCTCATATTATTGGTCTCCAAGATTGTACAGTTACACAAAGTTATATGTAAACAAACTACATATTACAGTAAAATAAAACCAAAAGGCTAATGTCACTGCGCTCTAAGGGGTATATTTACTAAAGTGAGGGTTGTTAGAAGTGGAGATGTTGCCCATAGCAACCAATCAGATTCTAGCTATTATCTTCTAGAAGGTGCTAGTTAAATGTTAAGTAGAATCTGATTGGTTGCTATGGGCAACATCTCCACTTCTAAAAACTCTCACTTTAGTAAATATACCCCTAAATGTCTGCATATTACACCATCACAATGCACTTAATTTTATATTTGTCAGACCTATTTGTCCCCATATTATTTATCCACAGTAGCACCCATATGAAGTCTCGTACCTCTTAAACATTTAGATTTTATATGGTTTTAAGTCATTCAATTTTTTGTAAGTAATAATCCTTTTACTTTAAATGTATTCTGCCATATTTTTGAAAAATCTTTAGAATATATCTAAAAACTGATCACACTTTGTGCTATATTACTTTCTGTACTGTATATTAGTGTTGTAATCAGAGTCGTCAACAGAAATTTCGGACCCGCAACACCCAAATATTTGGGGCCCTCCCATCCCTCTAAGTTAGGTACAGGCCGGTCGTCCAGTCTATCCAGCCTCATCCCCCCATGTCTCTCAGCCTCACCCCTACTGTGTCTTTCAACATCATCCTCCCCCTGTGTCTTTCAGCATCACCCCTCCCCCTGTGTCTTTCAGCATCACCCCTCCCCCTGTGTCTCTCAGCATTACCCCTCCCCCTGTGTCTCTCCAGCACATCCCCGTCTTTCCAGCACATCCACCTCTGTCTCTCTAGCACATCCCCCTCTGTCTCTCCAGCACAATCACTCTGTGTCTTCCCAGCACATCCACCTCTGTCTCTCCAACACATCCCACCTGTTTCTTCAGCACAATCCCCTTCTGTCTGTCCAGCTCTTTGTTTTAAGGTGCGTATCCACTTATAGACATACAAACGAGAGCACGATTACGACATTGCAATAGTGCTCTTGTTTGTATGTCTAGTGATGTGTCTAGACTGAACGTTCACTCGTTCAGTCCAGGCACATCCATTATCCCCGTACATGCTGAACCTGACATGTATGGGCGATGATAGATGTCGGAAACAACCAGCGGGCACGCGCATCCCTGGTTGTTTCCGACCTAAACCTGGCCAATGCATGCGTGATATGCAAGCAATTGCATGATAACGACGTCGTTATCGTGCAATCACCTGCATATATCGCCTAGTGGATACCCCCCTTTAAGCACCATCCATCTCTGTGACTCTGCATAGTGTTCTCCCCAGAAAATTTTTCCAGCCGGATGGCATCAAGAAGTAGCCGGGTGGGGGCCTTCGCAATAATAAAATGTTTTACCTTATAATGATTTCAACTTGAAATAACATTTTATATATCAATTATTTTCTTATTAGAGGCCCAGTTGTCTCATTATGAAAAATCTGCAAAGTCTGTAGGATCTGGTTATACAGCTCCCAGATACTGTCCCCACTTGTAGGCTCCCAAAGTGCCAGGCAGTAGGCTGTTTCTTGCTGGGTGGTGCACCCGCAAAAAACAGCCAGTTTCCCCTCAACTCTCCACCGGCAGCCCTGACTTACCTTCTGCTACCTGCTCCTCTTCAGGGCTCCTCTGCCATCCAGCTGCACAACGTCATTATGTCACATCTTCTGCACTGGAGAAAAAAGAAAAACATAAAAACTTTATTGTGCCAACCACAGGACTCCCAAGTCTCCCTTGTACCCCCCTGTCGCCAGGCCTGGTTGCAATCTGAATGTATTACAGGTTGAGTCTTCCATATCCAAATATTCCGAAATACAGAATCCTTTTGGCATGACTGAGATAGGGAAACCTTTGCTTTCTGATGGCTCAATGTACACAAACTTTGTTTTAAGGCACAAAGTATTAAAAATTTTGTATAAATTACCTTCAGGCTGTGTGTATAAGGTGCATATGAAACCTAAATGAATGTCATGTATGTACACAAACTTTGTTTGAGCCACAAATTTATTGATAATATTGTATAAAATTACCTGCAGACTGTGTGTGTATATAAGGTGTATAGAATGAGCTGCAGGCTGTGTGTGTATATAAGGTGTATATAATGAGCTGCAGGCTGTGTGTGTATATAAGGTGTATAGAATGTCTTGCAGGCTGTGTATATAAGGTGTATAGAATGAGCTGCAGGCTGTGTGTATATAAGGTGTATAGAATGACCTGCATGCTGTGTGTATAAGGTGTATAGGATGAGCTGCAGGCTGTGTGTGTATAAGGTGTATAGAATGAGCTGCAGGCTGTGTGTATAAGGTGTATAGAATGAGCTGCAGGCTGTGTGTGTATAAGGTGTATATAGTGACCTGCAGGCGGTGTGTATAAGGTGTATATAATGACCTGCAGGCTGTGTGTGTATAAGGTGTATAGAATGACCTGCAGGCTGTGTGTATAAGGTGTATATAATGACCTGCAGGCTGTGTGTATAAGGTGTATAGGATGAGCTGCAGGCTGTGTGTGTGTATAAGGTGTATAGAATGAGCTGCAGGCTGTGTGTGTATAAGGTGTATAGAATGAGCTGCAGGCTGTGTGTATATAATGAGCTGCAGGCTGTGTGTATAAGGTGTATAGAATGACCTGCAGGCTGTGTGTGTAAGGTGTATAGAATGAGATGCAGGCTGTGTGTGTATAAGGTGTATAGAATGAGCTGCTGGCTGTGTGTATAAGGTGTATAGAATGAGCTGCTGGCTGTGTGTATAAGGTGTATATAATGACCTGCAGGCTGTGTGTATAAGCCTTATACACACAGCCTGCAGGTCATTATATACACCTTATACACACAGCCAGCAGCTCATTCTATACACCTTATACACACAGCCAGCAGCTCATTCTATACACCTTATACACACAGCCAGCAGCTCATTCTATACACCTTATACACACACAGCCTGCATCTCATTCTATACACCTTACACACACAGCCTGCAGGTCATTCTATACACCTTATACACACAGCCTGCAGCTCATTATATACACACAGCCTGCAGCTCATTCTATACACCTTATACACACACAGCCTGCATCTCATTCTATACACCTTATACACACACAGCCTGCAGGTCATTCTTTACACCTTATACTATAAGGTGTAAAGAATGACCTGCAGGCTGTGTGTGTATAAGGTGTATAGAATGAGATGCAGGCTGTGTGTATAAGGTGTATATAATGACCTGCAGGCTGTGTGTATAAGGTGTATAGAATGAGCTGCAGGCTGTGTGTGTATAAGGTGTATAGAATGAGCTGCAGGCTGTGTGTATAAGGTGTATAGAATGAGCTGCAGGCTGTGTGTGTATAAGGTGTATATAGTGACCTGCAGGCGGTGTGTATAAGGTGTATATAATGACCTGCAGGCTGTGTGTGTATAAGGTGTATAGAATGACCTGCAGGCTGTGTGTATAAGGTGTATATAATGACCTGCAGGCTGTGTGTATAAGGTGTATAGGATGAGCTGCAGGCTGTGTGTGTGTATAAGGTGTATAGAATGAGCTGCAGGCTGTGTGTGTATAAGGTGTATAGAATGAGCTGCAGGCTGTGTGTATATAATGAGCTGCAGGCTGTGTGTATAAGGTGTATAGAATGACCTGCAGGCTGTGTGTGTAAGGTGTATAGAATGAGATGCAGGCTGTGTGTGTATAAGGTGTATAGAATGAGCTGCTGGCTGTGTGTATAAGGTGTATAGAATGAGCTGCTGGCTGTGTGTATAAGGTGTATATAATGACCTGCAGGCTGTGTGTATAAGCCTTATACACACAGCCTGCAGGTCATTATATACACCTTATACACACAGCCAGCAGCTCATTCTATACACCTTATACACACAGCCAGCAGCTCATTCTATACACCTTATACACACACAGCCTGCATCTCATTCTATACACCTTATACACACACAGCCTGCATCTCATTCTAAACACCTTACACACACAGCCTGCAGGTCATTCTATACACCTTATACACACAGCCTGCAGCTCATTATATACACACAGCCTGCAGCTCATTCTATACACCTTATACACACACAGCCTGCATCTCATTCTATACACCTTATACACACACAGCCTGCAGGTCATTCTTTACACCTTATACTATAAGGTGTAAAGAATGACCTGCAGGCTGTGTGTGTATAAGGTGTATAGAATGAGATGCAGGCTGTGTGTATAAGGTGTATATAATGACCTGCAGGCTGTGTGTATAAGGTGTATAGAATGAGCTGCAGGCTGTGTGTGTGTATAAGGTGTATAGAATGAGCTGCAGGCTGTGTGTGTATATGGTGTATAGAATGAGATGCAGGCTGTGTGTGTGTATAAGGTGTATAGGATGAGCTGCAGGCTGTGTGTATAAGGTGTATATAATGACCTGCAGGCTGTGTGTGTAAGGTGTATAGAATGACCTGCAGGCTGTGTGTGTATAAGATGTATATAATGACCTGCAGGCTGTGTGTGTATAAGATGTATATAATGACCTGCAGGCTGTGTATATAAGGTGTATATAAAACATAAATGCATTCTGTGTTTAGATTTGGGTCCCATTCCCAAGATCTCATTATGGTATGCACATATTCCAAAATACGGAATATTCCGATATCCAAAATACAGCTGGTTCCAAGTATTTTGGATATGGGAGACTCAATCTGTACAGTGCACTTTTGTTTTCTATTCTTAATTGGATATAAGTCACACCTAGTAAATGTCCCTTGTGTCTGTGTCGCAAGCCGCCGCAACATCTTGTTTGAAATCAGTACTGCAGACGGCTCTCGCACCTGTTGCTAGGAGACGAGGACGCCGGGCTGCTACTCCGTGAGGTCCTCCTACCTGACTGCTCTGTCCTGCACCGATTGGAGTAGTACCCCCAATAGTAATGCCCCCTAGTAGTAGTGCCCCCAGGTCCGGCAACAGGGGGGACTAAGAGATATCAGTGTACCGGGCCCCAAATTTTCTGTTGCCGGCCCTGAGTGCCCCCAATAGTAATGCCCCCCTGAGTGATGCCCCCTAGTAGTAGTGCCCCAGTAGTAATGTCCCCTAGTAGTAGTGTCCCCAGTAGTAATGCCCCCTAGTAGTAGTGCCCCGGTAGTGAGGCCGCTTACACAAAAAGAATAAACTAATACCTTAGCCTCGCTTCTGCGTCAGGTGCCTCAGGTCCGCCTGGCTTCTCCTCTGAACTATGGGAGAGACGTCATGACATCTCTCCCATAGTGCACTACACACTGCGGAAGCCCGAGCCTATCTACGGGTCATGGGGAACAGCTCCAAGGTGCCCCGTTCGGGCCATGGGTTGAAGACCCCTGACATACATCAGAAAACACAATTTCAGCAAAACACTTGATGCAAATCGAGCTTATACTCGGACAAACTGGGACCAGACACGATTCTTTGTAATCCAACCTATATAAATTGTTGGAGTTGAGATATTCCACAAATCTTTCTTTTACTAGTGTTTATATTATGTTCCCTACTACTGATGTCAGGTAGTTACTGGCCTCTCCCTTTGCTCCAGTGCAGTGGGACAAGCTCCGCTCTTTCCCAGTCCTCTGGAATTACTCCTGTACTGTAGCTAGTGACTGGTCAATTCATTCTGTTCATGGTGTTACCAGCACCCCTTTAAGCGCTTTTAGTATCTTGGATGTATGCCCTCTGGCCCCATTTTTATCCACTTTCAGTTTTGAAAATTCTGTTAGAGCCCTCTCCTCTGTAAGGGGCCCATTTGTCAAATACTAAGTATCCCCCGAATGTATGAAGGAGGGACTGCAGCAGGTATCTCCGATACCTGCTGCGATCCCTCCATTGCCGCCGGCAGCCGCCTCCCCCATAGGTTTCTATGGGGGATGCGATGCTGCCAAATGTATCAATATCGGGAATGCGAAGCATTCCCGATATTGACCCCAGCAGCTAACGCCATCTGAAGATAGCGTTAGCCGCTGTGTCCTATGGGCACTTACCCGCATTTCAGCCGGCGGAGGGATCTGGAAGATCCCTCCGCCGGCAATGGGCGCCGCTCATGTGCAGTCCGCGGGACTGCGCATGCGCAGCAGCCCGGAATGCGCTCCGGGCACATCGCAGGGACGGGCTCTTTTCGGAGCCCGTCTCCCTGCATGTGCCGGGTCATACATTCGGCCGGTATGATCGCATTTTGCAATGCGATCATGGGCGGTACTGCATGCCCTGATCGCATTAAAATGCGATCCTTAATAAATGGGCCCCTAAATGTGATTATGTCTACCTCGTTTTTATGAACATAGTTGCAGTGGAAGAATTGTGCAAAAACATGTGCAAACATTTGCTTTGGGCCCCCCTACTCTAAGTTCAAAGTGCAGTGTGTGACAGGGAGAGGTAGAGGGTGACAGTGAGAGATTACAGGCAGTGGGGGACAGAGAGAGGGGAGAGGCAGTGGGTGAGAGGGAGAGGCAAGAGGCAGTGGGTGAGAGGGAGAGGCAAGAGGCAGTGGGTGACAGAGAGAGGGGAGAGGCAGTGGGTGACAGGGAGAGGGGAGAGGCAGTGGGTGACAGGGAGAGGGGAGAGGCAGAGGGTGACAGGGAGAGGGAAGAGGCAGTGGGTGACAGGGAGAGGGAAGAGGCAGTGGGTGACAGGGAGAGGGAAGAGGCAGTGGGTGACAGGGAGAGGGAAGAGGCAGTGGGTGACAGGGAGAGGGAAGAGGCAGTGGGTGACAGGGAGAGGGGAGAGGCAGTGGGTGATAGGGAGAGGGGGAAAGGTGACAGGGAGAAGCAGTGGGTGACAGAGATGATGGACAGGGTGACAGGGAGAGGTGACACTAGTCCTCACACATGCCACCTCTAACGCCCACACATTATGGTACACTGTAGTCCCCACATTATGCCACCTGTAGTGCCCCACACATTATGCCATCTATAGTGCTCACACATTATGCCATCTCTAGTGCCCCACACATTATGCCATCTCTAGTGCCCCACACATTATGCCACCTGTAGTGCCCACATATTATGCTACACTGTAGTCCCCACACATTATGCCACACTGTAGTGCCCCACACATTATGCCACACTGTAGTGCCCCACACATTATGCCACACTGTAGTGCCCTACACATTATGCTACACTGTAGTCCCCACACATTATGCCATCTCTAGTGCCCACACATTATGCCATCTCTAGTGCCCCACACATTATGCCACACTGTAGTGCCCCACACATTATGCCACACTGTAATGCCCACTCATTATGCAACCTGTAGTGCCCACTCATTATGCAACCTGTAGTGCCCACTCATTATGCAACCTGTAGTGCCCACTCATTATGCCATCTCTAGTGCCCACACATTATGCTACACTGTAGTCCCCACACATTATGCCACACTGTAGTCCCCACACATTATGCCACACTGTAGTCCCCACACATTGTGCCACACTGTAGTCCCCACACATTGTACTCACCAGCAGAATCCTCAGGCAGCCGGCAGAGCAGCAGTCACAGCCTCACAATGAGTCACACCCATAAGGCTGCGCTGCTGCTGCTGCTAAACTCCTGCTTAAGAGGAGCATGTGATGGGCTCCTCCAATCAGAGCTCAGCACATGCTCCTCTGACCACACTACAGAGAATATTGGTATTTATTGCCCAGTAGTGCACTGCAGTGCTGAGCCTGACTGCACTGTGCCCTGGTCCTCTCTGCATGTAGCTGCCAGCCGGGTCAGTCACTGTCACAGTCTTGATGACTGCCCGGCAAGCCTACCATTTACAAATGGCAATGTGGACCCCTATATTGCTGCGGGCCCCGGTGCAGTCCAATCTCCTTCTGTAGACATTAATGAGCAAAAATAAGTATTAAGATAATCTGCTATTACCTCGTCTCCCAAAATAAGACTCACTGTCTGTCTTTAGTCTTATTCCTCCTCCTTGTAGCCATATCTCCTGGTAGTAAGTCAGGCACATAGAGGGCCTGATTCAGAGATGTACGTTAATCCGACGGTGAATGCACATCTCCGATTGTTAGGGGTCTGTGCCTGTGCAGGACCCGTTGTGCGCATGTGCAGAATGGGTCCTGCGATCTCGCTAGCAGACCCCCTAGGCCGCAGCATGATTGACATTCTGCAGCATGTGGGGGGAGGGGGGGCGTGCCTGGTCACTGTACCCGGAACTCATCGCCGGCCTTGCACGCATTGGTCTTTGCGCATGTACAGCCAGGTGAGCGTCTTTCTTGCTGAAATACTTGAAAATAATTACAGTGACGCTGATGTTTTCATTTCTCTCTTTCAGTGCCAGTGGAGCCGACAAACATAACATTAGTGACCCTTAATCCTCCTTCCTATAACAGCATCGACTTTACTTTTCCAGCATTTGATGATACAAATGGACCCATCAGGTCTTATGCAGTCATCGTATCAGGCACAAATGGTAAGGTCTATGTATAACCAGTTCTTTATTACCTAGATGTATCAAGCAGGCCTGGGGACATATAGGGCACCCAGGCAGGGCCCCCTATCTCATGTAAATTAATTAATCACAAATAAAAACAACAATAGGATCATATATACTTTAGTACAGGCAACCTGGAAATGGCAGGGCATTCTTAGCGAGGACAGGGCCGGATCAAGGTCTATGGGGGCCCCTGGGCATCAAACGTGTGGGGGCCCCTATATACACACACACACATATAGACACAGTACACATATACTGTACATAACTTACTGTTTCAGAGGCAGGGAAAGGCATGTTGGCCAGCAGCAGCAGAAGGGAGCGGAGCCAAATCCGAGGGCGGGGCTTAATCGCGGGCTGCGGCAGGCGGCTCCGATGAATTTGAAAAAAAAAAACAGTTCATCTAGGGGATTGGGGCCGGGGACAGTGTGTGGGGCCCCCTATGTGTGGGGGCCCCTGGACGACCGCCCCTGTTGCTCTCCCTATAATCCAGCCCTGAGCAGGGGAAATATCACACGTTTATCACGAGAAATCCGAAAACGGCGACTGTGTTAGGTATTAGGACTATATTTTATTTATCTAATTCTTGCGTCTTACTCACAAAGTGATGCGAATAGGACGCACAAGCAGCTTATACCGATTAAAATGATATGCGGCATGCCTATATTCTGTGTGCGAGTGCGGCTGTACCTGCTTGCGAAATGCTACGTACAGTAACATGGTCAGCGGCTGTATCTGCATGCGGAATGCTACGTACAGTAACACGGTCAGCGGCTGTACCTGCATGCGAAATGCTACGTACACTAACACGGTCAGGGGCTGTACCTGCATGCGAAATGCTACGTACAGTAACACGGTCAGGGGCTGTACCTGCATGCGAAATGCTACGTACAGTAACACGGTCAGGGGCTGTACCTGCATGCGAAATGCTACGTACAGTAACACGGTCAGCGGCTGTACCTGCATGCGAAATGCTACACACAGTAACACGGTCAGCGGCTGTACCTGCATGCGAAATGCTACGTACAGTAACACGGTCAGCGGCTGTATCTGCATGCGAAATGCTACGTACAGTAACACGGTCAGCGGCTGTATCTGCATGCAAAATGCTACGTACAGTAACACGGTCAGCGGCTGTACCTGCATGCGAAATGCTACGTACAGTAACACGGTCAGCGGCTGTATCTGCATGCGAAATGCTACGTACAGTAACACGGTCAGCGGCTGTATCTGCATGCAAAATGCTACACACAGTAACACGGTCAGCGGCTGTACCTGCATGCGAAATGCTACACACAGTAACACGGTCAGCGGCTGTATCTGCATGCGAAATGCTACACACAGTAACACGGTCAGCGGCTGTATCTGCATGCAAAATGCTACGTACAGTAACACGGTCAGCGGCTGTATCTGCATGCGAAATGCTATGTCCAGTAACACGGTCAGTGGCTGTATCTGCATGCGAAATGCTACGTACAGTAACACGGTCAGCGGCTGTATCTGCATGCGAAATGCTACGTACACTAACACGGTCAGCGGCTGTATCTGCATGCAAAATGCTACGTACAGTAACACGGTCAGCGGCTGTACCTGTATGCGAAATGCTACACACAGTAACGCTGTCAACGGCTGTATCTGCATGCAAAATGCTACACAAAGTAACACGGTCAGCGGCTGTATCTGCATGGTGTGACTAGAAGGGCTGTCTAGCGCACAAGGAGGCTAGATGGATGTAGACTAGACACATCTGTACAATAAGGTTGCCTCTGTTGTGTGAAGGCAATAAAGAATAATCACACGTCATTATAGCGTGTCGGCCTTTCCTACGAGATCAGATGTAGCAGATAATGCAGACGGCACCACAGTGTGTAAATGTGACATATTACTAATCATTCTTTCTTCATTCACTTCCCTTCTCACAGCTGAAGGTAAGAAACCACCTAAAAGCATCTTGTCCAAGACCTACGCTGATTACAAGAGTAAGAACACCGACGCTTACGTTGCTAAAATCATCAACATTCCTGAAAGGCGTCGGAGGTCGACTCGTGAAGATCCCTTAACAGTTAAAATTGGAGATGGCAGCACAACGGAAACCTATGTAAATGGCCCATTGGAACCATTATCATCATATTGGTAAGTATACGTGCCCCTTCCATATAACTAAACAAGGGCAGCAACAAATAATAATTGAGCCTGTATGCTTGCAGGTATGGCCTATGACAAAGGATCCCAAATTCTGCCCGAAAGGCACCCTAGCAGTCCAGGTTTTAAGGATATCCATGCTTGACCACAGGTGACTTAATTAGTATTTCAGACAATTTGATGTAACCACCTGTGCTCATCCATGGATATCTCTAATACGTGAACTGTTGAGGTTTTAGAGATATCCTTGAGGACCGCATTTGGGAACCTCTGGCCTATGAGTTTGTCACTCACACGCACGCACAATATAGGTTGATCATTTTGGATAAGATAATTACCTTTAATGACATAGGGCATGATTCAGAGCTGAACGCTCTGAGCAGAACACTCGCTCTGAATCAGGGCCCTCCTACCTGAAAATGGAGCGGCCTCCTGGCCGCTTGCATAGCTGTAGGTGACCACCCACAGCATATGCGAGCGGCCAAAAAGATGGTCGCGATGGTCTGCGACCATCGGGCTTGCGACGAGACCCTGCGGTAGGGTCTCGCTGCCGCAAGCCCAGGAGTGATTTTGGCTCTATCAGAGCCAAAATCACTCCCACTGACATCATTACTGATGTCAGTGGGGCCGGCTTCAGACGGTAGGCGTTCCCATGGGAACGCCTCCGTCTGGCCGCCACGCCCCCGGAACGCCCACCAAAGGGGGCGTTCTGTCAATCACCATCGACAGCACGCCCCCTTTGGTGCGAGACCCCGAGCGACGTATTTCTCGTCGCTCGCCGGGTCTCGCGCATGCGCACGACAGAGCTCCCTCCGTCGTGCGCATGCGCATTCTGCAAACATCGACCCGCTTGCGAGCGTCATTTGCACGCGAGCGGGTCTGAATGACCCCCATAATCCGTAAATTGCTGTATAAGTAGAAATGTTACCAACATAAATAGTAGAGCCGGTAATTAGTCGGCACTCGGTGCATTTCTTTACATGAGAGGGTGACCCAGACATGTTTAAATCCCCTTGTTTTTGTTTATTCAACTACATTTGCTAGACCTTTCACCCAAGCATCTACCGCTATGTGCCCCAGCATCTACCGCTGTGTGCCCCCAGCATCTATAGTGTGCCCCAGCATCTACCGCTGTGTGCCCCAGCTCTATAGTGTGCCCCCAGCATCTATAGTGTGCCCCCAGCATCTATAGTGTGCCCCAGCATCTATAGTGTGCTCCCAGCATCTATAGTGTGCTCCCAGCATCTATAGTGTGCCCCCAGCATCTATAGTGTGCCCCCAGCATCTATAGTGTGCCCCTTTGTTTTACCATTACCCCAAAATGCTGTAAGATTCCAGTTGTTACTTATGGATCTAGCTATGTTACATTTCTGAGGACTAACTTTTGGGCCTAATTCAGCAAGGATCACAGGATTACGCACGCTATTAGCCGATTGTTGCGTTCTGTGCATGCATCGTAGTCATCGAACCAGCTACTGACGGGGGGTGGTCGTCGAAACGCAGACGTGTCAGTGCGTTTGAACACCGTTGCAGGGGCATGCATAAATTAGCCACTGCGACGCCCTACGCAGCCTGAGCTCTCACTGCGCACAGGAAGATTAGCAATTTCTGAGTAAGGTCTGACCTTGTGCAGTGTGCGTGAGGCTGCGATGGTACTCAACTGTACCGATGGTTTCACAGTCCTGCTAAACATTACGGATGTGTGTAAGGTAAGGTGGACGTCCTTATGTAGTGCTGCGATGGCATAGTGGTTGCAATGGATTGGCGTACTATCAAAGGCGAGGCTGCGTGCGTAATCGCAGTGGCGATTGCAGTTGCGATCTGTAGTGATTCAGGCCCTCAGTTCCTCAGTGTATGAGCACAATTGATCTGGGTCCCCAAACTTTCACCACAATTTCTAATTCTAGTCGCCAATCCGTAGCCGGGTTCCCCAATTAGAAACACGGGGGAGTCACATGCGCTCAGGTCTGGCGTGGGTGCAGGGTTGGGGGTCGATGCCCACCAATGCCGAGGGATGATGTCAGAGTGTTGGATGTGGGAGGACGATGTGGATGATGTGAATATGCCATGTACCTGACATGTATCTGGTGAGGCAGGGGTGTATAAATGAAAGGCAGGCGCTCATGTACAGGATAAGACGTCTTTATTTGAGTAGAGACAATGCTTCTCTATTAATGGTGCCTAAATAAGCCTGTGCTGAGGACGTATTCCGCTCCCCACGTGGTGCTATAGGTCATCACTCACTCTCAGCGCTGCAGTGTGCCATCATGTACACTTATCCCTACGTTGTGCTGTGTACGGTAAACAAATGAATGTCACTTACCATAAAAGTCATAGGGGGAGACGTATCAAGCTTTGGTAGGAGATGTATCAAATCTTGGAGAGAGATAAAGAGTCATATTTATCAATTATCGGGTTTTAGATCCTACTATTTCTTATCACCGCTATTCACTCCTTATTACTTTCATTTGTCTAGCACAGTCTCTAACATGACAGAATCTGATTGGCTGTTTTGTGTAACTTCTCCACTGTATCTCTCTCCAAGGCTTGGTACATCTCCCCGTCAGAGAGAGAGAGAGTAATACTTCCATCAATGGCGGCATGTACAGTATGAGGATAGTGGATAAATATTGCTAACTACTGGTAAAGACCTTGCAGGATAAATGAAGAATTATGAAATGCAGACCTATAATAATAACTTTATCTTCAGAGATATATAGACTGTCCTCTGTCCTTTATTTGGTTGCGTCATTTTGGGCCTGATTCTCAGTAGCACGCAATTACGATATTCGTGCAAATGGTCGATGGTCACTGAGTTGTGCGATAATTTTTGCACGGCTGCATGTCCAGGAAAATTCCTAACAACGCGTGCCTCCCGTGGTGTGTACGCACAGAGGCGCAGCTGCAATTGAGGCGCACGGTATCCAAAATGTTTTGAAGTTAACTGGAAGTTCTTGGGTGGTGACTGGGAGGTAGCACGGAGATGGGCGTGTTATGGGAGTGCCGCGGGCACCTTGCTGCTCTGGTTCTGAACTCAGAACTTGATTTGGGAATAGAGTAAGATATAGCAAGTAACTGTGAACCAAGGCCCTGATTCAGAGCCGGACGCTCTGAAAGAGCACTCGCTCTGAATCTGGGCGGTTTTTGGGGTTTTTTTTGTGCGGCCTCCTGGCCGCTCGCATAGCTGTGGGTGACCACCCACAGCTATTGCGAGCGGCCAGAATGATGGTCGCGATGGTCAAGACCATCGCGACCATCGGGCTTGCAACAAGACCCTTGTGGTAGGGTCTCGTGGCCGCAAGCCCCAGAGAGCTTCTGGCTCTAATAGAGCCGGAAGCTCTCCCACTGACATCACTGGTGATGTCAGTGGGGCCGCCCACAAATGGCAGGCGTTCACCTGGGAACGCCTCCGTTTGTGAAGCCACCCCCCCCCGGCCACGCCTACCAAACGGGGCGAGCTGTCACTCACCATCGACAGCTCGCCCCCTTTGGTGCAAGACCCGGAGCGACGGAGCACCCATCGACAGCCGGGTCTCGCGCACGACGGAGCCGGCTCCGTCGTGCACATGCTAAGTGGGCAAACATCGACCCGGTTGCGAGCGCTCAGCGCTCGCAACCGGGTCTGAATCAGGCCCCATGTTCCAATGCAAGGGGTGCAAACACATTAAAAAAAATATACATATATCCAAACCTCCGGCACTCACGGGTTCCACAGTATACTTAGCCGGGTGCCCTCCACAGTCAGCCTCTGTGACCAGGACGGACTGAACATAACAACCACAGGGCGGCACTCCGTTGAAAAAAACGACAAACAGGCGGAGGTAACTTCTGCAACGTTTCAGCTCTGTAATCGGCGCTTTTGTCAAGCATAAGATACAAACTGTTTGTATCCTATGCTTGACAAAAGCGCCGAAATGTTGCAGAAGTTACCTCCTCCTGTTTGTCGTTTTTTCAACAGAGTGCCGCCCTGTGGTGGATAGATATGTGTGTGTATGTATATATATATATATATATATATATATATATATATATTTATATATATATATATATATATATTAGGGGTGTGCACCGGCCACTTTTCGTGTTTTGTGTTTTGGTTTTGGATCTGGATCTTTCTTCGTGTTTTGGATCTGGATTGGTTTTGCCAAAACCACCCTTCCGTGTTTTGGGTTCTGGGTTTTGTGTTTTGGATCTGTATTTTTTTTTAAAAAAGCATAAAAACAGCTAAAATCACAGAATTTGTTGGTTTCTCTGCTCCTATGCTATTATTAACCTCAATAACCTTAATTTCCACTCATTTCCAGTCTATTCTGAACACCTCACACCTCACAATAGTGTTTTTATGTCCAAAAGGTTGCACCGAGGTAGCTGGATGACTATGCTAAGCGACACGAGTGGGCGGCACAAACACGTGACCCATCTAGGAGTGACACTGCAGTGGCAGACAGGATGGCAGTTAGAAAAACTAGGCCCCAAACTGTACATAATGCAAAGAAAAAAAAGAAGTGCAAGATGGAATTGTCCTTGGGCCCTCCCACCCACCCTTATGTTGTATAAACAGGACATGCACACTTTAACAAATCAATCATTTCAGCGCCAGGGTCTGCCACACAACTGTGGCTGAAATGATTGGTTCGTTTGGGCCCCCACAAAACAAGCTGGCAATTAATGTGTCCCTGCACAAACTGGCTCTACGGAGGCAAGATGTCATCCTCATCCTCCTCATCCACCGATTCCTCACCCTCTTCAGTGTGTACATCCTCATCCTCACAAAGTATTAACTCGTCCCCACTTGAATCCACCACCACAGGTCCCTCTGTACCTTCTGGAGGCTGGTCTCCCTGGAAGAGCTGATAATTCATTTTGATGAACATCATCTTCTCCACATTCTGTGGAAGCAACCTCCTACGCCTTTCGCTGACAAGGTTCCCGGCTGCACTAAACACTCTTTCGGAGTACACACTGGAGGGGGGGCAACTCAGGTAAAATAGAGCCAGCTTGTACAGGGGCCTCCAAATTGCCTCTTTTTCCTGCCAGTACAGGTATGGACTGTCTGACATGCCTACTTGGATGCTGTCACCGATGTAATCCTCCACCATTCTGTCAATGGTGACAGTATCATATGCAGTGACAGTAGACATGTCAGAAATTGTTGCCAGGTCCTTCAGTCCGGACCAGATGTCCAAACTTGGTCCTGCCTGCCCTGCATCACCGCCAGCGGGTTGCTTAGGATACCTAAGTTTTTTCCTGGCAGCCCCAGTTGCGGGAGAAAATGAAGAAGGAGCCGTTGACGTGTCACGTTCCGCTTCAGCTGACAGTGTGTTCACCAGCAGGTCTTTGCACCTCTGCAGGCTTGTGTCGGCCGGAAAGAGAGACACCACATAGGCTTTAAACCTAGGATCAAGCACGGTGGCCAAAATGTAGTGGTCTGATTTCAACAGATTGACCACCCTGGAATCCTGGCAAAGCGAATGAAGGGCTTCATCCACAAGTCCCACATGCCGAGCGGAATCGCTCCGTCTTAGCTCCTCCTTCACTTTCTCCAGCTGCTTCTGCAAAAGCCTGATGAGGGGAATGACCTGACTCAAGCTGGCTGTGTCTGAACTGACTTCACGTGTGGCAAGTTAAGGGCTGGAGAACCTTGCACAACACGGAAATCATTCTCCACTGCGCTTGAGTCAGGTGCATACCCCCTCCTTTGCCTATGTCATAGGTGGATGTATAGGCTTGTATGGCCTTTTGCTGCTCCTCCATCCTCTGAAGCATATAGAGGGTTGAGTTCCACCGCGTCACAACCTCTTGCTTCAGGTGATGGCGGGGCAGGTTCAAGAGTGTTTGCTGGCGCTCCAGTCTTCGGCACGCAGTCGCTGAATGGCGAAAGTGGCCAGAAATTTTTCGGGCCACCCAAAGCGTCTCCTGCACGCCCCTGTCGCTTTTCAGAAAATTCTGCACCACCAAGTTTATTGTGTGAGCAAAACATGGGACTTGCTGGAATTTGCCCAGATGTAATGCCCGCACAATATTGGTGGCGTTGTCAGATATCACAAATCCCCAGGAGAGTCTAAGTGGGGTAAGCCACTGGGCGATGATTTCCCTCAGTTTCTCTAAGAGGTTGTCGGCGGTGTGCCTCTTACTGAAACCGGTGATACACAGCGTAGCCTGCCTTGTAACGAGCTGGCGTTTCTGAGATGCTGCTACTGGTGACGCTGCTGCTGTTGCTGCGTAAGGTGATACATCTACCCAGTGGGCTGTCACAGTCATATAGTCCTTAGTCTGCCCTGTTCCACTTGTCCACATGTCCGTGGTTAAGTGGACATTGTGTACAACGGCATTTTTCAGGACACTGAGGACACTTTTTCTGACGTTTCTGTACAGTCTCGGTATCGCCTGCCTAGTGAAGTGGAATCTAGACGGGATTTGGAACCGGGGACACACTACCTCCATCAATTGTCTAAATCCCACTGCACTAATGGCGGATACCGGACGCACGTCTAACACCAACATAGCAGTCAAGGCCTCAGTTATACGTTTTGCTTCAGGATGACTGCTGTCGTACTTCATCCTCCTCGCTAAGGACTGTTGGAGGGTCAATTGTTTAGTAAAAGTAGTGGTGTTCCTACTTCCTCTCTGGGATGATGAACGACTCCCAGCAGCAGCAACAGCAGCAGCGGCAGCAGTAGGCGTAGCAATGCAGGATCCTCCAGAGGAATCCCGGATAGGAGAGTCAGTCATGCCAGTGACATGGCCTGCAGGACTACTTCCGATCCTGACTAAGGAGGAAATTGACGAGGAGGGAGTTGACGGTGTGGTTTGCAGGCGCTTGGATACAACAGGACAACGGGATTTAGGTGTCCCTGGACTGCTTACGGTCTTAGCCAAAGTTTCTGAACTTGACAGTAACTTTTTATGAACGCGCTGCAGGTGCCGTATAAGGGAGGATGTTCCTAGGTGGTTGACGTCCCTACCCCTACTTATTTCACCTTTACATATGGTACATATGGCAAGACAGTTGTTGTCCGGATTTGGATAGAAATATTGCCAGACCAAAGAGGTGGAATGTTTGGTCTTCTGCCCAGGCATGACCTTGATGGGCTTTTTCATCCCACGGACAACAACTGTCTCCCCCGGAGCCTGATTTAAACAAACCACATCACCATCAGAATCCTCCTCGCCAACTTCCTCCTCAGCGCCAGCTACACCAGTATCCTCATCCTGTTGTACTTCAACAGTGACATCTTCAATTTGCATATCAGCAAGTGGACTGTGGGTGCTCCTTTCAGCACTTGCAGGGGGCGTGCAAATGGTGGAAAGAGCCACCTCTTCCCGTCCAGTGCTGGGAAGGTCAGGCATCGCAACCACCACCACACTTGGACTCTCCTTGGGGATTTGTGATATCTTCTTAGAAAGCACAGTTCTTCGCTGTGCTTTTGCCAGCTTAACTCTTTTGATTTTTTTAGTGGGAGGAGGGCTTCCATCGTCATGTGAAGCTGAACCACTAGTCATGAACATACTAGGGATCGACCTTAGCCGTTCCTTGCCACTCCGTGTCGTAAATGGCATATTGGCAAGTTTACGTTTCTCTTCAGCTGATTTAAATGTCTTTTTCAAGGTCATTTTCCTGAACTTTGCCATTTGGGATTGTATGTGCCCTCTACTATGACATTGGGCATCGGCCTTGGCAGACGACGTTGATGGCATGTTATCGTCTATGTCATGACTAGTGGCAGCAGCTTCAGCACTAGGAGGAAGTGGTTCTTGATCTTTCTCTATTTTATTTTTATCGGAGAAAGTTTGGTCCTCCATTTATGTTATATCGATTTGATATATACGTGCGGCTAAACACAGAAAATAATTTTTTTTTTGGTTTGGACTGGAGTGTACTTTCGGGGGTTACAGCACCCTTTAACGGTCAAGCCAGCCGGCCCTTTACTTATGACACAGGCGCACGCTTGGCACTACTTTGTTGATGCACGTGCGGCTACTGCGCACACAATTCACAAACACAGAAAATAATTTTTTTTTTGGTTTGGACTGGAGTGTACTTTGGGGGTTACAGCACCCTTTAACGGTCAAGCCAGCCGGCCCTTTACTTATGACACAGGCGCACGCTTGGCACTACTTTGTTGATGCACGTGCGGCTACTGCGCACACAATTCACAAACACAGAAAATAATTTTTTTTTTGGTTTGGACTGGAGTGTACTTTCGGGGGTTACAGCACCCTTTAACGGTCAAGCCAGCCGGCCCTTTACTTATGACACAGGCGCACGCTTGGCACTACTTTGTTGATGCACGTGCGGCTACTGCGCACACAATTCACAAACACAGAAAATAATTTTTTTTTTGGTTTGGACTGGAGTGTACTTTGGGGGTTACAGCACCCTTTAACGGTCAAGCCAGCCGGCCCTTTACTTATGACACAGGCGCACGCTTGGCACTACTTTGTTGATGCACGTGCGGCTACTGCGCACACAATTCACAAACACAGAAAATAATTTTGTTTTTGGTTTGGACTGGAGTGTACTTTCGGGGGTTACAGCACCCTTAACAGTCAAGCCAGCCGGCCCTTTACTTATGACACAGGCTCACGCTTGGCACTACTTTGTTGATGCACGTGCGGCTACTGCGCACACAATTCACAAACACAGAAAAAAAAAATTTTGTTTGGTTTGCACTGGAGTGTACGTTCGGGGGTTACAGCACCCTTAACGGTCAAGCCAGCCGGCCCTTTACTTATGACACAGGCGCACACTTGGCACTACTTTGTTGATGCACGTGCGGCTACTGCGCACACAATTCACAAACACAGAAAATAATTTTTTTTTTGGTTTGGACTGGAGTGTACTTTGGGGGTTACAGCACCCTTTAACGGTCAAGCCAGCCGGCCCTTTACTTATGACACAGGCGCACGCTTGGCACTACTTTGTTGATGCACGTGCGGCTACTGCGCACACAATTCACAAACACAGAAAATAATTTTTTTTTTGGTTTGGACTGGAGTGTACTTTCGGGGGTTACAGCACCCTTTAACGGTCAAGCCAGCCGGCCCTTTACTTATGACACAGGCGCACGCTTGGCACTACTTTGTTGATGCACGTGCGGCTACTGCGCACACAATTCACAAACACAGAAAATATTTTTTTTTTTTGGTTTGGACTGGAGTGTACTTTCGGGGGTTACAGCACCCTTTAACGGTCAAGCCAGCCGGCCCTTTACTTATGACACAGGCGCACGCTTGGCACTACTTTGTTGATGCACGTGCGGCTACTGCGCACACAATTCACAAGCACAGAAAATAATTTTTTTTTTGGTTTGGACTGGAGTGTACTTTGGGGGTTACAGCACCCTTTAACGGTCAAGCCAGCCGGCCCTTTACTTATGACACAGGCGCACGCTTGGCACTACTTTGTTGATGCACATGCGGCTACTGCGCACACAATTCACAAACACAGAAAATATATTATTTTTTTAGCACTTGGGGGGAGCACCCCTGATGGACAGAGCACCCCCTGGACAACACTACAGCACCCCTTTAGGACTGGGACACTGCACAGGACTTTGGAGTGGACACAGCCCCTATGGAGAACTGCCTGCACAACACAGTCCAGCCAGCCCCTATGGACTTTGAAGTAGTGGACACAGCCCCTATTAACAACAGCAGCACAGCACAACACAGCCAGCCCCTATGGACTTTGAAGTAGTGGACAACAGCAGCACTACACTACTCTGCACTACACTACACTACACAGCCCAGCCAGCCCTAACTCCCACCCTCCCTCTTCACTGTCCACAGCCGAGTGAGAAAATGGCGCCGACGCGGGTACCTTATATAGGATCCAAAACCCGCGAGACTCGGAAGGCGGGATGATGACGTTTTGCCTCGATTTCAGATCCGAGTCAGGCGGGAAAAGTCGAGCCTGATTTGGATCGGACTCGGATCGGGGGGGCTCGGATTTCAGAAATCCGAACCCGCTCACCCCTAATATATATACACACACACACATATACATACATACATACACACATGTGGAGTAGAATACTGGCAGATTTTGCATGTAGCTCACAAATACTGGACAGCTTTATTTTTACACTGCACTTTAGATGTCAATTTGGATACACCCCTCCTAGATCTTACCACCCACAGCTATAGCCGCCTCCATCGTGCGCATGCGCACTTGGCCAACATCGACCCGCTTGCGAGCGCTCGCGAGCGGGTCTGAATTAGGCCCAGTATGTATAAAGATGGTAATATTCACCGATAGAGGGATGGCCCTTTTAGATGTTGATCATCTGGTAATAGTCTGGGTCCTCAAAAGATACCGTGTTCATATGTAGTAATGTCGCAAATTGTAGTATGCAGGCTTAAGGCCCCCATACATCAGCAATTGATTGCAGCAATCGTGCAATTTGCAATCGATTGTGTATAAAAATCTTCCCTTTTTCACTCGATTGCAGAATTGCCACAATCGATTGAAAAAGGGGAAGATTTTTATACACAATCGATTGCAAATTGCATGATTGTTGCAATCAATTGCTGATGTAGGGGGGCCTTTCACTCCCAGTTTACTGGTCCTTTAAGGCTCCATATGATTAGGATTATGCAATAGTCCTTTAAGGTTCCTCCAATATGTAGTATAGAAAAGTTGGGGTGATGAACCTTGGTGTCCCTAATGCGTTTCCCTGCCCCAAAGTTCAGCTTTTTCAAAAGGTATGCCCCATAAGTCCTCTGAAAGGATTTTTATTAGGGATGTGCAGGCTCGGATAGGTTCGAGTTTGCACGTGGAGTTCGGATTTTTCCCTCCAAAAAAACGGAACTCAGAAAGAGGCAAAACGTCATCTTACATGGACGAACATCATCATTCCTGGACAAAGGAATGATGATGTTCGTCCATGTAAGATGACGTTTTGCCTCTTTCTGAGTTCCGTTTTTTTGGAGGAAAAAATCCGAACTCCACGTGCAAACTCGAACCTATCCGAGCCTGCACATCCCTAATTTTTATACCCATCTTAAAATGGCTACTAATTAGCACCTGATGGCAATTGTGTATCCAGATTTGCTATACCAAGGCAATATAATACAATAAACTGACTTACATTTATTACTAAAACATTTTCAAAACATTATTTAAAATAATAGGAGTCAGACCTATTCAGAAATTATCTACTTGCAAACAGCAGATCCTCGCTGTATAGTATGTCTCCATCTAAGATGAAGATATAGACACCATAAGACAGACACATCTTGTATGCTATAGCTCAGATGACACTGTACTATAATTTGTTTATTTCAGTATCAATCACAGCTTCGATCACGTGACCTATGTTATGTGACCGAGGTCTGTCCAATCAACAGTCAGAAGAGTCATCTGATGCTGTTGCAAGACTCTTGGGAAATGTAGTCATGTTTATAGTAAGCCCTGTGATAAATATAATGATTTAAAATACCAGAAGGTCACATATATATTTAACTAAAGCTAGAGTTTCAATACTGATGTTTAGCATATTTGATTTCTACATTATCCAGATCTATAATTAACTCTTAACTGGGGTCTCCAGTGGTCTCCGCGGCTCCCAGTGGCCTCCCCTCTCTCTTCTTAATGGAGAGGGGGCTTCTGGGAGTCCCAGGGGCTGGTGGGAGGGGCAAGGGCTGCTGGGAGATGTAGTTTTCCCAGCGCCTCTTCCGGGGGGGCCACACAAACACTGCGGGGGCACACTGACAGTGGGACACACACATACACACTTACAAGCACCACACACACTGACATACTCACAGCTGCTGTAGAAGAGCCGGTTTCCGACACAGAATAATGAAGACAGCCCTGCAGGATGTAACTAAGGACTAATTAAGCTAATTGGATACTTCCGATTGCTTAATTAGTCCTTGGGGGGGGGGGGGCGTGGGGGTGTCAGAGCAAGTCCCGGTGATTTTTCCTAAAATCACCAATTTTAGGGAAAATCACGCTTGCTCGGGAGGTGCGTGAGAAAAAAACCCTCCTGCGCATTTTTTTAAAATAACACGCACCTAATAGAATAGCAGAAAACCCGCACCAGCAGGAAGAAGCTCGCAGGTGCAGGATTTTTGCTATTCTCGCAGCCTATTGAATATGCCCCCAAGAGTTTATTTAGTTGTTAGAGATGTTCTTAGTCTCTTCAAAATACAATAATAGCAGGGGGATCTGATGATAATACAATCAGCCCCTTCATCTTTTTAATATGTTGTTGTAAAATCTATTCCTAGGTTCAGCATTGTGGGTTTTACACGGATTACATATGATGAGAATAAATTAATTTCGCCAGAGAAGTGTCTATGCGCATTTGCACCTTATTCCGGACCTTACTCAACACCTCAGAACCCAAGTATGTATCCATTATGGTTGTCACAATCAGATTGTCGCAATATGATTAAATAAGAGATCGGTCTGGTTTATCAGCATTTCCTCACTGTAACACCATGATTAGTGACTGCCGATGGCAGGATTCCTGTGCTTCTCCATCTGCAGGTCCAGCTCTTCCCGCAAAGCCCTCACACTTGCAGGCTCTCCAGCTGCCCTGGCACTACAAGTCATAGCATGCATGCTGCAAAATGTGACCTATGCTGGAACTTATAGTTCCACAGAAACTAATTAGCCGTAAGTGTATACAATTATAAAAAATATGCAAATATCTTTTTTCTTCGGATCTTGACTCCCGTGGCGGCATTTCTGCGACAGAGTATATAATAACTCAGCTGTACTTTCAATTCATACCCTCCAGTTTATAGTATGATTTGTAAATCATTGTTATGTTATTTCTGCTGCCTCCTGATGGGGACAAAGCACATTCTGTACCAGCGCTGTTACTGCAGATTAATGCACCACTGATCATGCCTAGGGCCACCGAAACATTGGGGGGCCCCGGTAATGTTGCAGGGGCCACTGGAGGGGTTACACCCCATTGGAGTGTCCTGTAGACATGGTTACACCTCCCCTGCACTACTGGGTCTTTTGTATCCATCCCCCCCTCTCGGCATACAGGTTACTTTCAGCACCTGCATGAATTTTAAGTTGGGAAAGAAGACCTGAAGCCAATTATACCCCGATTACTGGAATCGGGAATATTATTTATTAGGCCCTTCTAGTAGCTTTGAGAATAAAACATTTGACTTAACACATTATGCGGCTTGTACTGTATCATTTCACCAGGTGCGTAATTGTCTTTGATACAGTGAACACCTTGCAAACCGCAAAACAACCCACAAGACAAATGGTGGTTTAACAAATCTGTGACTTTTAGGCCCTCATTCAGAGCCGTACGCTCTGAGCAGAGCGCACGCTCTGAATGAGGGCCGGGCTCCATGAAAATGGAGCGTCCTTCTGGACGCTCGTATAGCTGTGGGTCACCACCCACAGGCTATACGAGCGTGCGTTTTGATGGCCGCGATGGTCGAGACCATCGCGACCATCGAAATTGCGAGCCGGAGCCTGCGGTTGAGGTTTTCAACCGCAAGCTCCGGAGTGATTTTGGCTCTATCAGAGCCAAAATCACTCCCACTGACATCACTAGTGATGTCAGTGGGCCGGCTTCTGACGGGAGGCGTTCCCGTGGGAACGCCCCCGTCAGGGAGGCACGCCCCCGGCACGCCTACCAAAGGGGGCGTGCTATCAATCAACATCGACAGCACGCCCCCTTTGATCAGACACAACGAGCGAAGGACTTTCCTTCGCTCGTCGCGTCTGGCGCATGCGCACGACGGAGCTCCCTCCGTCGTGCGCATGCTCAGTCCATAACATCGACCCACTTGCGAGCGGACAGCCGCTCGCGAGTGGGTCTGAATCAGGCCCTTAGTTACCAAATAGTGTATTTATTTCTTGTTTGAAAATCCTACTTTGCAGTGTGAAAATAGTGACTTTATCCCGTGATACAGTACACACCAGTATGCTACAAAAGGGCTAACAAGCGGCTTAGGGCACATCCACTAGCAGACCAAGAAACGACTGCACGATTATAACATGGTAATCCAGCAGTCTGTGCTGTGCCTACACTGACCGAGCAGTCGTTATCAGTGCAGGCTCATCAATCATCCCCTAATATGCTCAACCTGACGTTATCGCCAGGTTGTACAGCATGTTCGGCCGATGATTGATGTCGCAAACTACCAGTGGGAGCGCGCATCGCTGGTCGTTTCCGACATTAATGTGCCCGATTCATGCACGATTCATGACCGATTGAACGATATCGTTATCGTTCAATCGCTCATAGAAATCGGCAAGTGGATGTGCACCCTTACAATGAAACACACTACTGGTAAAAGAGATTTCTGTGTGGATGTTCCCTAAATGTTCTTTTTCAACCAGATAACAGAAAGCTAATGAAAGAATCATCATTATAATGCTATTATATATGAATTTATTAATATTAATGTTATAATCATATGGTTCTATTTTAGGGGGCCATTATTTACCCATATTATCTGAGGCAATCTTCTGAAACAGAAAACACGTCCCAGTTTGGACGCAGAAAGTCTCGTCTTTACGTCTTTATTTTCTAGCTTTTTCCTGCTTTTCAAAGTTTCAAATTAGTGGGAACAAAAAAAACTGAAACTGGAAAATGGGTCAGACGACAAATGTACTAATCAGAACAAAACAACTCTCTCATTCTCCCCCCTTCCTTCTGTCTCCCTCCCGCACCCCCTCTCTCTCATACTCCCCCCTTCCTTCTGTCTCCCTCCCGCACCCTCTCTCTCTCATTCTCCCCCCTCCTTCTGTCTCGCTCCCGCACCCTCTCTCTCTCATTCTCCCCCCTTCCTTCTGTCTCCCTCCCGCACCCTCTCTCTCTCATTCTCCCCCCTCCTTCTGTCTCCCTCCCGCACCCTCTCTCTCTCATTCTCCCCCCTTCCTTCTGTCTCCCTCCCGCACACTCTCTCTCTCATTCTCCCCCCTTCCTTCTGTCTCCCTCCCGCACCCTCTCTCCCTCCCCCCTTCCTTCTGTCTCCCTCCCACACCCTCTCTCTCTCATTCTCCCCCCTTCCTTCTGTCTCCCTCCCGCACCCTCTCTCTCTCATTCTCCCCCCCTTCCTTCTGTCTCCCTCCCGCACCCTCTCATTCTCCCCCCTTCCTTCTGTCTCCCTCCCGCACCCTCTCTCCCTCCCCCCTTCCTTCTGTCTCCCTCCCGCACCCTCTCTCTCTCATTCTCCCCCCTTCCTTCTGTCTCCCTCCCGCACACTCTCTCATTCTCCCCCGTTCCTTCTGTCTCCCTCCCGCACCCTCTCATTCTCCCCCCTTCCTTCTGTCTCCCTCCCGCACCCTCTCTCCCTCCCCCCTTCCTTCTGTCTCCCTCCCGCACCCTCTCTCTCTCATTCTCCCCCCTCCTTCTGTCTCCCTCCCGCACCCTCTCTCTCTCATTCTCTCCCCTTCCTTCTGTCTCCCTCCCGCACCCTCTCTCTCTCATTCTCCCCCCTCCTTCTGTCTCCCTCCCGCACCCTCTCTCTCTCATTCTCCCCCCTTCCTTCTGTCTCCCTCCCGCACCCTCTCTCTCTCATTCTCCCCCCTTCCTTCTGTCTCCCTCCCGCACCCTCTCTCTCTCATTCTCCCCCCTTCCTTCTGTCTCCCTCCCGCACCCTCTCTCTCTCATTCTCCCCCCTCCTTCTGTCTCCCTCCCGCACCCTCTCTCTCTCATTCTCCCCCCTTCCTTCTGTCTCCCTCCCGCACCCTCTCTCTCTCATTCTCCCCCCTTCCTTCTGTCTCCCTCCCGCACCCTCTCATTCTCCCCCCTTCCTTCTGTCTCCCTCCCGCACCCTCTCTCCCTCCCGCCTTCCTTCTGTCTCCCTCCCGCACCCTCTCTCTCTCATTCTCCCCCCTTCCTTCTGTCTCCCTCCCACACACTCTCTCTCTCATTCTCCCCCCTTCCTTCTGTCTCCCTCCCGCACCCTCTCATTCTCCCCCCTTCCTTCTGTCTCCCTCCCGCACCCTCTCTCCCTCCCCCCTTCCTTCTGTCTCCCTCCCGCACCCTCTCTCTCTCATTCTCCCCCCTTCCTTCTGTCTCCCTCCCGCACCCTTTCTCCCTCCCCCCTTCGTTCTGTCTCCCTCCCGCACCCTCTCTCTCTCATTCTCCCCCTTCCTCCTGTCTCCCTCCCGCACCCTCTCTCTCTCATTCTCCCCCCCTTCCTTCTGTCTCCCTCCCGCACCCTCTCTCCCATTCTCCCCCCTTCCTTCTGTCTCCCTCCCGCACCCCCTCTCTCTCATTCTCCCCCCTTCCTTCTGTCTCCCTCCCGCACCCCCTCTCTCTCATTCTCCCCCCTTCCTTCTGTCTCCCTCCCGCACCCTCTCTCTCTCTTTCCCCCCCCTTCCTTCTGTCTCCCTCCCGCACCCTCTCTCTCTCATTCTCCCCCCTTCCTTCTGTCTCCCTCCCGCACCCTCTCTCTCTCATTCTCCCCCCTCCTTCTGTCTCCCTCCCGCACCCTCTCTCTCTCATTCTCCCCCTTCCTTCTGTCTCCCTCCCGCACCCTCTCATTCTCCCCCCTTCCTTCTGTCTCCCTCCCGCACCCTCTCTCTCTCATTCTCCCCCTTCCTTCTGTCTCCCTCCCGCACCCTCTCATTCTCCCCCCTTCCTTCTGTCTCCCTCCCACACACTCTCTCTCTCATTCTCCCCCCCTTCCTTCTGTCTCCCTCCCGCACCCTCTCATTCTCCCCCCTTCCTTCTGTCTCCCTCCCGCACCCTCTCTCCCTCCCCCCTTCCTTCTGTCTCCCTCCCGCACCCTCTCTCTCTCATTCTCCCCCCTTCCTTCTGTCTCCCTCCCGCACCCTTTCTCCCTCCCCCCTTCCTTCTGTCTCCCTCCCGCACCCTCTCTCTCTCATTCTCCCCCTTCCTCCTGTCTCCCTCCCGCACCCTCTCTCTCTCATTCTCCCCCCTTCCTTCTGTCTCCCTCCCGCACCCTCTCTCCCATTCTCCCCCCTTCCTTCTGTCTCCCTCCCGCACCCCCTCTCTCTCATTCTCCCCCCTTCCTTCTGTCTCCCTCCCGCACCCCCTCTCTCTCATTCTCCCCCCTTCCTTCTGTCTCCCTCCTGCACCCTCTCTCTCTCTTTCTCCCCCCTTCCTTCTGTCTCCCTCCCGCACCCTCTCTCTCTCATTCTCCCCCCTTCCTTCTGTCTCCCTCCCGCACCCTCTCTCTCTCATTCTCCCCCCTTCCTTCTGTCTCCCTCCCGCACCCTCTCTCCCTCCCCCCTTCCTTCTGTCTCCCTCCCGCACCCTCTCTCTCTCATTCTCCCCCTTCCTCCTGTCTCCCTCCCGCACCCTCTCTCTTTCATTCTCCCCCCTTCCTTCTGTCTCGCTCCTGCACCCTCTCTCTTATTCTCCCCCCTTCCTTCTGTCTCCCTCCCGCACCCCCTCTCTCTCATTCTCCCCCCTTCTGTCTCCCTCCCGCACCCCCTCTCTCTCATTCTCACCCTTTCCTTCTGTCTCCCTCCCGCACCCTCTCTCTCTCATTGTCCCCCCTTCCTTCTGTCTCCCTCCCACACCCTCTCTCTCTCATTCTCCCCCCTTCCTTCTGTCTCCCTCCCGCACCCTCTCTCTCATTCTCCCCCCTTCCTTCTGTCTCCCCCCCGCATCCTCTCTCTCTCATTCTCCCCCCTTCCTTCTGTCTCCCTCCCGCACCCTCTCTCTCCCTCCCCCCTTCCTTCTGTCTCCCTCCCGCATCCTCTCTCTCTCATTCTCCCCCCTTCCTTCTGTCTCCCTCCCGCACCCTCTCTCTCTCCCTCCCCCCTTCCTTCTGTCTCACTCCCGCGACCCTCTCTCTCTCATTCTCCCCCCTTCCTTCTGTCTCCCTCCCGCACCCTCTCTCTCTCATTCTCCCCCCTTCCTTCTGTCTCCCTCTTGCACACTCTCTCTCTCATTCTCCCCCCTTCCTTCTGTCTCACTCCCGCGACCCTCTCTCTCTCATTCTCCCCCCTTCCTTCTGTCTCCCTCCCGCACCCTCTCTCTCTCATTCTCCCCCCTTCCTTCTGTCTCCCTCTTGCACACTCTCTCTCATTCTCCCCCCTTCCTTCTGTCTCCCTCCCGCACCCTCTCTCTCTCATTCTCCCCCCTTCCTTCTGTCACCCTCCCGCACACTCTCTCTCTCATTCTCCCCCCTTCCTTCTGTCTCCCTCCCGCACCCCCTCTCTCTCATTCTCCCCCCTTCCTTCTGTCTCCCTCCCGCACCCTCTCTCTCTCATTCTCCCCCCTTCCTTCTGTCTCCCTCCCGCACCCCCTCTCTCTCATTCTCCCCCCTTCTTTCTGTCTCCCTCCCGCACCCTCTCTCTCTCATTCTCCCCCCTTCCTTCTGTGTCCCTCCCGCACCCTCTCTCTCTCATTCTCCCCCCTTCCTTCTGTCTCCCTCCCGCACCCTCTCTCTCTCCCTCCCCCCTTCCTTCTGTCTCCCTCCCGCGACCCTCTCTCTCTCATTCTCCCCCCTTCCTTCTGTCTCCCTCCCGCACCCTCTCTCTCTCATTCTCCCCCCTTCCTTCTGTCTCCCTCCCGCACCCTCTCTCTCATTCTCCCCCCTTCCTTCTGTCTCCCTCCCGCACCCTCTCTCTCTCATTCTCCCCCCTTCCTTCTGTCTCCCTCCCGCACCCTCTCTCTCTCTCTCATTCTCCCCCCTTCCTTCTGTCTCCCTCCCGCACCCTCTCTCTCTCCCTCCCCCCTTCCTTCTATCTCCCTCCCGCACCCTCTCTCTCTCATTCTCCCCCCTTCCTTCTGTCTCCCTCCCGCACCCTCTCTCTGTCATTCTCCCCCCCTTCCTTCTGTCTCCCTCCCGCACCCTCTCTCTCTCATTCTCCCCCCTTCCTTCTGTCTCCCTCCCGCACCCTCTCTCTCTCATTCTCCCCCCTTCCTTCTGTCTCCCTCCCGCACCCTCTCTCATTCTCCCCCCTTCCTTCTGTCTCCCTCCCACACCCTCTCTCTCATTCTCCCCCCTTCCTTCTGTCTCCCTCCCGCACACTCTCTCTCTCATTCTCCCCCCTTCCTTCTGTCTCCCTCCCGCACCCTCTCTCTCATTCTCCCCCCTTCCTTCTGTCTCCCCCCCCGCACCCTCTCTCTCTCATTCTCCCCCCTTCTGTCTCCCTCCCGCACCCTCTCTCTCTCATTCTCCCCCCTTCCTTCTGTCTCCCTCCCGCACCCTCTCTCTCCCTCCCCCCTTCCTTCTGTCTCCCTCCCGCATCCTCTCTCTCTCATTATCCCTCCTTCCTTCTGTCTCCCTCCCGCACCCTCTCTCTCTCCCTCCCCCCTTCCTTCTGTCTCCCTCCCGCGACCCTCTTTCTCTCATTCTCCCCCCTTCCTTCTGTCTCCCTCCCGAACCCTCTCTCTCTCATTCTCCCCCCTTCCTTCTGTCTCCCTCCCGCACCCTCTCTCTCATTCTCCCCCCTTCCTTCTGTCTCCCTCCCGCACCCTCTCTCTCTCATTCTCCCCCCTTCCTTCTGTCTCCCTCCCGCACACTCTCTCTCTCATTCTCCCCCCTTCCTTCTGTCTCCCTCCCGCACCCTCTCTCTCTCATTCTCCCCCCTTCCTTCTGTCTCCCTCCCGCACCCTCTCTCTCTCATTCTCCCCCCTTCCTTCTGTCTCCCTCCCGCACCCCCTCTCTCTCATTCTCCCCCCTTCTTTCTGTCTCCCTCCCGCACCCTCTCTCTCTCATTCTCCCCCCTTCCTTCTGTCTCCCTCCCGCACCCTCTCTCTCTCATTATCCCCCCTTCCTTCTGTCTCCCTCCTGCACCCTCTCTCTCTCCCTCCCCCCTTCCTTCTGTCTCCCTCCCGCGACCCTCTCTCTCTCATTCTCCCCCCTTCCTTCTGTCTCCCTCCCGCACCCTCTCTCTCTCACTCTCACCCCTTCCTTCTGTCTCCCTCCCGCACCCTCTCTCTCATTCTCCCCCCTTCCTTCTGTCTCCCTCCCGCACCCTCTCTCTCTCATTCTCCCCCCTTCCTTCTGTCTCCCTCCCGCACCCTCTCTCTCTCATTCTCCCCCCTTCCTTCTGTCTCCCTCCCGCACCCTCTCTCTCTCATTCTCCCCCCTTCCTTCTGTCTCCCTCCCGCACCCTCTCTCTCTCCCTCCCCCCTTCCTTCTATCTCCCTCCCGCACCCTCTCTCTCTCATTCTCCCCCCTTCCTTCTGTCTCCCTCCCGCACCCTCTCTCTCTCATTCTCCCCCCTTCCTTCTGTCTCCCTCCTGCACCCTCTCTCTCTCATTCTCCCCCCTTCCTTCTGTCTCCCTCCCGCACCCTCTCTCTCTCATTCTCCCCCCTTCCTTCTGTCTCCCTCCCGCACCCTCTCTCATTCTCCCCCCCTTCCTTCTGTCTCCCTCCCGCACCCTCTCTCTCTCTCATTCTCCCCCCTTCCTTCTGTTTCCCCTCGCACCCTCTCTCTAATTCTCCCCCCTTCCTTCTGTCTCCCTCCCGCACCCTCTCTCTCATTCTCCCCCCTTCCTTTTGTCTCCCTCCCGCACCCTCTCTCATTCTCCCCCCTTCCTTCTGTCTCCCTCCCGCACCCTCTCTCTCTCCCTCCCCCCTTCCTTCTGTCTCCCTCCCGCACCCTCTCTCTCTCTCATTCTCCCCTCTTCCTTCTGTCTCCCTCCCGCACCCTCTCTCTCATTCTCCCCCCTTCCTTCTGTCTCCCTCCCGCACCCTCTCTCTCTCTCATTCTCCCCCCTTCCTTCTGTCTTCCTCCCGCACCCTCTCTCCCTCCCCCTTCAGTCTGTCTCCCTCCCGCACCCTCTCTCTCTCTGTCATTCTCCCCCCTTCCTTCTCTCTCCCTCCCGTACCCTCTCTTCCTCCCCCCTTCCTTCTGTCTCCCTCCCGCACCCTCTCTCTCTCTGTCATTCTCCCCCCTTCCTTCTGTCTCCCTCCCGCACCCTCTCTCTCTGTCATTCTCCCCCTTCCTTCTGTCTCCCTCCCGCACCCTCTCTCCCTCCCCTCTTCCTTCTGTCTCCCTCCCGCACCCTCTCTCTCTCATTCTCCCCCCTTCCTTCTGTCTCCTTCCCGCACCCTCTCTCTCTCATTCTCCCCCCTTCCTTCTGTCTCCCTCCCGCACCCTCTCTCTCTCATTCTCCCCCCTTCCTTCTGTCCCCCTCCCGCACCCTCTCTCTCATTCTCCCCCCATCCTTCTGTCTCCCTCCCACACCCTCTCTCTCTCATTCTCCCCCCTTCCTTCTGTCTCCCTCCCGCACCCTCTCTCTCTCATTCTCCCCCCTTCCTTCTGTCTCCCTCCCGCACCCTCTCTCTCATTCTCCCCCCTTCCTTCTGTCTCCCTCCCGCACCCCCTCTCTCTCATTCTCCCCCCTTCCTTCTGTCTCCCTCCCGCACCCTCTCTCTCTCTTTCTCCCCCCTTCCTTCTGTCTCCCTCCCGCACCCTCTCTCTCTCATTCTCCCCCCTTCCTTCTGTCTCCCTCCCGCACCCTCTCTCTCTCATTCTCCCCCCTTCCTTCTGTCTCCCTCCCGTACCCTCTCTCCCTCCCCCCTTCCTTCTGTCTCCCTCCCGCACCCTCTCTCTCTCATTCTCCCCCTTCCTCCTGTCTCCCTCCCGCACCCTCTCTCTTTCATTCTCCCCCCTTCCTTCTGTCTCGCTCCTGCACCCTCTCTCTTATTCTCCCCCCTTCCTTCTGTCTCCCTCCCGCACCCCCTCTCTCTCATTCTCCCCCCTTCCTTCTGTCTCCCTCCCGCACCCCCTCTCTCTCATTCTCACCCCTTCCTTCTGTCTCCCTCCCGCGCCCTCTCTCTCTCATTGTCCCCCCTTCCTTCTGTCTCCCTCCCGCACCCTCTCTCTCTCATTCTCCCCCCTTCCTTCTGTCTCCCTCCCGCACCCTCTCTCTCTCATTCTCCCCCCTTCCTTCTGTCTCCCTCCCGCACCCCCTCTCTCTCCCTCCCCCCTTCCTTCTGTCTCCCTCCCGCACCCTCTCTCTCTCATTCTCCCCCCTTCCTTCTGTCTCCCTCCCGCACCCCCTCTCTCTCCCTCCCCCCTTCCTTCTGTCTCCCTCCCGCACCCTCTCTCTCTTATTCTCCCCCCTTCCTTCTGTCTCCCTCCCGCACCCTCTCTCTCTCATTCTCCCCCCTTCCTTCTGTCTCCCTCCCGCACCCTCTCTCTCATTCTCCCCCCTTCCTTCTGTCTCCCCCCCCGCACCCTCTCTCTCTCATTCTCCCCCCTTCCTTCTGTCTCCCTCCCGCACCCTCTCTCTCTCATTCTCCCCCCTTCCTTCTGTCTCCCTCCCGCACCCTCTCTCTCTCATTCTCCCCCCTTCCTTCTGTCTCCCTCCCGCACCCTCTCTCTCTCCCTCCCCCCTTCCTTCTATCTCCCTCTTGCACCCTCTCTCTCTCATTTTCCCCCCTTCCTTCCGTCTCCCTCCCGCACCCTCTCTCTCCCATTCTCCCCCCTTCCTTCTGTCTCCCTCCCGCACCCTCTCTCATTCTCCCCCCTTCCTTCTGTCTCCCTCCCGCACCCTCTCTCTCTCTCATTCTCCCCCCTTCCTTCTGTTTCCCCTCGCACCCTCTCTCTAATTCTCCCCCCTTCCTTCTGTCTCCCTCCCGCACCCTCTCTCTCATTCTCCCCCCTTCCTTTTGTCTCCCTCCCGCATCCTCTCTCATTCTCCCCCCTTCCTTCTGTCTCCCTCCCGCACCCTCTCTCTCTCCCTCCCCCCTTCCTTCTGTCTCCCTCCCGCACCCTCTCTCTCTCTCATTCTCCCCCCTTCCTTCTGTCTCCCTCCCGCACCCTCTCTCTCATTC
The DNA here is from genome assembly GCA_031769625.1 of Taudactylus pleione. Lineage (NCBI taxonomy): Eukaryota > Metazoa > Chordata > Amphibia > Anura > Myobatrachidae > Taudactylus > Taudactylus pleione. The sequence continues at coordinate 3,189,210 of JAUIMM010000026.1, forward strand.
TCCCCCCTTCCTTCTGTCTCCCTCCCGCACCCTCTCTCTCTCTCATTCTCCCCCCTTCCTTCTGTCTTCCTCCCGCACCCTCTCTCCCTCCCCCTTCAGTCTGTCTCCCTCCCGCACCCTCTCTCTCTCTGTCATTCTCCCCCCTTCCTTCTCTCTCCCTCCCGTACCCTCTCTTCCTCCCCCCTTCCTTCTGTCTCCCTCCCGCACCCTCTCTCTCTCTGTCATTCTCCCCCCTTCCTTCTGTCTCCCTCCCGCACCCTCTCTCTCTGTCATTCTCCCCCTTCCTTCTGTCTCCCTCCCGCACCCTCTCTCCCTCCCCTCTTCCTTCTGTCTCCCTCCCGCACCCTCTCTCTCTCATTCTCCCCCCTTCCTTCTGTCTCCTTCCCGCACCCTCTCTCTCTCATTCTCCCCCCTTCCTTCTGTCTCCCTCCCGCACCCTCTCTCTCTCATTCTCCCCCCTTCCTTCTGTCCCCCTCCCGCACCCTCTCTCTCATTCTCCCCCCATCCTTCTGTCTCCCTCCCACACCCTCTCTCTCTCATTCTCCCCCCTTCCTTCTGTCTCCCTCCCGCACCCTCTCTCTCTCATTCTCCCCCCTTCTGTCTCCCTCCCGCACCCTCTTTCTCTCATTCTCCCCCCTTCCTTCTGTCTCCCTCCCGCACCCTCTCTCTCATTCTCCCCCCTTCCTTCTGTCTCCCTCCCGCACCCTCTCTCTCTCATTCTCCCCCCTTCCTTCTGTCTCCCTCCCGCACCCTCTCTCTCTCATTCTCCCCCCTTCCTTCTGTCTCCCTCCCGCACCCCCTCTCTCTCATTCTCCCCCCTTCCTTCTGTCTCCCTCCCGCACCCTCTCTCTCTCATTCTCCCCCCTTCCTTCTGTCTCCCTCCCACACACTCTCTCTCTCATTCTCCCCCCTTCCTTCTGTCTCCCTCCCGCACCCTCTCATTCTCCCCCCTTCCTTCTGTCTCCCTCCCGCACCCTCTCTCCCTCCCCCCTTCCTTCTGTCTCCCTCCCGCACCCTCTCTCTCTCATTCTCCCCCCTTCCTTCTGTCTCCCTCCCACACCCTTTCTCCCTCCCCCCTTCCTTCTGTCTCCCTCCCGCACCCTCTCTCTCTCATTCTCCCCCTTCCTCCTGTCTCCCTCCCGCACCCTCTCTCTCTCATTCTCCCCCCTTCCTTCTGTCTCCCTCCCGCACCCTCTCTCTCATTCTCCCCCCTTCCTTCTGTCTCCCTCCCGCACCCCCTCTCTCTCATTCTCCCCCCTTCCTTCTGTCTCCCTCCCGCACCCTCTCTCTCTCTTTCTCCCCCCTTCCTTCTGTCTCCCTCCCGCACCCTCTCTCTCTCATTCTCCCCCCTTCCTTCTGTCTCCCTCCCGCACCCTCTCTCTCTCATTCTCCCCCCTTCCTTCTGTCTCCCTCCCTTACCCTCTCTCCCTCCCCCCTTCCTTCTGTCTCCCTCCCGCACCCTCTCTCTCTCATTCTCCCCCTTCCTCCTGTCTCCCTCCCGCACCCTCTCTCTTTCATTCTCCCCCCTTCCTTCTGTCTCGCTCCTGCACCCTCTCTCTTATTCTCCCCCCTTCCTTCTGTCTCCCTCCCGCACCCCCTCTCTCTCATTCTCCCCCCTTCCTTCTGTCTCCCTCCCGCACCCCCTCTCTCTCATTCTCACCCCTTCCTTCTGTCTCCCTCCCGCACCCTCTCTCTCTCATTGTCCCCCCTTCCTTCTGTCTCCCTCCCGCACCCTCTCTCTCTCATTCTCCCCCCTTCCTTCTGTCTCCCTCCCGCACCCTCTCTCTCTCATTCTCCCCCCTTCCTTCTGTCTCCCTCCCGCACCCCCTCTCTCTCCCTCCCCCCTTCCTTCTGTCTCCCTCCCGCACCCTCTCTCTCTCATTCTCCCCCCTTCCTTCTGTCTCCCTCCCGCACCCCCTCTCTCTCCCTCCCCCCTTCCTTCTGTCTCCCTCCCGCACCCTCTCTCTCTCATTCTCCCCCCTTCCTTCTGTCTCCCTCCCGCACCCTCTCTCTCTCATTCTCCCCCCTTCCTTCTGTCTCCCTCCCGCACCCTCTCTCTCATTCTCCCCCCTTCCTTCTGTCTCCCCCCCCGCACCCTCTCTCTCTCATTCTCCCCCCTTCCTTCTGTCTCCCTCCCGCACCCTCTCTCTCTCATTCTCCCCCCTTCCTTCTGTCTCCCTCCCGCACCCTCTCTCTCTCATTCTCCCCCCTTCCTTCTGTCTCCCTCCCGCACCCTCTCTCTCTCCCTCCCCCCTTCCTTCTATCTCCCTCCCGCACCCTCTCTCTCTCATTTTCCCCCCTTCCTTCTGTCTCCCTCCCGCACCCTCTCTCTCCCATTCTCCCCCCTTCCTTCTGTCTCCCTCCCGCACCCTCTCTCTCTCATTCTCCCCCCTTCCTTCTGTCTCCCTCCGCTCCCTCTCTCATTCTCCCCCCTTCCTTCTGTCTCCCTCCCGCACCCTCTCTCTCTCTCTCATTCTCCCCCCCTTCCTTCTGTTTCCCCCCGCACCCTCTCTCTAATTCTCCCCCCTTCCTTCTGTCTCCCTCCCGCACCCTCTCTCATTCTCCCCCCTTCCTTCTGTCTCCCTCCCGCACCCTCTCTCTCTCCCTCCCCCCTTCCTTCTGTCTCCCTCCCGCACCCTCTCTCTCTCCCTCCCCCCTTCCTTCTGTCTCCCTCCCGCACCCTCTCTCTCATTCTCCCCTCTTCCTTCTGTCTCCCTCCCGCACCCTCTCTCTCTTTCTCCCCCCTTCCTTCTGTCTCCCTCCCGCACCCTCTCTCTCTCTCATTCTCCCCCCTTCCTTCTGTCTTCCTCCCGCACCCTCTCTCCCTCCCCCTTCAGTCTGTCTCCCTCCCGCACCCTCTCTCTCTCTGTCATTCTCCCCCCTTCCTTCTCTCTCCCTCCCGTACCCTCTCTTACTCCCCCCTTCCTTCTGTCTCCCTCCCGCACCCTCTCTCTCTCTGTCATTCTCCCCCCTTCCTTCTGTCTCCCTCCCGCACCCTCTCTCCCTCCCCTCTTCCTTCTGTCTCCCTCCCGCACCGTCTCTCTCTCATTATCCCCCCTTCCTTCTGTCTCCCTCCCGCACCCTCTCTCTCTCATTCTCCCCCCTTCCTTCTGTCTCCCTCCCGCACCCTCTCTCTCTCATTCTGCCCCTTCCTTCTGTCTCCCTCCCGCACCCTCTTTCTCTCCCTCCCCCCTTCCTTCTGTCTCCTTCCTGCACCCTCTCTCTCTCATTCTCCCCCCTTCCTTCTGTCTCCCTCCCGCACCCTCTCTCTCTCATTCTCCCCCCTTCCTTCTGTCCCCCTCCCGCACCCTCTCTCTCATTGTCCCCCCTTCCTTCTGTCTCCCTCCCACACCCTCTCTCTCATTCTCCCCCCTTCCTTCTGTCTCCCTCCCGCACCCTCTCTCTCTCATTCTCCCCCCTTCTGTCTCCCTCCCGCACCCTCTTTCTCTCATTCTCCCCCCTTCCTTCTGTCTCCCTCCCGCACCCTCTCTAGCATTCTCCCCCCTTCCTTCTGTCTCCCTCCCGCACCCTCTCTCTCTCATTCTCCCCCCTTCCTTCTGTCTCCCTCCCGCACCCTCTCTCTCTCATTCTCCCCCCTTCCTTCTGTCTCCCTCCCGCACCCCCCTCTCTCTCATTCTCCCCCCTTCCTTCTGTCTCCCTCCCACACCCTCTCTCTCTCATTCTCCCCCCTTCCTTCTGTATCCCTCCCGCACCCTCTCTCTCTCATTCTCCCCCCCTTCCTTCTGTCTCCCTCCCGCACCCTCTCTCATTCTCCCCCCCTTCCTTCTGTCTCCCTCCCGCACCCTCTCTCATTCTCCCCCCTTCCTTCTGTCTCCCTCCCGCACCCTCTCTCTCTCTCTCATTCTCCCCCCTTCCTTCTGTTTCCCCTCGCACCCTCTCTCTCATTCTCCCCCCTTCCTTTTGTCTCCCTCCCGCACCCTCTCTCATTCTCCCCCCTTCCTTCTGTCTCCCTCCCGCACCCTCTCTCTCTCCCTCCCCCCTTCCTTCTGTCTCCCTCCCGCACCCTCTCTCTCTCCCTCCCCCCTTCCTTCTGTCTCCCTCCCGCACCCTCTCTCTCTCTCATTCTCCCCTCTTCTTCCTTCTGTCTCCCTCCCGCACCCTCTCTCTCATTCTCCCCCCTTCGTTCTGTCTCCCTCCCGCACCCTCTCTCTCTCTCATTCTCCCCCCTTCCTTCTGTCTTCCTCCCGCACCCTCTCTCCCTCCCCCTTCATTCTGTCTCCCTCCCGCACCCTCTCTCTCTCTGTCATTCTCCCCCCTTCCTTCTCTCTCCCTCCCGTACCCTCTTTTCCTCCCCCCTTCCTTCTGTCTCCCTCCCGCACCCTCTCTCTCTCTGTCATTCTCCCCCCTTCCTTCTGTCTCCCTCCCGCACCCTCTCTCTCTGTCATTCTCCCCTTCCTTCTGTCTCCCTCCCGCACCCTCTCTCCCTCCCCTCTTCCTTCTGTCTCCCTCCCGCACCGTCTCTCTCTCGTTATCCCCCCTTCCTTCTGTCTCCCTCCCGCACCCTCTCTCTCTCATTCTCCCCCCTTCCTTCTGTCTCCCTCCCCCATCCTCTCTCTCTCATTCTCCCCCCTTCCTTCTGTCTCCCTCCTGCACCCTCTCTCTCTCCCTCCCCCCTTCCTTCTGTCTCCCTCCCGCACCCTCTCTCTCTCATTCTCCCCCCTTCCTTCTGTCTCCCTCCCGCACCCTCTCTCTCTCATTCTCCCCCCTTCCTTCTGTCTCCCTCCCGCACCCTCTCTCTCTCATTCTCCCCCCTTCCTTCTGTCTCCCTCCCGCACCCTCTCTCTCTCATTCTCCCCCCTTCCTTCTGTCTCCCTCCCGCACCCTCTCTCTCATTCTCCCCCCTTCCTTCTGTCTCCCTCCCGCACCCTCTCATTCTCCCCCCTTCCTTCTGTCTCACTCCCGCACCCTCTCTCCCTCCCCCCTTCCTTCTGTCACCCTCCCGCACCCTCTCTCTCTCATTCTCCCCCCTTCCTTCTGTCTCCCTCCCGCACACTCTCTCTCTCATTCTCCCCCCTTCCTTCTGTCTCCTTCCCGCACCCTCTCATTCTCCCCCCTTCCTTCTGTCTCCCTCCCGCACCCTCTCTCCCTCCCCCCTTCCTTCTGTCTCCCTCCTGCACCCTCTCTCTCTCATTCTCCCCCCTTCCTTCTGTCTCCCTCCCGCACCCTCTCTCCCTCCCCCCTTCCTTCTGTCTCCCTCCCGCTCCCTCTCTCTCTCATTCTCCCCCTTCCTCCTGTCTCCCTCCCGCACCCTCTCTCTCTCATTCTCCCCCCTTCCTTCTGTCTCCCTCCCGCACCCTCTCTCTCATTCTCCCCCCTTCCTTCTGTCTCCCTCCCGCACCCCCTCTCTCTCATTCTCACCCCTTCCTTCTGTCTCCCTCCCGCACCCTCTCTCTCTCATTCTCCCCCCTTCCTTCTGTCTCCCTCCCGCACCCTCTCTCATTCTCCCCCCTTCCTTCTGTCTCCCTCCCGCACCCTCTCTCTCATTCTCCCCCCTTCCTTCTGTTTCCCCTCGCACCCTCTCTCTAATTCTCCCCCCTTCCTTCTGTCTCCCTCCCGCACCCTCTCTCTCATTCTCCCCCCTTCCTTTTGTCTCCCTCCCGCACCCTCTCTCATTCTCCCCCCTTCCTTCTGTCTCCCTCCCGCACCCTCTCTCTCTCCCTCCCCTCTTCCTTCTGTCTCCCTCCCGCGCCCTCTCTCTCTCTCATTCTCCCCTCTTCCTTCTATCTCCCTCCCGCACCCTCTCTCTCATTCTCCCCCCTTCCCTCTGTCTCCCTCCCGCACCCTCTCTCTCTCTCATTCTCCCCCCTTCCTTCTGTCTTCCTCCCGCACCCTCTCTCCCTCCCCCTTCATTCTGTCTCCCTCCCGCACCCTCTCTCTCTCTGTCATTCTCCCCCCTTCCTTCTCTCTCCCTCCCGTACCCTCTCTTCCTCCCCCCTTCCTTCTGTCTCCCTCCCGCACCCTCTCTCTCTCTGTCATTCTCCCCCCTTCCTTCTGTCTCCCTCCCGCACCCTCTCTCTCTGTCATTCTCCCCCTTCCTTCTGTCTCCCTCCCGCACCCTCTCTCCCTCCCCTCTTCCTTCTGTCTCCCTCCCGCACCGTCTCTCTCTCATTATCCCCCCTTCCTTCTGTCTCCCTCCCGCACCCTCTCTCTCTCATTCTCCCCCCTTCCTTCTGTCTCCCTCCCGCACCCCCTCTCTCTCATTCTCCCCCCTTCCTTCTGTCTCCCTCCCGCACCCTCTCTCTCACTCCCCCCTTCCTTCTGTCTCCCTCCCGCACCCTCTCTCTCTCATTCTCCCCCTTCCTCCTGTCTCCCTCCCGCACCCTCTCTCTCTCATTCTCCCCCCTTCCTTCTGTCTCCCTCCCGCACCCTCTCTCTCATTCTCCCCCCTTCCTTCTGTCTCCCTCCCGCACCCCCTCTCTCTCATTCTCCCCCCTTCCTTCTGTCTCCCTCCCGCACCCTATCTCTCTCTTTCTCCCCCCTTCCTTCTGTCTCCCTCCCGCACCCTCTCTCTCTCATTCTCCCCCTTCCTTCTGTCTCCCTCCCGCACCCTCTCTCTCTCATTCTCCCCCCTTCCTTCTGTCTCCCTCCCGTACCCTCTCTCCCTCCCCCCTTCCTTCTGTCTCCCTCCCGCACCCTCTCTCTCTCATTCTCCCCCTTCCTCCTGTCTCCCTCCCGCACCCTCTCTCTTTCATTCTCCCCCCTTCCTTCTGTCTCGCTCCTGCACCCTCTCTCTTATTCTCCCCCCTTCCTTCTGTCTCCCTCCCGCACCCCCTCTCTCTCATTCTCCCCCCTTCCTTCTGTCTCCCTCCCGCACCCCCTCTCTCTCATTCTCACCCCTTCCTTCTGTCTCCCTCCTGCACCCTCTCTCTCTCATTGTCCCCCCTTCCTTCTGTCTCCCTCCCGCACCCTCTCTCTCTCATTCTCCCCCCTTCCTTCTGTCTCCCTCCCGCACCCTCTCTCTCTCATTCTCCCCCCTTCCTTCTGTCTCCCTCCCGCACCCCCTCTCTCTCCCTCCCCCCTTCCTTCTGTCTCCCTCCCGCACCCTCTCTCTCTCATTCTCCCCCCTTCCTTCTGTCTCCCTCCCGCACCCTCTCTCTCTCATTCTCCCCCCTTCCTTCTGTCTCCCTCCCGCACCCTCTCTCTCATTCTCCCCCCTTCCTTCTGTCTCCCCCCCCGCACCCTCTCTCTCTCATTCTCCCCCCTTCCTTCTGTCTCCCTCCCGCACCCTCTCTCTCTCATTCCCCCCCCCTCCTTCTGTCTCCCTCCCGCACCCTCTCTCTCTCATTCTCCCCCCTTCCTTCTGTCTCCCTCCCGCACCCTCTCTCTCTCCCTCCCCCCTTCCTTCTATCTCCCTCCCGCACCCTCTCTCTCTCATTCTCCCCCCTTCCTTCTGTCTCCCTCCCGCACCCTCTCTCTCTCATTCTCCCCCCTTCCTTCTGTCTCCCTCCCGCACCCTCTCTCATTCTCCCCCCTTCCTTCTGTCTCCCTCCGCTCCCTCTCTCATTCTCCCCCCTTCCTTCTGTCTCCCTCCCGCACCCTCTCTCTCTCTCTCATTCTCCCGCCTTCCTTCTGTTTCCCCTCGCACCCTCTCTCTAATTCTCCCCCCTTCCTTCTGTCTCCCTCCCGCACCCTCTCTCATTCTCCCCCCTTCCTTCTGTCTCCCTCCCGCACCCTCTCTCTCTCCCTCCCCCCTTCCTTCTGTCTCCCTCCCGCACCCTCTCTCTCTCCCTCCCCCCTTCCTTCTGTCTCCCTCCCGCACCCTCTCTCTCTCTCATTCTCCCCTCTTCCTTCTGTCTCCCTCCCGCACCCTCTCTCTCATTCTCCCCCCTTCCTTCTGTCTCCCTCCCGCACCCTCTCTCTCTCTCATTCTCCCCCCTTCCTTCTGTCTTCCTCCCGCACCCTCTCTCCCTCCCCCTTCAGTCTGTCTCCCTCCCGCACCCTCTCTCTCTCTGTCATTCTCCCCCCTTCCTTCTCTCTCCCTCCCGTACCCTCTCTTACTCCCCCCTTCCTTCTGTCTCCCTCCCGCACCCTCTCTCTCTCTGTCATTCTCCCCCTTCCTTCTGTCTCCCTCCCGCACCCTCTCTCCCTCCCCTCTTCCTTCTGTCTCCCTCCCGCACCGTCTCTCTCTCATTATCCCCCCTTCCTTCTGTCTCCCTCCCGCACCCTCTCTCTCTCATTCTCCCCCCTTCCTTCTGTCTCCCTGCCGCACCCTCTCTCTCTCATTCTGCCCCCTTCCTTCTGTCTCCCTCCCGCACCCTCTTTCTCTCCCTCCCCCCTTCCTTCTGTCTCCTTCCTGCACCCTCTCTCTCTCATTCTCCCCCCTTCCTTCTGTCTCCCTCCCGCACCCTCTCTCTCTCATTCTCCCCCCTTCCTTCTGTCCCCCTCCCGCACCCTCTCTCTCATTGTCCCCCCTTCCTTCTGTCTCCCTCCCACACCCTCTCTCTCTCATTCTCCCCCCTTCCTTCTGTCTCCCTCCCGCACCCTCTCTCTCTCATTCTCCCCCCTTCTGTCTCCCTCCCGCACCCTCTTTCTCTCATTCTCCCCCCTTCCTTCTGTCTCCCTCCCGCACCCTCTCTCTCATTCTCCCCCCTTCCTTCTGTCTCCCTCCCGCACCCTCTCTCTCTCATTCTCCCCCCTTCCTTCTGTCTCCCTCCCGCACCCCCTCTCTCTCATTCTCCCCCCTTCCTTCTGTCTCCCTCCCGCACCCTCTCTCTCTCATTCTCCCCCCTTCCTTCTGTATCCCTCCCGCACCCTCTCTCTCTCATTCTCCCCCCTTCCTTCTGTCTCCCTCCCGCACCCTCTCTCTCTCATTCTCCCCCCTTCCTTCTGTCTCCCTCCCGCACCCTCTCTCATTCTCCCCCCTTCCTTCTGTCTCCCTCCCGCACCCTCTCTCTCTCTCTCATTCTCCCCCCTTCCTTCTGTTTCCCCTCGCACCCTCTCTCTAATTCTCCCCCCTTTCTTCTGTCTCCCTCCCGCACCCTCTCTCTCATTCTCCCCCCTTCCTTTTGTCTCCCTCCCGCACCCTCTCTCATTCTCCCCCCTTCCTTCTGTCTCCCTCCCGCACCCTCTCTCTCTCCCTCCCCCCTTCCTTCTGTCTCCCTCCCGCACCCTCTCTCTCTCTCATTCTCCCCTCTTCCTTCTGTCTCCCTCCCGCACCCTCTCTCTCATTCTCCCCCCTTCCTTCTGTCTCCCTCCCGCACCCTCTCTCTCTCATTCTCCCCCCTTCCTTCTGTCTCCCTCCCGCACCCTCTCTCATTCTCCCCCCTTCCTTCTGTCTCCCTCCCGCTCCCTCTCTCTCTCATTCTCCCCCCTTCCTTCTGTTTCCCCTCGCACCCTCTCTCTAATTCTCCCCCCTTTCTTCTGTCTCCCTCCCGCACCCTCTCTCTCATTCTCCCCCCTTCCTTTTGTCTCCCTCCCGCACCCTCTCTCATTCTCCCCCCTTCCTTCTGTCTCCCTCCCGCACCCTCTCTCTCTCCCTCCCCCCTTCCTTCTGTCTCCCTCCCGCACCCTCTCTCTCTCTCATTCTCCCCTCTTCCTTCTGTCTCCCTCCCGCACCCTCTCTCTCATTCTCCCCCCTTCCTTCTGTCTCCCTCCCGCACCCTCTTTCTCTCATTCTCCCCCCTTCCTTCTGTCTCCCTCCCGCACCCTCTCTCTCATTCTCCCCCCTTCCTTCTGTCTCCCTCCCGCACCCTCTCTCTCTCATTCTCCCCCCTTCCTTCTGTCTCCCTTCCGCACCCTCTCTCTCTCATTCTCCCCCCTTCCTTCTGTCTCCCTCCCGCACCCCCTCTCTCTCATTCTCCCCCCTTCCTTCTGTCTCCCTCCCGCACCCTCTCTCTCTCATTCTCCCCCCTTCCTTCTGTATCCCTCCCGCACCCTCTCTCTCTCATTCTCCCCCCTTCCTTCTGTCTCCCTCCCGCACCCTCTCTCTCTCATTCTCCCCCCTTCCTTCTGTCTCCCTCCCGCACCCTCTCTCATTCTGCCCCCTTCCTTCTGTCTCCCTCCCGCACCCTCTTTCTCTCCCTCCCCCCTTCCTTCTGTCTCCTTCCTGCACCCTCTCTCTCTCATTCTCCCCCCTTCCTTCTGTCTCCCTCCCACACCCTCTCTCTCTCATTCTCCCCCCTTCCTTCTGTCCCCCTCCCGCACCCTCTCTCTCATTGTCCCCCCTTCCTTCTGTCTCCCTCCCACACCCTCTCTCTCTCATTCTCCCCCCTTCCTTCTGTCTCCCTCCCGCACCCTCTCTCTCTCATTCTCCCCCCTTCTGTCTCCCTCCCGCACCCTCTTTCTCTCATTCTCCCCCCTTCCTTCTGTCTCCCTCCCGCACCCTCTCTCTCATTCTCCCCCCTTCCTTCTGTCTCCCTCCCGCACCCTCTCTCTCTCATTCTCCCCTCTTCCTTCTGTCTCCCTCCCGCACCCTCTCTCTCTCATTCTCCCCCCTTCCTTCTGTCTCCCTCCCGCACCCCCTCTCTCTCATTCTCCCCCCTTCCTTCTGTCTCCCTCCCGCACCCTCTCTCTCTCATTCTCCCCCCTTCCTTCTGTATCCCTCCCGCACCCTCTCTCTCTCATTCTCCCCCCTTCCTTCTGTCTCCCTCCCGCACCCTCTCTCTCTCATTCTCCCCCCTTCCTTCTGTCTCCCTCCCGCACCCTCTCTCATTCTCCCCCCTTCCTTCTGTCTCCCTCCCGCACCCTCTCTCTCTCTCTCATTCTCCCCCCTTCCTTCTGTTTCCCCTCGCACCCTCTCTCTAATTCTCCCCCCTTTCTTCTGTCTCCCTCCCGCACCCTCTCTCTCATTCTCCCCCCTTCCTTTTGTCTCCCTCCCGCACCCTCTCTCATTCTCCCCCCTTCCTTCTGTCTCCCTCCCGCACCCTCTCTCTCTCCCTCCCCCCTTCCTTCTGTCTCCCTCCCGCACCCTCTCTCTCTCTCATTCTCCCCTCTTCCTTCTGTCTCCCTCCCGCACCCTCTCTCTCATTCTCCCCCCTTCCTTCTGTCTCCCTCCCGCACCCTCTTTCTGTCATTCTCCCCACTTCCTTCTGTCTCCCTCCCGCACCCTCTCTCTCATTCTCCCCCCTTCCTTCTGTCTCCCTCCCGCACCCTCTCTCTCTCATTCTCCCCCCTTCCTTCTGTCTCCCTCCCGCACCCTCTTTCTCTCATTCTCCCCCCTTCCTTCTGTCTCCCTCCCGCACCCCCTCTCTCTCATTCTCCCCCCTTCCTTCTGTCTCCCTCCCGCACCCTCTCTCTCTCATTCTCCCCCCTTCCTTCTGTATCCCTCCCGCACCCTCTCTCTCTCATTCTCCCCCCTTCCTTCTGTCTCCCTCCCGCACCCTCTCTCTCTCATTCTCCCCCCTTCCTTCTGTCTCCCTCCCGCACCCTCTCTCATTCTCCCCCCTTCCTTCTGTCTCCCTCCCGCACCCTCTCTCTCTCTCTCATTCTCCCCCCCTTCCTTCTGTTTCCCCTCGCACCCTCTCTCTAATTCTCCCCCCTTTCTTCTGTCTCCCTCCCGCACCCTCTCTCTCATTCTCCCCCCTTCCTTTTGTCTCCCTCCCGCACCCTCTCTCATTCTCCCCCCTTCCTTCTGTCTCCCTCCCGCACCCTCTCTCTCTCCCTCCCCCCTTCCTTCTGTCTCCCTCCCGCACCCTCTCTCTCTCTCATTCTCCCCTCTTCCTTCTGTCTCCCTCCCGCACCCTCTCTCTCATTCTCCCCCCTTCGTTCTGTCTCCCTCCCGCACCCTCTCTCTCTCTCATTCTCCCCCCTTCCTTCTGTCTTCCTCCCGCACCCTCTCTCCCTCCCCCTTCATTCTGTCTCCCTCCCGCACCCTCTCTCTCTCTGTCATTCTCCCCCCTTCCTTCTCTCTCCCTCCCGTACCCTCTTTTCCTCCCCCCTTCCTTCTGTCTCCCTCCCGCACCCTCTCTCTCTCTGTCAATCTCCCCCCTTCCTTCTGTCTCCCTCCCGCACCCTCTCTCTCTGTCATTCTCCCCCTTCCTTCTGTCTCCCTCCCGCACCCTCTCTCCCTCCCCTCTTCCTTCTGTCTCCCTCCCGCACCGTCTCTCTCTCATTATCCCCCCTTCCTTCTGTCTCCCTCCCGCACCCTCTCTCTCTCATTCTCCCCCCTTCCTTCTGTCTCCCTCCCGCATCCTCTCTCTCTCATTCTCCCCCCTTCCTTCTGTCTCCCTCCTGCACCCTCTCTCTCTCCCTCCCCCCTTCCTTCTGTCTCCCTCCCGCACCCTCTCTCTCTCATTCTCCCCCCTTCCTTCTGTCTCCCTCCCGCACCCTCTCTCTCTAATTCTCCCCCCTTCCTTCTGTCTCCCTCCCGCACCCTCTCTCTCTCATTCTCCCCCCTTCCTTCTGTCTCCCTCCCGCACCCTCTCTCTCTCATTCTCCCCCCTTCCTTCTGTCTCCCTCCCGCACCCTCTCTCTCTCATTCTCCCCCCTTCCTTCTGTCTCCCTCCCGCACCCTCTCATTCTCCCCCCTTCCTTCTGTCTCACTCCCGCACCCTCTCTCCCTCCCCCCTTCCTTCTGTCACCCTCCCGCACCCTCTCTCTCTCATTCTCCCCCCTTCCTTCTGTCTCCCTCCCGCACACTCTCTCTCTCATTCTCCCCCCTTCCTTCTGTCTCCCTCCCGCACCCTCTCATTCTCCCCCCCTTCCTTCTGTCTCCCTCCCGCACCCTCTCTCCCTCCCCCCTTCCTTCTGTCTCCCTCCTGCACCCTCTCTCTCTCATTCTCCCCCCCTTCCTTCTGTCTCCCTCCCGCACCCTCTCTCCCTCCCCCCTTCCTTCTGTCTCCCTCCCGCTCCCTCTCTCTCTCATTCTCCCCCTTTCTCCTGTCTCCCTCCCGCACCCTCTCTCTCTCATTCTCCCCCCTTCCTTCTGTCTCCCTCCCGCACCCTCTCTCTCATTCTCCCCCCTTCCTTCTGTCTCCCTCCCGCACCCCCTCTCTCTCATTCTCACCCCTTCCTTCTGTCTCCCTCCCGCACCCTCTCTCTCTCATTCTCCCCCCTTCCTTCTGTCTCCCTCCCGCACCCTCTCTCATTCTCCCCCCTTCCTTCTGTCTCCCTCCCGCACCCTCTCTCTCATTCTCCCCCCTTCCTTCTGTTTCCCCTCGCACCCTCTCTCTAATTCTTCCCCCTTCCTTCTGTCTCCCTCCCGCACCCTCTCTCTCATTCTCCCCCCTTCCTTTTGTCTCCCTCCCGCACCCTCTCTCATTCTCCCCCCCTTCCTTCTGTCTCCCTCCCGCACCCTCTCTCTCTCCCTCGCCCCTTCATTCTGTCTCCCTCCCGCACCCTCTCTCTCTCTCATTCTCCCCTCTTCCTTCTGTCTCCCTCCCGCACCCTCTCTCTCATTCTCCCCCCTTCCTTCTGTCTCCCTCCCGCACCCTCTCTCTCTCTCATTCTCCCCCCCTTCCTTCTGTCTTCCTCCCGCACCCTCTCTCCCTCCCCCTTCCTTCTGTCTCCCTCCCGCACCCTCTCTCTCTCATTCTCCCCCTTCCTTCTGTCTCCCTCCCGCACCCTCTCTTCCTCCCCTCTTCCTTCTGTCTCCCTCCCGCACCGTCTCTCTCTCATTATCCCCCCTTCCTTCTGTCTCCCTCCCGCACCCTCTCTCTCTCATTCTCCCCCCTTCCTTCTGTCTCCCTCCCGCACCCTCTCTCTCTCATTCTGCCCCCTTCCTTCTGTCTCCCTCCCGCACCCTCTTTCTCTCCCTCCCCCCTTCCTTCTGTCCCCCTCCCGCACCCTCTCTCTCATTCTCCCCCCTTCCTTCTGTCTCCCTCCCACACCCTCTCTCTCTCATTCTGCCCCCCTTCCTTCTGTCTCCCTCCCGCACCCTCTCTCTCTCATTCTCCCCCTTCTGTCTCCCTCCCGCACCCTCTTTCTCTCATTCTCCCCCCCTTCCTTCTGTCTCCCTCCCGCACCCTCTCTCTCATTCTCCCCCCTTCCTTCTGTCTCTCTCCCGCACCCTGTCTCTCTCATTCTCCCCCCTTCCTTCTGTCTCCCTCCCGCACCCTCTCTCTCTCATTCTCCCCCCTTCCTTCTGTCTCCCTCCCGCACCCCCTCTCTCTCATTCTCCCCCCTTCCTTCTGTCTCCCTCCCGCACCCTCTCTCTCTCATTTTCCCCCCTTCCTTCTGTCTCCCTCCCGCACCCCCTCTCTCTCATTCTCCCCCCTTCCTTCTGTCTCCCTCCCGCACCCTCTCTCTCTCATTCTCCCCCCTTCCTTCTGTTTCCCTCCCGCACCCTCTCTCTCTCATTCTCCCCCCTTCCTTCTGTCTTCCTCCCGCACCCTCTCTCCCTCCCCCTTCATTCTGTCTCCCTCCCGCACCCTCTCTCTCTCTGTCATTCTCCCCCCTTCCTTCTCTCTCCCTCCCGTACCCTCTTTTCCTCCCCCCTTCCTTCTGTCTCCCTCCCGCACCCTCTCTCTCTCTGTCATTCTCCCCCCTTCCTTCTGTCTCCCTCCCGCACCCTCTCTCTCTGTCATTCTCCCCCTTCCTTCTGTCTCCCTCCCGCACCCTCTCTCCCTCCCCTCTTCCTTCTGTCTCCCTCCCGCACCGTCTCTCTCTCATTATCCCCCCTTCCTTCTGTCTCCCTCCCGCACCCTCTCTCTCTCATTCTCCCCCCCTTCCTTCTGTCTCCCTCCCGCATCCTCTCTCTCTCATTCTCCCCCCTTCCTTCTGTCTCCCTCCTGCACCCTCTCTCTCTCCCTCCCCCCTTCCTTCTGTCTCCCTCCCGCACCCTCTCTCTCTCATTCTCCCCCCTTCCTTCTGTCTCCCTCCCGCACCCTCTCTCTCTCATTCTCCCCCCTTCCTTCTGTCTCCGTCCCGCACCCTCTCTCTCTCATTCTCCCCCCTTCCTTCTGTCTCCCTCCCGCACCCTCTCTCTCTCATTCTCCCCCCTTCCTTCTGTCTCCCTCCCGCACCCTCTCTCTCTCATTCTCCCCCCCTTCCTTCTGTCTCCCTCCCGCACCCTCTCATTCTCCCCCCCTTCCTTCTGTCTCACTCCCGCACCCTCTCTCCCTCCCCCCTTCCTTCTGTCACCCTCCCGCACCCTCTCTCTCTCATTCTCCCCCCCTTCCTTCTGTCTCCCTCCCGCACACTCTCTCTCTCATTCTCCCCCCTTCCTTCTGTCTCCCTCCCGCACCCTCTCATTCTCCCCCCTTCCTTCTGTCTCCCTCCCGCACCCTCTCTCCCTCCCCCCTTCCTTCTGTCTCCCTCCTGCACCCTCTCTCTCTCATTCTCCCCCCTTCCTTCTGTCTCCCTCCCGCACCCTCTCTCCCTCCCCCCCTTCCTTCTGTCTCCCTCCCGCTCCCTCTCTCTCTCATTCTCCCCCTTTCTCCTGTCTCCCTCCCGCACCCTCTCTCTCTCATTCTCCCCCCTTCCTTCTGTCTCCCTCCCGCACCCTCTCTCTCATTCTCCCCCCTTCCTTCTGTCTCCCTCCCGCACCCCCTCTCTCTCATTCTCACCCCTTCCTTCTGTCTCCCTCCCGCACCCTCTCTCTCTCATTCTCCCCCCTTCCTTCTGTCTCCCTCCCGCCCCCTCTCTCATTCTCCCCCCTTCCTTCTGTCTCCCTCCCGCACCCTCTCTCTCATTCTCCCCCCTTCCTTCTGTTTCCCCTCGCACCCTCTCTCTAATTCTTCCCCCTTCCTTCTGTCTCCCTCCCGCACCCTCTCTCTCAATCTCCCCCCTTCCTTTTGTCTCCCTCCCGCACCCTCTCTCATTCTCCCCCCTTCCTTCTGTCTCCCTCCCGCACCCTCTCTCTCTCCCTCGCCCCTTCATTCTGTCTCCCTCCCGCACCCTCTCTCTCTCTCATTCTCCCCTCTTCCTTCTGTCTCCCTCCCGCACCCTCTCTCTCATTCTCCCCCCTTCCTTCTGTCTCCCTCCCGCACCCTCTCTCTCTCTCATTCTCCCCCCTTCCTTCTGTCTTCCTCCCGCACCCTCTCTCCCTCCCCCTTCCTTCTGTCTCCCTCCCGCACCCTCTCTCTCTCATTCTCCCCCTTCCTTCTGTCTCCCTCCCGCACCCTCTCTTCCTCCCCTCTTCCTTCTGTCTCCCTCCCGCACCGTCTCTCTCTCATTATCCCCCCTTCCTTCTGTCTCCCTCCCGCACCCTCTCTCTCTCATTCTCCCCCCCTTCCTTCTGTCTCCCTCCCGCACCCTCTCTCTCTCATTCTGCCCCCTTCCTTCTGTCTCCCTCCCGCACCCTCTTTCTCTCCCTCCCCCCTTCCTTCTGTCCCCCTCCCGCACCCTCTCTCTCATTCTCCCCCCTTCCTTCTGTCTCCCTCCCACACCCTCTCTCTCTCATTCTGCCCCTTCCTTCTGTCTCCCTCCCGCACCCTCTCTCTCTCATTCTCCCCCTTCTGTCTCCCTCCCGCACCCTCTTTCTCTCATTCTCCCCCCTTCCTTCTGTCTCCCTCCCGCACCCTCTCTCTCATTCTCCCCCCTTCCTTCTGTCTCTCTCCCGCACCCTGTCTCTCTCATTCTCCCCCCTTCCTTCTGTCTCCCTCCCGCACCCTCTCTCTCTCATTCTCCCCCCTTCCTTCTGTCTCCCTCCCGCACCCCCTCTCTCTCATTCTCCCCCCTTCCTTCTGTCTCCCTCCCGCACCCTCTCTCTCTCATTCTCCCCCCTTCCTTCTGTCTCCCTCCCGCACCCCCTCTCTCTCATTCTCCCCCCTTCCTTCTGTCTCCCTCCCGCACCCTCTCTCTCTCATTCTCCCCCCTTCCTTCTGTCTCCCTCCCGCACCCTCTCTCTCTCATTCTCCCCCCCTTCCTTCTGTCTTCCTCCCGCACCCTCTCTCCCTCCCCCTTCATTCTGTCTCCCTCCCGCACCCTCTCTCTCTCTGTCATTCTCCCCCCTTCCTTCTCTCTCCCTCCCGTACCCTCTTTTCCTCCCCCCTTCCTTCTGTCTCCCTCCCGCACCCTCTCTCTCTCTGTCATTCTCCCCCCTTCCTTCTGTCTCCCTCCCGCACCCTCTCTCTCTGTCATTCTCCCCCTTCCTTCTGTCTCCCTCCCGCACCCTCTCTCCCTCCCCCCTTCCTTCTGTCTCCTTCCCACACCCTCTCTCTCTCATTCTCCCCCCTTCCTTCTGTCTCCCTCCCGCACCCTCTCTCTCTCAATCTCCCCCCTTCCTTCTGTCCCCCTTCCGCACCCTCTCTCTCATTCTCCCCCCCTTCCTTCTGTCTCCCTCCCGCACCCTCTCTCTCTCATTCTCCCCCCTTCCTTCTGTCTCCCTCCCGCACCCTGTCTCTCTCATTCTCCCCCCTTCTGTCTCCCTCCCGCACCCTCTTTCTCTCATTCTCCCCCCCTTCCTTCTGTCTCCCTCCCGCACCCTCTCTCTCTCATTCTCCCCCCTTCCTTCTGTCTCCCTCCCACACCCTTTCTCTCTCATTCTCCCCCCTTCCTTCTGTCTCCCTCCCGCACCCCCTCTCTCTCATTCTCCCCCCCTTCCTTCTGTCTCCCTCCCGCACCCCCTCTCTCTCATTCTCCCCCCTTCCTTCTGTCTCCCTCCCGCACCCTCTCTCTCTCATTCTCCCCCCCTTCCTTCTGTCTCCCTCCCGCACCCTCACTCTCCCTCCCCCCTTCCTTCTGTCTCCCTCCCGCATCCTCTCTCTCTCATTCTCCCCCCTTCCTTCTGTCTCCCTCCCGCACCCTCTCTCTCTCCCTCCCCCCTTCCTTCTGTCTCCCTCCCGCGACCCTCTCTCTCTCATTCTCCCCCCTTCCTTCTCTCTCCCTCCCGCACCCTTTCTCTCTCATTCTCCCCCCCCCTTCCTTCTGTCTCCCTCCCGCACCCTCTCTCTCCATTCTCCCCCCTTCCGTCTGTCTCCTTCCCGCACCCTCTCTCTCTCATTCTCCCCCCTTCCTTCTGTCTCCCTCCCGCACCCTCTCTCTCTCATTCTCCCCCCTTCCTTCTGTCCCCCTCCCGCACCCTCTCTCTCATTCTCCCCCCTTCCTTCTGTCTCCCTCCCGCACCTTCTCTCTCTCATTCTCACCCCTTCCTTCTGTCTCCCTCCCGCACCCTCTCTCTCTCATTCTCCCCCCTTCCTTCTGTCTCCCTCCCGCACCCTCTCTCTCATTCTCCCCCCTTCCTTCTGTCTCCCTCCCGCACCCTCTCTCTCTCATTCTCCCCCTTTCTGTCTCCCTCCCACACCCTCTTTCTCTCATTCTCCCCACTTCCTTCTGTCTCCCTCCCACACCCTCTCTCTCATTCTCCCCCCTTCCTTCTGTCTCCCTCCCTCACCCTCTCTCTCTCATTCTCCCCACTTCCTTCTGTCTCCCTCCCGCACCCCCTCTCTCTCATTCTCCCCCCTTCCTTCTGTCTCCCTCCCGCACCCTCTCTCTCACTCCCCCCTTCCTTCTGTCTCCCTCCCGCATCCTCTCTCTCTCATTCTCCCACCTTCCTTCTGTCTCCCTCCCGCACCCTCTCTCTCTCATTCTCCCCCCTTCCTTCTGTCTCCCTCCCGCACCCTCTCTCTCTCCCTCCCCCCTTCCTTCTGTCTCCCTCCCGCACCCTCTCTCTCTCATTCTCCCCCCTTCCTTCTGTCTCCCTCCCGCACCCTCTCTCTCTCATTCTCCCCCCTTCCTTCTGTCTCCCTCCCGCACCCTCTCTCTCTCATTCTCCCCCCTTCCTTCTGTCTCCCTCCCGCACCTTCTCTCTCTCATTCTCCCCCCTTCCTTCTGTCTCCCTCCCGCACCCTCTCTCTCTCATTCTCCCCCCTTCCTTCTGTCTCCCTCCCGCACCCTCTCATTCTCCCCCCCTTCCTTCTGTCTCACTCCCGCACCCTCTCTCCCTCCCTCCTTCCTTCTGTCTCCCTCCCGCACCCTCTCTCTCTCATTCTCCCCCCTTCCTTCTGTCTCCCTCCCGCACACTCTCTCTCTCATTCTCCCCCCTTCCTTCTGTCTCCCTCCCGCACCCTCTCATTCTCCCCCCTTCCTTCTATCTCCCTCCCGCACCCTCTCTCCCTCCCCCCTTCCTTCTGTCTCCCTCCCGCACCTTCTCTCTCTCATTCTCCCCCCTTCCTTCTGTCTCCCTCCTGCACCCTCTCTCCCTCCCCCCTTCCTTCTGTCTCCCTCCCGCACCCTCTCTCTCTCATTCTCCCCCTTCCTCTTGTCTCCCTCCCGCACCCTCTCTCTCTCATTCTCCCCCCTTCCTTCTGTCTCCCTCCCGCACTCTCTCTCTCATTCTCCCCCCTTCCTTCTGTCTCCCTCCCGCACCCCCTCTCTCTCATTCTCCCCCCTTCCTTCTGTCCTCCCTCCCGCACCCTCTCTCTCTCATTCTCCCCCCTTACTTCTGTCTCCCTCCCGCACCCCCTCTCTCTCATTCTCCCCCCCTTCCTTCTGTCTCCCTCCCGCACCCTCTCTCTCTCATTCTCCCCCCTTCCTTCTGTCTCCCTCCCGCACCCTCTCTCTCCCTCCCCCCTTCCTTCTGTCTCCCTCCCGCATCCTCTCTCTCTCATTCTCCCCCCTTCCTTCTGTCTCCCTCCCGCACCCTCTCTCTCTCCCTCCCCTCTTCCTTCGCCCTCCCTCCCGCGACCCTCTCTCTCTCATTCTCCCCCCCTTCCTTCTGTCTCCCTCCCGCACCCTCTCTCTCTCATTCTCCCCCCTTCCTTCTGTCTCCCTCCCGCACCCTCTCTCTCTCATTCTCCCCCCCTTCCTTCTGTCTCCCTCCCACACCCTCTCTCTCTCATTCTCCCCCCTTCCTTCTGTCTCCCTCCCGCACCCTCTCTCTCTCATTCTCCCCCCCTTCCTTCTGTCTCCCTCCCGCACCCTTTCTCATTCTCCCCCCTTCCTTCTGTCTCCCTCCGCACCCTCTCTCATTCTCCCCCCTTCCTTCTGTCTCCCTCCCGCACCCTCTCTCTCTCTCTCATTCTCCCCCCTTCCTTCTGTCTCCCTCCCGCACCCTCTCTCTCATTCTCCCCCCTTCCTTCTGTCTCCCGCACCCTCTCTCTCATTCTCCCCCCTTCCTTTTGTCTCCCTCCCGCACCCTCTCTCATTCTCCCCCCTTCCTTCTGTCTCCCTCCCGCACTCTCTCTCTCTCCCTCCCCCCTTCCTTCTGTCTCCCTCCCGCACCCTCTCTCTCTCCCTCCCCCCTTCCTTCTGTCTCCCTACCGCACCCTCTCTCTCATTCTCCTCCCTTCCTTCTGTCTCCCTCCCGCACCCTCTCTCTCATTCTCCCCCCTTCCTTCTGTCTCCCTCCCGCACCCTCTCTCTCTCTCATTCTCCCCCTTCCTTCTGTCTCCCTCCCGCACCCTCTCTCCCTCCCCCTTCATTCTGTCTCCCTCCCGCACCCTCTCTCTCTCTGTCATTCTCCCCCCCTTCCTTCTGTCTCCCTCCCGTACCCTCTCTTCCTCCCCCCTTCCTTCTGTCTCCCTCCCGCACCCTCTCTCTCTCTGTCATTCTCCCCCCTTCCTTCTGTCTCCCTCCCGCACCCTCTCTCCCTCCCCCTTCCTTCTGTTTCCCTCCCGCACCCTCTCTCCTCTCATTATTCCCCCGTTCCTTCTGTCTCCCTCCCTCACCCTCTCTCTCTCATTCTCCCCCCTTCCTTCTGTCTCCCTCCCGCACCCTCTCTCTCTCATTCTGCCCCCTTCCTTCTGTCTCCCTCCCGCACCCTCTTTCTCTCCCTCCCCCCTTCCTTCTGTCTCCTTCCCGCACCCTCTCTCTCTCATTCTCCCCCCTTCCTTCTGTCTCCCTCCCGCACCCTCTCTCTCTCATTCTCCCCCCTTCCTTCTGTCCCCCTCCCGCACCCTCTCTCTCATTCTCCCCCCTTCCTTCTGTCTCCCTCCCGCACCCTCTCTCTCTCATTCTCCCCCCTTCCTTCTGTCTCCCTCCCGCACCCTCTCTCTCTCATTCTCCCCCCTTCTGTCTCCCTCCCGCACCCTCTTTCTCTCATTCTCCCCCCTTCCTTCTGTCTCCCTCCCGCACTCTCTCTCTCTCATTCTCCCCCCTTCCTTCTGACATCCCTCCCACACCCTTTCTCTCTCATTCTCCCCCCTTCCTTTTGTCTCCCTCCCGCACCCTCTCTCATTCTCCCCCCTTCCTTCTGTCTCCCTCCCGCACTCTCTCTCTCTCCCTCCCCCCTTCCTTCTGTCTCCCTCCCGCACCCTCTCTCTCTCCCTCCCCCCTTCCTTCTGTCTCCCTACCGCACCCTCTCTCTCTCTCATTCTCCTCCCTTCCTTCTGTCTCCCTCCCGCACCCTCTCTCTCATTCTCCCCCCTTCCTTCTGTCTCCCTCCCGCACCCTCTCTCTCTCTCATTCTCCCCCCTTCCTTCTGTCTCCCTCCCGCACCCTCTCTCCCTCCCCCTTCATTCTGTCTCCCTCCCGCACCCTCTCTCTCTCTGTCATTCTCCCCCCTTCCTTCTGTCTCCCTCCCGTACCCTCTCTTCCTCCCCCCTTCCTTCTGTCTCCCTCCCGCACCCTCTCTCGCTCATTCTGCCCCCTTCCTTCTGTCTTCCTCCCGCACCCACTCTCTCTCATTCTCCCCCCTTCCTTCTGTCTCCCTCCCGCACCCTCTTTCTCTCGTTCTCCCCCCTTCCTTCTGTCTCCCTCCCGCACTCTCTCTCTCTCATTCTCCCCCCTTCCTTCTGACATCCCTCCCACACCCTTTCTCTCTCATTCTCCCCCCTTCCTTCTGTCTCCCTCCCGCACCCCCTCTCTCTCATTCTCCCCCCTTCCTTCTGTCTCCCTCCTGCACCCTCCCTCTCATTCTCCCCCCTTCCTTCTGTCTCCCTCCCGCACCCTCTCTCTCTCATTCTCCCCCCTTCCTTCTGTCTCCCTCCCGCACCCTCTCTCTCTCCCTCCCCCCTTCTTTCTGTCTCCCTCCCGCGACCCTCTCTCTCTCATTCTCCCCCCTTCCTTCTGTCTCCCTCCCGCACCCTCTCTCTCTCATTCTCCCCCCTTCCTTCTGTCTCCCTCCCGCACCCTCTCTCTCATTCTCCCCCCTTCCTTCTGTCTCCTTCCCGCACCCTCTCTCTCTCATTCTCCCCCCTTCCTTCTGTCTCCCTCCCGCACCCTCTCTCTCTCATTCTCCCCCCTTCCTTATGTCCCCCTCCCGCACCCTCTCTCTCATTCTTCCCCCTTCCTTCTGTCTCCCTCCCGCACCCTCTCTCTCTCATTCTCCCCCCTTCCTTCTGTCTCCCTCCCGCACACTCTCTCTCTCATTCTCCCCCCTTCCTTCTGTCTCCCTCCCGCACCCTCTCTCTCATTCTCCCCCCTTCCTTCTGTCTCCCTCCCGCACCCTCTCTCTCTCATTCTCCCCCCTTCTGTCTCCCTCCCGCTCCCTCTTTCTCTCATTCTCCCCACTTCCTTCTGTCTCCCTCCCGCACCCTCTCTCTCATTCTCCCCCCTTCCTTCTGTCTCCCTCCCGCACCCTCTCTCTCTCATTCTCCCCCCTTCTGTCTCCCTCCCGCACCCTCTCTCTCTCATTCTCCCCCCTTCCTTCTGTCTCCCTCCCGCACCCTCTCTCTCATTCTCCCCCCTTCCTTCTGTCTCCTCCTGCACCCTCTCTCTCTCCCTCCCCCCTTCCTTCTGTCTCCCTCCCGCACCCTCTCTCTCTCATTCTCCCCCCTTTCTTCTGTCTCCCTCCCGCACCCTCTCTCTCTCATTCTCCCCCCTTCCTTCTGTCTCCCTCCCGCACCCTCTCTCTCTCATTCTCCCCCCTTCCTTCTGTCTCCCTCCCGCACCCTCTCTCTCTCATTCTCCCCCCTTCCTTCTGTCTCCCTCTCGCACCCTCTCTCTCTCATTCTCCCCCCTTCCTTCTGTCTCACTCCCGCACCCTCTCATTCTCCCCCCTTCCTTCTGTCTCACTCCCGCACCCTCTCTCCCTCCCCCCTTCCTTCTGTCTCCCTCCCGCACCCTCTCTCTCTCATTCTCCCCCCTTCCTTCTGTCTCCCTCCCGCACACTCTCTCTCTCATTCTCCCCCCTTCCTTCTGTCTCCCTCCCGCACCCTCTCATTCTCCCCCCTTCCTTCTGTCTCCCTCCCGCACCCTCTCTCCCTCCCCCCTTCCTTCTGTCTCCCTCCAGCACCCTCTCTCTCTCATTCTCCCCCCTTCCTTCTGTCTCGCTCCCGCACCCTCTCTCCCTCCCACCTTCCTTCTGTCTCCCTCCCGCACCCTCTCTCTCTCATTCTCCCCCTTCCTCCTGTCTCCCTCCCGCACCCTCTCTTTCTCATTCTCCCCCCTTCCTTCTGTCTCCCTCCCGCACCCTCTCTCTCATTCTCCCCCCTTCCTTCTGTCTCCCTCCCGCTCCCCCTCTCTCTCATTCTCCCCCCTTCCTTCTGTCTCTCTCCCGCACCCTCTCTCTCTCATTTTCCCCCCTTCTGTCTCCCTCCCGCACTCTCTCTCTCTCATTCTCCCTCCTTCCTTCTGTCTCCCTCCCGCACCCTCTTTCTCTCATTCTCCCCCCAGCACCCTCTCTCCCTCCCCCCCTTCCTTCTGTCTCCCTCCGGCACCCTCTCTCTTTCATTCTCCCCCTTCCTCCTGTCTCCCTCCCACACCCTCTCTCTCACATTCTCCCCCCTTCCTTCTGTCTCCCTCCCGCACCCTCTCTCTCATTCTGCCCCCTTCCATCTGTCTCCCTCCCGCACCCCCTCTCTCTCATTCTCCCCCCTTCCTTCTGTCTCCCTCCCGCACCCTCTCATTCTCCCCCCTTCCTTCTGTCTCACTCCCGCACCCTCTCTCCCTCCCTCCTTCCTTCTGTCTCCCTCCCGCACCCTCTCTCTCTCATTCTCCCCCCTTCCTTCTGTCTCCCTCCCGCACCCCCTCTCTCTCAATCTCCCCCCTTCCTTCTGTCTCCCTCCCGCACCCTCTCTCTCACTCCCCCCTTCCTTCTGTCTCCCTCCCGCATCCTCTCTCTCTTTCTCCCCCCTTCCTTCTGTCTCCCTCCTGCACCCTCTCTCTCTCCCTCCCCCCTTCCTTCTGTCTCCCTCCCGCACCCTCTCTCTCTCATTCTCCCCCCTTCCTTCTGTCTCCCTCCCGCACCCTCTCTCTCTCATTCTCCCCCCTTCCTTCTGTCTCCCTCCCGCACCCTCTCTCTCTCATTCTCCCCCCTTCCTTCTGTCTCCCTCCCGCACCCTCTCTCTCTCATTCTCCCCCCTTCCTTCTGTCTCCCTCCCGCACCCTCTCATTCTCCCCCCTTCCTTCTGTCTCACTCCCGCACCCTCTCTCCCTCCCCCCTTCCTTCTGTCTCCCTCCCGCACCCTCTCTCTCTCATTCTCCCCCCTTCCTTCTGTCTCCCTCCCGCACACTCTCTCTCTCATTCTCCCCCCTTCCTTCTGTCTCCCTCCCGCACCCTCTCATTCTCCCCCCTTCCTTCTGTCTCCCTCCCGCACCCTCTCTCCCTCCCCCCTTCCTTCTGTCTCCCTCCCGCACCCTCTCTCTCTCATTCTCCCCCCTTCCTTCTGTCTCCCTCCCGCACCCTCTCTCCCTCCCACCTTCCTTCTGTCTCCCTCCCGCACCCTCTCTCTCTCATTCTCCCCCTTCCTCCTGTCTCCCTCCCGCACCCTCTCTTTCTCATTCTCCCCCCTTCCTTCTGTCTCCCTCCCGCACCCTCTCTCTCATTCTCCCCCCTTCCTTCTGTCTCCCTCCCGCACCCCCTCTCTCTCATTCTCCCCCCTTCCTTCTGTCTCTCTCCCGCACCCTCTCTCTCTCATTTTCCCCCCTTGCTTCTGTCTCCCTCCCGCACTCTCTCTCTCTCATTCTCCCTCCTTCCTTCTCTCTTCCTCCCGCACCCTCTTTCTCTCATTCTCCCCCCTTCCTTCTGTCTCCCTCCAGCACCCTCTCTCCCTCCCCCCTTCCTTCTGTCTCCCTCCTGCACCCTCTCTCTTTCTATCTCCCCCTTCCTCCTGTCTCCCTCCCGCACCCTCTCTCTCTCATTCTCCCCCCTTCCTTCTGTCTCCCTCCTGCACCCTCTCTCTCATTCTCCCCCCTTCCATCTGTCTCCCTCCCGCACCCCCTCTCTCTCATTCTCCCCACTTCCTTCTGTCTCCCTCCCGCACCCCCTCTCTCTCATTCTCACCCCTTCCTTCTGTCTCCCTCCCGCACCCTCTCTCTCTAATTCTCCCCCCTTCCTTCTGTCTCCCTCCCGCACCCTCTCTCTCTCATTCTCCCCCCTTCCTTCTGTCTCCCTCCTGCACCCTCTCTCTCTCCCTCCCCCCTTCCTTCTGTCTCCCTCCCGCACCCTCTCTCTCTCCCTCCCCCCTTCCTTCTGTCTCCCTCCCGCACCCTCTCTCTCTCCCTCCCCCCCTTCCTTCTGTCTCCCTACCGCACCCTCTCTCTCTCTCATTCTCCTCCCTTCCTTCTGTCTCCCTCCCGCACCCTCTTTCTCTCCCTCCCCCCTTCCTTCTGTCTCCTTCCCACACCCTCTCTCTCTCATTCTCCCCCCTTCCTTCTGTCTCCCTCCCGCACCCTCTCTCTCTCCCTCCCCCCTTCCTTCTGTCTCCCTCCCGCATCCTCTCTCTCTCATTCTCCCCCCTTCCTTCTGTCTCCCTCCAGCACCCTCTCTCTCTCCCTCCCCCCTTCCTTCTGTCTCCCTCCCGCACCCTCTCTCTCTCATTCTCCCCCCTTCCTTCTGTCTCCCTCCCGCACCCTCTCTCTCCCATTCTCCCCCCTTCCTTCTGTCTCCCTCCCGCACCCTCTCTCTCATTCTCCCCCTTCCTTCTGTCTCCCCCCCCGCACCCTCTCTCTCTCATTCTCCCCCCTTCCTTCTGTCTCCCTCCCGCACCCTCTCTCTCTCATTCTCCCCCCTTCCTTCTGTCTCCCTCCTGCACCCTCTCTCTCTCATTCTCCCCCCTTCCTTCTGTCTCCCTCCCGCACCCTCTCTCTCTCATTCTCCCCCCTTCCTTCTGTCTCCCTCCCGCACCCCCTCTCTCTCATTCTCCCCCCTTCCTTCTGTCTCCCTCCCGCACCCTCTCTCTCTCATTCTCCCCCCTTCCTTCTGTCTCCCTCCCGCACCCCCTCTCTCTCATTCTCCCCCCTTCCTTCTGTCTCCCTCCCGCACCCTCTCTCTCTCATTCTCCCCCCTTCCTTCTGTCTCCCTCCCGCACCCTCTCTCTCCCTCCCCCCTTCCTTCTGTCTCCCTCCCGCATCCTCTCTCTCTCATTCTCCCCCCTTCCTTCTGTCTCCCTCCCGCACCCTCTCTCTCTCCCTCCCCTCTTCCTTCGCCCTCCCTCCCGCGACCCTCTCTCTCTCATTCTCCCCCCTTCCTTCTGTCTCCCTCCCGCACCCTCTCTCTATCATTCTCCCCCCTTCCTTCTGTCTCCCTCCCGCACCCTCTCTCTCTCATTCTCCCCCCTTCCTTCTGTCTCCCTCCCACACCCTCTCTCTCTCATTCTCCCCCCTTCCTTCTGTCTCCCTCCCGCACCCTCTCTCTCTCATTCTCCCCCCTTCCTTCTGTCTCCCTCCCGCACCCTTTCTCTCTCATTCTCCCCCCTTCCTTCTGTCTCCCTCCCGCACCCTCTCTCATTCTCCCCCCTTCCTTCTGTCTCCCTCCCGCACCCTCTCTCTCTCTCTCATTCTCCCCCCTTCCTTCTGTCTCCCTCCCGCACCCTGTCTCTCATTCTCCCCCCTTCCTTCTGTCTCCCTCCCGCACCCTCTCTCTCATTCTCCCCCCTTCCTTTTGTCTCCCTCCCGCACCCCCTCTCTCTCATTCTCCCCCCTTCCTTCTGTCTCCCTCCCGCACTCTCTCTCTCTCCCTCCCCCCTTCCTTCTGTCTCCCTCCCGCACCCTCTCTCTCTCCCTCCCCCCTTCCTTCTGTCTCCCTACCGCACCCTCTCTCTCTCTCATTCTCCTCCCTTCCTTCTGTCTCCCTCCCGCACCCTCTTTCTCTCCCTCCCCCCTTCCTTCTGTCTCCTTCCCACACCCTCTCTCTCTCATTCTCCCCCCTTCCTTCTGTCTCCCTCCCGCACCCTCTCTCTCTCAATCTACCCCCTTCCTTCTGTCCCCCTTCCGCACCCTCTCTCTCATTCTCCCCCCTTCCTTCTGTCTCCCTCCCGCACCCTCTCTCTCTCATTCTCCCCCCTTCCTTCTGTCTCCCTCCCGCACCCTGTCTCTCTCATTCTCCCCCCTTCTGTCTCCCTCCCGCACCCTCTTTCTCTCATTCTCCCCCCTTCCTTCTGTCTCCCTCCCGCACCCTCTCTCTCTCATTCTCCCCCCTTCCTTCTGTCTCCCTCCCACACCCTTTCTCTCTCATTCTCCCCCCTTCCTTCTGTCTCCCTCCCGCACCCCCTCTCTCTCATTCTCCCCCCTTCCTTCTGTCTCCCTCCCGCACCCCCTCTCTCTCATTCTCCCCCCTTCCTTCTGTCTCCCTCCCGCACCCTCTCTCTCTCATTCTCCCCCCTTCCTTCTGTCTCCCTCCCGCACCCTCACTCTCCCTCCCCCCTTCCTTCTGTCTCCCTCCCGCATCCTCTCTCTCTCATTCTCCCCCCTTCCTTCTGTCTCCCTCCCGCACCCTCTCTCTCTCCCTCCCCCCTTCCTTCTGTCTCCCTCCCGCACCCTCTCTCTCTCATTCTCCCCCCTTCCTTCTGTCTCCCTCCCGCACCCTTTCTCTCTCATTCTCCCCCCTTCCTTCTGTCTCCCTCCCGCACCCTCTGTCTCATTCTCCCCCCTTCCTTCTGTCTCCCTTCCGCACCCTCTCTCTCTCATTCTCCCCCCTTCCTTCTGTCTCCCTCCCGCACCCTCTCTCGCTCATTCTGCCCCCTTCCTTCTGTCTCCCTCCCGCACCCTCTTTCTCTCCCTCCCTCTCTCTATTTCTCGGTCCTCCTCTCTCCTTCCCTCCTCTCTCTCACCCTTTTTTCTTTACCCCGCTATTTCTCTCCTCTTTCCCTCTCTTCCTCTCCCCTCCTCTCTCTCTCCCCCCCTCTTTCTCTCTCTCCCACACTCTCTTTTTCTCTCCTCTCCCTTGTCCTGTTCTTTTCTTCCCTATCTCTCTCTCTCTCTCTTTCTCTCTCACTAAACATCTCTCTTTTTCTTCCTTCCCTCTCTCTCCCTCGTCCGCTCTCTTCCCCCTCCCTCTCTCGCCCTCTTTCTCCACCCTCCCTATACCTCTCTCTCCCCTCCCTTTCATCCTCACCCTCTCTTTTTCTTCCCTCCCTCTCTCTACCCCACTTTCCTTCCCTCCCTCTCTCTCCCCCTCCCTCCCTCTCTCTCTCTCTACCTCTTCCTCTCTTTCTCTCTCCCCCTCCCTCTCTCTGACTCTCTCTCTCTCCCTCCCTCTCCCTCTCTCTCTCACTCTCTCTCTCTCTCTCTCTCTCTCTCCGTTTCATCTAGATTGCCTCACTGAGGTGTATTACCAGTGACAATGTACAGTACTGTGATTCCACCTTACACTGGTACAACATGGCTGATATTGTGTTTGTTTCTCTCAGACGTGATTATAGGAGCTGTGGTTGGAAGTATACTGGGCATTCTGGTTATCGGCATAATAGGATTTATTATCTGGTGGAGAAGAAGGTAAAGCAATTGGAACATGTGAGAGTGTGAACACGTATTACATGTTATAGGTCATGTACGCGTATCTAGAGTCAGACACCTTGGTCATGGGCCGCTGGGTCTGGGTGATGCACCTTATACAGGTCAGAGGTTTCTCCTGACACACTGCCCGATTTCACCTGATTTCAAGCTTCCATTGACCATAAAAATGACTGTTTTTATTACCAATTGGGTCTACGTGCGCAGAGCAGTGCCCTGATGGACATCTAGGCACAATGCTGGCACACACTGAGGCACATGGGTCCAAAGTGGGATGTTTTGCACTTAGGAAATGACCTTCTGTGGAAGCAAACATTATGCCTCCTGAACCTATTGCAGCCCATAAAAACAGAAGGAACTGAAAATGCCTCATGCCTCTGTAATGCCGACTTGGCTTTTCCTTTTAAATGATTGGCACTTTCAAAAATCTGACAGACTTGCTCCGGTCCCTGCATCACGTAGGTTAATATATTTCCCCATGAATAACTGTACACTGTACAGTATCAGCATCCACACGTTTATCTGCCCAGGTCACATCCTCCACCAATATTTACTCACTAGTTTGCAAGTATATAAAGTAGATTTCAACAAGATCTGTACTGGATGTCAGTGTTTTCCTTATAACCATGCAATTATGTAGCTTTAGGCAATCTGTTGCTCCCTGCATATATTCATAATGCATCTTTGTCACCAGCAGGTGGCAGCATTGTATGGTGTTGTGTCATGCTGGTATACTGTAATCACAGAACTGTAAGCTATAAAGCAGGAGGGTAACAGACAGACAGACAGACAGATAGGAGATTTACAGGAGACAAGAAAAAGTAAAGATATAGGTTCTAAATAATGCTGAACCTACATTTAAATATAAATAAATTATATACATATTTATAAAATCCACATTCTGCTATTTAAGAAAAGTCGTGGTACTTATCAGTATCTCAGGACATAGACAATTAGCTTCACCGTTTAATATTGGCAAGTAGTCCCCAATATCCTGATGGGATCTTACAGATGTCACAAAGATAAGATGCATGTGCGCGGTATCATGTACTGAAACACTATGGCAGAGGATGGAGACTGTGGGAGAGGGATCGCTAGATTGCAAGATCCCTCCCCTGCAAAAATGCCATCTTAGGGTAGCGCCAAACTACGGGGCAAAGCACTGAAAAGCTGCGCGTATTTGGAACCTGTAGATAGGATCAGATTGTAGATCTCCTGCATTAGGCCGTTGCTAGATTTATCGCCCCAATACTTACATCATACACAAACTGCATTTTCTGAATGATTTCAATTAAAAAAAGGGGCTTGATACATATGCCTCTTAGAGCCCTTAATTATCCTTGTACAGGACATGCAAGCCGGTCTATAAACCGTGATTCATATGTATAGGTATCGCACGCTAACCGATAGCGCCACTGAACCTCTGGCTGATACTCATAAATTTGTGATGAAAAAAACAATGTTGCAAAGTGACACATTGTGATAAACATTGGGATTATTTATATAACTTAAACCTATTGTTAGCTATATAGGTGACTATGGAGGAAAGAGGTTAGATACCGCTGCACTGCGCCTAGTTATTTGGTAAAATAAAATGCTTTTGCTGATTTTCTTTTACCGATTATCAGTCAGTTGGTCAGTAATTTATTAATAGTTAAGCACTGTGAGTGGTCTGTTGTGGTGCAGAGGGAATGGTCATACAGTTAGAAACAGGGATAGTTTGCAGCTGGTGAACATGCTTTATCTCAGCGCTTCCCAAACTTTTTTAAATCACTGTGCCCTAGTGCATCAGAATTGTTTTCATGGCGCCCCTAAGCCAAACGTTTGTTATTGAGAGATTCAGAAAAAAAATGCAGTGAAGTAGTAAAGTGAAGTAAATTGTGCTGGCCTGTCATCCTTAGGGTCAGTTATGTGGTGAGGACAGGGATGAGCTGTCATCCTTAGGGTCAGTTATGTGGTGAGGACAGGGATGTGCTGACCTGTCATCCTTAGGGTCAGTTATGTGGTGAGGACGGGGATGTGCTGACCTGTCATCCTTAGGGTCAGTTATGTGGTGAGGACGGGGATGTGCTGACCTGTCATCCTTAGGGTCAGTTATTAGGTGAGGACAGGGATGTGCTGACCTGTCATCCTTAGGGTCAGTTATGAGGTGAGGACAAGGATGTGCTGACCTGTCATCCTTAGGGTCAGTTATGTGGTGAGGACAGGGATGTGCTGGCCTGTCATCCGTAGGGTCAGTTATGTGGTGGGGACAGGGATGTGCTGACCTGTCACCCTTAGGGTCAGTTATGTGGTGAGGACAGGGATGTGCTGACCTGTCATCCGTAGGGTCAGTTATGTGGTGAGGACAGGGATGTGCTGACCTGTCATCCTTAGGGTCAGTTATGTGGTGGGGACAGGGATGTGCTGACCTGTCATCCTTAGGGTCAGTTATGTGGTGAGGACAGGGATGTGCTGACCTGTCATCCTTAGGCTCAGTTATGTGGTGAGGACAGGGATGTGCTGACCTGTCATCCTTAGGGTCAGTTATGTGGTGAGGACAGGGATGTGCTGACCTGTCATCCTTAGGGTCAGTTATGAGGTGAGGACAAGGATGTGCTGACCTGTCATCCTTAGGGTCAGTTATGTGGTGAGGACAGGGATGTGCTGGCCTGTCATCCGTAGGGTCAGTTATGTGGTGAGGGCAGGGATGTGCTGACCTGTCATCCTTAGGGTCAGTTATGTGGTGGGGACAGGGATGTGCTGACCTGTCATCCGTAGGGTCAGTTATGTGGTGGGGACAGGGATGTGCTGACCTGTCATCCTTAGGGTCAGTTATGTGGTGAGGACAGGGATGTGCTGACCTGTCATCCTTAGGGTCAGTTATGTGGTGAGGACAGGGATGTGCTGACCTGTCATCCTTAGGGTCAGTTATGTGGTGGGGACAGGGATGTGCTGACCTGTCATCCGTAGGGTCAGTTATGTGGTGGGGACAGGGATGTGCTGACCTGTCATCCTTAGGGTCAGTTATGTGGTGAGGACAGGGATGTGCTGACCTGTCATCCTTAGGGTCAGTTATGTGGTGAGGACAGGGATGTGCTGACCTGTCATCCTTAGGGTTAGTTATGTGGTGGGGACAGGGATGTGCTGACCTGTCATCCTTAGGGTCAGTTATGTGGTGAGGACAGGGATGTGCTGACTTGTCATCCTTAGGGTCAGTTATGTGGTGGGGACAGGGATGCGCTGACCTGTCATCCTTAGGGTCAGTTATGTGATGAGGACAGGGATGTGCTGACCTGTCACCCTTAGGGTCAGTTATGTGGTGAGGACAGGGATGTGCTGAGCTGTCATCCTTAGGGTCAGTTATGTGGTGGGGACAGGGATGTGCTGAGCTGTCGCCCTTAGGGT
The DNA here is from genome assembly GCA_031769625.1 of Taudactylus pleione. Classification (NCBI taxonomy): domain Eukaryota; kingdom Metazoa; phylum Chordata; class Amphibia; order Anura; family Myobatrachidae; genus Taudactylus; species Taudactylus pleione. Next base: position 3,221,049 of record JAUIMM010000026.1, read on the forward strand.
CAGTTATGTGGTGGGGACAGGGATGTGCTGAGCTGTCATCCTTAGGGTTAGTTATGTGGTGAGGACAGGGATGTGCTGACCTGTCATCCTTAGGGTCAGTTATGTGGTGGGACAGGGATGTGCTGACCGGTCACCCTTAGGGTCAGTTATGTGGTGGGGACAGAGATGTGCTGACCTGTCATCCTTAGGGTCAGTTATGTGGTGAGGACAGGGATGTGCTGACCTGTCATCCTTAGGGTCAGTTATGTGGTGAGGACAGGGATGTGCTGACCTGTCATCCTTAGGCTCAGTTATGTGGTGAGGACAGGGATGTGCTGACCTGTCATCCTTAGGGTCAGTTATGTGGTGAGGACAGGGATGTGCTGACCTGTCACCCTTAGGGTCAGTTATGTGGTGATGACAGGGATGTGCTGACCTGTCATCCTTAGGGTCAGTTATGTGGAGAGGACAGGGATGTGCTGACCTGTCACCCTTAGGGTCAGTTATGTGGTGAGGACAGGGATGTGCTGACCTGTCATCCTTAGGGTCAGTTATGTGGTAGGGACAGGGATGTGCTGACCTGTCATCCTTAGGGTCAGTTATGTGGTGAGGACAGGGTTGTGCTGACCTGTCATCCTTAGGGTCAGTTATGTGGTGAGGACAATGATGTGCTGACCTGTCACCCTTAGGGTCAGTTATGTGGTGGGGACAGAGATGTGCTGACCTGTCATCCTTAGGGTCAGTTATGTGGTGAGGACAGGGATGTGCTGACCTGTCATCCTTAGGGTTATGTGGTGGGGACAGGGATGTGCTGACCTGTCACCCTTAGGATCAGTTATGTGGTGAGGACAGGGATGTGCTGACCTGTCATCCTTAGGGTCAGTTATGTGATAGGGGACAGGGATGTGCTACCTGTCATCCTTAGGGTCAGTTATGTGGTGGGGACAGGGATGTGCTGACCTGTCATCCTTAGGTTCAGTTATGTGGTGGGGACAGGGATGTGCTGACCTGTCATCCTTAGGGTCAGTTATGTGGTGAGGACAGGGATGTGCTGACCTGTCATCCTTAGGCTCAGTTATGTGGTGAGGACAGGGATGTGCTGACCTGTCATCCTTAGGGTCAGTTATGTGGTGGGGACAGGGATGTGCTGTCCTGTCATCCTTAGGGTCAGTTATGTGGTGGGGACAGGGATGTGCTGACCTGTCATCCTTAGGGTCAGTTATGTGGTGGGGACAGGGATGCGCTGACCTGTCATCCTTAGGGTCAGTTATGTGGTGGGGACAGGGATGTGCTACCTGTCATCCTTAGGGTCAGTTATGTGGTGGGGACAGGGATGTGCTGACCTGTCATCCTTAGGGTCAGTTATGTGATGGGGACAGGGATGTGCTGACCTGTCATCCTTAGGGTCAGTTATGTGGTGGGGACAGGGATGTGCTGTCCGGTCATCCTTAGGGTCAGTTATGTGGTGGGGTCAGGGATGTGCTGACCGGTCATCCTTAGGGTCAATTATGTGGTGGGGACAGGGATGTGCTGTCCTGTCATCCTTAGGGTCAGTTATGTGGTGGGGACAGGGATGTGCTGTCCTGTCATCCTTAGGGTCAGTTATGTGGTGGGGACAGGGATGTGCTACCTGTCACCCTTAGGGTCAGTTATGTGGTGGGGACAGTGATGTGCTGACCTGCCATCCTTAGGGTCAGTTATGTGGTGAGGATAGGGATGTGCTGACCTGTCACCATTAGGGTCAGTTATGTGGTGAGGACAGGGATGTGCTGACCTGTCACCCTTAGGGTCAGTTATGTGGTGAGGACAGGGATGTGGTGACCTGTCATCCTTAGGGTCAGTTATGTGGTGGGGACAGGGATGTGCTGACCTGTCACCCTTAGGGTCAGTTATGTGGTGGGGGGCAGGGATGTGCTGACCTGTCACCCTTAGGGTCAGTTATGTGGTGGGGACAGGGATGTGCTGTCCTGTCACCCTTAGGATCAGTTATGTGGTGGGGACAGGGATGTGCTGACCTGTCATCCTTAGGGTCAGTTATGTGGTGGGGACAGGGATGTGCTGTCCTGTCACCCTTAGGGTCAGTTATGTGGTGGGGGGCAGGGATGTGCTGACCTGTCACCCTTAGGGTCAGTTATGTGGTGGGGACAGGGATGTGCTGTCCTGTCACCCTTAGGATCAGTTATGTGGTGGGGACAGGGATGTGCTGACCTGTCATCCTTAGGGTCAGTTATGTGGTGAGGACAGGGATGTGCTGATCTGTCATCCTTAGGGTCAGTTATGTGGTGGGGACAGGGATGTGCTACCTGTCATCCTTAGGGTCAGTTATGTGGTGGGGGCAGGGTTCCACTTCTTTTTGTCCGTATATTTAAATTACATTGACCATAAAGAATTTGATTTGGTGCTGGACCACCAACCAGATGCACCCCTGCAAGTGTCTCGAGTCACCCCAGGGTGCCAAGGGGTGCAGTTTGGGAACCACTGCTTTATCTCATTGGCTGCTGTGTTGCAGAGAATACAATGTGGGTTGCACAATATTTTTCTCCTATGTAACACAACTATATGTAGGCCACCATTCTACAAGGCTTTGCCCAGCAAGAGATGTCGCTGAAAGATCTTCCCTGAAATTCCCAGTGTGCTGGATGATCGACATTGTTCATCCGCACACCAAAGATTCATCCACACGACCAACGATCGTTCTCCCATATGGAAAATGAACGATATCGTCCAGGTTGGCCTGCATGCATGGACGATGGACAATATCGTTTTTGTCCAGCCGGAGCGCGCATCATTGGTCGTTCATTGCATACACACGGAATGATATGAACGATATATTGTTGAACGTTATCGTTCATAGATATCATCTCGTGTGTATGCACCTTAAGGCATCCCTCCATTAATCAGCAGCACCAGGCTTCTGCACAGTATAAACACCTATTCTTCATAGTGGCTTTTACCCACTACATTGATGGTAAGCATTTATGTATTCCAGGTCACATAATGCAATTGACCTTTGGTAATAATTTCATGACACTTAAGCAAAGGGCAAAAGGTGAAAACATGCCGTGTGATGGACATAGCCTTGGATCATGTGCACAGACCTTCCCAAAACATGTTCACCAATCGCAATACACCACTCACTTGCAGATACTCCTCCAATACCCTCACACGCTGTAGGCCTCCTATCTCCGTAGTCTAAACTTCTCTCCCACCTCCCTCCTTCTCCCATCCTTATCCTCTCTACAAATCCTTATCCTCTCCTGTGCTACCAATACTACTGTAGGCCACAGATTGGGTATACCTGCGAGTGATGCACGTAGGTCATATCCGCAGGTTAAATCATGGCTGGGGACTGCTATGGTGGCCACTGTGCTGTTGCTAATATTGGACCTACCTGTAAGCAATGCAAGTAGCCATAAAATCAGGATCAATTAGTATAAAGTAGGAATGGCCATCGGTGGTTAGCCATTGATGATCCCCATGGATGGTTTACCTTGATTACAGGAAATCATCAACAGGTGGACCAGCAATGGTTTCACCCACCGATGGTCATCCCTACTCTAATATTAACTGGCCAGTGGGCCAAACAGAGGTGGGGGGGTTGAGGCTTCTCAGGTCGCATCGGGGCTGAGCTAGGCTCTGTGTGTTAGCAGGTTCCCAAAAGCTCGGTCTGTACCCGTGAACAGAGACACACCTTCCAGGTAAACTGGTGTACAGTCCTGGACAAACAGTAAGGTTGTGCTCGGTGTCTTGGGCTACCACTGCTTAATTGCAATCTTAACTAGCCGGCCACTGTGTGTCAGCGGGCACCTGGCAAATAGGTCCGCGCCTGTGGACGGGGACACACTACAGGAAGCAACTCTGTATGTACGCTGTTGGGAGTGCTGGGGATAGCCGTCGCTCTAAATAATAGCAGTCCTCCTTACGGGATTGATTCCAGTAATTCCAGTGATTTGAAACACTTAAATTCTATCTCTTTCGGGTATAACGTGATGGTCCGCTGTGTAGTTACCTTGTCAACATAAATGGAGCTCCTGTAAATGAGTTATCAACGCGTTTCGTTCCTTGTTAACTGGGAACTTTTTCAGCAATCTTGAAAAAGTTCCCAGTTAACAGGGAACGAAAGGCGTTGATAACTCATTTACATTTTATATTACACTGGGACGCCAGTGTAAAAGCGATATAAACATTGGACATTTTTATCATCAGCTAAACTTCCCTGTTTCACCAATTAAGCTGCATACACATGTAACGATTTTGTTACCAACGATTTTCTGAACGATTTTCTGTCAGATTATCTGTCAGATCTTTTAAAGTGTAATGAACGATTTATTGAATTACAAACGATTTTTGTAACTTCCCTTAATGAAAATCGTTCAGTTGGTCGGTCAGACTGAACTACAAACGGGAACACGCATGAACGATAATCGTTCATCGTTATAACTCAGAAACTGGACAATTTTTTCAACGATTGAACGATAACGATGTCGTTATAGTTAAATCGTTAAAAAAATCGTTACGTGTGTATGCACCTTAAGCCTTGAATATTTTACTTGAACGATTTAATTGATTCTAAATGCTTATTATGAACATTTAGTAACACTGTAATTTTATATATACCGATGTTACATTGTTTCTATTTATTGATATAGTGTGTCATAGATACGTGAATGGGCCTATTCATTTGACAGTGTAATAGATTTTTAGTATACATTAAAATTAATTGATTAATTAACATCTCGTGTGCCTTAATCGGAAGCAGACCATTGTGGTGTATTTATACACAAGTGCATAGAATTTCACCATACATCACGTCTACATAGACATATATTATATTCTGTACATAAGCACATATGTATTTTTTATTAGTTTTTTTATTCTATAGGCGTGGTAAATCGGAGAAAAGAGATGTCCCTAGTCCAGGAATATTGTAAGTATCTTTTTATAGTCGGGGTTTCACAGCAAAACTTTTATAGAGAAAAAAGTCAAAATGGGAAGTTTAACAATATGCAAGAACATTGCAGGCTGTAGTGATCATTTTCTACACTCTCCTTCCAAAATCAAAATTATACAACGAAAAATGAGTTCAAATAAATATTCGTATTGAAGTAGAAATAATATATCTTGTGTGTCTGTAATGTATTTCCTTTCCTGTCTTACTATAGGCACAGCAATTCTGATATTCAGACAAAGCATTGTTTTAGACATACATAAATGTTTTTGTTTTTTACATCAATTTATTTAATAATCGGAGAGTCTCTCTCTTTTCCCGCCAAGACCTGGGAAAAAGTAATCAGCCTTCCTGCAGGCGCTTACTGTAAAGCTATTGTGTTATTGTGTTACTGCGTTATGACCGAACGTAACTGACACATTTTAAATACCACAGCAGGTCTCAACTCGTGAGCAGCGCCAGCTTCGCCAGCCACTTCAAGAAGCAAAGCGCTGACTCCAACCTGGGATTTAGCCAGGAGTATGAGGTACGTTGTTCCTAATGACGGCGCCCCCTATAGGGAGCTTGTGCTGTGACCTCTGTAGATATTTAATGTTCCATGTAACTTTTTCATACTCATGAAGGCACGTTACTACCATTTTACTGGGGGATCTTGTGGTTTGTGGGTTGAAAGCTGCTCATTATATTGGTCAACACATTTTTTTTGTTTTATTTTTAAATGTAGAAATTGGGACATGTCGGTATAAAACAATCTAAGTCAGCAGCTGAGAATCCAGACAATAAAGACAAGAACAGATACAACAACGTGTTGCCATGTAAGTATCACCCCGGCCTAGGGGTATATTTTACTAAAGTGAGCGTTTTTAGAAGTGGAGATGTTGCCCATAGCAACCAATCAGATTCTAGCTAATATCTTCTAGAAAGGTGCTAGTTAAATGATAAGTAGAATCTGATTGGTTGCTATGGGCAACATCTCCACTTCTAAAATCTCTCACTTTAGTAAATATACCCCCTACTGTACATTTAAAGCATTTAAGCAGGAAGTTTGTGCTTGGCTAATTTCATGTAATGAGCAATGAATGACACTACGCTCACTGTTAAATCCTGTGCTCTGAATGTGTTATTAGATGGAAAGTAATATACAGTAAGTGCATTTCCTACCGCATAATTCACCATTTACTAACTGTAGTGCCGGATAGAACCAGGGGGGGGGTGCACATGTGCTGCAACAACCAAACAGCAATTAGCTTTGATCGATTTACAGCAGATGTCTGATCGGATGACGCTCCACGTTAGCATATGGAGCTTTCTGTAGAGACTGAGGGATCTATGTACTAAGCCTTGAAGAGAGATAAAGTACCAACCAATCAGCTCCTGTCATTTTTCAAACACAGCCTGTAACATGACAGTTAGGAGCTGATTGGTTGGTACTTTATCTCTCTTCAAGGCTTAGTACTCCTCCCCCTGAAGATGAATTTGTTACCAAATTGCAGTTACAACCTTTTACCATAATGTATAATAACATTTCTGTAAGTTTAGTACATCATGCAATGTACAGTATGTGTATGTGCGTTTTCCTTTTTGTTTGTCTCCTGTAAATTTAGAGGGGTGAATAAAGGAATTTCCTTGCTATAGATCTTTGGGGCCATTTGTCAGATTCCACCGCAAAAGCGTCAATTTTAAGATGGGAGCTATTTATTAAACCCCTAACGCAGGGGGAATAACGGATTTGTCCAACGTTTACTCGGTCAACTCCGGGCGCTGCAGTCCTCGCAGATCTCGAATCTATCAAGCTCAGAAAAGATGATCTTTCCCCAAGCTGATGTTCTCATCAGATGCCGTTAGCTACCGTTTCCCATTGGTAAAGCTGCGGTGACAGTGAGCTGCGACATTTGCGCATGTGCAGTAGTTTCTATCAGGAAGCTTTCGCCGCTGTGATAAGCTTGCAGCGAAAGACTTTTCATCGGAAACGTTCTTCTCCGGGACAGACTGTTTTCGAAAGCGCTATCCCGGCATGCAAGCATTGATAAATACGGACCCTCCAACATGACCCGTTCCACCAGGTGCAAAATGCTCTGCTCCGGGATTTCCCACCTAATTTACGATTGTGTTGAAGCTCCCGTCTCACCAATTACCGAGTTCAGCACAGGTGACTGCAATCATAAATGAGGGGTAAGTCCAGAAGCAGAGCATTTTGTAACTAGTGGAACGGGTCATGTTGGAGGGTAGGTAAATAGCTCCGATAAATCAAGGCCAAACAGGGAAAAATCCAGATACATCATAAAAAGGCCTCTTAACTTTAACAAATTAAATTCTAATGGACACATCTAAATGTGTGTTGTACTATAGTATGCTGTTAATTAGCAGATAATTCTAATCATTTGTTTTTCTATTAGATGATGCTTCTCGAGTTAAACTGTCCAATACGAGGAACAACACAGACGATTTTATTAATGCAAACTTTATTCCTGTAAGTATCTTTAGTAGAATATTACACATACAGTATGTGACTCGGTAACTCTGAAGTTTTTACTATACATGATTATATTACTCTGCTTTTCAGGGCTACAGCTATTCAGAAGAGTATATAGCAGCACAGGGGCCACTACCTAAAACCGTCAATGACTTCTGGCGCATGATCAGGGAGAAAGATGTCCGTGCCGTCGTCATGCTGACACGATGCGTTGAACTCGGAAAGGTACTAAATGGTTTCATGCTTCCTTCTCTGGCCACAATGTAATTGTACGAATTATTGGTGATCATTTTATGTAATGGGAGGCTGGCAGCAAGCAACCTGACCGGCATCTTTTACGTCATATTGATTCATTTATGTTTACCGCTATGTGTACCGCAGTGCTGGCGGCCATTTTGTGAGTTTGTCAGTTCACTACACAACAGTGACATACAGTAAAAGAGGCACAAGGCACTTTATAGTCATGTTTCGCTTTGGTTCAACCACCCAAGGCGTGCATATATTAGAGCGCGACCGCACACTCAAGAGTGGTGTATATCTATCTTATAACATGGTCCCTATTGTGACAAAATAGCTTCACGTGGAACTATTATTTGCTAAGGACTGATATCCGGTCCATTAAGTAATGAAGCAAATTGACATTTCTTAACATTTTTCTATCAGAAATGTGTATTTCTATGAAGCCGTGATGTGTATGTCAGTGAGGCAGTGATGTGTATGTCAGAGAGGCAGTGATGTGTATATATGTCAGTGAGGCAGTGATGTGTATGTCAGTGAGGCAGTGATGTGCTGCTGTCAGTGAGGCAGTGATGTGTGTGTCAGTGAGGCAGTGATGTGTATGTCAGAGAGGCAGTGATGTGTATGTATGTCAGTGAGGCAGTGATGTGTATGTCAGGGAGGCAGTGATGTGTATGTATGTCAGGGAGGCAGTGATGTGTATGTATGTCAGGGAGGCAGTGATGTATATGTCTGTCAGAGAGGCAGTGATGTGTAAGTCTGTCAGTGAGGCAGTGATGTGTATGTCTGTCAGTGAGGCAGTGATGTGTGTGTATGTCAGGGAGGCAGTGATGTATATGTCTGTCAGTGAGGCAGTGATGTGTAAGTCTATCAGTGAGGCAGTGATGTGTATGTCTGTCAGTGAGGCAGTGATGTGTGTGTATGTCAGTGAGGCAGTGATGTGTGTGTACGTCAGTGAGGCAGTGATGTGTATGTCTGTCAGTGAGGCAGTGATGTGTATGTCAGTGAGGCAGTGCTGTGTGTGTGTGTGTGTGTGTGTGTGTGTGTGTGTGTGTGTGTGTGTGTGTGTGTGTGTGTGTGTATGTCAGTGAGGCAGTGATGTGTATGTCTGTCAGTGAGGCAGTGATGTGTATGTCAGTGTGGCAGTGATGTGTATGTCTGTCAGTGAGGCAGTGCTGTGTGTGTGTGTGTGTATGTCAGTGAAGTAGTGATGTGTATGTCTGTCAGTGAGGCAGTGATGTGTATGTCAGTGAGGCAGTGATGTGTATGTCAGTGTGGTAGTGATGTGTATGTCTGTCAGTGAGGCAGTTAGGTGTATGTTAGTGAGGCAGTGATGTGTGTGTCTGTCAGAGAGACAGTGATGTGTGTGTATGTCAGTGAGGCAGTGATGTGTGTGTATGTTAGTGAGGCAGTGATGTTTATGTCAGTGAGGCAGTGATGTGTATGTCAGTGAGGCAGTGATGTGTATGTCAGTGAGGCAGTGATGTGTATGTCTGTCAGGGAGGCAGTGATGTGTATGTCTGTCAGGGAGGCAGTGATGTGTGTGTCTGTCAGTGAGGCAGTGATGTGTGTGTCTGTCAGTGAGGCAGTGATGTGTGTGTCTGTCAGTGAGGCAGTGATGTGTATGTCAGAGAGGCAGTGATGTGTATGTATGTCAGTGAGGCAGTGATGTGTATGTCTGTCAGTGAGGCAGTGATGTGTGTGTATGTCAGGGAGGCAGTGATGTATATGTCTGTCAGTGAGGCAGTGATGTGTAAGTCTGTCAGTGAGGCAGTGATGTGTATGTCTGTCAGTGAGGCAGTGATGTGTGTGTATGTCAGTGAGGCAGTGATGTGTGTGTACATCAGTGAGGCAGTGATGTGTATGTCTGTCAGTGAGGCAGTGATGTGTATGTCAGTGAGGCAGTGCTGTGTGTGTGTGTGTGTGTGTGTGTGTGTGTGTGTGTGTGTGTGTGTGTGTGTGTGTGTATGTCAGTGAGGCAGTGATGTGTATGTCTGTCAGTGAGGCAGTGATGTGTATGTCAGTGTGGCAGTGATGTGTATGTCTGTCAGTGAGGCAGTGCTGTGTGTGTGTGTGTGTGTGTGTGTGTGTATGTCAGTGAAGTAGTGATGTGTATGTCTGTCAGTGAGGCAGTGATGTGTATGTCAGTGAGGCAGTGATGTGTATGTCAGTGTGGTAGTGATGTGTATGTCTGTCAGTGAGGCAGTTAGGTGTATGTTAGTGAGGCAGTGATGTGTGTGTCTGTCAGAGAGACAGTGATGTGTGTGTATGTCAGTGAGGCAGTGATGTGTGTGTATGTCAGTGAGGCAGTGATGTTTATGTCAGTGAGGCAGTGATGTGTATGTCAGTGAGGCAGTGATGTGTATGTCAGTGAGGCAGTGATGTGTATGTCTGTCAGGGAGGCAGTGATGTGTATGTCTGTCAGGGAGGCAGTGATGTGTGTGTCTGGCAGTGAGGCAGTGATGTGTGTGTCTGTCAGTGAGGCAGTGATGTGTGTGTCTGTCAGTGAGGCAGTGATGTGTATGTCAGAGAGGCAGTGATGTGTATGTATGTCAGTGAGGCAGTGATGTGTGTGTCTGTCAGTGAGGCAGTGATGTGTGTGTATGTCAGAGAGGCAGTGATGTGTATGTCAGTGAGGCAGTGATGTGCTGCTGTCAGTGAGGCAGTGATGTGTGTGTCTGTCAGTGAGGCAGTGATGTGTGTGTCTGTCAGTGAGGCAGTGATGTGTATGTCAGTGAGGCAGTGATGTGTATGTCAGTGAGGCAGTGTTGTGCTGCTGTCAGTGAGGCAGTGATGTGTATGTCTGTCAGTGAGGCAATGATGTGTATGTCAGTGAGGCAGTGATGTGCTGCTGTCAGTGAGGCAGTGATGTGCTGCTGTCAGTGAGACAGTGATGTGTATGTCAGTGAGGCAGTGATGTGTATGTCAGTGAGGCAGTGATGTGTATGTATGTCAGTGAGGCAGTGATGTGTATGTATGTCAGTGAGGCAGTGATATGTATGTATGTCAGTGAGACAGTGATGTGTATGTCTCAGTGTGGCAGTGATGTGTATGTCAGTGAGGCAGTGATGTGTGTGTCTGTCAGAGAGGTAGTGATGTTTATGTCTGTTAGTGAGGCAGTGATGTGTATGTCTCCAAGTGAGGCAGTGATGTGTATGTCAGTGAGGCAGTGATGTGTGTGTCTGTCAGTGAGGCAGTGATGTGTATGTCTGTCAGTAAGGCAGTGATGTGTTTGTCTGTCAGTGAGGCAGTGATGTGTATGTCTGTCAGTGAGGCAGTGATGTGTATGTCAGTGAGGCAGTGATGTGTATGTAGGTCAGTGAGGCAGTGATATGTATGTATGTCAGTGAGGCAGTGATGTGTATGTCTGTCAGTGAGGCAGTGATGTGTATGTCAGTGTAGCAGTGATGTGTATGTCAGTGAGGCAGTGATGTGTGTGTGTCTGTCAGTGAGGTAGTGATGTTTATGTCTGTTAGTGAGGCAGTGATGTGTATGTCTGCAAGTGAGGCAGTGATGTGTATGTCAGTGAGGCAGTGATGTGCTGCTGTCAGTGAGGCAGTGATGTGTATGTCTGTCAGTGAGGCAGTGATGTGTATGTCAGTGAGGCAGTGATGTGTATGTATGTCAGTGAGGCAGTGATATGTATGTATGTCAGTGAGGCAGTGATGTGTATGTCTGTCAGTGAGGCAGTGATGTGTATGTCAGTGTGGCAGTGATGTGTATGTCAGTGAGGCAGTGATGTGTGTGTCTGTCAGTGAGGTAGTGATGTTTATGTCTGTTAGTGAGGCAGTGATGTGTATGTCTGCAAGTGAGGCAGTGATGTGTATGTCAGTGAGGCAGTGATGTGTGTGTCTGTCAGTGAGGCAGTGATGTGTATGTCTGTCAGTAAGGCAGTGATGTGTATGTCTGTCAGTGAGGGAGTGATGTGTATGTCAGTGAGGCAGTGATGTGCTGCTGTCAGTGAGGCAGTGATGTGTATGTCTGTCAGTGAGGCAGTGATGTGCTGCTGTCAGTGAGGCAGTGATGTGCTGCTGTCAGTGAGACAGTGAAGTGTATGTCAGTGAGGCAGTGATGTGTATGTCAGTGAGGCAGTGATGTGTATGTCTGTCAGGGAGGCAGTGATGTGTATGTCAGTGAGGCAGTGATGTGTATGTATGTCAGTGAGGCAGTGATATGTATGTCTGTCTGTGAGGCAGTGATGTGTATGTTTGTCAGTGAGGCAGTGATGTGTATGTCAGTGAGGCAGTGATGTGTATGTCTGTCAGTGAGGCAGTGATGTGTGTGTATGTCAGTGAGGCAGTGATGTGTGTGTCTGTCAGTGAGGCAGTGATTTGTGTGTATGTCAGGGAGGCAGTGATGTATATGTCTGTCAGTGAGGCAGTTATGTGTATGTCTGTCAGTGAGGCAGTTATGTGTATGTCTGTCAGTGAGGCAGTGATGTGTGTGTATGTCAGTGAGGCAGTGATGTGTATGTATGTCAGTGAGGCAGTGATGTGTGTGTATGTCAGTGAGGCAGTGATGTGTATGTCAGTGAGGCAGTGATGTATATGTATGTCAGTGAGGCAGTGATGTGTGTGTCTGTCAGTGAGGCAGTGATGTGTGTGTATGTCAGAGAGGCAGTGATGTGTATGTCAGTGAGGCAGTGATGTGTGTGTATGTCAGTGAGGCAGTGATGTGTATGTATGTCAGTGAGGCAGTGATATGTATGTCTGTCTGTGAGGCAGTGATGTGTATGTTTGTCAGTGATGCAGTGATGTGTATGTCAGTGAGGCAGTGATGTGTATGTTTGTCAGTGATGCAGTGATGTGTATGTCAGAGAGGCAGTGATGTGTATGTCAGTGAGGCAGTGATGTGTGTGTATGTCAGTGAGGCAGTGATGTGTGTGTCTGTCAGAGAGGTAGTGATGTTTATGTCTGTTAGTGAGGCAGTGATGTGTATGTCTCCAAGTGAGGCAGTGATGTGTATGTCAGTGAGGCAGTGATGTGTGTGTCTGTCAGTGAGGCAGTGATGTGTATGTCTGTCAGTAAGGCAGTGATGTGTTTGTCTGTCAGTGAGGCAGTGATGTGTATGTCTGTCAGTGAGGCAGTGATGTGTATGTCAGTGAGGCAGTGATGTGTATGTAGGTCAGTGAGGCAGTGATATGTATGTATGTCAGTGAGGCAGTGATGTGTATGTCTGTCAGTGAGGCAGTGATGTGTATGTCAGTGTAGCAGTGATGTGTATGTCAGTGAGGCAGTGATGTGTGTGTCTGTCAGTGAGGTAGTGATGTTTATGTCTGTTAGTGAGGCAGTGATGTGTATGTCTGCAAGTGAGGCAGTGATGTGTATGTCAGTGAGGCAGTGATGTGCTGCTGTCAGTGAGGCAGTGATGTGTATGTCTGTCAGTGAGGCAGTGATGTGTATGTCAGTGAGGCAGTGATGTGTATGTATGTCAGTGAGGCAGTGATATGTATGTATGTCAGTGAGGCAGTGATGTGTATGTCTGTCAGTGAGGCAGTGATGTGTATGTCAGTGTGGCAGTGATGTGTATGTCAGTGAGGCAGTGATGTGTGTGTCTGTCAGTGAGGTAGTGATGTTTATGTCTGTTAGTGAGGCAGTGATGTGTATGTCTGCAAGTGAGGCAGTGATGTGTATGTCAGTGAGGCAGTGATGTGTGTGTCTGTCAGTGAGGCAGTGATGTGTATGTCTGTCAGTAAGGCAGTGATGTGTATGTCTGTCAGTGAGGGAGTGATGTGTATGTCAGTGAGGCAGTGATGTGCTGCTGTCAGTGAGGCAGTGATGTGTATGTCTGTCAGTGAGGCAGTGATGTGCTGCTGTCAGTGAGGCAGTGATGTGCTGCTGTCAGTGAGACAGTGAAGTGTATGTCAGTGAGGCAGTGATGTGTATGTCAGTGAGGCAGTGATGTGTATGTCTGTCAGGGAGGCAGTGATGTGTATGTCAGTGAGGCAGTGATGTGTATGTATGTCAGTGAGGCAGTGATATGTATGTCTGTCTGTGAGGCAGTGATGTGTATGTTTGTCAGTGAGGCAGTGATGTGTATGTCAGTGAGGCAGTGATGTGTATGTCTGTCAGTGAGGCAGTGATGTGTGTGTATGTCAGTGAGGCAGTGATGTGTGTGTCTGTCAGTGAGGCAGTGATTTGTGTGTATGTCAGGGAGGCAGTGATGTATATGTCTGTCAGTGAGGCAGTTATGTGTATGTCTGTCAGTGAGGCAGTTATGTGTATGTCTGTCAGTGAGGCAGTGATGTGTGTGTATGTCAGTGAGGCAGTGATGTGTATGTATGTCAGTGAGGCAGTGATGTGTGTGTATGTCAGTGAGGCAGTGATGTGTATGTCAGTGAGGCAGTGATGTGTATGTATGTCAGTGAGGCAGTGATGTGTGTGTCTGTCAGTGAGGCAGTGATGTGTGTGTATGTCAGAGAGGCAGTGATGTGTATGTCAGTGAGGCAGTGATGTGTGTGTATGTCAGTGAGGCAGTGATGTGTATGTATGTCAGTGAGGCAGTGATATGTATGTCTGTCTGTGAGGCAGTGATGTGTATGTTTGTCAGTGATGCAGTGATGTGTATGTCAGTGAGGCAGTTATGTGTATGTCTGTCAGTGAGGCAGTGATGTGTGTGTATGTCAGTGAGGCAGTGATGTGTGTGTATTTCAGTGAGGTAGTGATGTGTGTGTATGTCAGTGAGGCAGTGATGTTTACGTCAGTGAGGCAGTGATGTGTATGTATGTCAGTGAGGCAGTGATGTGTATGTCTGTCAATGAGGCAGTGATGTGTGTGTCTGTCAGTGAGGTAGTGATGCGTATGTCAGTGAGGCAGTGATGTGCTGCTGTCAGGGAGGCAGTGATGTGTATGTCTGTCAGTGAGGCAGCGATGTTTATGTCAGTGAGGCAGTGATGTGTATGTATGTCAGTGAGGCAGTGATGTGTGTGTATGTCAGTGAGGCAGTGATGTGTATGTCAGTGAGGCAGTGATGTGTATGTATGTCATTGAGGCAGTGATGTGTGTGTATGTCAGTGAGGCAGTGATGTGTATTCCTGTCAGTGAGGCAGTGATGTGTGTGTCTGTCAGTGAGGCAGTGATGTGCATGTCTGTCAGTGAGGCAGTCATGTGTGTGTCTGTCAGTGAGGCAGTGATGTGTATGTCTGTCAGCAAGGCAGTGATGTGTATGTCTGTCAGTGAGGCAGTGATGTGTATGTATGTCAGTGAGGCAGTGATGTGTATGTATGTCAGTGAGGCAGTGATGTGTATGTATGTCAGTGAGGCAGTGATATGTATGTCTGTCAGTGAGGCAGTAATGTGTATGTCTGTCAGTGAGGCAGTGATGTGTATGTCAGTGAGGCAGTGATGTGTGTGTCTGTCAGTGAGGCAGTGATGTGTATGTCTGCAAGTGAGGCAGTGATGTGTATGTCTGTCAGTAAGGCAGTGATGTGTATGTCTGTCAGTGAGGGAGTGATGTGTATGTCAGTGAGGCAGTGATGTGCTGCTGTCAGTGAGGCAGTGATGTGTATGTCTGTCAGTGAGGCAGTGATGTGCTGCTGTCAGTGAGGCAGTGATGTGCTGCTGTCAGTCGGACAGTGATGTGTATGTCAGTGAGGCAGTGATGTGTATGTCAGTAAGGCAGTGATGTGTATGTCTGTCAGGGAGGCAGTGATGTGTATGTCTGTCAGTGAGGCAGTGATGTGTATGTCAGTGAGGCAGTGATGTGTATGTATGTCAGTGAGGCAGTGATATGTATGTCTGTCTGTGAGGCAGTGATGTGTATGTTTGTCAGTGAGGCAGTGATGTGTATGTCAGTGAGGCAGTGATGTGTATGTCTGTCAGTGAGGCAGTGATGTGTGTGTATGTCAGTGAGGCAGTGATGTGTGTGTCTGTCAGTGAGGCAGTGATGTGTGTGTATGTCAGTGAGGCAGTGATGTGTATGTCAGTGAGGCAGTGATGTGTATGTCAGTGAGGCAGTTATGTGTATGTCTGTCAGTGAGGCAGTTATGTGTATGTATGTCAGTGAGGCAGTGATGTGTGTGTATGTCAGTGAGGCAGTGATGTGTATGTATGTCAGTGAGGCAGTGATATGTATGTCTGTCTGTGAGGCAGTGATGTGTATGTTTGTCAGTGATGCAGTGATGTGTATGTCAGTGAGGCAGTTATGTGTATGTCTGTCAGTGAGGCAGTGATGTGTGTGTATGTCAGTGAGGCAGTGATGTGTGTGTATGTCAGTGAGGTAGTGATGTGTGTGTATGTCATTGAGGCAGTGATGTTTATGTCAGTGAGGCAGTGATGTGTATGTATGTCAGTGAGGCAGTGATGTGTATGTCAGTGAGGCAGTGATGTGTATGTCTGTCAATGAGGCAGTGATGTGTGTGTCTGTCAGTGAGGTAGTGATGCGTATGTCAGTGAGGCAGTGATGTGCTGCTGTCAGGGAGGCAGTGATGTGTATGTCTGTCAGTGAGGCAGTGATGTGTGTGTATGTCAGTGAGGCAGTGATGTGTGTGTATGTCAGTGAGGTAGTGATGTGTGTGTATGTCAGTGAGGCAGCGATGTTTATGTCAGTGAGGCAGTGATGGGTATGTATGTCAGTGAGGCAGTGATGTGTGTGTATGTCAGTGAGGCAGTGATGTGTATGTCAGTGAGGCAGTGATGTGTATGTATGTCATTGAGGCAGTGATGTGTGTGTATGTCAGTGAGGCAGTGATGTGTATGTCAGTGAGGCAGTGATGTGTATGTCAGTGAGGCAGTGATGTGTATGTATGTCAGTGAGGCAGTGATGTGTGTGTATGTCAGTGAGGCAGTGATGTGTATTCCTGTCAGTGAGGCAGTGATGTGCATGTCTGTCAGTGAGGCAGTGATGTGTGTGTCTGTCAGTGAGGTAGTGATGCGTATGTCAGTGAGGCAGTGATGTGCTGCTGTCAGGGAGGCAGTGATGTGTATGTCTTTCAGTGAGGCAGTGATGTGTATGTCAGTGAGGCAGTGATGTGCTGCTGTCAGTGAGGCAGTGATGTGCTGCTGTCAGTGAGGCAGTGATGTGTATGTCAGTGAGGCAGTGATGTGCTGCTGTCAGTGAGGCAGTGATGTGCTGCTGTCAGTGAGGCAGTGATGTGTATGTCTGTCACTGAGGCAGTGATGTGTATGTCAGTGAGGCAGTGATGTGCTGCTGTCAGTGAGGCAGTGATGTGTATGTCAGTGAGGCAGTGATGTGTATGTCTGTCAGTGAGGCAGTGATGTGTATGTCAGTGAGGCAGTGATGTGTATGTATGTCAGTGAGGCAGTGATATGTATGTATGTCAGTGAGGCAGTGATGTGTATGTCTGTCAGTGAGGCAGTGATGTGTATGTCAGTGTGGCAGTGATGTGTATGTCAGTGAGGCAGTGATGTGTGTTTCTGTCAGTGAGGTAGTGATGTTTATGTCTGTTAGTGAGGCAGTGATGTGTATGTCTGCAAGTGAGGCAGTGATGTGTGTGTATGTCAGTGAGGTAGTGATGTGTGTGTATGTCAGTGAGGCAGTGATGTGTATGTCTGTCAGGGAGGCAGTGATGTGTGTGTATGTCAGTGAGGCAGTGATGTGCTGCTGTCAGTGAGGCAGTGATGTGTATGTCAGTGAGGCAGTGATGTGCTGCTGTCAGTGAGGCAGTGATGTGTATGTCAGTGAGGCAGTGATGTGTATATCTGTCAGGGAGGCAGTGATATGTATGTCAGTGAGGCAGTGATGTGTGTGTATGTCAGTGAGGCAGTGATGTGTATGTATGTCAGTGAGGCAGTGATGTGTGTGTATGTCAGTGAGGCAGTGATGTGTATGTCAATGAGGCAGTGATGTGTATGTATGTCATTGAGGCAGTGATGTGTGTGTATGTCAGTGAGGCAGTGATGTGTATGTCAGTGAGGCAGTGATGTGTATGTATGTCAGTGAGGCAGTGATGTGTGTGTATGTCAGTGAGGCAGTGATGTGTATGTCAGTGAGGCAGTGATATGTGTGTCTGTCAGTGAGGCAGTGATGTGTGTGTCTGTCAGTGAGGCAGTGATGTGCTGCTGTCAGTGAGGCAGTGATGTGCTGCTATCAGTGAGGCAGTGATGTGTATGTCAGTGAGGCAGTGATGTGCTGCTGTCAGTGAGGCAGTGATGTGCTGCTGTGAGTGAGGCAGTGATGTGTATGTCTGTCAGTGAGGCAGTGATGTGTATGTCAGTGAGGCAGTGATGTGCTGCTGTCAGTGAGGCAGTGATGTGCTGCTGTCAGTGAGGCAGTGATGTGCTGCTGTCAGTGAGGCAGTGATGTGTATGTCTGTCAGTGAGGCAGTGATGTGTATGTCAGTGAGGCAGTGATGTGCTGCTGTCAGTGAGGCAGTGATGTGCTGCTGTCAGTGAGGCAGTGATGTGTATGTCAGTGAGGCAGTGATGTGCTGCTGTCAGTGAGGCAGTGATGTGCTGCTGTGAGTGAGGCAGTGATGTGTATGTCTGTCAGTGAGGCAGTGATGTGTATGTCAGTGAGGCAGTGATGTGCTGCTGTCAGTGAGGCAGTGATGTGCTGCTGTCAGTGAGGCAGTGATGTGTATGTCAGTGAGGCAGTCATGTGTGTGTCTCTCAGTGAGGCAGTGATGTGTATGTCTGTCAGTAAGGCAGTGATGTGTATGTCTGTCAGTGAGGCAGTGATGTGTATGTCAGTGAGGCAGTGATGTGTATGTATGTCAGTGAGGCAGTGATATGTATGTATGTCAGTGAGGCAGTGATGTGTATGTCTGTCAGTGAGGCAGTGATGTGTATGTCAGTGAGGCAGTGATGTGTGTGTCTGTCAGTGAGGCAGTGATGTTTATGTCTGTTAGTGAGGCAGTGATGTGTATGTCTGCAAGTGAGGCAGTGATGTGTATGTCTGTCAGTAAGGCAGTGATGTGTATGTCTGTCAGTGAGGGAGTGATGTGTATGTCAGTGAGGCAGTGATGTGCTGCTGTCAGTGAGGCAGTGATGTGTATGTCTGTCAGTGAGGCAGTGATATGCTGCTGTCAGTGAGGCAGTGATGTGCTGCTGTCAGTGAGACAGTGATGTGTATGTCAGTGAGGCAGTGATGTGTATGTCAGTAAGGCAGTGATGTGTATGTCTGTCAGGGAGGCAGTGATGTGTATGTCTGTCAGTGAGGCAGTGATGTTTATGTCAGTGAGGCAGTGATATGTATGTCTGTCTGTGAGGCAGTGATGTGTATGTTTGTCAGTGAGGCAGTGATGTGTATGTCAGTGAGGCAGTGATGTGTATGTCTGTCAGTGAGGCAGTGATGTGTGTGTCTGTCAGTGAGGCAGTGATGTGTGTGTCTGTCAGTGAGGCAGTGATGTGTGTGTATGTCAGTGAGGCAGTGATGTGTATGTCAGTGAGGCAGTGATGTGTATGTCAGTGAGGCAGTTATGTGTATGTCTGTCAGTGAGGCAGTTATGTGTATGTATGTCAGTGAGGCAGTGATGTGTGTGTATGTCAGTGAGGCAGTGATGTGTATGTATGTCAGTGAGGCAGTGATATGTATGTCTGTCTGTGAGGCAGTGATGTGTATGTTTGTCAGTGATGCAGTGATGTGTATGTCAGTGAGGCTGTTATGTGTATGTCTGTCAGTGAGGCAGTGATGTGTGTGTATGTCAGTGAGGTAGTGATGTGTGTGTATGTCAGTGAGGCAGTGATGTTTATGTCAGTGAGGCAGTGATGTTTATGTATGTCAGTGAGGCAGTGATGTGTATGTCTGTGAGGCAGTGATGTGTATGTCTGTCAATGAGGCAGTGATGTGTGTGTCTGTCAGTGAGGTAGCGATGCGTATGTCAGTGAGGCAGTGATGTGCTGCTGTCAGGGAGGCAGTGATGTGTATGTCTGTCAGTGAGGCAGTGATGTGTTGTGTCAGTGAGGCAGTGATGTGTGTGTGTGTCAGTGAGGCAGTGATGTGTGTGTATGTCAGTGAGGTAGTGATGTGTGTGTATGTCAGTGAGGCAGCGATGTTTATGTCAGTGAGGCAGTGATGTGTATGTATGTCAGTGAGGCAGTGATGTGTGTGTATGTCAGTGAGGCAGTGATGTGTATGTCAGTGAGGCAGTGATGTGTATGTATGTCATTGAGGCAGTGATGTGTGTGTATGTCAGTGAGGCAGTGATGTGTATATCAGTGAGGCAGTGATGTGTATGTATGTCAGTGAGGCAGTGATGTGTGTGTATGTCAGTGAGGCAGTGATGTGTATTCCTGTCAGTGAGGCAGTGATGTGTGTGTCTGTCAGTGAGGCAGTGATGTGCATGTCTGTCAGTGAGGCAGTCATGTGTGTGTCTGTCAGTGAGGCAGTGATGTGTATGTCTGTCAGTAAGGCAGTGATGTGTATGTCTGTCAGTGAGGCAGTGATGTGTATGTCAGTGAGGCAGTGATGTGTATGTATGTCAGTGAGGCAGTGATATGTATGTATGTCAGTGAGGCAGTGATGTGTATGTCTGTCAGTGAGGCAGTGATGTGTATGTCAGTGAGGCGGTGATGTGTGTGTCTGTCAGTGAGGCAGTGATGTTTATGTCTGTTAGTGAGGCAGTGATGTGTATGTCTGCAAGTGAGGCAGTGATGTGTATGTCTGTCAGTAAGGCAGTGATGTGTATGTCTGTCAGTGAGGGAGTGATGTGTATGTCAGTGAGGCACATTATGTCAGTGAGGCAGTGACGTGCTGCTGTCAGTGAGGCAGTGATGTGTATGTCTGTCAGTGAGGCAGTGATGTGCTGCTGTCAGTGAGGCAGTGATGTGCTGCTGTCAGTGAGACAGTGATGTGTTTGTCAGTGAGGCAGTGATGTGTATGTCAGTAAGGCAGTGATGTGTATGTCTGTCAGGGAGGCAGTGATGTGTATGTCTGTCAGTGAGGCAGTGATGTGTATGTCAGTGAGGCAGTGATGTGTATGTATGTCAGTGAGGCAGTGATATGTATGTCTGTCTGTGAGGCAGTGATGTGTATGTTTGTCAGTGAGGCAGTGATGTGTGTGTATGTCAGTGAGGCAGTGATGTGTATGTCAGTGAGGCAGTGATGTGTATGTATGTCATTGAGGCAGTGATGTGTGTGTATGTCAGTGAGGCAGTGATGTGTATGTCAGTGATGCAGTGATGTGTATATCAGTGAGGCAGTGATGTGTATGTATGTCAGTGAGGCAGTGATGTGTGTGTATGTCAGTGAGGCAGTGATGTGTATTCCTGTCAGTGAGGCAGTGATGTGTGTGTCTGTCAGTGAGGCAGTGATGTGCGTGTCTGTCAGTGAGGCAGTCATGTGTGTGTCTGTCAGTGAGGCAGTGATGTGTGTGTCTGTCAGCAAGGCAGTGATGTGTATGTCTGTCAGTGAGGCAGTGATGTGTATGTATGTCAGTGAGGCAGTGATGTGTATGTATGTCAGTGAGGCAGTGATATGTATGTCTGTCAGTGAGGCAGTAATGTGTATGTCTGTCAGTGAGGCAGTGATGTGTATGTCAGTGAGGCAGTGATGTGTGTGTCTGTCAGTGAGGCAGTGATGTGTATGTCTGCAAGTGAGGCAGTGATGTGTATGTCTGTCAGTAAGGCAGTGATGTGTATGTCTGTCAGTGAGGGAGTGATGTGTATGTCAGTGAGGCAGTGATGTGCTGCTGTCAGTGAGGCAGTGATGTGTATGTCTGTCAGTGAGGCAGTGATGTGCTGCTGTCAGTGAGGCAGTGATGTGCTGCTGTCAGTCGGACAGTGATGTGTATGTCAGTGAGGCAGTGATGTGTATGTCAGTAACGCAGTGATGTGTATGTCTGTCAGGGAGGCAGTGATGTGTATGTCTGTCAGTGAGGCAGTGATGTGTATGTCAGTGAGGCAGTGATGTGTATGTATGTCAGTGAGGCAGTGATATGTATGTCTGTCTGTGAGGCAGTGATGTGTATGTTTGTCAGTGAGGCAGTGATGTGTATGTCAGTGAGGCAGTGATGTGTATGTCTGTCAGTGAGGCAGTGATGTGTGTGTATGTCAGTGAGGCAGTGATGTGTGTGTCTGTCAGTGAGGCAGTGATGTGTGTGTATGTCAGTGAGGCAGTGATGTGTGTGTATGTCAGTGAGGCAGTGATGTGTATGTCAGTGAGGCAGTTATGTGTATGTCTGTCAGTGAGGCAGTTATGTGTATGTATGTCAGTGAGGCAGTGATGTATGTGTATGTCAGTGAGGCAGTGATGTGTATGTATGTCAGTGAGGCAGTGATATGTATGTCTGTCTGTGAGGCAGTGATGTGTATGTTTGTCAGTGATGCAGTGATGTGTATGTCAGTGAGGCAGTTATGTGTATGTCTGTCAGTGAGGCAGTGATGTGTGTGTATGTCAGTGAGGCAGTGATGTGTGTGTATGTCAGTGAGGTAGTGATGTGTGTGTATGTCAGTGAGGCAGTGATGTTTATGTCAGTGAGGCAGTGATGTGTATGTATGTCAGTGAGGCAGTGATGTGTATGTCAGTGAGGCAGTGATGTGTATGTCTGTCAATGAGGCAGTGATGTGTGTGTCTGTCAGTGAGGTAGTGATGCGTATGTCAGTGAGGCAGTGATGTGCTGCTGTCAGGGAGGCAGTGATGTGTATGTCTGTCAGTGAGGCAGTGATGTGTGTGTATGTCAGTGAGGCAGTGATGTGTGTGTATGTCAGTGAGGTAGTGATGTGTGTGTATGTCAGTGAGGCAGCAATGTTTATGTCAGTGAGGCAGTGATGTGTATGTATGTCAGTGAGGCAGTGATGTGTGTGTATGTCAGTGAGGCAGTGATGTGTATGTCAGTGAGGCAGTGATGTGTATGTATGTCATTGAGGCAGTGATGTGTGTGTATGTCAGTGAGGCAGTGATGTGTATCTCAGTGAGGCAGTGATGTGTATGTCAGTGAGGCAGTGATGTGTATGTATGTCAGTGAGGCAGTGATGTGTGTGTATGTCAGTGAGGCAGTGATGTGTATTCCTGTCAGTGAGGCAGTGATGTGCATGTCTGTCAGTGAGGCAGTGATGTGTGTGTCTGTCAGTGAGGTAGTGATGCGTATGTCAGTGAGGCAGTGATGTGCTGCTGTCAGGGAGGCAGTGATGTGTATGTCTTTCAGTGAGGCAGTGATGTGTATGTCAGTGAGGCAGTGATGTGCTGCTTTGAGTGAGGCAGTGATGTGCTGCTGTCAGTGAGGCAGTGATGTGTATGTCAGTGAGGCAGTGATGTGCTGCTGTCAGTGAGGCAGTGATGTGCTGCTGTCAGTGAGGCAGTGATGTGTATGTCTGTCAGTGAGGCAGTGATGTGTATGTCAGTGAGGCAGTGATGTGCTGCTGTCAGTGAGGCATTGATGTGTATGTCAGTGAGGCAGTGATGTGTATGTCTGTCAGTGAGGCAGTGATGTGTATGTCAGTGAGGCAGTGATGTGTATGTATTTCAGTGAGGCAGTGATATGTATGTATGTCAGTGAGGCAGTGATGTGTATGTCTGTCAGTGAGGTAGTGATGTGTATGTCAGTGTGGCAGTGATGTGTATGTCAGTGAGGCAGTGATGTGTGTTTCTGTCAGTGAGGTAGTGATGTTTATGTCTGTTAGTGAGGCAGTGATGTGTATGTCTGCAAGTGAGGCAGTGATGTGTGTGTATGTCAGTGAGGCAGTGATGTGTGCGTCTGTCAGTGAGGTAGTGATGTGTGTGTATGTCAGTGAGGCAGTGATGTGTATGTCTGTCAGGGAGGCAGTGATGTGTGTGTATGTCAGTGAGGCAGTGATGTGTATGTCAGTGATGCAGTGATGTGTATGTATGTCAATGAGGCAGTGATGTGTGTGTATGTCAGTGAGGTAGTGATGTGTGTGTATGTCAGTGAGGCAGTGATGTTTATATCAGTGAGGCAGTGTTGTGTATGTATGTCAGTGAGGCAGTGATGTGTATGTCTGTCAGTGAGGCAGTGATGTGCATGTCTGTCAGTGAGGCAGTGATGTGTGTGTCTGTCAGTGAGACAGTGATGTGTATATCAGTGAGGCAGTGATGTGCTGCTGTCAGTGAGGCAGTGATGTGTATGTCAGTGAGGCAGTGATGTGCTGCTGTCAGTGAGGCAGTGATGTGTATGTCAGTGAGGCAGTGATGTGTATATCTGTCAGGGAGGCAGTGATATGTATGTCAGTGAGGCAGTGATGTGTGTGTATGTCAGTGAGGCAGTGATGTGTATGTATGTCAGTGAGGCAGTGATGTGTGTGTATGTCAGTGAGGCAGTGATGTGTATGTCAATGAGGCAGTGATGTGTATGTATGTCATTGAGGCAGTGATGTGTGTGTATGTCAGTGAGGCAGTGATGTGTATGTCAGTGAGGCAGTGATGTGTATGTCTGTCAGTGAGGCAGTTATGTGTATGTATGTCAGTGAGGCAGTGATATGTGTGTATGTCAGTGAGGCAGTGATGTGTATGTATGTCAGTGAGGCAGTGATATGTATGTCTGTCTGTGAGGCAGTGATGTGTATGTTTGTCAGTGATGCAGTGATGTGTATGTCAGTGAGGCAGTTATGTGTATGTCTGTCAGTGAGGCAGTGATGTGTGTGTATGTCAGTGAGGCAGTGATGTGTGTGTATGTCAGTGAGGTAGTGATGTGTGTGTATGTCAGTGAGGCAGTGATGTTTATGTCAGTGAGGCAGTGATGTGTATGTATGTCAGTGAGGCAGTGATGTGTATGTCAGTGAGGCAGTGATGTGTATGTCTGTCAATGAGGCAGTGATGTGTGTGTCTGTCAGTGAGGTAGTGATGCGTATGTCAGTGAGGCAGTGATGTGCTGCTGTCAGGGAGGCAGTGATGTGTATGTCTGTCAGTGAGGCAGTGATGTGTGTGTATATCAGTGAGGCAGTGATGTGTGTGTATGTCAGTGAGGTAGTGATGTGTGTGTATGTCAGTGAGGCAGCGATGTTTATGTCAGTGAGGCAGTGATGTGTATGTATGTCAGTGAGGCAGTGATGTGTGTGTATGTCAGTGAGGCAGTGATGTGTATGTCAGTGAGGCAGTGATGTGTATGTATGTCATTGAGGCAGTGATGTGTGTGTATGTCAGTGAGGCAGTGATGTGTATGTCAGTGAGGCAGTGATGTGTATGTCAGTGAGGCAGTGATGTGTATGTATGTCAGTGAGGCAGTGATGTGTGTGTATGTCAGTGAGGCAGTGATGTGTATTCCTGTCAGTGAGGCAGTGATGTGCTGCTGTCAGTGAGGCAGTGATGTGCTGCTGTCAGTGAGGCAGTGATGTGTATGTCTGTCAGTGAGGCAGTGATGTGCTGCTGTCAGTGAGGCAGTGATGTGCTGCTGTCAGTGAGGCAGTGATGTGTATGTCAGTGAGGCAGTGATGTGCTTCTGTCAGTGAGGCAGTGATGTGCTGCTGTGAGTGAGGCAGTGATGTGTATGTCTGTCAGTGAGGCAGTGATGTGTATGTCAGTGAGGCAGTGATGTGCTGCTGTCAGTGAGGCAGTGATGTGTATGTCAGTGAGGCAGTCATGTGTGTGTCTGTCAGTGAGGCAGTGATGTGTATGTCTGTCAGTAAGGCAGTGATGTGTATGTCTGTCAGTGAGGCAGTGATGTGTATGTCAGTGAGGCAGTGATGTGTATGTATGTCAGTGAGGCAGTGATGTGTGTGTATGTCAGTGAGGTAGTGATGTGTGTGTATGTCAGTGAGGCAGTGATGTTTATGTCAGTGAGGCAGTGTTGTGTATGTATGTCAGTGAGGCAGTGATGTGTATGTCTGTCAGTGAGGCAGTGATGTGCATGTCTGTCAGTGAGGCAGTGATGTGTGTGTCTGTCAGTGAGACAGTGATGTGTATATCAGTGAGGCAGTGATGTGCTGCTGTCAGTGAGGCAGTGATGTGTATGTCAGTGAGGCAGTGATGTGCTGCTGTCAGTGAGGCAGTGATGTGTATGTCAGTGAGGCAGTGATGTGTATATCTGTCAGGGAGGCAGTGATATGTATGTCAGTGAGGCAGTGATGTGTGTGTATGTCAGTGAGGCAGTGATGTGTATGTATGTCAGTGAGGCAGTGATGTGTGTGTATGTCAGTGAGGCAGTGATGTGTATGTCAATGAGGCAGTGATGTGTATGTATGTCATTGAGGCAGTGATGTGTGTGTATGTCAGTGAGGCAGTGATGTGTATGTCAGTGAGGCAGTGATGTGTATGTCTGTCAGTGAGGCAGTTATGTGTATGTATGTCAGTGAGGCAGTGATGTGTGTGTATGTCAGTGAGGCAGTGATGTGTATGTATGTCAGTGAGGCAGTGATATGTATGTCTGTCTGTGAGGCAGTGATGTGTATGTTTGTCAGTGATGCAGTGATGTGTATGTCAGTGAGGCAGTTATGTGTATGTCTGTCAGTGAGGCAGTGATGTGTGTGTATGTCAGTGAGGCAGTGATGTGTGTGTATGTCAGTGAGGTAGTGATGTGTGTGTATGTCAGTGAGGCAGTGATGTTTATGTCAGTGAGGCAGTGATGTGTATGTATGTCAGTGAGGCAGTGATGTGTATGTCAGTGAGGCAGTGATGTGTATGTCTGTCAATGAGGCAGTGATGTGTATGTCAGTGAGGCAGTGATGTGTGTGTCTGTCAGTGAGGCAGTGATGTGTATGTATGTCAGTGAGGCAGTGATATGTATGTATGTCAGTGAGGCAGTGATGTGTATGTCTGTCAGTGAGGCAGTGATGTGTATGTCAGTGAGGCAGTGATGTGTGTGTCTGTCAGTGAGGCAGTGATGTTTATGTCTGTTAGTGAGGCAGTGATGTGTATGTCTGCAAGTGAGGCAGTGATGTGTATGTCTGTCAGTAAGGCAGTGATGTGTATGTCTGTCAGTGAGGGAGTGATGTGTATGTCAGTGAGGCAGTGATGTGCTGCTGTCAGTGAGGCAGTGATGTGTATGTCTGTCAGTGAGGCAGTGATGTGCTGCTGTCAGTGAGGCAGTGATGTGCTGCTGTCAGTGAGACAGTGATGTGTATGTCAGTGAGGCAGTGATGTGTATGTCAGTAAGGCAGTGATGTGTATGTCTGTCAGGGAGGCAGTGATGTGTATGTCTGTCAGTGAGGCAGTGATGTTTATGTCAGTGAGGCAGTGATATGTATGTCTGTCTGTGAGGCAGTGATGTGTATGTTTGTCAGTGATGCAGTGATGTGTATGTCAGTGAGGCAGTGATGTGTATGTCTGTCAGTGAGGCAGTGATGTGTGTGTATGTCAGTGAGGCAGTGATGTGTGTGTCTGTCAGTGAGGCAGTGAAGTGTGTATGTCAGTGAGGCAGTGATGTGTATGTCAGTGAGGCAGTGATGTGTATGTCAGTGAGGCAGTTATGTGTATGTCTGTCAGTGAGGCAGTTATGTGTATGTATGTCAGTGAGGCAGTGATGTGTGTGTATGTCAGTGAGGCAGTGATGTGTATGTATGTCAGTGAGGCAGTGATATGTATGTCTGTCTGTGAGGCAGTGATGTGTATGTTTGTCAGTAATGCAGTGATGTGTATGTCAGTGAGGCTGTTATGTGTATGTCTGTCAGTGAGGCAGTGATGTGTGTGTATGTCAGTGAGGCAGTGATGTGTGTGTATGTCAGTGAGGTAGTGATGTGTGTGTATGTCAGTGAGGCAGTGATGTTTATGTCAGTGAGGCAGTGATGTGTATGTATGTCAGTGAGGCAGTGATGTGTATGTCTGTGAGGCAGTGATGTGCATGTCTGTCAATGAGGCAGTGATGTGTGTGTCTGTCAGTGAGGTAGCGATGCGTATGTCAGTGAGGCAGTGATGTGCTGCTGTCAGGGAGGCAGTGATGTGTATGTCTGTCAGTGAGGCAGTGATGTGTATGTCAGTGAGGCAGTGATGTGTGTGTGTGTCAGTGAGGCAGTGATGTGTGTGTATGTCAGTGAGGTAGTGATGTGTGTGTATGTCAGTGAGGCAGCGATGTTTATGTCAGTGAGGCAGTGATGTGTATGTATGTCAGTGAGGCAGTGATGTGTGTGTATGTCAGAGAGGCAGTGATGTGTATGTCAGTGAGGCAGTGATGTGTATGTATGTCATTGAGGCAGTGATGTGTGTGTATGTCAGTGAGGCAGTGATGTGTATATCAGTGAGGCAGTGATGTGTATGTATGTCAGTGAGGCAGTGATGTGTGTGTATGTCAGTGAGGCAGTGATGTGCTGCTGTCAGTGAGGCAGTGATGTGCTGCTGTGAGTGAGGCAGTGATGTGTATGTCTGTCAGTGAGGCAGTGATGTGTATGTCAGTGAGGCAGTGATGTGCTGCTGTCAGTGAGGCAGTGATGTGCTGCTGTCAGTGAGGCAGTGATGTGCTGCTGTCAGTGAGGCAGTGATGTGTATGTCTGTCAGTGAGGCAGTGATGTGTATGTCAGTGAGGCAGTGATGTGCTGCTGTCAGTGAGGCAGTGATGTGCTGCTGTCAGTGAGGCAGTGATGTGTATGTCAGTGAGGCAGTGATGTGCTGCTGTCAGTGAGGCAGTGATGTGCTGCTGTGAGTGAGGCAGTGATGTGTATGTCTGTCAGTGAGGCAGTGATGTGTATGTCAGTGAGTCAGTGATGTGCTGCTGTCAGTGAGGCAGTGATGTGCTGCTGTCAGTGAGGCAGTGATGTGTATGTCAGTGAGGCAGTCATGTGTGTGTCTGTCAGTGAGGCAGTGATGTGTATGTCTGTCAGTAAGGCAGTGATGTGTATGTCTGTCAGTGAGGCAGTGATGTGTATGTCAGTGAGGAAGTGATGTGTATGTATGTCAGTGAGGCAGTGATATGTATGTATGTCAGTGAGGCAGTGATGTGTATGTCTGTCAGTGAGGCAGTGATGTGTATGTCAGTGAGGCAGTGATGTGTGTGTCTGTCAGTGAGGCAGTGATGTTTATGTCTGTTAGTGAGGCAGTGATGTGTATGTCTGCAAGTGAGGCAGTGATGTGTATGTCTGTCAGTAAGGCAGTGATGTGTATGTCTGTCAGTGAGGGAGTGATGTGTATGTCAGTGAGGCAGTGATGTGCTGCTGTCAGTGAGGCAGTGATGTGTATGTCTGTCAGAGAGGCAGTGATGTGCTGCTGTCAGTGAGGCAGTGATGTGCTGCTGTCAGTGAGACAGTGATGTGTATGTCAGTGAGGCAGTGATGTGTATGTCAGTAAGGCAGTGATGTGTATGTCTGTCAGGGAGGCAGTGATGTGTATGTCTGTCAGTGAGGCAGTGATGTTTATGTCAGTGAGGCAGTGATATGTATGTCTGTCTGTGAGGCAGTGATGTGTATGTTTGTCAGTGAGGCAGTGATGTGTATGTCAGTGAGGCAGTTATGTGTATGTCTGTCAGTGAGGCAGTGATGTGTGTGTATGTCAGTGAGGCAGTGATGTGTGTGTCTGTCAGTGAGGCAGTGATGTGTGTGTATGTCAGTGAGGCAGTGATGTGTATGTCAGTGAGGCAGTGATGTGTATGTCAGTGAGGCAGTTATGTGTATGTCTGTCAGTGAGGCAGTTATGTGTATGTATGTCAGTGAGGCAGTGATGTGTGTGTATGTCAGTGAGGCAGTGATGTGTATGTATGTCAGTGAGGCAGTGATATGTATGTCTGTCTGTGAGGCAGTGATGTGTATGTTTGTCAGTGATGCAGTGATGTGTATGTCAGTGAGGCTGTTATGTGTATGTCTGTCAGTGAGGCAGTGATGTGTGTGTATGTCAGTGAGGTAGTGATGTGTGTGTATGTCAGTGAGGCAGTGATGTTTATGTCAGTGAGGCAGTGATGTGTATGTATGTCAGTGAGGCAGTGATGTGTATGTCTGTGAGGCAGTGATGTGTGTGTCTGTCAGTGAGGTAGCGATGCGTATGTCAGTGAGGCAGTGATGTGCTGCTGTCAGGGAGGCAGTGATGTGTATGTCTGTCAGTGAGGCAGTGATGTGTATGTCAGTGAGGCAGTGATGTGTGTGTGTGTCAGTGAGGCAGTGATGTGTGTGTATGTCAGTGAGGTAGTGATGTGTGTGTATGTCAGTGAGGCAGCGATGTTTATGTCAGTGAGGCAGTGATGTGTATGTATGTCAGTGAGGCAGTGATGTGTGTGTATGTCAGTGAGGCAGTGATGTGTATGTCAGTGAGGCAGTGATGTGTATGTATGTCATTGAGGCAGTGATGTGTGTGTATGTCAGTGAGGCAGTGATGTGTATATCAGTGAGGCAGTGATGTGTATGTATGTCAGTGAGGCAGTGATGTGTGTGTATGTCAGTGAGGCAGTGATGTGTATTCCTGTCAGTGAGGCAGTGATGTGTGTGTCTGTCAGTGAGGCAGTGATGTGCATGTCTGTCAGTGAGGCAGTCATGTGTGTGTCTGTCAGTGAGGCAGTGATGTGTATGTCTGTCAGTAAGGCAGTGATGTGTATGTCTGTCAGTGAGGCAGTGATGTGTATGTCAGTGAGGCAGTGATGTGTATGTATGTCAGTGAGGCAGTGATATGTATGTATGTCAGTGAGGCAGTGATGTGTATGTCTGTCAGTGAGGCAGTGATGTGTATGTCAGTGAGGCAGTGATGTGTGTGTCTGTCAGTGAGGCAGTGATGTTTATGTCTGTTAGTGAGGCAGTGATGTGTATGTCTGCAAGTGAGGCAGTGATGTGTATGTCTGTCAGTAAGGCAGTGATGTGTATGTCTGTCAGTGAGGGAGTGATGTGTATGTCAGTGAGGCACATTATGTCAGTGAGGCAGTGATGTGCTGCTGTCAGTGAGGCAGTGATGTGTATGTCTGTCAGTGAGGCAGTGATGTGCTGCTGTCAGTGAGGCAGTGATGTGCTGCTGTCAGTGAGACAGTGATGTGTTTGTCAGTGAGGCAGTGATGTGTATATCAGTAAGGCAGTGATGTGTATGTCTGTCAGGGAGGCAGTGATGTGTATGTCTGTCAGTGAGGCAGTGATGTGTATGTCAGTGAGGCAGTGATGTGTATGTATGTCAGTGAGGCAGTGATATGTATGTCTGTCTGTGAGGCAGTGATGTGTATGTTTGTCAGTGAGGCAGTGATGTGTGTGTATGTCAGTGAGGCAGTGATGTGTATGTCAGTGAGGCAGTGATGTGTATGTATGTCATTGAGGCAGTGATGTGTGTGTATGTCAGTGAGGCAGTGATGTGTATGTCAGTGAGGCAGTGATGTGTATATCAGTGAGGCAGTGATGTTTATGTATGTCAGTGAGGCAGTGATGTGTGTGTATGTCAGTGAGGCAGTGATGTGTATTCCTGTCAGTGAGGCAGTGATGTGTGTGTCTGTCAGTGAGGCAGTGATGTGCGTGTCTGTCAGTGAGGCAGTCATGTGTGTGTCTGTCAGTGAGGCAGTGATGTGTATGTCTGTCAGCAAGGCAGTGATGTGTATGTCTGTCAGTGAGGCAGTGATGTGTATGTATGTCAGTGAGGCAGTGATGTGTATGTATGTCAGTGAGGCAGTGATATGTATGTCTGTCAGTGAGGCAGTAATGTGTATGTCTGTCAGTGAGGCAGTGATGTGTATGTCAGTGAGGCAGTGATGTGTGTGTCTGTCAGTGAGGCAGTGATGTGTATGTCTGCAAGTGAGGCAGTGATGTGTATGTCTGTCAGTAAGGCAGTGATGTGTATGTCTGTCAGTGAGGGAGTGATGTGTATGTCAGTGAGGCAGTGATGTGTATGTCTGTCAGTGAGGCAGTGATGTGCTGCTGTCAGTGAGGCAGTGATGTGCTGCTGTCAGTCGGACAGTGATGTGTATGTCAGTGAGGCAGTGATGTGTATGTCAGTAAGGCAGTGATGTGTATGTCTGTCAGGGAGGCAGTGATGTGTATGTCTGTCAGTGAGGCAGTGATGTGTATGTCAGTGAGGCAGTGATGTGTATGTATGTCAGTGAGGCAGTGATGTGTATGTATGTCAGTGAGGCAGTGATATGTATGTCTGTCTGTGAGGCAGTGATGTGTATGTTTGTCAGTGAGGCAGTGATGTGTATGTCAGTGAGGCAGTGATGTGTATGTCTGTCAGTGAGGCAGTGATGTGTGTGTTTGTCAGTGAGGCAGTGATGTGTGTGTCTGTCAGTGAGGCAGTGATGTGTGTGTATGTCAGTGAGGCAGTGATGTGTATGTCAGTGAGGCAGTGATGTGTATGTCAGTGAGGCAGTTATGTGTATGTCTGTCAGTGAGGCAGTTATGTGTATGTATGTCAGTGAGGCAGTGATGTGTGTGTATGTCACTGAGGCAGTGATGTGTATGTATGTCAGTGAGGCAGTGATATGTATGTCTGTCTGTGAGGCAGTGATGTGTATGTTTGTCAGTGATGCAGTGATGTGTATGTCAGTGAGGCAGTTATGTGTATGTCTGTCAGTGAGGCAGTGATGTGTGTGTATGTCAGTGAGGCAGTGATGTGTGTGTATGTCAGTGAGGTAGTGATGTGTGTGTATGTCAGTGAGGCAGTGATGTTTATGTCAGTGAGGCAGTGATGTGTATGTATGTCAGTGAGGCAGTGATGTGTATGTCAGTAAGGCAGTGATGTGTTTGTCTGTCAATGAGGCAGTGATGTGTGTGTCTGTCAGTGAGGTAGTGATGCGTATGTCAGTGAGGCAGTGATGTGCTGCTGTCAGGGAGGCAGTGATGTGTATGTCTGTCAGTGAGGCAGTGATGTGTGTGTATGTCAGTGAGGCAGTGATGTGTGTGTATGTCAGTGAGGTAGTGATGTGTGTGTATGTCAGTGAGGCAGCGATGTTTATGTCAGTGAGGCAGTGATGTGTATGTATGTCAGTGAGGCAGTGATGTGTGTGTATGTCAGTGAGGCAGTGATGTGTATGTCAGTGAGGCAGTGATGTGTATGTATGTCATTGAGGCAGTGATGTGTGTGTATGTCAGTGAGGCAGTGATGTGTTTGTCAT
Organism: Taudactylus pleione; assembly: GCA_031769625.1. NCBI lineage: Eukaryota > Metazoa > Chordata > Amphibia > Anura > Myobatrachidae > Taudactylus > Taudactylus pleione. The sequence goes on from JAUIMM010000026.1 coordinate 3,253,467, forward strand.
TGAGGCAGTGATGTGTATGTCAGTGAGGCAGTGATGTGTATGTATGTCAGTGAGGCAGTGATGTGTGTGTATGTCAGTGAGGCAGTGATGTGTATTCCTGTCAGTGAGGCAGTGATGTGCATGTCTGTCAGTGAGGCAGTGATGTGTGTGTCTGTCAGTGAGGTAGTGATGCGTATGTCAGTGAGGCAGTGATGTGCTGCTGTCAGGGAGGCAGTGATGTGTATGTCTTTCAGTGAGGCAGTGATGTGTATGTCAGTGAGGCAGTGATGTGCTGCTTTCAGTGAGGCAGTGATGTGCTGCTGTCAGTGAGGCAGGGATGTGTATGTCAGTGAGGCAGTGATGTGCTGCTGTCAGTGAGGCAGTGATGTGTATGTCTGTCAGTGAGGCAGTGATGTGTATGTCAGTGAGGCAGTGATGTGCTGCTGTCAGTGAGGCAGTGATGTGTATGTCAGTGAGGCAGTGATGTGTATGTCTGTCAGTGAGGCAGTGATGTGTATGTCAGTGAGGCAGTGATGTGTATGTATGTCAGTGAGGCAGTGATATGTATGTATGTCAGTGAGGCAGTGATGTGTATGTCTGTCAGTGAGGTAGTGATGTGTATGTCAGTGTGGCAGTGATGTGTATGTCAGTGAGGCAGTGATGTGTGTTTCTGTCAGTGAGGTAGTGATGTTTATGTCTGTTAGTGAGGCAGTGATGTGTATGTCTGCAAGTGAGGCAGTGATGTGTGTGTATGTCAGTGAGGCAGTGATGTGTGCGTCTGTCAGTGAGGTAGTGATGTGTGTGTATGTCAGTGAGGCAGTGATGTGTATGTCTGTCAGGGAGGCAGTGATGTGTGTGTATGTCAGTGAGGCAGTGATGTGTATGTCAGTGAGGCAGTGATGTGTATGTATGTCAATGAGGCAGTAATGTGTGTGTATGTCAGTGAGGTAGTGATGTGTGTGTATGTCAGTGAGGCAGTGATGTTTATGTCAGTGAGGCAGTGTTGTGTATGTATGTCAGTGAGGCAGTGATGTGTATGTCTGTCAGTGAGGCAGTGATGTGCATGTCTGTCAGTGAGGCAGTGATGTGTGTGTCTGTCAGTGAGACAGTGATGTGTATATCAGTGAGGCAGTGATGTGCTGCTGTCAGTGAGGCAGTGATGTGTATGTCAGTGAGGCAGTGATGTGCTGCTGTCAGTGAGGCAGTGATGTGTATGTCAGTGAGGCAGTGATGTGTATATCTGTCAGGGAGGCAGTGATATGTATGTCAGTGAGGCAGTGATGTGTGTGTATGTCAGTGAGGCAGTGATGTGTATGTATGTCAGTGAGGCAGTGATGTGTGTGTATGTCAGTGAGGCAGTGATGTGTATGTCAATGAGGCAGTGATGTGTATGTATGTCATTGAGGCAGTGATGTGTGTGTATGTCAGTGAGGCAGTGATGTGTATGTCAGTGAGGCAGTGATGTGTATGTATGTCAGTGAGGCAGTGATGTGTGTGTATGTCAGTGAGGCAGTGATGTGTATGTCAGTGAGGCAGTGATATGTGTGTCTGTCAGTGAGGCAGTGATGTGTGTGTCTGTCAGTGAGGCAGTGATGTGCTGCTGTCAGTGAGGCAGTGATGTGCTGCTATCAGTGAGGCAGTGATGTGTATGTCAGTGAGGCAGTGATGTGCTGCTGTCAGTGAGGCAGTGATGTGCTGCTGTGAGTGAGGCAGTGATGTGTATGTCTGTCAGTGAGGCAGTGATGTGTATGTCAGTGAGGCAGTGATGTGCTGCTGTCAGTGAGGCAGTGATGTGCTGCTGTCAGTGAGGCAGTGATGTGTATGTCTGTCAGTGAGGCAGTGATGTGTATGTCAGTGAGGCAGTGATGCGCTGCTGTCAGTGAGGCAGTGATGTGCTGCTGTCAGTGAGGCAGTGATGTGTATGTCAGTGAGGCAGTGATGTGCTGCTGTCAGTGAGGCAGTGATGTGCTGCTGTGAGTGAGGCAGTGATGTGTATGTCTGTCAGTGAGGCAGTGATGTGTATGTCAGTGAGGCAGTGATGTGCTGCTGTCAGTGAGGCAGTGATGTGCTGCTGTCAGTGAGGCAGTGATGTGTATGTCAGTGAGGCAGTGATGTGCTGCTGTCAGTGAGGCAGTGATGTGCTGCTGTGAGTGAGGCAGTGATGTGTATGTCTGTCAGTAAGGCAGTGATGTGTATGTCTGTCAGTGAGGCAGTGATGTGTATGTCAGTGAGGCAGTGATGTGTATGTATGTCAGTGAGGCAGTGATATGTATGTATGTCAGTGAGGCAGTGATGTGTATGTCTGTCAGTGAGGCAGTGATGTGTATGTCAGTGAGGCAGTGATGTGTGTGTCTGTCAGTGAGGCAGTGATGTTTATGTCTGTTAGTGAGGCAGTGATGTGTATGTCTGCAAGTGAGGCAGTGATGTGTATGTCTGTCAGTAAGGCAGTGATGTGTATGTCTGTCAGTGAGGGAGTGATGTGTATGTCAGTGAGGCAGTGATGTGCTGCTGTCAGTGAGGCAGTGATGTGTATGTCTGTCAGTGAGGCAGTGATGTGCTGCTGTCAGTGAGGCAGTGATGTGCTGCTGTCAGTGAGACAGTGATGTGTATGTCAGTGAGGCAGTGATGTGTATGTCAGTAAGGCAGTGATGTGTATGTCTGTCAGGGAGGCAGTGATGTGTATGTCTGTCAGTGAGGCAGTGATGTGTATGTCAGTGAGGCAGTGATGTGTATGTATGTCAGTGAGACAGTGATATGTATGTCTGTCTGTGAGGCAGTGATGTGTATGTTTGTCAGTGAGGCAGTGATGTGTATGTCAGTGAGGCAGTGATGTGTATGTCTGTCAGTGAGGCAGTGATGTGTGTGTATGTCAGTTAGGCAGTGATGTGTGTGTCTGTCAGTGAGGCAGTGATGTGTGTGTATGTCAGTGAGGCAGTGATGTGTATGTCAGTGAGGCAGTGATGTGTATGTCAGTGAGGCAGTTATGTGTATGTCTGTCAGTGAGGCAGTTATGTGTATGTATGTCAGTGAGGCAGTGATGTGTGTGTATGTCAGTGAGGCAGTGATGTGTATGTATGTCAGTGAGGCAGTGATATGTATGTCTGTCTGTGAGGCAGTGATGTGTATGTTTGTCAGTGATGCAGTGATGTATATGTCAGTGAGGCTGTTATGTGTATGTCTGTCAGTGAGGCAGTGATGTGTGTGTATGTCAGTGAGGCAGTGATGTGTGTGTATGTCAGTGAGGTAGTGATGTGTGTGTATGTCAGTGAGGCAGTGATGTTTATGTCAGTGAGGCAGTGATGTGTATGTATGTCAGTGAGGCAGTGATGTGTATGTTTGTGAGGCAGTGATGTGTATGTCTGTCAATGAGGCAGTGATGTGTGTGTCTGTCAGTGAGATAGCGATGCGTATGTCAGTGAGGCAGTGATGTGCTGCTGTCAGGGAGGCAGTGATGTGTATGTCTGTCAGTGAGGCAGTGATGTGTATGTCAGTGAGGCAGTGATGTGTGTGTGTGTCAGTGAGGCAGTGATGTGTGTGTATGTCAGTGAGGTAGTGATGTGTGTGTATGTCAGTGAGGCAGCGATGTTTATGTCAGTGAGGCAGTGATGTGTATGTATGTCAGTGAGGCAGTGATGTGTGTGTATGTCAGTGAGGCAGTGATGTGTATGTCAGTGAGGCAGTGATGTGTATGTATGTCATTGAGGCAGTGATGTGTGTGTATGTCAGTGAGGCAGTGATGTGTATATCAGTGAGGCAGTGATGTGTATGTATGTCAGTGAGGCAGTGATGTGTGTGTATGTCAGTGAGGCAGTGATGTGTATTCCTGTCAGTGAGGCAGTGATGTGTGTGTCTGTCAGTGAGGCAGTGATGTGCATGTCTGTCAGTGAGGCAGTCATGTGTGTGTCTGTCAGTGAGGCAGTGATGTGTATGTCTGTCAGTAAGGCAGTGATGTGTATGTCTGTCAGTGAGGCAGTGATGTGTATGTCAGTGAGGCAGTGATGTGTATGTATGTCAGTGAGGCAGTGATATGTATGTATGTCAGTGAGGCAGTGATGTGTATGTCTGTCAGTGAGGCAGTGATGTGTATGTCAGTGAGGCAGTGATGTGTGTGTCTGTCAGTGAGGCAGTGATGTTTATGTCTGTTAGTGAGGCAGTGATGTGTATGTCTGCAAGTGAGGCAGTGATGTGTATGTCTGTCAGTAAGGCAGTGATGTGTATGTCTGTCAGTGAGGGAGTGATGTGTATGTCAGTGAGGCACATTATGTCAGTGAGGCAGTGATGTGCTGCTGTCAGTGAGGCAGTGATGTGTATGTCTGTCAGTGAGGCAGTGATGTGCTGCTGTCAGTGAGGCAGTGATGTGCTGCTGTCAGTGAGACAGTGATGTGTTTGTCAGTGAGGCAGTGATGTGTATGTCAGTAAGGCAGTGATGTGTATGTCTGTCAGGGAGGCAGTGATGTGTATGTCTGTCAGTGAGGCAGTGATGTGTATGTCAGTGAGGCAGTGATGTGTATGTATGTCAGTGAGGCAGTGATATGTATGTCTGTCTGTGAGGCAGTGATGTGTATGTTTGTCAGTGAGGCAGTGATGTGTATGTCAGTGAGGCAGTGATGTGTATGTCTGTCAGTGAGGCAGTGATGTGTGTGTATGTCAGTGAGGCAGTGATGTGTGTGTCTGTCAGTGAGGCAGTGATGTGTGTGTATGTCAGTGAGGCAGTGATGTGTATGTCAGTGAGACAGTGATGTGTATGTCAGTGAGGCAGTGATGTGTATGTCTGTCAGTGAGGTAGTTATGTGTATGTATGTCAGTGAGGCAGTGATGTGTGTGTATGTCAGTGAGGCAGTGATGTGTATGTATGTCAGTGAGGCAGTGATGTGTATGTCTGTCTGTGAGGCAGTGATGTGTATGTTTGTCAGTGATGCAGTGATGTGTATGTCAGTGAGGCAGTTATGTGTATGTCTGTCAGTGAGGCAGTGATGTGTGTGTATGTCAGTGAGGCAGTGATGTGTGTGTATGTCAGTGAGGTAGTGATGTGTGTGTATGTCAGTGAGGCAGTGATGTTTATGTCAGTGAGGCAGTGATGTGTATGTATGTCAGTGAGGCAGTGATGTGTATGTCAATGAGGCAGTGATGTGTATGTCTGTCAATGAGGCAGTGATGTGTGTGTCTGTCAGTGAGGTAGTGATGCGTATGTCAGTGAGGCAGTGATGTGCTGCTGTCAGGGAGGCAGTGATGTGTATGTCTGTCAGTGAGGCAGTGATGTGTATGTCAGTGAGGCAGTGATGTGTGTGTATGTCAGTGAGGCAGTGATGTGTGTGTATGTCAGTGAGGTAGTGATGAGTGTGTATGTCAGTGAGGCAGCGATGTTTGTCAGTGAGGCAGTGATGTGTATGTATGTCGGTGAGGCAGTGATGTGTGTGTATGTCAGTGAGGCAGTGATGTGTATGTTAGTGAGGCAGTGATGTGTATGTATGTCATTGAGGCAGTGATGTGTGTGTATGTCAGTGAGGCAGTGATGTGTATGTCAGTGAGGCAGTGATGTGTATGTCAGTGAGGCAGTGATGTGTATGTATGTCAGTGAGGCAGTGATGTGTGTGTATGTCAGTGAGGCAGTGATGTGTATTCCTGTCAGTGAGGCAGTGATGTGTATGTCAGTGAGGCAGTGATGTGTGTATCTGTCAGTGAGGCAGTGATGTTTATGTCTGTTAGTGAGGCAGTGATGTGTATGTCTGCAAGTGAGGCAGTGATGTGTATGTCTGTCAGTAAGGCAGTGATGTGTATGTCTGTCAGTGAGGGAGTGATGTGTATGTCAGTGAGGCACATTATGTCAGTGAGGCAGTGATGTGCTGCTGTCAGTGAGGCAGTGATGTGTATGTCTGTCAGTGAGGCAGTGATGTGCTGCTGTCAGTGAGGCAGTGATGTGCTGCTGTCAGTGAGACAGTGATGTGTTTGTCAGTGAGGCAGTGATGTGTATGTCAGTAAGGCAGTGATGTGTATGTCTGTCAGGGAGGCAGTGATGTGTATGTCTGTCAGTGAGGCAGTGATGTGTATGTCAGTGAGGCAGTGATGTGTATGTATGTCAGTGAGGCAGTGATATGTATGTCTGTCTGTGAGGCAGTGATGTGTATGTTTGTCAGTGAGGCAGTGATGTGTATGTCAGTGAGGCAGTGATGTGTATGTCTGTCAGTGAGGCAGTGATGTGTGTGTATGTCAGTGAGGCAGTGATGTGTGTGTCTGTCAGTGAGGCAGTGATGTGTGTGTATGTCAGTGAGGCAGTGATGTGTATGTCAGTGAGGCAGTGATGTGTATGTCAGTGAGGCAGTGATGTGTATGTCTGTCAGTGAGGCAGTTATGTGTATGTATGTCAGTGAGGCAGTGATGTGTGTGTATGTCAGTGAGGCAGTGATGTGTATGTATGTCAGTGAGGCAGTGATGTGTATGTCTGTCTGTGAGGCAGTGATGTGTATGTTTGTCAGTGATGCAGTGATGTGTATGTCAGTGAGGCAGTTATGTGTATGTCTGTCAGTGAGGCAGTGATGTGTGTGTATGTCAGTGAGGCAGTGATGTGTGTGTATGTCAGTGAGGTAGTGATGTGTGTGTATGTCAGTGAGGCAGTGATGTTTATGTCAGTGAGGCAGTGATGTGTATGTATGTCAGTGAGGCAGTGATGTGTATGTCAATGAGGCAGTGATGTGTATGTCTGTCAATGAGGCAGTGATGTGTGTGTCTGTCAGTGAGGTAGTGATGCGTATGTCAGTGAGGCAGTGATGTGCTGCTGTCAGGGAGGCAGTGATGTGTATGTCTGTCAGTGAGGCAGTGATGTGTATGTCAGTGAGGCAGTGATGTGTGTGTATGTCAGTGAGGCAGTGATGTGTGTGTATGTCAGTGAGGTAGTGATGTGTGTGTATGTCAGTGAGGCAGCGATGTTTGTCAGTGAGGCAGTGATGTGTATGTATGTCAGTGAGGCAGTGATGTGTGTGTATGTCAGTGAGGCAGTGATGTGTATGTTAGTGAGGCAGTGATGTGTATGTATGTCATTGAGGCAGTGATGTGTGTGTATGTCAGTGAGGCAGTGATGTGTATGTCAGTGAGGCAGTGATGTGTATGTCAGTGAGGCAGTGATGTGTATGTATGTCAGTGAGGCAGTGATGTGTGTGTATGTCAGTGAGGCAGTGATGTGTATTCCTGTCAGTGAGGCAGTGATGTGTGTGTCTGTCAGTGAGGCAGTGATGTGCATGTCTGTCAGTGAGGCAGTGATGTGTGTGTCTGTCAGTGAGGAAGTGATGTGTATGTCTGTCAGTGAGGCAGTGATGTGTATGTCAGTGAGGCAGTGATGTGCTGCTGTCAGGGAGGCAGTGATGTGTATGTCTGTCAGTGAGGCAGTGATGTGTATGTCAGTGAGGCAGTGATGTGTGTGTATGTCAGTGAGGCAGTGATGTGTGTGTATGTCAGTGAGGTAGTGATGTGTGTGTATGTCAGTGAGGCAGTGATGTGTATGTCAGTGAGGCAGTGATGTGCTGCTGTCAGTGAGGCAGTGATGTGCTGCTGTCAGTGAGGCAGTGATGTGTATGTCTGTGAGGCAGTGATGTGTATGTCTGTCAGTGAGGCAGTGATGTGTATGTCAGTGAGGCAGTGATGTGTATGTATGTCAGTGAGGCAGTGATATGTATGTATGTCAGTGAGGCAGTGATGTGTATGTCTGTCAGTGAGGCAGTGATGTGTATGTCAGTGTGGCAGTGATGTGTATGTCAGTGAGGCAGTGATGTGTGTTTCTGTCAGTGAGGTAGTGATGTTTATGTCTGTTAGTGAGGCAGTGATGTGTATGTCTGCAAGTGAGGCAGTGATGTGTATGTATGTCAGTGAGGCAGTGATGTGTGTGTATGTCAGTGAGGCAGTGACGTGTGCGTCTGTCAGTGAGGTAGTGATGTGTGTGTCTGTCAGTGAGGCAGTGATGTGCATGTCTGTCAGTGAGGCAGTGATGTGTGTGTCTGTCAGTGAGGCAGTGATGTGTATGTCTGTCAGTGAGGCAGTGATGTGTATGTCAGTGAGGCAGTGATGTGCTGCTGTCAGGGAGGCAGTGATGTGTATGTCTGTCAGTGAGGCAGTGATGTGTATGTCAGTGAGGCAGTGATGTGTGTGTATGTCAGTGAGGCAGTGATGTGTGTGTATGTCAGTGAGGTAGTGATGTGTGTGTATGTCAGTGAGGCAGTGATGTGTATGTCAGTGAGGCAGTGATGTGCTGCTGTCAGTGAGGCAGTGATGTGCTGCTGTCAGTGAGGCAGTGATGTGTATGTCAGTGAGGCAGTGATGTGTATGTCTGTCAGTGTGGCAGTGATGTGTATGTCAGTGAGGCAGTGATGTGTATGTATGTCAGTGAGGCAGTGATATGTATGTATGTCAGTGAGGCAGTGATGTGTATGTCTGTCAGTGAGGCAGTGATGTGTATGTCAGTGTGGCAGTGATGTGTATGTCAGTGAGGCAGTGATGTGTGTTTCTGTCAGTGAGGTAGTGATGTTTATGTCTGTTAGTGAGGCAGTGATGTGTATGTCTGCAAGTGAGGCAGTGATGTGTATGTATGTCAGTGAGGCAGTGATGTGTGTGTATGTCAGTGAGGCAGTGATGTGTGCATCTGTCAGTGAGGTAGTGATGTGTGTGTATGTCAGTGAGGCAGTGATGTGTATGTCTGTCAGGGAGGCACTGATGTGTGTGTATGTCAGTGAGGCAGTGATGTGTATGTCAGTGATGCAGTGATGTGTATGTATGTCAATGAGGCAGTGATGTGTGTGTATGTCAGTGAGGTAGTGATGTGTGTGTATGTCAGTGAGGCAGTGATGTTTATGTCAGTGAGACAGTGTTGTGTATGTCTGTCAGTGAGGCAGTGATGTGTATGTCTGTCAGTGAGGCAGTGATGTGCATGTCTGTCAGTGAGGCAGTGATGTGTGTGTCTGTCAGTGAGGCAGTGATGGGTATATCAGTGAGGCAGTGATGTGCTGCTGTCAGTGAGGCAGTGATGTGTATGTCAGTGAGGCAGTGATGTGCTGCTGTCAGTGAGGCAGTGATGTGTATGTCAGTGAGGCAGTGATGTGTATATCTGTCAGGGAGGCAGTGATATGTATGTCAGTGAGGCAGTGATGTGTATGTATGTCAGTGAGGCAGTGATATGTATGTCTGTCAGTGAGGCAGTGATGTTTATGTCTGTCAGTGAGGCAGTGATGTGTATGTCTGTCAGTGAGGCAGTGATGTGTGTGTCTGTCAGTGAGGCAGTGATGTGTGTGTATGTCAGTGAGGCAGTGATGTGTATGTCTGACAGTGAGACAGTGATGTGTGTGTATGTCAGTGAGGCAGTGATGTGTGTGTATGTCAGTGAGGCAGTGATGTGTGTGTGTGTCAGTGAGGCAGTGATGTGTATGTCAGTGATGCAGTGATGTGTATCTGTCAGGGAGGCAGAGATGTGTATGTCTGTCAGTGAGGCAGTGATGTGTATGTCAGTGAGGCACTGATGTATATGTATGTCAGTGAGGCAGTGATATGTATGTCTGTCAGTAAGGCAGTGATGTGTATGTCTGTCAGTGAAGCAGTGATGTGTATGTCTGTCAGTGAGGCAGTGATGTGTGTGTATGTCAGTGAGGCAGTAATGTGTGTGTCTGTCAGTGAGACAGTGATGTGTGTGTATGTCAGTGAGGCAGTGATGTGTACGTCAGTGAAGCAGTAATGTGTATGTCAGTGAGGCAGTGATGTGTATGTCTGTCAGTGAGGCAGTTATGTGTATGTCTGTCAGTGAGGCAGTTATGTGTGTGTATGTCAGTGAGGCAGTGATGTGTGTGTATGTCAGTGAGGCAGTGATGTGTGTGTATGTCAGTGAGGCAGTGATGTGTCTGTCAGTGAGGCAGTGATGTTTGTGTATGTCAGTGAGGCTGTGATGTGTATTCCTGTCAGTGAGGCAGTGATGTGTATGTCTGTCAGTGAGGCAGTGATGTGTGTGTATGTCAGGGAGGCAGTGATGTGTATGTCTGTCAGTGAGGCAGTGATTTGTATGTCTGTCAGTGAGGCAGTGATGTGTATGTCAGTGAGGCAGTGATGTGTGTGTGAAAGTGAGGCAGTGATGTGTATGTCAGTGAGGCAGTGATATGTATGTCCGCCAGTGAGGCAGTGATGTGTATGTCTGTCAGTGAGGCAGTGATGTGTATGTCAGTGAAGCAGTGATGTGTATGTCTGTCAGGGAGGCAGTGATGTGTATGTCAGTGAGGCAGTGATGTGTGTTTCTGTCTGTGAGGCAGTGATGTGCATGTCTGTCAGTGAGGCAGTGATGTATGTGTCAGTGATGTGCGTGTCTGTCAGTGAGGCAGTGATGTGTGTGTCTGTCAGTGTGGCAGTGATGTGTATGTCTGTCAGTGAGGCAGTGATGTGCTGCTGTCAGTGAGGCAGTGATGTGCTGCTGTCAGTGAGGCAGTGATGTGTATGTCTGTCAGTGAGGCAGTGATGTGTATGTCAGTGTGGCAGTGATGTGTATGTCAGTGAGGCAGTGATGTGTGTTTCTGTCAGTGAGGTAGTGATGTGTATGTCAGTGTGGCAGTGATGTGTATGTATGTCAGTGAGGCAGTGATATGTATGTATGTCAGTGAGGCAGTGATGTGTATGTCTGTCAGTGAGGCAGTGATGTGTATGTCAGTGTGGCAGTGATGTGTATGTCAGTGAGGCAGTGATGTGTGTTTCTGTCAGTGAGGTAGTGATGTTTATGTCTGTTAGTGAGGCAGTGATGTGTATGTCTGCAAGTGAGGCAGTGTTGTGTATGTATGTCAGTGAGACAGTGATGTGCATGTCTGTCAGTGAGGCAGTGATGTGTATATCAGTGAGGCAGTGATGTGCTGCTGTCAGTGAGGCAGTGATGTGTATGTCTGTGAGGCAGTGATGTGCTGCTGTCAGTGAGGCAGTGATGTGTATGTCAGTGAGGCAGTGATGTGTATATCTGTCAGGGAGGCAGTGATATGTATGTCAGTGAGGCAGTGATATGTATGTCAGTGAGGCAGTGATGTGTATGTATGTCAGTGAGGCAGTGATATGTATGTCTGTCAGTGAGGCAGTGATGTATATGTCTGTCAGTGAGGCAGTGATGTGTATGTCTGTCAGTGAGGCAGTGATGTATGTGTCTGTCAGTGAGGCAGTGATGTGTGTGTATGTCAGTGAGGCAGTGATGTGTATGTCTGTCAGTGAGGCAGTTATGTGTATGTCTGTCAGTGAGGCAGTGATGTGTGTGTATGTCAGTGAGGCAGTGGTGTGTGTATGTCAGTGAGGCAGTGATGTGTGTGTGTGTCAGTGAGGCAGTGGTGTGTATGTCAGCGAGGCAGTTTTGTGTATCTGTCAGGGAGGCAGTGATGTGTATGTCTGTCAGTGAGGCAGTGATGTGTATGTCTGTCAGTGAGACAGTGATGTGTGTGTATATCAGTGAGGCAGTGATGTGTATGTCAGTGAGGCAGTTATGTGTATGTCTGTCAGTGAGGCAGTTATGTGTGTGTATGTCAGTGAGGCAGTGATGTGTGTGTGTGTCAGTGAGGCAGTGGTGTGTATGTCAGCGAGGCAGTGATGTGTATCTGTCAGGGAGGCAGTGATGTGTATGTCTGTCAGTGAGGCAGTGCTGTGTATGTCTGTCAGTGAGACAGTGATGTGTGTGTATATCAGTGAGGCAGTGATGTGTATGTCAGTGAGGCAGTTATGTGTATGTCTGTCAGTGAGGCAGTTATGTGTGTGTATGTCAGTGAGGCAGTGATGTGTGTGTATGTCAGTGAGGCAGTGATGTGTGTGTTTGTCAGTGAGGCAGTGATGTGTATGTCAGTGAGGCAGTGATGTGTATGTATGTCAGTGAGGCAGTGATGTGTGTGTATGTCAGTGAGGCAGTGATGTGTATTCCTGTCATTGATACAGTGATGTGTATGTCTGTCAGTGAGGCAGTGATGTGTGTGTATGTCAGGGAGGCAGTGATGTGTATGTCTGTCAGTGAGGCAGTGATTTGTATGTCTGTCAGTGAGGCAGTGATGTGTGTGTCTGAAAGTGAGGCAGTGATGTGTATGTCAGTGAGGCAGTGATATGGATATCCGCCAGTGAGGCAGTGATGTGTATGTCTGTCAGTGAGGCAGTGATGTGTATGTCAGTGAAGCAGTGATGTGTATGTCTGTCAGGGAGGCAGTGATGTGTGTTTCTGTCTGTGAGGCAGTGATGTGCATGTCTGTCAGTGAGGCAGTGATGTGTGTGTCTGTCAGTGAGGCAGTGATGTGTGTGTCTGTCAGTGTGGCAGTGATGTGTATTTCTGTCAGTGAGGCAGTGATGTGTGTGTTTGTCAGTGAGGCAGTGATGTGTGTGTATGTCAGTGAGGCAGTGATGTGTGTCTGTCAGTAAGGCAGTGATGTGTGTATGTCAGTGAGGCAGTGATGTGTATGTCAGTGAGGCAGTGATGTGTATGTCTGTCAGTGAGGCAGTGATGTGTATGTCTGTCAGTGAGGCAGTTATGTGTGTGTATGTCAGTGAGGCAGTGATGTGTGTGTATGTCAGTGAGGCAGTGATGTGTGTGTATGTCAGTGAGGCAGTGATGTGTCTGTCAGTGAGGCAGTGATGTGTGTGTATGTCAGGGAGGCAGTGATGTGTATGTCTGTCAGTGAGGCAGTGATTTGTATGTCTGTCAGTGAGGCAGTGATGTGTATGTCAGTGAGGCAGTGATGTGTGTGTCTGAAAGTGAGGCAGTGATGTGTATGTCAGTGAGGCAGTGATATGTATGTCCGCCAGTGAGGCAGTGATGTGTATGTATGTCAGTGATTTGTATGTCTGTCAGTGAGGCAGTGATGTGTATGTCAGTGAGGCAGTGATGTGTGTGTCTGAAAGTGAGGCAGTGATATGTATGTCCGCCAGTGAGGCAGTGATGGGTATGTCTGTCAGTGAGGCAGTGATGTGTATGTCAGTGAAGCAGTGATGTGTATGTCTGTCAGGGAGGCAGTGATGTGTGTTTCTGTCTGTGAGGCATTGATGTGCATGTCTGTCAGTGAGGCAGTGATGTATGTGTCAGTGATGTGCGCGTCTGTCAGTGAGGCAGTGATGTGTATGTCTGTCAGTGAGGCATTGAGGTGCGTGTCTGTCAGTGAGGCAGTGATGTGTATGGCTGTCAGTTAGGCAGTGATGTGTATGCCTGTCAGTGAGGCAGTGATGTGTGTGTCTGTCAGGGAGGCAGTGATGTGTATGTCAGGGAGGCAGTGATGTGTATGTCAGTGAGGCAGTGATGTGTATGTCTGTCAGTGAGGCAGTGATGTGTATGTCTGTCAGTGAGGCAGTGATGTGTATGTCTGTCAGGGAGGCAGTGATGCGTGTGTCTGTCAGTGAGGTAGTGATTAGCTACTTTTCTGTGAGCAGTGTCTCTGTGAGAGATTTTATTGTTTACACATGTGGAGTGTAACAGCTGTTGTTTTGTGATGAGATCCCGATTACAGTAGGAAGTAGATCAGGCCTGAGGTGTGTGGTCGTTGCATAGTCATGTCAGTGATGCAGTGATGTGTATGTATGTCATTGAGGCAGTGATGTGTGTGTATGTCAGTGAGGCAGTGATGTGTATGTCAGTGAGGCAGTGATGTGTATGTCAGTGTGGCAGTGATGTGTATGTCAGTGAGGCAGTGATGTGTGTTTCTGTCAGTGAGGTAGTGATGTTTATGTATGTCAGTGAGGCAGTGATGTGCATGTCTGTCAGTGAGGCAGTGATGTGTATATCAGTGAGGCAGTGATGTGCTGCTGTCAGTGTGGCAGTGATGTGTATGTCTGTGAGGCAGTGATGTGCTGCTGTCAGTGAGGCAGTGATGTGTATGTCAGTGAGGCAGTGATGTGTATATCTGTCAGGGAGGCAGTGATATGTATGTCAGTGAGGCAGTGATATGTATGTCAGTGAGGCAGTGATGTGTATGTATGTCAGTGAGGCAGTGATATGTATGTCTGTCAGTGAGGCAGTGATGTATATGTCTGTCAGTGAGGCAGTGATGTGTGTGTCTGTCAGTGAGGCAGTGATGTGTGTGTATGTCAGTGAGGCAGTGATGTGTATGTCTGTCAGTGAGGCAGTTATGTGTATGTCTGTCAGTGAGGCAGTGATGTGTGTGTATGTCAGTGAGGCAGTGGTGTGTGTATGTCAGTGAGGCAGTGATGTGTGTGTGTGTCAGTGAGGCAGTGGTGTGTATGTCAGCGAGGCAGTGATGTGTATCTGTTAGGGAGGCAGTGATGTGTATGTCTGTCAGTGAGGCAGTGATGTGTATGTCAGTGAGGCACTGATGTATATGTATGTCAGTGAGGCAGTGATATGTATGTCTGTCAGTAAGGCAGTGATGTGTATGTCTGTCAGTGAGGCAGTGCTGTGTATGTCTGTCAGTGAGGCAGTTATGTGTGTGTATGTCAGTGAGGCAGTGATGTGTGTGTATGTCAGTGAGGCAGTGATGTGTGTGTTTGTCAGTGAGGCAGTGATGTGTGTGTATGTCAGTGAGGCAGTGATGTGTATGTATGTCAGTGAGGCAGTGATGTGTGTGTATGTCAGTGAGGCAGTGATGTGTATTCCTGTCAGTGATACAGTGATGTGTATGTCTGTCAGTGAGGCAGTGATGTGTGTGTATGTCAGTGAGGCAGTGATGTGTATGTCAGTGAGGCAGTGATGTGTATGTCTGTCAGTGAGGCAGCGATGTGTATGTCAGTGAGGCAGTGATGTGTATGTATGTCAGTGAGGCAGTGATATGTATGTATGTCAGTGAGGCAGTGATGTGTATGTCTGTCAGTGAGGCAGTGATGTGTATGTCAGTGTGGCAGTGATGTGTATGTCAGTGAGGCAGTGATGTGTGTTTCTGTCAGTGAGGTAGTGATGTTTATGTCTGTTAGTGAGGCAGTGATGTGTATGTCTGCAAGTGAGGCAGTGATGTGTATGTATGTCAGTGAGGCAGTGATGTGTGTGTATGTCAGTGAGGCAGTGATGTGTGCGTCTGTCAGTGAGGTAGTGATGTGTGTGTATGTCAGTGAGGCAGTGATGTGTATGTCTGTCAGGGAGGCACTGATGTGTGTGTATGTCAGTGAGGCAGTGATGTGTATGTCAGTGATGCAGTGATGTGTATGTATGTCAATGAGGCAGTGATGTGTGTGTATGTCAGTGAGGTAGTGATGTGTGTGTATGTCAGTGAGGCAGTGATGTTTATGTCAGTGAGACAGTGTTGTGTGTGTGTCAGTGAGGCAGTGATGTGCATGTCTGTCAGTGAGGCAGTGATGTGTGTGTCTGTCAGTGAGGCAGTGATGGGTATATCAGTGAGGCAGTGATGTGCTGCTGTCAGTGAGGCAGTGATGTGTATGTCAGTGAGACAGTGATGTGCTGCTGTCAGTGAGGCAGTGATGTGTATGTCAGTGAGGCAGTGATGTGTATATCTGTCAGGGAGGCAGTGATATGTATGTCAGTGAGGCAGTGATATGTATGTCAGTGAGGCAGTGATGTGTATGTATGTCAGTGAGGCAGTGATATGTATGTCTGTCAGTGAGGCAGTGATGTGTATGTCTGTCAGTGAGGCAGTGATGTGTGTGTGTGTCAGTGAGACAATGATGTGTGTGTATGTCAGTGAGGCAGTGATGTGTGTGTATGTCAGTGAGGCAGTGATGTGTGTGTGTGTCAGTGAGGCAGTGATGTGTATGTCAGTGAGGCAGTGATGTGTATCTGTCAGGGAGGCAGAGATGTGTATGTCTGTCAGTGAGGCAGTGATGTGTATGTCAGTGAGGCACTGATGTATATGTATGTCAGTGAGGCAGTGATATGTATGTCTGTCAGTAAGGCAGTGATGTGTATGTCTGTCAGTGAAGCAGTGATGTGTATGTCTGTCAGTGAGGCAGTGATGTGTGTGTATGTCAGTGAGGCAGTAATGTGTGTGTCTGTCAGTGAGACAGTGATGTGTGTGTATGTCAGTGAGGCAGTGATGTGTACGTCAGTGAAGCAGTAATGTGTATGTCAGTGAGGCAGTGATGTGTATGTCTGTCAGTGAGGCAGTTATGTGTATGTCTGTCAGTGAGGCAGTTATGTGTGTGTATGTCAGTGAGGCAGTGATGTGTGTGTATGTCAGTGAGGCAGTGATGTGTGTGTATGTCAGTGAGGCAGTGATGTGTCTGTCAGTGAGGCAGTGATGTGTGTGTATGTCAGTGAGGCTGTGATGTGTATTCCTGTCAGTGAGGCAGTGATGTGTGTGTATGTCAGGGAGGCAGTGATGTGTATGTCTGTCAGTGAGGCAGTGATTTGTATGTCTGTCAGTGAGGCAGTGATGTGTGTGTCTGAAAGTGAGGCAGTGATGTGTATGTCAGTGAGGCAGTGATATGTATGTCCGCCAGTGAGGCAGTGATGTGTATGTCTGTCAGTGAGGCAGTGATGTGTATGTCAGTGAAGCAGTGATGTGTATGTCTGTCAGGGAGGCAGTGATGTGTGTTTCTGTCTGTGAGGCAGTGATGTGCATGTCTGTCAGTGAGGCAGTGATGTATGTGTCAGTGATGTGCGTGTCTGTCAGTGAGGCAGTGATGTGTGTGTCTGTCAGTGTGGCAGTGATGTGTATGTCTGTCAGTGAGGCAGTGATGTGCTGCTGTCAGTGAGGCAGTGATGTGCTGCTGTCAGTGAGGCGGTGATGTGTATGTCTGTCAGTGAGGCAGTGATGTGTATGTCAGTGTGGCAGTGATGTGTATGTCAGTGAGGCAGTGATGTGTATGTCAGTGTGGCAGTGATGTGTATGTATGTCAGTGAGGCAGTGATATGTATGTATGTCAGTGAGGCAGTGATGTGTATGTCTGTCAGTGAGGCAGTGATGTGTATGTCAGTGTGGCAGTGATGTGTATGTCAGTGAGGCAGTGATGTGTGTTTCTGTCAGTGAGGTAGTGATGTTTATGTCTGTTAGTGAGGCATTGATGTGTATGTCTGCAAGTGAGGCAGTGTTGTGTATGTATGTCAGTGAGGCAGTGATGTGCATGTCTGTCAGTGAGGCAGTGATGTGTATATCAGTGAGGCAGTGATGTGCTGCTGTCAGTGAGGCAGTGATGTGTATGTCTGTGAGGCAGTGATGTGCTGCTGTCAGTGAGGCAGTGATGTGTATGTCAGTGAGGCAGTGATGTGTATATCTGTCAGGGAGGCAGTGATATGTATGTCAGTGAGGCAGTGATATGTATGTCAGTGAGGCAGTGATGTGTATGTATGTCAGTGAGGCAGTGATATGTATGTCTGTCAGTGAGGCAGTGATGTATATGTCTGTCAGTGAGGCAGTGATGTGTATGTCTGTCAGTGAGGCAGTGATGTGTGTGTCTGTCAGTGAGGCAGTGATGTGTGTGTATGTCAGTGAGGCAGTGATGTGTATGTCTGTCAGTGAGGCAGTTATGTGTATGTCTGTCAGTGAGGCAGTGATGTGTGTGTATGTCAGTGAGGCAGTGGTGTGTGTATGTCAGTGAGGCAGTGATGTGTGTGTGTGTCAGTGAGGCAGTGGTGTGTATGTCAGCGAGGCAGTGATGTGTATCTGTCAGGGAGGCAGTGATGTGTATGTCTGTCAGTGAGGCAGTGATGTGTATGTCAGTGAGGCAGTGATGTATATGTATGTCAGTGAGGCAGTGATATGTATGTCTGTCAGTAAGGCAGTGATGTGTATGTCTGTCAGTGAGGCAGTGCTGTGTATGTCTGTCAGTGAGACAGTGTTGTGTGTGTATGTCAGTGAGGCAGTGATGTGTATGTCAGTGAGGCAGTTATGTGTATGTCTGTCAGGAAGGCAGTTATGTGTGTGTATGTCAGTGAGGCAGTGATGTGTGTGTATGTCAGGGAGGCAGTGATGTGTGTGTTTGCCAGTGAGGCAGTGATGTGTATGTCAGTGAGGCAGTGATGTGTATGTATGTCAGTGAGGCAGTGATGTGTGTGTATGTCAGTGAGGCAGTGATGTGTATTCCTGTCTTTGATACAGTGATGTGTATGTCTGTCAGTGAGGCAGTGATGTGTGTGTATGTCAGGGAGGCAGTGATGTGTATGTCTGTCAGTGAGGCAGTGATTTGTATGTCTGTCAGTGAGGCAGTGATGTGTGTGTCTGAAAGTGAGGCAGTGATGTGTATGTCAGTGAGGCAGTGATATGTATGTCCGCCAGTGAGGCAGTGATGTGTATGTCTGTCAGTGAGGCAGTGATGTGTATGTCAGTGAAGCAGTGATGTGTATGTCTGTCAGGGAGGCAGTGATGTGTGTTTCTGTCTGTGAGGCAGTGATGTGCATGTCTGTCAGTGAGGCAGTGATGTATGTGTCAGTGATGTGCGTGTCTGTCAGTGAGGCAGTGATGTGTGTGTCTGTCAGTGTGGCAGTGATGTGTATTTCTGTCAGTGAGGCAGTGATGTGAGTGTTTGTCAGTGAGGCAGTGATGTGTGTGTATGTCAGTTAGGCAGTGATGTGTGTGTCTGTCAGTAAGGCAGTGATGTGTGTATGTCAGTGAGGCAGTGATGTGTATGTCAGTGAGGCAGTGATGTGTATGTCTGTCAGTGAGGCAGTTATGTGTATGTCTGTCAGTGAGGCAGTTATGTGTGTGTATGTCAGTGAGGCAGTGATGTGTGTGTATGTCAGTGAGGCAGTGATGTGTGTGTATGTCAGTGAGGCAGTGATGTGTCTGTCAGTGAGGCAGTGATGTGTGTGTATGTCAGTGAGGCTGTGATGTGTATTCCTGTCAGTGAGGCAGTGATGTGTATGTCTGTCAGTGAGGCAGTGATGTGTGTGTATGTCAGGGAGGCAGTGATGTGTATGTCTGTCAGTGAGGCAGTGATTTGTATGTCTGTCAGTGAGGCAGTGATGTGTATGTCAGTGAGGCAGTGATGTGTGTGTCTGAAAGTGAGGCAGTGATGTGTATGTCAGTGAGGCAGTGATATGTATGTCCGCCAGTGAGGCAGTGATGTGTATGTCTGTCAGTGAGGCAGTGATGTGTATGTCAGTGATTTGTATGTCTGTCAGTGAGGCAGTGATGTGTATGTCAGTGAGGCAGTGATGTGTGTGTCTGAAAGTGAGGCAGTGATATGTATGTCCGCCAGTGAGGCAGTGATGTGTATGTCTGTCAGTGAGGCAGTGATGTGTATGTCAGTGAAGCAGTGATGTGTATGTCTGTCAGGGAGGCAGTGATGTGTGTTTCTGTCTGTGAGGCATTGATGTGCATGTCTGTCAGTAAGGCAGTGATGTATGTGTCAGTGATGTGCGCGTCTGTCAGTGAGGCAGTGATGTGTATGTCTGTCAGTGAGGCAGTGAGGTGCGTGTCTGTCAGTGAGGCAGTGAGGTGTATGGCTGTCAGTGAGGCAGTGATGTGTATGCCTGTCAGTGAGGCAGTGATGTGTGTGTCTGTCAGGGAGGCAGTGATGTGTATGTCAGGGAGGCAGTGATGTGTATGTCAGTGAGGCAGTGATGTGTATGTCTGTCAGTGAGGCAGTGATGTGTATGTCTGTCAGTGAGGCAGTGATGTGTATGTCTGTCAGTGAGGCAGTGATGTGTATGTCTGTCAGGGAGGCAGTGATGCGTGTGTCTGTCAGTGAGGTAGTGATTAGCTACTTTTCTGTGAGCAGTGTCTCTGTGAGAGATTTTATTGTTTACACATGTGGAGTGTAACAGCTGTTGTTTTGTGATGAGATCCCGATTACAGTAGGAAGTAGATCAGGCCTGAGGTGTGTGGTCGTTGCATAGTCATGTCAGTGAGGCAGTGATGTGTATGTATGTCATTGAGGCAGTGATGTGTGTGTATGTCAGTGAGGCAGTGATGTGTATGTCAGTGAGGCAGTGATGTGTATGTCAGTGTGGCAGTGATGTGTATGTCAGTGAGGCAGTGATGTGTGTTTCTGTCAGTGAGGTAGTGATGTTTATGTATGTCAGTGAGGCAGTGATGTGCATGTCTGTCAGTGAGGCAGTGATGTGTATATCAGTGAGGCAGTGATGTGCTGCTGTCAGTGAGGCAGTGATGTGTATGTCTGTGAGGCAGTGATGTGCTGCTGTCAGTGAGGCAGTGATGTGTATGTCAGTGAGGCAGTGATGTGTATATCTGTCAGGGAGGCAGTGATATGTATGTCAGTGAGGCAGTGATATGTATGTCAGTGAGGCAGTGATGTGTATGTATGTCAGTGAGGCAGTGATATGTATGTCTGTCAGTGAGGCAGTGATGTATATGTCTGTCAGTGAGGCAGTGATGTGTGTGTATGTCAGTGAGGCAGTGATGTGTATGTCTGTCAGTGAGGCAGTTATGTGTATGTCTGTCAGTGAGGCAGTGATGTGTGTGTATGTCAGTGAGGCAGTGGTGTGTGTATGTCAGTGAGGCAGTGATGTGTGTGTGTGTCAGTGAGGCAGTGGTGTGTATGTCAGCGAGGCAGTGATGTGTATCTGTTAAGGAGGCAGTGATGTGTATGTCTGTCAGTGAGGCAGTGATGTGTATGTCAGTGAGGCACTGATGTATATGTATGTCAGTGAGGCACTGATGTATATGTATGTCAGTGAGGCAGTGATATGTATGTCTGTCAGTAAGGCAGTGATGTGTATGTCTGTCAGTGAGGCAGTGCTGTGTATGTCTGTCAGTGAGACAGTGATGTGTGTGTATGTCAGTGAGGCAGTGATGTGTATGTCAGTGAGGCAGTGATGTGTATGTCTGTCAGTGAGGCAGTTATGTGTATGTCTGTCAGTGAGGCAGTTATGTGTATGTCTGTCAGTGAGGCAGTGATGTGTATGTCTGTCAGTGAGGCAGTTATGTGTGTGTATGTCAGTGAGGCAGTGATGTGTGTGTATGTCAGTGAGGCAGTGATGTGTGTGTTTGTCAGTGAGGCAGTGATGTGTGTGTATGTCAGTGAGGCAGTGATGTGTATGTATGTCAGTGAGGCAGTGATGTGTGTGTATGTCAGTGAGGCAGTGATGTGTATTCCTGTCAGTGATACAGTGATGTGTATGTCTGTCAGTGAGGCAGTGATGTGTGTGTATGTCAGGGAGGCAGTGATGTGTATGTCTGTCAGTGAGGCAGTGATTTGTATGTCTGTCAGTGAGGCAGTGATGTGTATGTCAGTGAGGCAGTGATGTGTGTGTCTGAAAGTGAGGCAGTGATGTGTATGTCAGTGAGGCAGTGATATGTATGTCCGCCAGTGAGGCAGTGATGTGTATGTCTGTCAGTGAGGCAGTGATGTGTATGTCAGTGAAGCAGTGATGTGTATGTCTGTCAGGGAGGCAGTGATGTGTGTTTCTGTCTGTGAGGCAGTGATGTGCATGTCTGTCAGTGAGGCAGTGATGTATGTGTCAGTGATGTGTGTGTCTGTCAGTGAAGCAGTGATGTGCGTGTCTGTCAGTGAGGCAGTGATGTGTATGGCTGTCAGTGAGGCAGTGATGTGTATGCCTGTCAGTGAGGCAGTGATGTGTGTGTCTGTCAGGGAGGCAGTGATGTGTATGTCAGTTAGGCAGTGATGTGTATGTCAGTGAGGCAGTGATGTGTATTTCTGTCAGTGAGGCAGTGATGTGTGTGTTTGTCAGTGAGGCAGTGATGTGTGTGTATGTCAGTGAGGCAGTGATGTGTGTGTCTGTCAGTAAGGCAGTGATGTGTGTATGTCAGTGAGGCAGTGATGTGTATGTCAGTGAGGCAGTGATGTGTTTGTCAGTGAGGCAGTGATGTGTATGTCAGTGAGGCAGTGATGTGTATGTCTGTCAGTGAGGCAGTTATGTGTATGTCTGTCAGTGAGGCAGTTATGTGTATGTCTGTCAGTGAGGCAGTGATGTGTGTGTATGTCAGTGAGGCAGTGATGTGTGTGTATGTCAGTGAGGCAGTGATGTGTGTGTATGTCAGTGAGGCAGTGATGTGTATGTCAGTGAGGCAGTGATGTGTATGTATGTCAGTGAGGCAGTGATGTGTGTGTATGTCAGTGAGGCTGTGATGTGTATTCCTGTCAGGGAGCTAGTGATGTGTATGTCTGTCAGTGAGGCATTGATTTGTATGTCTGTCAGTGAGGCAGTGATGTGTATGTCAGTGAGGCAGTGATGTGTGTGTCTGAAAGTGAGGCAGTGATGTGTATGTCAGTGAGGCAGTGATATTTATGTCCGCCAGTGAGGCAGTGATGTGTATGTCTGTCAGTGAGGCAGTGATGTGTATGTCAGTGAAGCAGTGATGTGTATGTCTGTCAGGGAGGCAGTGATGTGTGTTTCTGTCTGTGTGGCAGTGATGTGCATGTCTGTCAGTGAGGCAGTGATGTATGTGTCAGTGATGTGCGCGTCTGTCAGTGAGGCAGTGATGTGTATGTCTGTCAGTGAGGCAGTGAGGTGCGTGTCTGTCAGTGAGGCAGTGATGTGTATGCCTGTCAGTGAGGCAGTGATGTGTATGCCTGTCAGTGAGGCAGTGATGTGTGTGTCTGTCAGGGAGGCAGTGATGTGTATGTCAGGGAGGCAGTGATGTGTATGTCAGTGAGGCAGTGATGTGTATGTCTGTCAGTGAGGCAGTGATGTGTATGTCTGTCAGTGAGGCAGTGATGTGTATGTCTGTCAGTGAGGCAGTGATGTGTATGTCTGTCAGGGAGGCAGTGATGCGTGTGTCTGTCAGTGAGGTAGTGATTAGCTACTTTTCTGTGAGCAGTGTCTCTGTGAGAGATTTTATTGTTTACACATGTGGAGTGTAACAGCTGTTGTTTTGTGATGAGATCCCGATTACAGTAGGAAGTAGATCAGGCCTGAGGTGTGTGGTCGTTGCATAGTCATGTGTTCTAGCGTGTCCAATCATGTTGGTGGTATCACTCTCAATACAATACACCATGGCCCTCATTCAGAGCCGTTCGCTATTTGCATTAGTTCGTTCAAAAACAAGGGGTGGCTATTCAAATGATCCGTTCGCACATTGCAGTCTGTTCACACCTCTAAGTCTGAACGAGCGAGCAAAACATACGCTCGTTTTTTTGTTAAAAACGCCCCCTGGCCGCTCGCACCATACGTCATGTCCGCTATTTATTAGATTAATCGAGTACATCGACCAGCGTATGAACTGCTCGCTATTCTTGTGGTTGGTTTTTTCAACCGCTATTTTGCGAGCAGTTCTGAGTTAAAAAAAAAACAATTGACGTGGTCAATGACGCTGCTATATTAATTATGCACTCCCGTTAAACGCCCGTTTTGACCTTTAAGCACGCCTGCGTTCTGATCTCCCCTCCCCGTTTTCAAGCACCTTCCCCTGTTACCACCCACATACGCCTCATTCTGTCACTCAAAATAGCAGGCACTCGCTATATTGCGTACCAACGATTTTCAGCCGCACTGACTGGTTCGCGCATGCGTACTAAAAACCATACGCATGCGCAGATGTGCGAACATCGCTTGGAACGAGCGTACTGCCGCTAGCGAGTGGCTCTGAATGAGGGCGCATATGTGTTCATCAACGAGAAGGCACACACCAGGCATTCAAAGTTTTACTGCATTAATGTCTCCAAGTCAATTTATTGTTACGTTGCAATGATAGCGAATGATGTTTGGGCCCTAAACAGACTTTTTTCAAGAACAGTCTCCAACATACAATTAGAATACAAGTAGTCTCAGAACGTCATCACAGAATCTATGTACTGCCCACAAGAACTGTTCTGTCTACTGTATGTGGGCTTTGTTTATACCTTAAGTCAGGGATGGGGAACCTCAGGCCCGGGGGCCGTATAAGGCCCTCGGAATAATTTGGTCTGGCCCTTAGAGCTTTTGTTTGCTAGCCTCATCTGGCTAGAAGGGTGCCTAGAATGTCCCCCTGCAGCCAGAATCTATGCAGCAGTGCCGTCTGGGGCATCCTTAGGACGCATCAGGCGGTCACATCGCTGCCCCTACAGTTCCCTGGAGCATCCTCAGGATGCTCCGGGCATTGTTGTAATCACCGGCGATTGTGGCCCCACCCCTGTGTGATATCACATGGAGGGGGCGTGGCCTGCTCTGGGCCCGCGAATAATGGTATATATATCAAAATGGCCCTCGGCAGAAAAAGGTTCCTCACCCCTGCCTTAAATAATTATACCTACAGTGACTGTTCATTTACATGACAATTTTTGTTACAGGTAAAATGTGAAGAATATTGGCCCTCAAAAAGCAGCAGGACTTATGGGAACTTATCAGTGGCTATGACCAATGAGCGTGTTCTGCCAGACTGGACAACCAGAGACTTCACAGTGACAGATGTGAGTTTTCGAACTCTGTTTTGGATGTGCCGATGGAGCAGACTTTAGTGTCAATTCCACAACTGCCTTTATGTGAACGTGCTGAAAGATCGTGCTGGTACTGCACCGCTACATCCTCTCACTTCAATAGGAAAGTAGAGATGGTGATATCTATATGGCGAGCGGGATCAGACAATGCCACACTAAAGGCTGCTCCATCTGTATAACATGGGTGTAGAAATGTACAGTAACTGCCATCAGCAGCCTACGGTTGACACACTGTTGTGTACAATATTAAGTGCTGGCATGAGAAGCCATCCAATAGTATGCAGTGAGATACTGTACCACAGAAAAGCCTGCGTATAACAGGCACCATAGGACCATTCTGGGTCTGGTTTATAGTGACTCTCCAGTGTTGTCTCTGTCACAGGTGTGTAAAGCAGAAGGTAATATGTCACTCCTACTGCAAGGCACAATCGCAAATCAATCCGTTTATGTAAACTGCAAATGGCACATCATCCATACATTTATTTTACTAAATCAATTAAAAATTACAGCAGAAATAAAGCAGACTGTGCGTTAGCGTTCGTAGGAGCGATGGTGAATTATCCCAACATTGGTTGCGATCAGCTTGATGCATTTGTTTGTACAATTTTTTTTTTACCATTTAATTATAATTTTGTCATAAAAATTACTATTTTAACTTTTTAAATTAAAAAAAATTTTTTTTTCAACAAATGTATTATTGCGTTTACATAAGACAGCAGGTCACCAATGGTGAGGAATCGAAAATGTTACATAATAATGTTACATAGGCTGTCCGTTATCTGATCTGGTCGCAAACGATGCACAGTGTGGGGGCGGCTGCAGGAAGAGAAGCTTAACGCAGCTGCTGCTCCTAGAGGGACTTTCCGCTTCCCTGCACCCTCCCCCAGTGTCTGTCGTGCTGCCGATCACTGCAGGACCCCCCACTCAGCAGTTGAAGAGATTAGCAGCCGCTGGGGAAAAGTAAATGAACCCTCCTCAGCCCCCTAGTGTGTACCTGGTCTGATGTTTGAAAAAACTATTATTTTTTTTGACAAATTTTTTTATTTTTTTTATTTTTTTTTATTAAATCGTTTTGGTTACGGTAAAATGCACGCTCTTCACCTAATTCACCATTGGAGAAAAAAAAAAAGAATTTGAGCGTTTTTTAGAAGAAAAATTGTCAGGTAAGTGGTTACGTCGCAGATGCGACTGTGTCCTACTCAGTATCAGGCCCAATGTGTCCGATGCACCTTCTATTTCCCTTACTATGTTTAGCACTAATGACTTCCGTCACAGTACTCTCCCTACGTTATTATACTGAGCGCTGCGTTCCTCTAGCTACAACGTCCTGTCTCCCCGCTCTCCCTGATTGGGGAAATTAGTATGAATGCCACATCATTTCCATCCACTGTTCTCTATATTAATTGTAGTGTAGAGAGTCGAGAACTAATATTCCCTAATGATGAACCACAGATGCATAGACGGGAAGCGGCCGGGATGCTTAGGTTGTGGGGAGGAGGGGGAGGTTAGGTTTAGACACTAGGGGAGGAGGGGGAGGTTAGGTTTAGGTTGTGGGGAGGAGGGGGAGGTTAGGTTGCAGGGAGGAGGGGGAGTGTTAGGTTTAGGTTGCGGGGAGGAGGGGGAGGTTAGGTTTAGGTTGCGGGGAGGAGGGGGAGGTTAGGTTTAGGTTGCAGGGAGGAGGGGGAGGTTAGGTTTAGGTTGCAGGGAGGAGGGGGAGGTTAGGTTTAGGTTGCAGGGAGGAGGGGGAGGTTAGGTTTAGGTTGCAGGGAGGAGGGGGAGGTTAGGTTTAGGTACTAGCGGGGAGGAAGGAGAGGTTAGGTTTAGGTTGCACGTTTTACCCCGTATTCAATTTGAAAGTACGCGTAAATGGGACCCGGCGATACTTTAACAAGCGGAAAGTACTGTCAGTTTTAGGGAAATCAGCCTGACACCCCCCAAATGATGCTCTGACATGGGGGTTCACTATGGTACCCCCCGATTTGGCTTGCTGAAGGAATTTGGTGTTTTTAAATGGGCTCAATAGCTGCTAAATAGCGTTTTTCTATACCTGATGCAGAATAGTATTTAGGAGTATTTTTTCCAGAAAATAACTTATCCCAGCAAACTTGGGGTACTTGAAAATGGGGGTCAGCATATTTAAAGTTGAAAAATCATGACAAATCCACCTGCCGCAAGCACCTGCAGTCAAAAAAACACTTGGGGCATACTTGAGGACCCCCCAGAGTCAAGTTAGCTAGTTTTTAAGTTTGTACTCCAACATTTTTTTTTCACCCCTTTTTCAAACTCAATTTTTGGGGGGTCCTTAAGTTGTTTTTAAAAAAAAATTGACACAGATCACCTTTGGGGGACTGTCTGAAGGCTGCACGGGGGTTCCCGCAATGTTGCACCACCAAACCCCAATTCTGCACTTTTTTCCGCCTACCATTCATAGGCAAAACTTTACCGCCTATTACATTGCATTGACTTTCCGCCTAGGCGGAAAGTCTTTCAAATTGAATACGGGGTAAAACCAAAACAGGCGATAATGACGTCATCGGCGGAAACTTAACGCGGATCCGGACTTAACGCTTCAAATTGTATACGGGCCATAGTGTTATATTCTCCCTGTCTTCCTCTACAAGCACAGGAGAGTTTACACCTATAACCAGGGATGGATCGGGTCCCCTGCCACAAAGGCCTCAAATGTTTATTATTATGAAAATATTCCTCTAGTTTTGCAGAATATTCCTATTTTTAACCCTTTACTTTAAGTTCGGCCTTGGCTATTGTCTAGGCATCGGCATGCTTTGGCTTTCATGCACAAAGGTAACAAGGAACGATCCTCTCTATGCAGGTTGGGTACGGGATGCCAGCGCTCGGGATCCAGGCAGTCAGAATCCCGACTCCCACATCCCGACAGGGTTAGCATACCTACAGTTGTTGTTCGGTATGCTAACCCTCCCCCTATCCCTACGCCAAACCCTAACCCTCCCTTCCTGGTACCTGGAAGGTTGCAGGGAGGAGGGGGAGTGTTAGGTTTAGGTTGCGGGGAGGAGGGGGAGGTTAGGTTTAGGCACTAGGGGGGGAAGGTAGGGTCAGGTACCAGGAAGGGTAGTAGTAACTACGGAGGGTGCAGGGGGTGCGATCGCACCCCCTGCACCCTCCATCTGCCGGGCACCCGCTGAGTGTGTTACCAGCGGGCGCCCGGCTCCTATGCAAACCCCCGGCGGCGGCCGGAGGACGGAGCTCCCTCCGTCTTCCGGGTCCCGCAGGGCACTATGGGAGCGACGTCATGACCACTCCCATAGTGCCGAGGAGCGGACGCCGGGGACGGAGCTCAGGAGTGAGCTCTGTCTTCCGGGTCCCGCAGAGCACTATGGGAGTGACTTAATGACGTCACTCCCATAGTGCCGAGGAGCGGACGCCGGGGTATGGACGGCAGCAGCACTGGAGCGGGGATAAAGGTAAGTGTTTGTGTTTTTTTCTTTTGTGTGTGTTTGTTTGTTTGTGTGCGCGCGGAGGGGGGGAGCAACTACAGGGGGCTAACTACAGGGGGCTAACTACTAGAAGGGGCACTACAGGGGGCTAACTACAGGGGGCTAACTACTAGAAGGGGCACTACAGGGGGCTAACTACAGGGGGCTAACTACAGGCGGCTAACTACTAGAAGGGGCACTACAGGGGGCTAACTACAGGCGGCTAACTACTAGAAGGGGCACTACAGGGGACCCTGCATAATGGGCACTACTACAGGGGGCCCTGCATAATGGGCACTACTACAGGAAGCATTGCATAAGGGGCACTACTACAGGGGGCATTGCATAAGGGGCACTACTACAGGGGGCATTGCATAATGGGCACTACTACAGGGGACATTGCATAATGGGCACTACTACAGGGGGCATTGCATAAGGGGCACTACTACAGGGGGCATTGCATAATGGGCACTACTACAGGGGACATTGCATAAGGGGCACTACTACAGGGGACATTGCATAATGGGCACTACTACGGGGACATTGCATAATGGGCACTACTACAGGGGCATTGCATAATGGGCACTACTACAGGGGACATTGCATAATGGGCACTACTACAGGGACATTGCATAATGGGCACTACTTCAGGGGACATTGCAAAAGGGGCACTACTACAGGGGGCATTGCATAAGGGGCACTACTACAGGGGGCATTGCATAAGGGGCACTAGTATAGGGGGCATTGCATTTTGGGGCACAACTACAGGGGGCACTGTATAAGGGGCACTAATTTAATACACAGTTTACAGGTTATAAACTATGTTCCCAATAATCTGGTTCTATACGGACATAAAAACTGTGCAACCTGTCTTGATCTGAGGTGACGGACTGGCAGGAGCAGAAAGGAGGGTTGGTGAAGTAGATCTGTCAGGGTGGGATGTAATGGGCATTACTGTTTGGCATAATGTGTATTTGGCATTACTGTGTGCACAATGTGCTATTAGGGGCATTACTGTGTGGCATATGTGTAAGGGGCATTACTGTGTGGCATAATGTGTTGTATGTGGCATAATCTGTTGTATGTGGCATTACAGTGTGGCATAATGTGAAATAGGGGCATTACAGCATGGCATAAATTTGTTATAAGCGCTTTACTGTATGTCATTATGTGTTATATGTGGCATTATTGTGTGGGATGTGTAAGGGGCATTGCTGTGTGGCATAATGTGTTGTAAGGGGCACTCCGGTGTGGCATAATGTGTTGTAAGGGGCATTCCGGTGTGGCACACTGTGTTATAAGTGGCATTACTTAGTGTGTCATAATGTGTAAGGCACGTTGCTGTATCATGTAACCACACACCTTAAACGTAGTCTTTGGGTGTGTTTGATCTTTGGGCGGGGGGGGGGGGGGCGCCTGAAACTTTTTTGGCATAGGGGAGCAAAATTTATAGTTACGCCACTGAATAGAGTAAATGCCACAAGAGCACCAGGCCCAATGCGGGGGTGTCTTATGAGGGGAGAGGGTCTGTGTCCAGTGTACGAGTGGCCCCCTTGTGCCGCCGCATGCACAGTGTGGCCTGGCGCCATTTTTCAGCTGGTTTTACTATTGTGCCATTGCCATTTTCCCATAGATTTCTCCTGAGTGGGAGGCAGTCACTGCAGATGGTACGTTTAGTGAGTGGGTGCAGGATATGTGTTGTGGGCCACCCTGTAACCACACACGGTGCCCCCATTATAGAGGATACACCCTGCACCCATTATAGAGGATACTGCCCTGCCCCCATTATAGAGGATACACCCTGCACCCGTTATAGAGGATACACCCTGCCCCCATTATAGAGGATACGCTCTGCCCCCATTATAGAGGATACTGCCCTGCACCCATTATAGAGGATACACCCTGCACCCATTATAGAGGATACACCCTGCACCCATTATAGAGGATACTGCCCTGCCCCCATTGTAGAGGATATTGCCCTGCACCCATTGTAGAGGATACACCCTGCCCCCATTATAGAGGATACACCCTGCCCCCATTATAGAGGACACACCCTGCCCCCATTATAGAGGACACACCCTGCCCCCATTATAGAGGATACACCCTGCCCCCATATAGAGGATACACCCTGCACCCATTATAGAGGATACACCCTGCACCCATTATAGAGGATACACCCTGCCCCCATTATAGAGGATACTGCCCTGCCCCCATTATAGAGGATACTGCCATGCACCAATTATAGAGGATACACCCTGCCCCCACTATAGAGGATACTGCCCTGCCCCCATTATAGAGGATACACCCTGCCCCCATTATAGAGGATACACCCTGCCCCCATTATAGAGGATACACCCTGCACCTATTATAGAGAATACTGCCCTGCACCCATTATAGAGGATACACCCTGCCCCCATTATAGAGGATACACCCTGCCCCCATTATAGAGGATATACCCTGCACCCATTATAGAGGATACACCCTGCACCCATTATAGAGGATACACCCTGCCCCCATTTTAGAGGATACACCCTGCACCCATTATAGAGGATACACCCTGCACCCATTATAGAGGATACACCCTACCCCCATTATAGAGGATACACCCTGCCCCCATTATAGAGGATACACCCTGCCCCCATTATAGAGGATACACCCTGCACCCATTATAGAGGATACACCCTGCACCCATTATAGAGGATACTGCCCTGCACCCATTATAGAGGATACACCCTTCCCCCATTACAGAGGATACACCCTTCCCCCATTATAGAGGATACACCCTGCACCCATTATAGAGTATACACCCTGCCCCCATTATAGAGGATACACCCTGCCCCCATTATAGAGGATACACCCTGCCCCCATTATAGAGGATACACCCTGCCCCCATTATAGAGGATACACCCTGCCCCCATTATAGAGGATACACCCTGCCTCCATTATAGAGGATACACCCTGCCCCCATTATAGAGGATACTGCCCTGCCCCCATTATAGAGGATACACCCTGCCCCCATTATAGAGGATACACCCTGCCCCCATTATAGAGGATACTGCCCTGCCCCCATTATAGAGGATACACCCTGCCCCCATTATAGAGGATACACCCTGCACCCATTATAGAGGATACACCCTGCACCCATTATAGAGGATGCACCCTGCACCCATTATAGAGGATACACCCTGCACCCATTATAGAGGATACTGCCCTGCCCCCATTATAGAGGATACACCCTGCCCCCATTATAGAGGATACACCCTGCACCCATTATAGAGGATACACCCTGCCCCCATTATAGAGGATACACCCTCCCCCATTATAGAGGATACACCCTCCCCCATTATAGAGCATACACCCTGCCCCCATTATAGAGGATACTGCCCTGCCCCCATTATAGAGGATACACCCTGCACCCATTATAGAGGATACACCCTGCCCCCATTATAGAGGATACACCCTGCACCTATTATAGAGGATACTGCCCTGCACCCATTATAAAGGATACACCCTGCCCCCATTATAGAGGATACACCCTCCCCCATTATAGAGGATACACCCTCCCCCATTATAGAGGATACACCCTGCCCCCATTATAGAGGATACACCCTGCCCCCATTATAGAGGATATACCCTGCACCCATTATAGAGGATACACCCTGCACCCATTATAGAGGATACACCCTGCCCCCATTTTAGAGGATACACCCTGCACCCATTATAGAGGATACACCCTGCACCCATTATAGAGGATACACCCTACCCCCATTATAGAGGATACACCCTGCCCCCATTATAGAGGATACACCCTGCCCCCATTATAGAGGATACACCCTGCACCCATTATAGAGGATACACCCTGCACCCATTATAGAGGATACTGCCCTGCACCCATTATAGAGGATACACCCTTCCCCCATTACAGAGGATACACCCTTCCCCCATTATAGAGGATACACCCTGCACCCATTATAGAGTATACACCCTGCCCCCATTATAGAGGATACACCCTGCCCCCATTATAGAGGATACACCCTGCCCCCATTATAGAGGATACACCCTGCCCCCATTATAGAGGATACACCCTGCCCCCATTATAGAGGATACACCCTGCCTCCATTATAGAGGATACACCCTGCCCCCATTATAGAGGATACTGCCCTGCCCCCATTATAGAGGATACACCCTGCCCCCATTATAGAGGATACACCCTGCCCCCATTATAGAGGATACTGCCCTGCCCCCATTATAGAGGATACACCCTGCCCCCATTATAGAGGATACACCCTGCACCCATTATAGAGGATGCACCCTGCACCCATTATAGAGGATGCACCCTGCACCCATTATAGAGGATACACCCTGCACCCATTATAGAGGATACTGCCCTGCCCCCATTATAGAGGATACACCCTGCCCCCATTATAGAGGATACACCCTGCACCCATTATAGAGGATACACCCTGCCCCCATTATAGAGGATACACCCTCCCCCATTATAGAGGATACACCCTCCCCCATTATAGAGGATACACCCTGCCCCCATTATAGAGGATACTGCCCTGCCCCCATTATAGAGGATACACCCTGCACCCATTATAGAGGATACACCCTGCCCCCATTATAGAGGATACACCCTGCACCTATTATAGAGGATACTGCCCTGCACCCATTATAAAGGATACACCCTGCCCCCATTATAGAGGATATACCCTGCCCCCATTATAGAGGATACACCCTGCCCCCATTATAGAGGATACACCCTGCCCCCATTTTAGAGGATACACCCTGCACCCATTATAGAGGATACACCCTGCACCCATTATAGAGGATACACCCTGCCCCCATTTTAGAGGATACACCCTGCACCCATTATAGAGGATACACCCTGCACCCATTATAGAGGATACACCCTACCCCCATTATAGAGGATACTGCCCTGCACCCATTATAGAGGATACTGCCCTGCACCCATTATAGAGGATACTGCCCTGCACCCATTATAGAGGATACACCCTGCCCCCATTATAGAGGATACACCCTGCCCCCATTATAGAGGATACACCCTGCCCCCATTATAGAGGATACACCCTGCCCCCATTATAGAGGATACACCCTGCCCCCATTATAGAGGATACTGCCCTGCACCCATTATAGAGGATACACCCTGCCCCCATTATAGAGGATACTGCCCTGCACCCATTATAGAGGATACACCCTGCCCCCATTATAGAGGATACTGCCCTGCACCCATTATAGAGGATACACCCTGCCCCCATTATAGAGGATACACCCTGCCCCCATTATAGAGGATACACCCTGCCCCCATTATAGAGGATACACCCTGCCCCCATTATAGAGGATACACCCTGCCCCCATTATAGAGGATACTGCCCTGCACCCATTATAGAGGATACACCCTGCCCCCATTATAGAGGATACTGCCCTGCACCCATTATACAGGATACACCCTGCCCCCATTATAGAGGATACACCCTGCCCCCATTATAGAGGATACACCCTGCCCCCATTATAGAGGATACACCCTGCACCCATTATAGAGGATACTGCCCTGCACCCATTATAGACGATATTCTGGGTGCTCAAGGAATGTGCTGATTAATTAGCAGGAATTTTTACTGATATATATACATATAAAGTCTTTGGTACAGTAAACATGTGGTCGGGATCCCGGCTCCACAATCCCGACGGTAAGTATTCGGCTTGGGTTAGGGTAGGGGAACTTGCCTGCAGGCCTCAGGATTCTGGCTGTTGGAATGCCGCTGTCGGTATTTTGACCGCTGGCGCCAACCCATATATATATTTTACTAAAGTGCAGGTTTTTAAAAGTGACGCCCATAGCAACCAATCGGATTCTACTTAATAGTTATCTAGCACCTTATAGAAGATAACAGCTAGAATCCGATTGGTTGCTATGGGCAATATCTCCACTTCATACCTCCCAACATTTGAAGAGCTCCAATCGGGACATCCGCGCGCCCTCAGTGCGCACGTTCCTGAGAAGGGGCGTGGCCTAGTGGCACACCCCCAATTACATCAGTAAGAGGCGTGCCCAGCATATCCGAGATGTTGGGCTGCCCCTGGGCTTTCCCCAGTACTATGAATAGATGCTGTGCGCACAGCATCTATTCTCGCTCTTCATACCCGCTGCTCTGCATAGGTATACATATGTATGCTTCCCCGAACTTCCCCCCCACCGCGGAACACTGCGGCCCCCGGGTGGGATAGCGGGACAGTCCCAAAAAAACGGGACTGTCCTGCTGAATGCGGAACAGTTAGGAGGTATGCCACTTCAAAAATCCCGCACTTTAGTAAATATACCCCTAAGTCTCTGTTGTAAAGTTCTCATCTACAAACTGTAGCGCTGATCTGGGGAGTCAGCTCCTGGGACCTTTCATCATTGTCTGTGATTAAAATCACCAACTACAAAAATATTTACGCTACCCATGCACTTTTACTGTAACGTGTACCGGTCTGCTACACACAGTGTGTTTGTCTATTTTACAGGCTGCCCAAGTATCCAAAAAACATATTATATGTAGGAAAAAAGTTAATGGATTGTATTTTCAAGACTATTGGCTTAGTTTTAAATATGGCTGTCGTCAGGGTATGTCCTGTAATGTTAAAAAGTTTTATTTAGTGGTTTGCAATGTGAAAGACACGGCTGTCAGTCTGTCAGATGGTTGTGATGCTCTATACAGCTAGCAAACAAAATATGTGCTTTACAGGAACACAAAGCCCTAGCTCCTGAGGGGTGAACCTTACATGCTGCCCCACCAGGCTAACGGTGTCTTCCTCTCACTGTCTCAGATGCAGAGCAGGAAGTCTACACAAGTACGCCACTTCCATTTTACTGCCTGGCCGGATCATGGCGTGCCCAAGGCGACCAACGACCTGATACAGTTCAGGAATTTACTCCGTGAATATACAGCAAGATCCTGCCCGCCAAGTTCACCTATACTGATTCACTGCAGGTACTGTATGTGCAGTGCATGCTGGCTCCTGCCGAGCTCTCACATATTAAATATATAATGGTTAGTAGGGTTAGATTCACACAAGGCGTGACCTAAACATACAGACATTTGTGGGCTCTAGAAGCAACATTTTGTAAGGGCCCTTATATACCACCTAATGGTGAAAAACGTACCCGTACACTTTGGGCATTGACAGACAGTGATCTTTACTTGAGCTATGAAGGATTTGGGGTCATGGTTAGTAACAGCTCTAGTAGCCACAGACTTGGAAATGTAATCTCCCCTGTGCCCTTAATCCAGAGACATATAGGGTAAGTGACATCATAGGCTTTGTCACATGTTCTCAATGAACAAATGCTCTTAATACAGAGACATATATAGTAAGTGACATCATAGGCTTTGTCACATGTTCTCAATGAACAAATGCCCTTAATCCAGAGACATATAGGGTAAGTGACATCATAGGCTTTGTCACATGTTCTCAATGAACAAATGCTCTTAATACAGAGACATATAGGGTAAGTGACATCATAGGCTTTGTCACATGTTCTCAATGAACAAATGCCCTTAATCCAGAGACATATAGGGTAAGTGACATCATAGGCTTTGTCACATGTTCTCAATGAACAAATGCTCTTAATACAGAGACATATAGGGTAAGTGACATCATAGGCTTTGTCACATGTTCTCAATGAACGAATCCCAAGACGATTTCCCCCTAACATATTCTAGTTGCTAAAGCAAGTTCCGGAAAGTGTTTAAAGACATTTTAGACAGAAAACGGACACGCATGTTTAATTTCTATGCATAATCTCTGCTAATACAAGACTGATTTCTCCACAGCGCTGGAGTGGGCAGAACGGGCACTTTGATGGCACTCGATCGCATCATGAAGCAAATTGAAGCGGAAGATAAGGTCGATGTGTATGCAGCTGTACATGACCTACGGATGCATCGAGGATTAATGGTGCAAACTGAGGTAGGTTCCTGAAATCCAATCAATGAAATAGTTTTAGAGACTGTAACATAAAAGTGTCCCATGGTGACTGATGCAGATTAGAATACAGTAGCTCCCGCTTTCCTGGTGAGATAACGGCTTCTACCCAGCTCCTATACCCAGGGGACAGACATCTGGCTCCCGAGTATAAAAACGCAGCTTCAAGGGCTGATACTGACAATTTCAGCGCCAACGGCCCAAGACGGCAGTGCTGTAAGATCTGCTTAGCTGTAGGAGGACGAGCAGAGCACCGAGACAGTCACCAGAAAAGATATCCATCATTTATACATGATTTCAGTGTAGCATCCTTAGTACATACCAAAAAGGAACTAGGAGATTCAGCCAATGGTTACTGACAGGTCTGTTGGCATCCATTTTACTGTGCATCCAAAAAGTATTCACAACGTTTCACTTTTTCCACATTTTGTTATGTTACAGCCTTATTCCAAAATTGAATAAATTCGGGGGGTTTTTTATTGAATTTGCAAAAATCTCAAAAAAAATTTTTTACACTTTGTCATTATGGGGTATTGTGTGTAGAATTTTGAGGACAAAAATGAATTTATTCCATTTTGGAATAAGGCTGTATCATAACAATGTGGAAAAAGTGAAGTGCTGTGAATACTTTCCGGATGCACTGTACATGACCACCTTATCTTGGCTATTGGAAATGACCATCCCGCTCTCCATTCCAGCAGTGACTCGGAGATGGCAAATCACCAAATAATGTGGTAACACCACTGCATTACTAGGGAAGCTGAAGGCCCTGACTCACATGTATGTGAGATCGTGTGAGTGTGTGTGACCCCTGGTGAGTGTGTGTGACCCCCTCACCCCCCCCCCGTGTGTCGGAGTCAGCAGCAGCCAGGAAATACATATTCCACAAGCCCCCTCCTGACAGGGAGAGTGAGAGACCAGGAGCGGCCCAAATACATCGGCGAGTGCCCTGTGTTCCGTGCAATGTCTTTTTTTCTCCCCCGCAGGATTTTACAAGCAAAACAAAAATGTGTGACAATTTTTTTTAATGGAAACTACACATCTCGGGAGCGTGCGTACTCGCGGTGATCAAAAATTGGGCGCGAGGTGCACAAAATTGGATATGTTCCATAGTGTACAAAGGAGGCTGCATGGATGATGCTTCCCAGACTTCCTAATAGCATTCTCCCATTTCTAGTAAGATCTATAATAGGAACAATGACTGAACAATACGTTTGAATAAATAGGTGATAGTAAATTCCAAATCCCAGGAAATATACTGTTTCATACCAGTGACTGAAGCAAGGTAAGAGCTGTCACCTTCCATGGTCCATTTAAAAAAAAAAAAATGGGGAGCGCATTAACAAAGAACAGTTTATTAACTAACAGTTACGTACAGGGCCAGCGCCACCATTAGGCAGCATTAGGCAGCTGCCTTGGGGCGCCAGCCACTGGAGGGTGCCGTGTACCGTCCATAAATGGTGTTGTGTATTGTGCTATATAGTGCATGGCTGCCTGTGTGAAGTCTCCGTGGCGGCCGCGGCACTGGTGTAGCCAGCCACAGCCACCGCTCTGTCAGTGACTGAGACAGTGTGAACAAAAGAAAGAAAAAGAAATGTCCTCTTTGTTGGCGCACTGTTTGATAATAATATAATTTAGCTTTTATTAATTGTATTTCAAATAAAAAAACTTTCATAAAGTGAAATATAATGAAAACAATTAAGTTGTGAATTAAAAATATATTAAATAAATGATGATTGTGTCTTGTGTCTCTATTTGAATTGTTATATAAATAAATTAATTAGTCGGTCATCTTTTAGCCACACTGGTATTCGGCATCTAGTTAACCCTATGAACCTAAAATGGGTTCTTATTAAATTGATATATACACCACTATCATTTTGTATAGTAAGGAAACTGGTTGTATCTCCTACTGATACAATAACAGTTCCTCTATAAATAAACAAAGTAGCAAGTTTAATCGCAAGTGTATCGATGTGATTGTGTATACACCACTAGATGGCGCTGTTGTTCTAATTATCACTATGGTTCAGTTACATTCATGGAAGTGGCTGAAATAAAACAGCGTATATGGGAAGGATTTCTGGACTGCACACCCTAAATATATATATAATGGGAGGTGCTACCTCATGAGACTAATTGCAGGCACAAAAACAGACAAATCTCAGGTGCACAACTCCAAATTATTAATAATATATCAATGGAATAAAATTTAGCAATCAATAGAGGTTTTTAGCATAATCTTGGCCAAGGTTATGGGCCTACCCACCATATCCAGGTAACCTCTGTAGGGTAGGTCCCTAACATACTAGGGTTCAAATCCAGAGCTCAGGACACCCCCAAACTAGCCCAGCTAAGCTGCTCCAGGGCACCACCATAGTAAGAAAAGTGCAGTGTAAAGAGATAGTTAGGAGCAGCTACTGCTGCATATAAAGAATGAAAATAAAAAGTGAGGTACATATATAATAAACAAACAGTGAGGGGTTAAAATGCATTCTAAAAGAAAAATGTGTTATAATGCGGTGCCCTGAAACAGATCAACAAAGCCAATCCAGGGGGACCCACGCCCCAAAAAATGAACCAAAGTTGCACTACAGTATATAAAACTTGTAGGACTTACCTAGAATTGTGCCTAATACCAGTGTGCATATTCATTACAAGACTCCATGCTTTTAAACCAATAAGGTAGGGGTGCTAATCCAGACTGAGGGTGTCTCCTTTCCCTCAGATGTGCAATAAAGCACATTAAATGGAGTATATGGGAAGGATTTCTGGACTGCACACCCTAAATATATATATATAATGGGAGATGCTACCTGATGAGACTAATTGCAGGCACAAAAACAGACAAATCTCAGGTGCACAACTCCAAATTACTAATTATATATCAATGCAATAAAATTGTGGGTAGGCCCATAACCTTGGCCATGATTATACTAAAAACCTCCATTGATTGCAAAATTTTATTGCATTGATATATAATTAGAAATTTGGAGTTGTGCACCTGTGATTTGTCTGTTTACATTCCTGGAAGTGCCTGAAATAAAACAGCACCTGAAATAAAAAAGCTTGTAAGCCCTTTGGGTTCCCTTCATGGAATCGTAAAAAATGCTTGGCCACGGGGGTGGGAGTTTTGAATTTAGCTTTGTCATTTTTAGCATTTCTTTTCTATTGAATTTTTTCAAAGAAATTTTTTTACATACAGTACGTTAATGACCCCTGATTTGATATAAAGATCATTATTCAGAAACTTGTGTGGGCTCTAATATATCCATAACATTAAATTACTGATTAATTTATGTGATCAGTGCAGTGCTGGGTGTAATACCAAATAAACTCCATTTGGATGCTAACTGTTATGTGTTACATACACACACTAATAATATATATGCCCAAATATATCGTCTGTATTAGAGCATAGTCAGCACCCAAAGCATAATCTATTTATCACAAGCAAGGTGCTGTTTTATTTCAGGCACTTCCAGGAATGTAAACAGACAAATCACAGGTGCACAACTCCAAATTTCTAATTATATATCAATGCAATAAAATTTTGCAATCAATAGAGGTTTTTAGCACAATCATGGCCAAGGTTATGGGCCTACCCACCATTTTATTGCATTGATATACAATTAGTAATTTGGAGTTGTGCACCTGTGATTTGTCTGTTTCTGTGCCTGCAATTGGTCTCAACAGGTAGCACCTCCCATTATATATATATATATATATATATATATATATATATATATATATATATTCAAGGTGTGCAGTCCGGGAATCTTTCCTATACACTTCCAGGAATGTAATTAGAACAACAGCGCCATCTAGTGGTGTATACACAATCACATCGATACACTTGTAATTAAATTTGCTACTTTGTTTATTTATAGAGGATCTGTTACCAAACAGACATTATTGTATCAGTAGGAGATGCAACCAGTTTCCTTACTATACAAAATGATAGTGGTGTATATATCAATTTAATAAGAACCCATTTTAGGTTCATAGGGTTAACTAGATGCCGAATTTCAGTGTGGTTAAAATATGACCAACTAATTAATTTATTTATATAACAATTCAAATAGAGACACAAGACACAATCATCATTTATTTAATATATTTGTAATTCACAACTTAATTGTTTTCATTAGATTTCACTTTCTGAAAGTTTTTTTTATTTTAAATACAATTAATAACAGTTAAATTATATTATTATCAAACAGTGCGCCAACAAAGAGGACATTTCTTTTTCTTTTTTTGTTGACAGTGATTTAATATTGTCCCCGGAAGCACCCCCAGTTATTCCATAAATAATATAATTTGTGAATTTTCAATTTGGGGTTTATATATGAGTTAAAGAAAAATAAACCTACTGGTGCAGAAGTCTTCCCAGATTCCCTTTTCCCTTGATCAAACTGAGACAGTGTGCACTGGCAGTGCTGCACAATGTCTTCTCACTTCCCGCAGCATCTGTCCGCTATGTCCACCCGGGGGCTGGGCTCTGGCTGCCTCACCAGCGTCTGTCCAAGGCCCCGCCCACTAAAACCCTGGTGGTGCCCTCCCTCCTGACCGCCCACTCACCCACCCGCAGTTCAAACACCAGGCATCAAATATCGGTGCAGTGAAGTGGAAGGCTACATTAGCCTTCACTGTGCAGCTTGTGTATCTCGGTGCCTCCGTGTGATGTCAAATAGGTGACGCCCCCACCAACGCATTATTATCAGTGTAGCCAAGGAGCTCAGCCTCAGCTCCGTAAAGGCTGTCTGACCAGTCAGGTGACTGATCCTGACTCCAGTCAATCCTTCAATGATATTGATCGAGGTATCGTTCCCTGCTGGCTTCTGCTACTAATCTGCACAAAGTATGCAAGCTCTTTTATATCTATATCAATATTATATAATATATATATATATATATACACTGTACAGTTGTATGTATATATATATATATATATATATATATATATAGATAGATAGATATACTTCTGTACAGGTGTCTCTCTGTCTCCCTCTGTATATAGTTTTACATGCTTGGCCACCTCAGAGTCTCTGACACACCCCTTTGCTTTGCTCAATCTTTTCTATGGCTGGTCCCACCTCCTTTATGCTGTCCTCCTCCACCCTCCAAAATCGTAGCGGCCACATTCCAGCCCCCACCCCATTACAGCTCCGTCTTAAAACTACATTCCCCCACCACTCCCATACTAACCCTGGTGGCCAGTTTTCCTAAGGCCACCAGGGTAAGTATATTAGCAACACATGTATTTTAAGTATCAGTAAGTGTAATGGGGTGAGGGGCGTAAGCTGAATTCCTGCCTAGGGTGCCAGGAAACCTTGCATCGGCCCTGGTTACGTATATAGGGCTCGATTCAGACCTGCTCGCTAGATGCGTTTGCATGCAGCCAGCGTATGCAAATCCGTTCAATCCACAGAAAGGCAGGCGATCGCACGGCAAGGCATTAGCACGCCCACTATGTCTTGGCATGCGATTGCATTGTGTATGCAGACGCCCACCAGCCTGTCTTAAGATTAATGCACGTCATCTCCAGGATGTGTATGCAACCATCGGTAACATTGAGTACCATCGGAAGCGAACGCATCGCTTGTGGTTGACCATACCCTACCGCAAGCACTGCGAGCACTTCAGTGTAAAAATCAGCCAAGTGACGTGTACTCTGACGCTGCATCTTAATTATGCAGGCCTCTGAAATGACGTTAAGATGCTCGGGCACGCTTGCGTTCGCACCACCACTCCCCCGTTTTCGTCGACCAACCCCTGTCACCACCCACAAACGGCTTGTCCTTTCACTCATTCAGCCGGGCTGTCTATGCGCAGCAAGCGAAGGCTTCCCGATCGCACGGACTGGTTCACACACTGCATTGCGTACACATGCGCACAACGCAAACATCGGCAGTCCGTGTGCGAACGCTTCCTAGCGAGCGGGTCTGAATCGGGCCCATAGTGCAAACATACCCTGCAGCGCTTTACAGAGAATATTTGGTCATTTACATCAGTCCCTGCCCCAGTGGCGCTTATAATCTACATTCCCTACTACATGGACACACACCTACACACTAGGAGTAAGTTTGTTTGTTTTTTTTGTCAGAACCCAATTAACCTACAAGTATGTTTTTGGATTGTGGGAGGCTACTGTGGAGTACCCAGAGGAAACTCGCACAACCACATAGGGAACATATAAACTCCACACAACTTAAGGCCCTGGTTGCAATCCATGAGCCCAGAGCTATGATTTTGTAAAGCTAACCACTGCTGCTACATTTAGGAGAACCCCGTAATTGCTGCAGTACATTTATGTAGAATAGATTTATTTATTTTTTATTGATTTTCACACACCGCACTGCACCAGGATTTAACACATTCAACGCTCCCGGTGCTGTAGCAGCTATTGTTTTGCACATGGTGCAGGAGGGGGAGTTGGCTACAATTGCTCTTATAGAGCCATGAGCAGTGTGAGCCAATCATGGTTTAACCCTTTCTGTGTCCTTGTGCTGCGCTTTTACAACAGGCGATGTCAGAACATTTCCTTTTATGCCCAGTTCTTGAAATAGATGAGAATCATTTAAAAACGTCAGGACATATGAAGCTTTCAGACCAATGGGTGGTCCTGCAGCTACACTTGTGTATTAACCCTCACACTGCTCCTGCAGTCCTGCCTCATCTCCAGTGCACAGCCTCTCACACTGCT
The DNA here is from genome assembly GCA_031769625.1 of Taudactylus pleione. NCBI lineage: Eukaryota > Metazoa > Chordata > Amphibia > Anura > Myobatrachidae > Taudactylus > Taudactylus pleione. The sequence continues at coordinate 3,295,794 of JAUIMM010000026.1, forward strand.
CCTGCAGTCCTACCTCATCTTCAGTGCACAGCCTCTCACACTGCTCCTGCAGTCATGGTGCACAACCTCTCACACTGCTCCTGCAGTCCTGCCTCATCTCCAGTGCACAGCCTCTCACACTGCTCCTGCAGTTCTGCCTCATCTTCAGTGCACTGCCTCTCACACTGCTCCTGCAGTCCTGCCTCATCTTCAGTGCACAGCCTCTCACACTGCTCCTGCAGTCCTGCCTCATCTTCAGTGCACAACCTCTCACACTGCTCCTGCAGTCCTGCCTCATCTTTAGTGCACAGCCTCTCACACTACTCCTGCAGTCCTGCATCATCCTCAGTGCACAGCCTCTCACGCTGTTCCTGCAGTCCTGCATCATCTTCAGTGCACAGCCTCTCACACTGCTCCTGCAGTCCTGCCTCATCTTCAGTGCACAACCTCTCACACTGCTCCTGCAGTCCTGCCTCATCTTCAGTGCACAGCCTCTCACACTGCTCCTGCAGTCCTGCCTCATCTTCAGTGCACAGCCTCTCACACTGCTCTTGCAGTCCTGCCTCATCTTCAGTGCACAGCCTCTCACACTGCTCCTGCAGTCCTGCCTCATCTTCAGTGCACAGCCTCTTACACTGCTCCTGCAGTCCTGCATCATCTTCAGTGCACAGCCTCTCACACTGCTCCTGCAGTCCTGCCTCATCTTCAGTGCACAGCCCTCTCACACTGCTCCTGCAGTCCTGCATCATCTTCAGTGCACAACCTCTCACACTGCTCCTGCAGTCCTGCATCATCCTCAGTGCACAGCCTCTCACACTGCTCCTGCAGTTCTGCCTCATCTTCAGTGCACAGCCTCTCACACTGCTCCTGCAGTCCTGCATCATCTTCAGTGCACAGCCTCTCACACTGCTCCTGCAGTCCTGCCTCATCTTCAGTGCACAGCCCTCTCACACTGCTCCTGCAGTCCTGCATCATCTTCAGTGCACAACCTCTCACACTGCTCCTGCAGTCCTGCATCATCCTCAGTGCACAGCCTCTCACACTGCTCCTGCAGTTCTGCCTCATCTTCAGTGCACAGCCTCTCACACTGCTCCTGCAGTCCTGCATCATCTTCAGTGCACAGCCTCTCATACTACTCCCGCAGTTCTGCCTCATCTTCAGTGCACAGCCTCTCACACTGCTCCTGCAGTTCTGCCTCATCTTCAGTGCACAGCCTCTCACACTGCTCCTGCAGTTCTGCCTCATCTTCAGTGCACAGCCTCACACTGCTCCTGCAGTCCTGCATCATCCTCAGTGCACAGCCTCTCACACTGCTCCTGCAGTCCTGCATCATCCTCAGTGTACAGCCTCTCACACTGCTCCTGCAGTCCTGCCTCATCTTCAGTGCACAGCCTCTCACACTGCTCCTGCAGTCCTGCATCATCCTCAGTGCACAACCTCTCACACTGCTCCTGCAGTTCTGCCTCATCTTCAGTGCACAGCCTCTCACACTGCTCCTGCAGTTCTGCCTCATCTTCAGTGCACAACCTCTCACACTGCTCCTGCAGTTCTGCATCATCCTCAGTGCACAGCCTCTCACACTGCTCCTGCAGTTCTGCCTCATCTTCAGTGCACAGCCTCTCACACTGCTCCTGCAGTCCTGCATCATCCTCAGTGCACAGCCTCTCACACTGCTCCTGCAGTCCTGCATCATCCTCAGTGCACAGCCTCTCACACTGCTCCTGCAGTCCTGCATCATCCTCAGTGCACAGCCTCTCACACTGCTCCAGCAGTCCTGCCTCATCTTCAGTGCACTGCCTCTCACACTGCTCCTGCAGTCCTGCCTCATCTTCAGTGCACAGCCTCTCACACTGCTCCTGCAGTCCTGCATCATCCTCAGTGCACTGCCTCTCACACTGCTCCTGCAGTCCTGCATCATCTCCAGTGCACAGCCTCTCACACTGCTCCTGCAGTCCTGCCTCATCTTCAGTGCACAGCCTCTCACACTGCTCCTGCAGTCCTGCATCATCTCCAGTGCACAGCCTCTCACACTGCTCCTGCAGTCCTGCCTCATCTCCAGTGCACAGCCTCTCACACTGCTCCAGCAGTCCTGCCTCATCTTCAGTGCACAGCCTCTCACACTGCTCCTGCAGTCCTACATCATCCTCAGTGCACAGCCTCTCACACTGCTCCAGCAGTCCTGCCTCATCTTCAGTGCACTGCCTCTCACACTGCTCCTGCAGTCCTGCCTCATCTTCAGTGCACAGCCTCACACTGCTCCTGCAGTCCTGCATCATCTCCAGTGCACAGCCTCTCACACTGCTCCTGCAGTCCTGCCTCATCTCCAGTGCACAGCCTCTCACACTGCTCCAGCAGTCCTGCCTCATCTTCAGTGCACAGCCTCTCACACTGCTCCTGCAGTCCTACATCATCCTCAGTGCACAGCCTCTCACACTGCTCCTGCAGTCCTGCATCATCCTCAGTGCACAACCTCTCACACTGCTCCTGCAGTCCTGCCTCATCTTCAGTGCACAGCCTCTCACACTGCTCCTGCAGTCCTGCATCATCCTCAGTGCACAGCCTCTCACACTGCTCCTGCAGTCCTGCATCATCCTCAGTGCACAGCCTCTCACACTGCTCCTGCAGTCCTGCATCATCCTCAGTGCACAACCTCTCACACTGCTCCTGCAGTCCTGCCTCATCTTCAGTGCACAGCCTCTCACACTGCTCCTGCAGTCCTGCATCATCTCCAGTGCACAGCCTCTCACACTGCTCCTGCAGTCCTGCCTCATCTCCAGTGCACAGCCTCTCACACTGCTCCAGCAGTCCTGCCTCATCTTCAGTGCACAGCCTCTCACACTGCTCCTGCAGTCCTACATCATCCTCAGTGCACAGCCTCTCACACTGCTCCAGCAGTCCTGCCTCATCTTCAGTGCACAGCCTCTCACACTGCTCCTGCAGTCCTGCATCATCCTCAGTGCACAACCTCTCACACTGCTCCTGCAGTCCTGCCTCATCTTCAGTGCACAACCTCTCACACTGCTCCTGCAGTCCTGCCTCATCTCCAGTGCACAGCCTCTCACACTGCTCCTGCAGTCCTCCAGCTGCACCTGTACATTAACCTTCACTCTGATTTGCAGTTCCTCTCCAATACTACTGTACCTTTAGCTACTCTCTCAAGTTTTCAAGTGTTCCTACATCTCTCACAAATTCCATCTTGTGCTAGTCTGGGTGGCGCTACCTGTAAGCTCTTTGCCGTGAAGTGTATCCTGCCTTGTGGCAATTCTTTGTGAACACCAGGTAGCTCGACTAGCAGTGCAAAGTCAGAGTAGATTGACACAAGAATCCATGTAATTCTAGTGTCATGATAAATATATTGACCTTTCCATCTCCTCCTTGACTGTATCTAAGAGACATTGAAAGAGTTGGTTATCAATGCTTCATAATTCTTCAAAACATTATATGCAAAAACAAAAGCATTACTGTCAAGTTATTAAGTTTAATCCCCTAAAACCTGTCCAGGATCCAACTGGACCACCTCGCATTGGTTTCACCCCAATCGGTGCAGGGGTGTCTGAATGCATAACCAGACAAACAAACAGACCAATGACTTTTATATATAAGATTTGTTGTGTTGTCGCTATGTGGCCATAACTTACTTTTTTATACTAAATAACTATGTAACATTTGGCAGCTTTACCTTGAGAGCTGTGGAAGATATTCGCCAGCAAACAAACATATATATATATATATATATATATATATATAGTAGATGATTATTCCTTTCCTATGAGAGGTTGGTCAGATATATGTTATATACCAACGTGACACATTTTGAGGCACGGGGGGGGTGCCGTTATGTATCAAACCTCCAAATAGTGGAGAAGTTACCAATAGCAACCAATCAGCTTTCTACCTATCATTTTTTAGAATGTATTTGATAATTGCTACCTCAAAGCTGATTGGCCGCTATAGGTGAAGACCTCCTGGCCTTCTCTTATTTGATCTCCAGTCTTTTTTAAGGCTCCATCTGTGCATCTTAAGCTTCTGCTGACCCAGTGTGCCGAGTATGCCGTATTGTGAGCATGACTTTGTTGTGCCCAGGTTTGCATTTGGATTCTGCTTCTGCCACCTGCCCTGATCTAAGCTCGTTGAGGGGATTCTGCTCTTGCCCAATGCCTGCCCTGACCTTGGCCTGCTAGCTGTATCACAGTCAGCCCTGTACTCAGTCCGTCTGAATCCAGCACCTGGCGCCTCCATGCCAATACCACATGTACTATTGCTGTTTGTCTGCCTGAATCATTATTCTGTCCATCAAGTTCCTTTCTGCAATACCCCAAGATAATAAATCCCTACATTCCTGAGCTTGAAGACCTGTGTGTATGGGATCTCAGCAGGATACATGGCATCACCAAACTGTCACAGACTTTACTTATTGTCACATGTGGCTCCGGACCCACTGAGCTGCTACGGTTGAGGGTGACTCACCTGGGATGCAGTTTCAAAAGGGTGACCAGTCTTCACTAGGAACTTAGGAACGTCCGCAAGGAAATAATTGTATTCACTGTGAGACTCAGGTATACTCTACCAGGCAGCAGCTGAATATGCATGCACTAAATGGACAATAGGACTAAACACGGACATGGTCACTAAAGGACTCCAGGCCAGAATACTAGATTTAATGGCGCGCACATCAGTCAGCGATAACGATATCGCTGACTGGTCGTCCCGCACCTTCCCGTTGTGCTGGATGATTGATATCGTTCATCCAGCACACCATCAACCCACCAACGACGGGCCAGCAACCCGCGATCAACGATCACGAGTCCCTATGTAGCCTGGACGATATCGCCCAGGTTGGCCTGCATGCACGGGCGATGGACGATATCATTATTGTCCATATGTGCCCTCGCTTCGCTGGTCGTTTGAGGGTTGAACAATATCGTTATCGTTAATATCGTTTATTTTTATCGTACCGTGTGTACGCACCATAAGTCAGGGTCACAAGCAGCATGAATGTGCAGCAGCCCAATAAGTAACGTCACCTAGCGTGTAGCATGTTATACTGAAGCAGGGATATACATGTGTATATATACGTTGGAGCTTTTATAAAGAACATTACATTTTCTTCTGCAGCACTGTGATTATTTCATCTGTGTGTTCCTTTACCATATAGAGCCAGTACTTGTTCCTGAACCAGTGTGTACTGGATTTCATCAATAGTCTGAAAAATGCAAATACTGATCCCATTTACCAAAATTCAGAAGCCGTCTATGAGAACTTCAATATGGTTCCCATGCGAAACACAAGAATCTGATCACTCCACCTCCTATCAGACCACAGGCTGCTGGATTACCCGGCAAATCACAGAGCCAAAAGGGGAACTGCACTTTATTTCTAAGGAGAATTGCTAAATATGCGGGTTTTCTTATAGACGTACTATTAATCTGCTGGAAAGATATAGTACAATGTTGTATTGTAATAATAATGTATCTCAGTGATGATGTGCCAATATAACACTGACCTATAGAATACAGGGTATAGTGGTCACTGTTACAGGATCCCATATATATATATATATATATATATTATATGAATTATATATATATATATATATATTATACAAACATATTGTGCACTGACCTATAGAAGGCAGGATATAGTTATCACTGTTACAAAATCCCATATACTGTATACAAACATATTGTGCACTGACCTATAGAAGGCAGGATATAGTTATCACTGTTACAAAATCCCATATACTGTATACAGTATACAAACATATTGTGCACTGAATGCCATAAATATATTTTATATATTTTTAAAATTGTTTCAATCATTGCAGAAGTTCTAGTTTTGATACTGATAAAATATATATCTATATCAATCTATATAGATATATATTTCAATTCATTGTAGAGACCTGTTAACAGAGAAAGGTGCTGATTTATAACAATACATGTTTGTAGATAACTTATTCTGTGTTCTTAAACTGAAAATCGTATTTATGGGTGAAATGAAATTATGCAAGCTACTGTATACAGTATGTACATACCGACCACAGAATGATTTGCGCTGTTTGTACATATACTCCCAACATTCCTGGGCGCTGGCACAAAGGTGGCGACTGTCAGGATGGCAATACCATCTCCTCAGATCGGGACTTGATGAACACACTGAATGCAATTGAGAATGGATTATTTCTTTGTCTTGAGTGCAAAATTGTTATGTATAGGCTGTTATACAAAGCTGGGACGTGCATTCAGGGGAGCCTCCCCTGTCATACTCCTGAGATCTGTTATAAAAATGATTAGAATAATACAAAGAAGATATTTATAACTTAGAAACATCTTTGTTTATTGTAATCATTTTTATAGGTAACACTCACCAGCTTTGTGGAGCTCCCTGGGACTGCAGGGAGACGGGAGATGAGGCAGCAACAGCTCAGCCTCACTTCTGTATAGTCAGACGCTGCTTGCAGAGCTGGGGGCGGGGCCACACCACGGGCAGTAAGCTGCACAGAAAGAGAGCTAATAGAGGCATGCCTCTGAGTATGGGGGCGTGCTTTCAGCACTGATGGACACCTTGGATCAGGGGCGTTTCTAGAGAGGAGGGGGCTCGTGTGCAGTTTCCGACACAGGCCCCCTCCTCTCTGTCTGGCGGCCGGCAGCGCACTGAGCTGTCCGCAACCAGCGCCGGAGTTATAGACTCTGGGCACTAGAGTGCGCCCAGAGTCTATAGAGGATGTGCTGTTCACCGGGAAAATGGCTGCGGCGGCCATTTACCCTGTACTGCGCATGCGCATACGACAGGAAAATGGCCGCGGTGCAGGGTGTGCGGCGCGGGGCCCCCCTGGACCCAGGGACCCGTATTCCACGCACACCCTGCACCCATTATAGATATGCCCCTGCCTTGGATCTGTCATATGATCAGGAAGTGCACTTCAGTGTTTAGAGGCCAGAGCTCAGTCAGCAGCACCAAACGAAGACACAGTGATGCAGGTAGAAGAATCAATGGACACTGAAGCTTAGTGTAGTGAGGGGAGAGTTACAGTGAGTAAGGGGTGAGACAGGCTCCCAGCACACAGACCCATATCCATGTGTGCCTCCCCAGCCATTCACCTCACCGCACGTCACTGATACAAAGGGACCAAATGTAGCTGCATTCCAATTCATTGCTGGGGTTGTTGTTTCATTCATGTTGTTAGCAACATGCTATATAGGAGTATATATAGGGGGAGTATATATAGGAGGAGTATATATAGGAGGAGTATATATAGGAGGAGTATATATAGGAGTATGACCATATGAAGCGATGTCAGGAGTCTGTAACCTGTGCCAGTAGAAGGGTTGATGATATTATATATTGTCATGTTGAGCATTCAGATTATCATTCTATAATAAAAACACTTTCATCTTCGTCTGTTACATTGTAATTGCGAAGTCTTGTTCTGTACGCGATAACACAGACCTATGATGACTGGACGGAAGTTTTACATTGACTGCACTTGTTTCTGCTGTATTTGTGATCATGAAAATGGATTTTTATATGACAGAGGGGTAAATAGAAATTAATTTTGCTAATTATGCACAATGGTGTTGGAATACTTGAAATTTGTTGTATTTGTAATTTAATATATAATGACTCCATGTTGTGATTATGTGCACAGAGCTATATATAGGTTTTTACTAATGCAGTGAAGGCCTTTAATATTATTAAAAGTACCAAAGATAATACTGAAGCAGGGAGAAGCATGAAGTATGTTCCTCACACTGTGTTGTGTTCTGTAATCCATGCACTGGTTCTTTATGCTGTGCACTGTGATTGTTTACCAATAAATATATCCTTTATAACTTTGTACATTACTGTTTCATAGTTCCAGGGGTGCAGGCGGGCAGTAGTGGGTGGGATGGGTACAGAGTGCCCGGTCCTGTCTGGCAACCTGGGCCTGGCAGCCCCACCATCAAGATAATATGATGAAGTCCTTGCAGCACAAGGAAGGCCTTGGTATTCACAATGGGGTGTGGCCACACCCTCATTTACTTGCCCATGCCCTCAGTACCAGTACCGGAAACTGTCTCCTGGCAGCCCTGACTGCTTCTTAGAGTGGTTAGCACTAATGTGCAGAGGCGGAAGATTGCAACCCTTGACCAGGAGGGCACACAGGGAGAAAATGGCCCAGTCTTGATGTAGCAGACCCAAATTGAAATGCTCCCTTCTGGGGTCCTGCTCGGTCTCACCTATACAAACTGGAGATGAACTTTGGCAACCAGTCATAACCAATAGACAGCTCCCCACACAACTAGTGCTGACCATTCACCAGTCAGTATGGAGGCAACTTACAAAACTCTGGTGAATGGTCAGCGTGATCCACCAGAGTCCTGGAAGATGTCCACTGGGCATGATGGCTTCACACAGCCAAACTTTTTCTTCAGCTAAAACCTGATCAGTTTATCCCAAATCCAGTCCTCACACACCCCCAACAAATCATTGGGTTCAAGGAGTCCAAGTCAAATCCTGGTGTTGGGAACACCATCCATGGCCCACAAGCTGAATCAACAACTCGGGTGAAGGCAGCGCTCAAAGAGAGAAGGTGAGAAGAGCAGATTGTATATGGTATATCAACAGAGCTGGAAAACTAGTGACATCGCTTATGACTTAAGGTGCATACACACACAACGATTTTTTTGAACGATTATCGATAACGATTTTGTTTATCGTTCAATCGTTGAAAAAATCGTTCACTTTCTGAGTTAAAACGATGAATGATTATCGTTCATGCGCGTTCACGTTTGTAGTTCAGTCAGACTGACCAACTCAACGATTTTCAGTAAGGGAATATGCAAAAATCGTTTGTAGTTCAAAAAAATCGTTCATTACATTTAGTAAATGAACGATTTTAGTAAACGATTTTCGTTTATTTTTCCTTTTAAAAAATGAACCAAAATTGTTTACTAAAATCGTTAATTTACTAAATCGTTGTGTGTGTATGCAGCTATAGTAATTTTACAAGTTCCTAGTTTAGAATACATGATAGCTAATGAGTCCATCATGTGTATCCAATGGTTACGCCTTATACTGTAACTATCACCAGTTGCCCACTGGCCTACTGTAGTACAGGTTGAGTCTCCCATATCCAAATATTCCGAAATATGGAATATTCCGAAATACGGAATATTTTCAGCATGACTGAGATAATGAAACCTTTGATTTTTGATGGTTTAATGTACATAAACTTTGTCTAAGGCACAAATTATTAAAAAGATTGTATAAAATAACCTTCAGGCTGTGTGTATAAGGTGTATATGAAACATAAATGAATTTCATGTATGTACTCAAACTTTATTTGATTCACAAAATTATAAAAAATATTGTCTAAAATGACCTGCAGGCTGTGTGTATAAGGTGTACATAACACATAAATGCATTCTGTGTGTATATTTGGGTCCCATTTCCAAGAAATTTCATTATAATATGCTATTATTCCAAAATACGGAATATTCCGATATCCAAAATACCCCTGGTCCCAAGCATTTTGGATATGGGAGACTCAACCTGTATTCACTGGGAAAATAGGCAAGAGAACCTATAGGGGGTGAACGAAGGTAAGTTCTGTGGATGGAGGACTGTTTATACCTGGCTGGGGTGTGGGCAATTAATGTAATGGTGAGAGCTAATACAAGATATTAATTTATTGTGATGTGATGGTGGGGGATGTTTATTTGATTGCTTCGGGTCTAATAATTGAATGAGAGGCATAATGGAGAAAGAGGGCTATATATTATATGTGAAATGTGAATACTAATTGTTACATGTGGGACTGTTTGGCGGAAAATGTATTTATTAAATGTGAATGCTGTTAATTTAAGTGTTGTTTGCAGGGAGGGAGGGGAGGCCTACTTAAAAAACGCAGGTGCTGCTGATTTAACGTTGAGGCTGGTTTGGGGTAGGGAGGCCTCGTTTTTCCATATTTCAAGTACCTATCCTTTTCTCTCAAGACAGCAACAACATTCCAGAAATCCAAAAAGAAGTCCGTGAGTCTATTACACAAGCAGTGGAAACAGGTAGTGATAGCTGGAAAAACAGGTAGGAGAGAATAGGACAGTCAACTGTCCTGATCCTGGTGCGGTAGTCCCAATTTTGGGTGACTGCCACACTCAGAACTTTGTCCCCACCTCAAGGACAGTTGGGAGGTATGTCTTGCTCCACACTGCTCTGTACTGGGCAAGCTGCCTGTACCTAGCAATCTATACATGCCGCATATCATTTTAATCAGCAGAAGCTGCATGTCCGACCTATTGGCATAACTTTGCAAATTAGTAGGCTAACCATACTACCCCTTTATATATAGGCTTACAATACTATCCCTTCATATCTAGGCTTACCATACTATCCCTTCATATCTATGCTTACCATACTATCCCTTCATATCTAGGCATACCCTACTATCCCCTTATATATACATAGGCTTAACATACTATCCCTTTATATATAGGCTTACCATACTATTCCTTTATATATAGGCTTACCATACTATCCCTTTATATCTAGGCTTACCCTACTATCACTTTATATCTAGGCTTACCGTACTATCCCTTTATACCTAGGCTTACCATACTATCCCTTTATACATAGGCTTACCGTACTATCCCTTTATATATAGGCTTACCGTACTATCCCTTTATGTCTAGGCTTACCATACTATCCCTTTATATCTAGGCTTACCCTACTATCCCTTTATATCTAGGCTTACCATACTATCCCTTTATATCTAGGCTTACTGTACTATCCCTTTATATCTAGGCTTACCCTACTATCACTTTAAACTGGGACACTCATGAATTACACAGATTCTGTGACTGGCTGACTTCAAGCCTGGATTTCACCTGATTGTAATGAGCCACAGAACCTGTGTAATCAATAAGTGTCCCGGTTTAAAGGGATAGTATGGTAAGCCTAGATATAGAGTGATGATATGGTAAGCCTATGTATATAAATGGATGATATGGTAAGCCTATGTATATAAATGGATGATATGGTAAGCCTATGTATATAAAGGGATGATATGGTTAGCCTATGTATGTAAAGGGATGATATGGTTAGCCTATGTATGTAAAGGGATGATATGGTAAGCCTATGTATATAAAGGGATGGTATGGTAAGCCTATGTATGTAAAGGGATGATATGGTTAGCCTATGTATGTAAAGGGATGATATGGTAAGCCTATGTATAAAGGGATGGTATGGTAAGCCTATGTATGTAAAGGGATGATATGGTTAGCCTATGTATGTAAAGGGATGATATGGTAAGCCTATGTATATAAAGGGATGGTATGGTAAGCCTATGTATATAAAGGGATGGTATGGTAAGCCTATGTATGTAAAGGGATGATATGGTAAGCCTATGTATATAAAGGGATGATATGGTAAGCCTATGTATATAAAGGGATGATATGGTAAGCCTATGAATAAGACACATGTAAAGGGAAAAAGTTGCAGGAAAAGACGCTTGGCGCTACAGAGCAGTACAGCGCAGTACAGCGCTCACCCGTTATGTTTAACGCGACTTGTAGCGCACGGAGGTAAGATGTATGTGGACATATGCCAGCGTGCCTTGCCAGGTTTAGCATGCCATAACACCCAAGATCTGCCTGGAGGCTCAAAGTGTGTAACTTCAGCTCTGGTCCTTGCTACATGTCATGTACAGTAGGTAATCTCACCTCCAGTGATTTGCTATAATGACATGATTCACTATGTCAATAAAACAACTGTCATCTCAGCCCAAATCCCTCATATGTTACTTTTGACATTTCTGCTGTGAAGACAATAACTTTCTGAACAGTAACCCCAATTTACCAACAATGAATGCAGACCCTTCAACATGACCCGTTCCACCAGGTACAGAGCTCTCTGCTCCTGGATTTACCACTCTATATATGATTTCAGTCACCAGTGTTATAACACTCTTCTCATCAATTTATTAGTTCAACACAGATGACAGCAATTTATAAATTAAAAGGGATGTCCAGGAGCGGAGCATCTTGTACCTGGTGTAAGGGGTCATGTTGGAGGGTGTGTAAGTGCTTTAATACTTGTACAGTATGGCACCAAAGAAGAGAAGAAGCTGCTGTGTAACACAAGTATATTTACACGTAGGCTTACCATATCATCCCTTTATATATGTAGGCTTACCATATCATCCCTTTATATACATAGGCTTACCATATCATCCCTGTATATACGTAGGCTTACCATATCATCCCTTTATATATGTAGCCTTACCATATCATCCCTTTATATACATAGGCTTACCATATCATCCCTGTATATACGTAGGCTTACCATATCATCCCTTTATATACGTAGGCTTACCATATCATCCCTGTATATACGTAGGCTTACCATATCATCCCTTTATATACGTAGGCTTACCATATCATCCCTTTATATACGTAGGCTTACCATATCATCCCTGTATATATACGTAGGCTTACCATATCATCCCTTTATATATACGTAGGCTTACCATATCATCCCTTTATATATACGTAGGCTTACCATATCATCCCTTTATATATGTAGGCTTACCATATCATCCCTGTATATACGTAGGCTTACCATATCATCCCTTTATATACGTAGGCTTACCATATCATCCCTTTATATTATGAATACCCCAATATCGCTAAACATGAAATAATTGCTTTCCAGACTTTGATTGTGGTTCCAAAGCACAAAAAGTTCTTATTGTAATAAAAAAGTAAGTTACACGCTTTGATCTATCACAATTAGCGCAAAGACAATTAAATACAAAGAGGTGCAACCAATACATACGCATGCGCCCCAGATCCACGTCCCAGTCATCAATCCTGATGTCTGTGGTCATCAAATGGGTATGACTGAGTTCTAGCCCCAAAAGCACAAGCCTATATACCCTCCAGAGTGTTACACCAACAATAGAGACAAGCATACGTGATTTCATTGGTTCTTGATTCTTGTCATTCTGGTACGATGCAGGTCATAGGACAGTTCATATGGTGACAACAGGGATATGGTCCATCCCTCCAAACGAGTTAAAACTGGTTAAGACACTACATACAGAGTACACATTCTAACCAATAATTCCCCATAATCCATAACCACCGAACGCAAGATGCGACTCCTTCGCCGATAGATTCGGATATCTGGAATTAAACAGGGTGTCAGTATGATACCAAACACGACATGTCTACTAAGTTCTATACCTTACATATCATATATGTACATTTTACACCATAATGATTAGCTAACAAAACCTCTAATATTATGCTCAATGCTAGGGAACCTTTTATATATGTGCTTGCATAAGTGAATGTGAGATATTTACAGGAATTCATCAGTATATGTTGAGCGTCTGTATATTGAAATAGCAACTATGTATATATATATATGTGAATATGCATGTAAACGTCTTTGTGTATGCATGAATATATGTGTGTGCAAATGTGCATCATTGTATGTGTCATGGATTAATATATATATATATATATATATATATATATATATATATATATATAGCTTTTTCCATTAACTGCCATTTTTTAGATTATATCTGTCTGAATCTAATTCCAAGGAGTCCTATACAATGAAGTTGTTCTGCTCACAGGTGACATTGCAAGCTTATGCAGGAGTCAAGAAGTCTGATAACTCAACAAAGGCTTCCCTATGCTTATTTAGAGTAAAATTGTCATTTCTTCTTAACCACATTAGCATTGAACACAAGGCATACAATTGCGAATGATAGTCAAACTTCTGACAATTGTTTCTAACTTTGCAATTAAAATATTCCTAAACACTTTATAGCATCTTTGTGTATTTTAATTACTAGTCACAGACATGTATACAGAACCTGTGTTTCATCACTGACTAAACCTTGCATAGATATAAATATACATATACGCATTTGTGCAAATCGGATTTCGCCGATGCAGAGTAGCGTCCGATTTACTCTTTATCAGACACAGACGACTAGATCGTCAGATAATAATTACAAATGATCATAACCAATTATTTGACTTCGACAATATACGTAGGCTTACCATATCATCCATTTATATACGTAGACTTACCATATCATCCCTTTATATACCTAGGCTTACCATATCATCCCTTTATATACATAGGCTTACCATATCATCCCTTTATATACATAGGCTTACCATATCATCCCTTTATATACGTAGGCTTACCATATCATCCCTTTATATACGTAGGCTTACCATATCATCCCTTTATATACACGTAGGCTTACCATATCATCCCTTTATATACACGTAGGCTTACCATATCATCCCTTTGTAGACCTAGGCTTACCATATCATCCCTTTATATACCTAGGCTTTCCATATCATCCCTTTATAGACCTAGGCTTACCATATCATCCCTTTATATACGTAGGCTTTCCATATCATCCCTTTATAGACCTAGGCTTACCATATCATCCCTTTATATATGTAGGCTTACCATATAATCCCTTTATATACATAGGCTTACCATATCATCCCTTTATATACGTAGGCTTACCATATCATCCCTTTATATACGGAGGCTTACCATATCATCCCTTTATATATACGTAGGCTTACCATATCATCCCTGTATATACGTAGGCTTACCATATCATCCCTTTATATATACGTAGGCTTACCATATCATCCCTTTATATATACGTATGCTTACCATATCATCCCTTTATATATACGTAGGCTTACCATATCATCCCTGTATATACGTAGGCTTACCATATCATCCCTTTATATTATGAATACCCCAATATCGCTAAACATGAAATAATTGCTTTCCAGACTTTGATTGTGGTTCCAAAGCACAAAAAGTTCTTATTGTAATAAAAAAGTAAGTTACACGCTTTGATCTATCACAATTAGCGCAAAGACAATTAAATACAAAGAGGTGCAACCAATACATACGCATGCGCCCCAGATCCACGTCCCAGTCATCAATCCTGATGTCTGTGGTCATCAAATGGGTATGACTGAGATCTAGCCCCAAAAGCACAAGCCTATATACCCTCCAGAGTGTTACACCAACAATAGAGACAAGCATACGTGATTTCATTGGTTCTTGATTCTTGTCATTCTGGTACGATGCAGGTCATAGGACAGTTCATATGGTGACAACAGGGATATGGTCCATCCCTCCAAACGAGTTAAAACTGGTTAAGACACTACATACAGAGTACACATTCTAACCAATAATTCCCCATAATCCATAACCACCGAACGCAAGATGCGACTCCTTCGCCGATAGATTCGGATATCTGGAATTAAACAGGGTGTCAGTATGATACCAAACACGACATGTCTACTAAGTTCTATACCTTACATATCATATATGTACATTTTACTCCATAATGATTAGCTAACAAAACCTCTAATATTATGCTCATGCTAGGGAACCTTTTATATATGTGCTTGCATAAGTGAATGTGAGATATTTACAGGAATTCATCAGTATACGTTGAGCGTCTGTATATTGAAATAGCAACTATGTATATATATATATGTGAATATGCATGTAAACGTCTTTGTGTATGCATGAATATATGTGTGTGCAAATGTGCATCATTGTATGTGTCATGGATTAATATATATATATATATATATATATATATATATATATATATATATATATATAGCTTTTTCCATTAACTGCCATTTTTTAGATTATATCTGTCTGAATCTAATTCCAAGGAGTCCTATACAATGAAGTTGTTCTGCTCACAGGTGACATTGCAAGCTTATGCAGGAGTCAAGAAGTCTGATAACTCAACAAAGGCTTCCCTATGCTTATTTAGAGTAAAATTGTCATTTCTTCTTAACCACATTAGCATTGAACACAAGGCATACAATTGCGAATGATAGTCAAACTTCTGACAATTGTTTCTAACTTTGCAATTAAAATATTCCTAAACACTTTATAGCATCTTTGTGTATTTTAATTACTAGTCACAGACATGTATACAGAACCTGTGTTTCATCACTGACTAAACCTTGCATAGATATAAATATACATATACGCATTTGTGCAAATCGGATTTCGCCGATGCAGAGTAGCGTCCGATTTACTCTTTATCAGACACAGACGACTAGATCGTCAGATAATAATTACAAATGATCATAACCAATTATTTGACTTCGACAATATACGTAGGCTTACCATATCATCCATTTATATACGTAGACTTACCATATCATCCCTTTATATACCTAGGCTTACCATATCATCCCTTTATATACATAGGCTTACCATATCATCCCTTTATATACATAGGCTTACCATATCATCCCTTTATATACGTAGGCTTACCATATCATCCCTTTATATACGTAGGCTTACCATATCATCCCTTTATATACACGTAGGCTTACCATATCATCCCTTTATATACACGTAGGCTTACCATATCATCCCTTTGTAGACCTAGGCTTACCATATCATCCCTTTATATACCTAGGCTTTCCATATCATCCCTTTATAGACCTAGGCTTACCATATCATCCCTTTATATACGTAGGCTTTCCATATCATCCCTTTATAGACCTAGGCTTACCATATCATCCCTTTATATATGTAGGTTTACCATATAATCCCTTTATATACATAGGCTTACCATATCATCCCTTTATATACGTAGGCTTACCATATCATCCCTTTATATACGGAGGCTTACCATATCATCCCTTTATATATACGTAGGCTTACCATATCATCCCTGTATATACGTAGGCTTACCATATCATCCCTTTATATATACGTAGGCTTACCATATCATCCCTTTATATATACGTAGGCTTACCATATCATCCCTTTATATATACGTAGGCTTACCATATCATCCCTGTATATACGTAGGCTTACCATATCATCCCTTTATATTATGAATACCCCAATATCGCTAAACATGAAATAATTGCTTTCCAGACTTTGATTGTGGTTCCAAAGCACAAAAAGTTCTTATTGTAATAAAAAAGTAAGTTACACGCTTTGATCTATCACAATTAGCGCAAAGACAATTAAATACAAAGAGGTGCAACCAATACATACGCATGCGCCCCAGATCCACGTCCCAGTCATCAATCCTGATGTCTGTGGTCATCAAATGGGTATGACTGAGATCTAGCCCCAAAAGCACAAGCCTATATACCCTCCAGAGTGTTACACCAACAATAGAGACAAGCATACGTGATTTCATTGGTTCTTGATTCTTGTCATTCTGGTACGATGCAGGTCATAGGACAGTTCATATGGTGACAACAGGGATATGGTCCATCCCTCCAAACGAGTTAAAACTGGTTAAGACACTACATACAGAGTACACATTCTAACCAATAATTCCCCATAATCCATAACCACCGAACGCAAGATGCGACTCCTTCGCCGATAGATTCGGATATCTGGAATTAAACAGGGTGTCAGTATGATACCAAACACGACATGTCTACTAAGTTCTATACCTTACATATCATATATGTACATTTTACTCCATAATGATTAGCTAACAAAACCTCTAATATTATGCTCATGCTAGGGAACCTTTTATATATGTGCTTGCATAAGTGAATGTGAGATATTTACAGGAATTCATCAGTATACTTTGAGCGTCTGTATATTGAAATAGCAACTATGTATATATATATATGTGAATATGCATGTAAACGTCTTTGTGTATGCATGAATATATGTGTGTGCAAATGTGCATCATTGTATGTGTCATGGATTAATATATATATATATATATATATATATAGCTTTTTCCATTAACTGCCATTTTTTAGATTATATCTGTCTGAATCTAATTCCAAGGAGTCCTATACAATGAAGTTGTTCTGCTCACAGGTGACATTGCAAGCTTATGCAGGAGTCAAGAAGTCTGATAACTCAACAAAGGCTTCCCTATGCTTATTTAGAGTAAAATTGTCATTTCTTCTTAACCACATTAGCATTGAACACAAGGCATACAATTGCGAATGATAGTCAAACTTCTGACAATTGTTTCTAACTTTGCAATTAAAATATTCCTAAACACTTTATAGCATCTTTGTGTATTTTAATTACTAGTCACAGACATGTATACAGAACCTGTGTTTCATCACTGACTAAACCTTGCATAGATATAAATATACATATACGCATTTGTGCAAATCGGATTTCGCCGATGCAGAGTAGCGTCCGATTTACTCTTTATCAGACACAGACGACTAGATCGTCAGATAATAATTACAAATGATCATAACCAATTATTTGACTTCGACAATATACGTAGGCTTACCATATCATCCATTTATATACGTAGACTTACCATATCATCCCTTTATATACCTAGGCTTACCATATCATCCCTTTATATACATAGGCTTACCATATCATCCCTTTATATACATAGGCTTACCATATCATCCCTTTATATACGTAGGCTTACCATATCATCCCTTTATATACGTAGGCTTACCATATCATCCCTTTATATACACGTAGGCTTACCATATCATCCCTTTATATACACGTAGGCTTACCATATCATCCCTTTGTAGACCTAGGCTTACCATATCATCCCTTTATATACCTAGGCTTTCCATATCATCCCTTTATAGACCTAGGCTTACCATATCATCCCTTTATATACGTAGGCTTTCCATATCATCCCTTTATAGACCTAGGCTTACCATATCATCCCTTTATATATGTAGGCTTACCATATAATCCCTTTATATACATAGGCTTACCATATCATCCCTTTATATACGTAGGCTTACCATATCATCCCTTTATATACGGAGGCTTACCATATCATCCCTTTATATATACGTAGGCTTACCATATCATCCCTGTATATACGTAGGCTTACCATATCATCCCTTTATATATACGTAGGCTTACCATATCATCCCTTTATATATACGTAGGCTTACCATATCATCCCTTTATATATACGTAGGCTTACCATATCATCCCTGTATATACGTAGGCTTACCATATCATCCCTTTATATTATGAATACCCCAATATCGCTAAACATGAAATAATTGCTTTCCAGACTTTGATTGTGGTTCCAAAGCACAAAAAGTTCTTATTGTAATAAAAAAGTAAGTTACACGCTTTGATCTATCACAATTAGCGCAAAGACAATTAAATACAAAGAGGTGCAACCAATACATACGCATGCGCCCCAGATCCACGTCCCAGTCATCAATCCTGATGTCTGTGGTCATCAAATGGGTATGACTGAGATCTAGCCCCAAAAGCACAAGCCTATATACCCTCCAGAGTGTTACACCAACAATAGAGACAAGCATACGTGATTTCATTGGTTCTTGATTCTTGTCATTCTGGTACGATGCAGGTCATAGGACAGTTCATATGGTGACAACAGGGATATGGTCCATCCCTCCAAACGAGTTAAAACTGGTTAAGACACTACATACAGAGTACACATTCTAACCAATAATTCCCCATAATCCATAACCACCGAACGCAAGATGCGACTCCTTCGCCGATAGATTCGGATATCTGGAATTAAACAGGGTGTCAGTATGATACCAAACACGACATGTCTACTAAGTTCTATACCTTACATATCATATATGTACATTTTACTCCATAATGATTAGCTAACAAAACCTCTAATATTATGCTCATGCTAGGGAACCTTTTATATATGTGCTTGCATAAGTGAATGTGAGATATTTACAGGAATTCATCAGTATACGTTGAGCGTCTGTATATTGAAATAGCAACTATGTATATATATATGTGAATATGCATGTAAACGTCTTTGTGTATGCATGAATATATGTGTGTGCAAATGTGCATCATTGTATGTGTCATGGATTAATATATATATATATATATATATATATATATATATATATAGCTTTTTCCATTAACTGCCATTTTTTAGATTATATCTGTCTGAATCTAATTCCAAGGAGTCCTATACAATGAAGTTGTTCTGCTCACAGGTGACATTGCAAGCTTATGCAGGAGTCAAGAAGTCTGATAACTCAACAAAGGCTTCCCTATGCTTATTTAGAGTAAAATTGTCATTTCTTCTTAACCACATTAGCATTGAACACAAGGCATACAATTGCGAATGATAGTCAAACTTCTGACAATTGTTTCTAACTTTGCAATTAAAATATTCCTAAACACTTTATAGCATCTTTGTGTATTTTAATTACTAGTCACAGACATGTATACAGAACCTGTGTTTCATCACTGACTAAACCTTGCATAGATATAAATATACATATACGCATTTGTGCAAATCGGATTTCGCCGATGCAGAGTAGCGTCCGATTTACTCTTTATCAGACACAGACGACTAGATCGTCAGATAATAATTACAAACGATCATAACCAATTATTTGACTTCGACAATATACGTAGGCTTACCATATCATCCATTTATATACGTAGACTTACCATATCATCCCTTTATATACCTAGGCTTACCATATCATCCCTTTATATACATAGGCTTACCATATCATCCCTTTATATACGTAGGCTTACCATATCATCCCTTTATATACGTAGGCTTACCATATCATCCCTTTATATACGTAGACTTACCATATCATCCCTTTATATACATAGGCTTACCATATCATCCCTTTATACACGTAGGCTTACCATATCATCCCTTTATATACCTAGGCTTACCATATCATCCCTTTATATACGTAGGCTTACCATATAATCCCTTTATATACGTAGGCTTACCATATCATCCCTTTATATACGTAGACTTACCATATCATCCCTTTATATACGTAGGCTTACCATATCATCCCTTTATATACGTAGGCTTACTATATCATCCCTTTATATACGTAGGCTTACCATATCATCCCTTTATATACGTAGGCTTACCATATCATCCCTTTATATACGTAGGCTTACCATATCATCCCTTTATATACGTAGGCTTACCATATCATCCCTTTATATACGTAGGCTTACCATATCATCCCTTTATATACGTAGGCTTACTATATCATCCCTTTATATACGTAGGCTTACCATATCATCCCTTTATATACGTAGGCTTACCATATCATCCCTTTATATACGTAGGCTTACCATATCATCCCTTTATATACGTAGGCTTGCCATATCATCCCTTTATATACGTAGGCTTACCATATCATCCCTTTATATACGTAGGCTTACCATATCATCCCTTTATATACGTAGGCTTACCATATCATCCCTTTATATACGTAGGCTTACCATATCATCCCTTTATATACGTAGGCTTACCATATCATCCTTTTATATATGTAGGCTTACCATATCATCCCTTTATATATGTAGGTTTACCATATCATCCCTTTATATACGTAGGCTTACCATATCATCCCTTTGTATACCTAGGCTTACCATATCATCCGTTTATATACATAGGCTTACCATATCATCCCTTTATATACCTAGGCTTACCATATCATCCCTTTATATACCTAGGCTTACCATATCATCCCTTTATATACCTAGGCTTACCATATCATCCCTTTATATACCTAGGCTTACCATATCATCCCTTTATATACCTAGGCTTACCATATCATCCCTTTATATACGTAGGCTTACCATATCATCCCTTTATATACGTAGGCTTACCATACTATCCCTTTATATACGTAGGCTTACCATACTATCCCTTTATATACCTAGGCTTACCATATCATCCCTTTATATACATAAGCTTACCATATCATCCCTTTAAACCAGGACACTCATGAATTACACAGGTTCTGTGGCTCATTAAAACCAGGTGAAATGCAGACTTGAAGTCAGACAGACACAGAACCTGTGTAATTCCTGAGTGTCCCAGTTTAAAGGGATAGTATGGTAAGCCTATATATAAAGGGATGATTTGGTAAGCCTACAGTATATATAAAGGGATAGTAGGACAGGGGCTGGCTGGCAACTTTTAGCCTGGGGGGCAAATGTATGCAGGCGGCCCTGGCAGAGGAGTAGCGTGTAGCCAGGGTGCACAGAGCACGTGCATGCTATGGCGCCCCCCCCCTCAAGTATTCCAAGGAGGAGGCGGGTCCATATGGGATTAATGTAAAGTAAAAATAAAGATTAGGGGCAGCCCCCTGTAGTGGTGCCCATATGCAGTGCCCCGTTGTGCCCCAGTAGAGGACCCCCTTATGTAGGCCTCCAGCAGTGCCCCCAGTAGTGATCCCCCCTATGCAGTGCCCTTTATATAGTGCCCCCAGTAGTGGTCCCCCCTGTGCAGTGCCCCTTGTGCCCCCAGTAGTAAGCCCCTTATATAGTGCTCCCAGTAGTGGTACCCCCTATGCAGTGCCCCCAGTAGTGGTACCCCTATGCAGTGCCCCCAGTAGCAAGCCACCCCCCATGCAGTGCCCCCAATAGTGGTAACCCTTATGCAGTGCCCCTTAAATAGTGGCCCCAGTTGTAGTCTCCCCCCTATGCAGTACCCCCAGTATTGTCCTTTATATAGAGCCCCCAGCAGTGGTCCCCCGATAAAGTGCCCCCAGTAGTAGTCCCCTCCCCTTGTAGTGCCCCTAGTAGTAGTCCCCCCCATGTAGTGCCCCTAGTAGTAGTCCCCCCTTGTAGTGCCCCCAGTAATAGTAGTCCCCCCCCTTGTAGTTCCCCCAGTAGTAGTCCAACCAGTTGTAGTCCCCCCCTTGAAGTGCCCCCAGTAGTAGTCCCCAGTAGTGATCCCCCCTTGTAGTTCCCCCAGTAGTAGTGCCCCCCTTGAAGTGCCCCCAGTAGTGGACTCCCCCCTGCAGTTCCCCCAGTAGTGGTCTCCCCCTTGTAGTGTCCCCAGTAGTGGTCTCCCCCTTGTAGTGTCCCCAGTAGTGGTCTTCCCCTTGTAGTGCCCCCAGTAGTGGTTTCCCCCTTGTAGTGCCCCCAGTAGTGGTCTCCCCCTTGTAGTGCCCCCAGTAGTGCTCTCCCCCTTGTAGTGAGGTAGACATATGTAATTAAAAAAAAACAATAAACACTTACCTGAATCCCCACTCCCGCCGCCGCCATCCGCTCCTCCGTCTGTACTCTCAGGTCGGCCCGCTCTGCATTATGGGAGAGATGCCATGACGTCTCTCCCATTACCCACTGCAGGAGCCGGAAGATGGAGCGGCTCCGGCAGTGGGTGCAGCAGCAGTCAGTGAGAGTCTAACAGACTCTCATTGGCTGCTAATTAAAACAAACACACAGCTGCCAGCGCCGGCGGCTGTGTGTTTGTCAGTCACTGTGTAGTGCTGACCGAACTCCGTCCGGTCAGCACTACACGCGGGGTGCAGGCAGCTGTGTCATAGAGACACAGACTGCCCGGGGTCCGCATGGCGCTGTGGCCCGGGGGGCACATGGCACCCTGCCCCCCGGCCCAGCCCGCCTCTGTAGTAGGGTAAGCCTAGATATAAAGGGATAGTACAGTAAGCCTAGATATAAAGGGATAGTAGGGTAAGCCTAGATATAAAGGGATAGTATGGTAAGCCTAGATATAAAGGGATAGTAGGGTAAGCCTAGATATAAAGGGATAGTAGGGTAAGCCTAGATATAAAGGGATAGTATGGTAACACTAGATATAAAGGGATAGTAGGGTAAGCCTTGATATAAAGGGATAGTAGGGTAAGCCTATATATAAAGGGATAGATATAAAGGGATAGTAGGGTAAGCCTAGATATAAAGGGATAGTAGGGTAAGCATAGATATAAAGGGATAGTAGGGTAAGCCTAGATATAAAGGGATAGTAGGGAAAGCATACATATAAAGGGATAGTAGGGTAAGCCTAGATATAAAGGGATAGTAGGATAAGCCTAGATATAAAGGGATAGTAGGGTAAGCCTATATATATAAAGGGATAGTAGGGTAAGCCTAGATATAAAAGGATAGAAGGATAAGCCTAGATATAAAGGGATAGTAAGGTAAGCCTAGATATAAAGGGATAGTAGGGTAAGCCTAGATATAAAGGGATAGTAGGGTAAGCCTAGATATAAAAGGATAGTAGGATAAGCCTGTATATAAAGGGATAGTATGGTAAGCCTAGATATAAAGGGATAGTAGGGTAAGACTAGATATAAAGGGATAGTATGGTAAGCCTATTTATAAAGGGATAGTATGGTAAGCCTAGATATAAAGGGATAGTATGGTAAGCCTAGATATAAATGATAGTATGGTAAGCCTAGATATAAAGGATAGTGGGGTAAGCCTAGATATAAAGGGATAGTAGGATAAGCCTAGATATAAAGGGATAGTAGGGTAAGCCTAGATATAAAGGGATAGTAGGGTAAGACTAGATATAAAGGGATAGTATGGTAAGCCTTGATATAAAGGGATAGTAGGGTAAGCCTAGTTATAAAGGGATAGTAGGGTAAGCCTTGATATAAAGGGATAGTAAGGTAAGCCTAGATATAAAGGGATAGTAGGGTAAGTCTAGATATAAAGGGATAGTAGGGTAAGCCTAGATATAAAGGGATAGTATGGTAAGCCTAGATATAAAGGGATAGTATGGTAAGCCTAAATATAAAGGGATAGTATGGTAAGCCTAGATATAAAGGGATAGTATGGTAAGCCTAGATATAAAGGGATAGTATGGTAAGCCTAGATATAAAGGGATAGTATGGTAAGCCTAGATATAAAGGGATAGTATGGTAAGCCTAGATATAAAGGGATAGTATGGTAAGCCTAGATATAAAGGGATAGTATGGTAAGCCTAGATATAAAGGGATAGTATGGTAAGCCTAGATATAAAGGGATAGTATGGTAAGCCTAATTTAATGAGGACTCAATTCACAGTCTGCAAGATTGTCCTACCTAGCAAGTTAAAGTCATCCCACAATCATCAGACAGAGCAATGGTAGCGAGCATCCAAACCATAAAATCCTATGCCAGCAACACCAGGCAGGAATCTAGCAGGGCACTCGGGTGAATATAAGGAAGCTGTGTTTGGCTTAGCTCCCTGCGCTATGAGGGCACTGGGACAAATTAAACACCTTAAATGGATATAATGACATCACCCATTCAGTGTTTCAAGGCGGTTCAAATCCTGGTAGCGGCAGCCCGACAGAGGAGGAAATCCCGATCGTCCTAAGGGTAAGTATAAACTAACCTAATTCTACCCCCTAACCCTCCTTTAGGGTGCCTAACCCTAACCTCCCTCCCCTGTGCCTAAACCTAACCCCCCCTTCCCCGCCACCTAAACCTAAGTCCCTCGGGGGGTGCCTAACCCTAACCTCCACCCGGGGGTGCCTAACCCTAACCCCCCCTTCCCCTAGCCTTACCCTAACCCTCCCGCGGGGGTGCCTAACCCTAAGTCCCCCCCAGGAGCCCTAAGCCTAACCCTCCCCCCCTGCAGCTGTCCGCGCTCGGCGCCTGGCATCCCTTCGTTCGGAATGCCGGGCGCCGGTCTCCTGGCATCGGTAAAATGACAGGCGTCTAGATTTAGACGCCTGTCATTTACCCCTCCCCGGGATTAAGTAGTCGGGAAGCTGGCGGTCGGCATTGCGTCCGCCGGCTTCCTGAATGTATACCGTTTCAGGTACCCCTAAAATGTTTTCTCTTTATGCAGCCGTCGCCAGTCACCTCATGGCAGCACAAGCCCTGCGTACAGGAGGCAAAGGTGCCTTTGAATACAAAAAAAAATATCAGATGTGCAATAATTTATTTGTATAACAAACCTCCCAACATGACTCATTCCAGGGAGGACAAAATGCTCTGTTCCTAATTTACAATTGCCATCACCTGTGTTGAACTAGTTAAGTGATAAGAAAGGTGTTTCGCCACAGGTGATGGCAATCATAAACTAGGAGGGAAGTCCAGGGGCAGAGCATCTAGTCCCTCCTGGAATGGGTCACATTGGGAGGTATGCTATTGTGAACATTCCAACATGACCCTCTCCAGGAGGGACACAATGCTCTGTTCCTGGACTTCCCTGGTAATGTATGATTGCCGTCATCTGTGGTGAAACACCTTTCTTCTCACTTAACGGGCGGAATTAAATTGTTTTCGCGGCCCGCATCTCCCGTCTAAAGTGACAGGAGATCGCGGGCCGCTATTCAATTGTGCCAGCTTTTCACGCTGATCGCACCCAAAGTGATCGGGTTTAGCCGCGTAGATTGGCTAACCCCGACCGAAGTGCTGGGCGCGATCGCGAAAAGTGATGTTTGGGCGCCCAAACATGTCACTTTTCGCACATTTCAGCTCTCATCGCGCCCGACAGGAGCAAGAATAGAATAGCTCCGTCGGGCGCGATAGGGGATGAAATGAATTGAATTCCGCCCAACTAGTTCAACACAGGTGATGGCAATCATACATTACCAGGGAAGTCCAGGAACAGAGCATTGTGTCCCTCCTGGAGAGGGTCATGTTGGAATGTTCACAATAGCATACCTCCCAATGTGACCCATTCCAGGAGGGACTAGATGCTCTGCCCCCGGACTTCCCTCCTAGTTTATGATTGCCATCAGCTGTGGCGAAACACCTTTCTTATCACTTAACTAGTTCAACACAGGTGATGGCAATCATACATTACCAGGGAAGTCCAGGAATAGAGCAGTGTGTCCCTGGAGAGGGTCATGTTGGGAGGAATGCTATAGGGCCAGTAGGTTTCATATAATTAGGCGTACCATACTATCCCTTTATATTGGGACACTCAGGAATTACACATTCTGTGTCTGGCTGACTTCAAGCCTGGATTTCACCTGGTTTTAATGAGCCACAGAACCTGTGTAATACTGAACATGTGTGTTTCGGTTTAAAGGGATAGTATAATAGTAATGTTGGATGATGAGGAAGGCTGATATAACAGGCAGAAAGCAACCTGCTCGCAAGAGCTTACAATCTAGAGAAATAATTAGGAAGTAAAGCGAGTAAAGGCCCCCATACATTAGCAATTGATTGCAGCAATCATGCAATTTGCAATCGATTGTGTATAAAAATCTTTCCCTTTTTCAATCGATTGCAGAATTGCCAAAATCGATTGAAAAAGGGAAAGATTTTTATACACAATCGATTGCAAATTACACGATTGCTGCAATCAATTGCTAATGTATGGGGGCCTTTACTGTGCACCTGCAATGCTGGGGGGCAAATACATGTATTATGTCTGCATGCAGGGTAAATAATACCGGCTGCTTCTGCATGTAGCCCACACATGCTGGGCAGATTTATTCTCTGCATTGTCAGAGTAATAATAGCGTCAGTCCCACGATGTATATAAAATAGCAATCAGTGCTCTTAGAGAATGGAGAGGGTTTTAAAATGATTACGTTCTAGTAATCACTTAAGTAAATGAAGGAGGGGAAGGGGAGAGAGCTTAGCTGTCACCATCCCGGTACAGACAGGATAAATGGCTTCAGTGAAAGGACAGGACCATAAGACCGGCCTTATCTCTAATAGAGAGAGAGTGCTTGTCCCTGCTATTGATGTGCTAGCACCATTAGCATATTGCTGGGCTGCCTGTCTGCTGTAACACAGCTGTGCAGCTCTCTCCCTGCTGGAATCACTTGTATTGCACATCTGAAATTACTTCTGCAATTGATAGTTTTAAATATCAGGTGTTCTCAGCAGGCTGTACCTCTGGGCCCTGAGCACATGACAGGCCTGCAAGTGAAACTGATGGATAGATGGCCCTGTGTGCGGTGACAGCTTCGCACGATCCGATTGGCTGCTCAGTCGCTCTCTTGGAGTTGGCAGTCTTCCCATCTCACTGTATGGCAATCTTGTAAGGAGAATGAGCGAGGAGAGAGCATCCGCCTGTGGCTGTAGGGGACCTGTGCTGGAAGCCATCGCTCATGCCTTGCTGTACTGTAAGTATACTGCTAAATATTAACCTGCTTATAATATATATTCCACCATTTGCAGCGAATGCCACCGACTTGTGCTGCAAATCCTTCCCTCTTATGTTGAATTGGTGCCTATATATCCTGGAAAGGAAAATCCTCTCCCCAGCTGGGGCTTTTCTCTCCCTGCAGTACAGTCAGTGCAGATGCATGAATGCAGGGAAATGTATCACTTCCATCCAATATGATATTGCCTGATGCCTGAAATGAAAGTGAATGATGTGTTTATAAAGTGACCCTTGGATAATTCACTTTTGGCCCACGTGGGGATAGCAGTGTGGGCTGGTGCTGCATTGCACCCAATTTAGTTGCAAAGCTGATGATTAATTCCTAGACTAAAGTTTCCCGTTCTAGAATTGTTCCCATTGTACATTACATGGGGGACAGTGTGAGCATATTGCAGCATAGCCAGCCAAGAATACTTTGCTAATGTGTACAGTTTAATATAACTCCAGGTCTCCATTATAGGATGTGGCCATACAGTCATCTGACACATACAGTATTGCAATATATTGATGTATGAATATATATTTTATTGTTTGGGTTTTATTTGT
Organism: Taudactylus pleione; assembly: GCA_031769625.1. NCBI lineage: Eukaryota > Metazoa > Chordata > Amphibia > Anura > Myobatrachidae > Taudactylus > Taudactylus pleione. The sequence continues at coordinate 3,324,178 of JAUIMM010000026.1, forward strand.
TTTTCTTTTCAATTTCTGAATGCTGGAGACACCAGGAGGAAATAAAATGTACATGTATTTTACATTGTGGTATTACAGTGTTTTATGGCTTTCTCAGCCTGTTTATTGTAGAGATGTCAGTGCCCAGCGCATTCACTTATAACTTGTAGGTTTGGTGTAATTGTTGCAATTTCTGGAGTTCCAGGAGATTACGGTGTTGTGTTATTATGTGAAATGGGGTTATTATTAGAAAGTGAGCTGGAATGTTACAGTGAATATCTGACATGTTATTGACAAGCATTCGGAGATATTGTGTATATATTGTGGCTGCCACTGACAAACATCTGTAAGATTCATAATATCCGGTTGTTCCCCTCTGCAATTTGTTCCAGGACTCAGGTCAGCACATTAAATCTAAATTCGAGATAAGTGGGTTAAACCCACCGGAATTTCAGCTTTCCAACAGGATCAGAGTCCCGACCTGTGGTTATGCAGCAGCAGCTAAAAAATTACTACAGTGTATCTAAAGCCAGTAAAGACAGGGACACTGTATCATTCATTGATGAAACGCCATCAGGGACTCTGGGAGCATTGTGATCAATCCAGGGGCACTGTGTGCAATTAAGGAAAACACCTTTAGCAATGTTTTCTTTTTAAAGGGACACTGTGTTCATTTAAAAAAAAAAAAACCCTTTTAGGAGCAGTGATCTTGTGGTCATTTGTTAAAGAAATAAATATATATTTATTTTTTAACTTGTGTATGTTCAGGCAGGCCAGACACTGGTACAGTTAAACTACGCTGAGTGGGTGCCGTGTTAATATCAGCGCTGTGAGTCGCACTGTGAAGTTGTCTGTTTTTTTTGTTCTGTTTTTTTAAAGAAGAAAACTTTTTTATAAAACTTGTGTGTCCTGGCAGGCCAGGCAGTGGTACTTTGCTAAATAATAACTCTCAGTAGGTGTCGTGCCACCACGTTAATAATATAAGCAATGTGACTCGATATGGATCACGATCAGTTGATAGAAGAGCAGGAGCAGCGACCAAGTACTTCATCTTCTAAAGCTGGTGCTCAAGGGCGTAGAGTGTCTAAGATAGGGCATCTGAAATCAAAACAATATTTCACAATGGTAAACGAAAAAAACATCACCTCTATAATAATAAAGGGAAAGTTTCCTGCCGAATAACATAAAATTACCAGCATGCCATACACCACACGCAGTGGCAAGGAAAGGCTCAGGACTTGGCCATTATCTGCGAATGGTGGTTCTAGAACAGCTGTCTGTCTGGCATCTTCTTCTGTAACCTCCCATGATGATGTAACACCTTCTCACTCCGCTTCTAGAAGAGGTGTCAAATCGCTGCAGAAAAAAAACAAAAACACTAAGGCTGAAAAACAATTTGCGTGTTTAGAAACCTCACAAATCCCTGAGGAGAGTCTAAAGCTGCATACACACGTAATGATTTTCTGTCCAACCATCCAACAAGTTGATTGGTTGGAATGAAAATCTGGTAACATATGGGAGTAACTGATGATCAGCAATTTGCTCCTAAATGCCAGAAAACAGATGAAAATGGTCATCAGACAAGTTTGAACAAATTGTTTAGATCAAACATTTAACAAACAGTTTTTGTCCATTTTCCGGGATTTGGGAGCAAATTGCTGATTGTTATTTGCTTTCATACCTTACCAGACTTTCATTCCAACCAATCAACTAGTTGGATGGTTGGACAGAATATCTTTTACCTGTGTATACAGCTTTAGGGTGTCCATGAGTGCTTTGTGTGAGGCTGACATTTCTGCCACTGTACTCTTAGAGAAGCTTTCTTTCTTCATGTCTGCTCTCTGCCAATGTGGGGATGAGCAGCACAAATAAAGATGGTGACATAATACAAATTCAGGATGCTATTGTTCAAGTGCAACAGGAGGATGAGGACATATTTGTGGACTCTGAGGATGTTTGTGTAAGTCAGTCACCAGTGACAAAAGTTCTTGTTTGTGATAAAAAGAAAGCCATTGTCATGCCTGGGCATAAGACCAGAAAAGCCATCACTTGGGTGTGGAATTATTTTTACCCAAATCCTGACGTTTGTGAAGGCCAGATATATTAAGATGATCCTGCAAAGGGGTTCAGTATATCAGAAAATGTATAATAAACCAACTTCTAATATAAATTACTGACACATTATGAATGGATTTGTAACATTTGTGAGGCCAAAGAAAGTAGAGGTAGGGACGTTGATCATCTAGGGACCTTCTCCCTGTTACATCATTTGCAGCAAGTATAAAATGATAACAAGCAGTCCAGTATCAACTTCCAGCAGTTTGGACCAGCATATGCAATCTCCACTGCCACACCCTTCTTCTCAACCTCGTCAATAATGATCGAAGGTAGTCCTTCCAAAAAATTGTTTTGTGGGAGCCCTAACAAACCAAGGACTTCAGCCAAAAAATTGTCAGTCCCTGTCGCTGAAGTGCTTGGTTTGTTACACTGTGCATGTCCTTCTTAATGTCCAAAATAAGGGTGAGTGGGAGAGCCCAAGGACAATTCCATCTTGCACCACTTTTCTTTTCATAATGGGCTGTATTTTGGGGGGGCATTGGGGACCGTATATTTTGCATAGACAAACATTTTTTTATTGGTTATTGCTCTAATACATTTCTAAACATTTAAAAATTAATAATAATGCAATGTTAATAGCCAAGGATTCCCAACAAGGGTTAAAGAACACGTCACATTAGGTGATATTAGGAGCCTACATCCCGCCCATCCCCAGTGGCTAACGCAGGATGTTTAGAGGGGGGGGGTTCCAAATGCTTGATTTTAGAGCAAGTGTGTCCAGTTCATGAGGAGGGCATAACTAGCACTGTGTTTATACAAGACCAGTGATCACAGTAAGCCATTAAATGTGGAAGTAGGGCCATTCTGCCTGAGCTGAATGTTTTTATATCAGACATGGGCACCATTCCAGAGCACTGGAGCAAGTCCGGGAGTCTGGGGGAGCAGCAGAAGAAGAACCTAGCACTGCCCTGGACATATATGTACATATTGGTCTTGTTATGCACTGGATAGTGTATTATATGATATTACTAATTAGCCCTAGTCTATAGCAGTGTACCCCTAACTGTGCATGTTTTCCAGATCTCTTAATTGGAGCACAGGTGCAGTTATTACTGACTGACACATGTGAAAAGATGTAGAGGATGTACTATTATTTAATTTGTGATACTAAGAACATGCAGCACTAGTAAAATTCTATTCTATTACTATTTCTAATGTTGTCATGATGTGGGCTGGGGAGGGAGCTTTCCAGAGAACCGGAACCCCCCCTCCCTGCGTTTGCCTATGCTCTCCCCCCCCCCCCCCCTCCTTCCTCATAATTTAATTTGTTTGATTCACAAAGAAATTTAACTAACTAATCCATCCTACCTTCAGTAACCTGCCTTCAACTACATACATGCTTCACCTCTATTTCCCTGTACTGCTCTTGGGCCTTTGATCTAGTTCTTTATTAATGAAAACTTTCTTGGTTTCTATGCGGTTGTATGTCTATTAAACTGCCATCCTGTCTGCCACTGCTATCTGGCAATGTTTCATAGAGGTGCTTTAGGGCTCTATTTACTACAATCCGCATTTGTAATGCAGATTGTAGTGTGATATTACCGACTGAATTTGCATTGCGAATTCAGGCAATATCACAGGGATTTACTACAAATCCCTTGCAGGGACAGAGCTTGCGATAAAGCTCTGTCCCTGCGAATCCCCTCTGCACACATCATGGTATTTTCGCAAAAAATACCGTGACAAGTGTCGACGCATGCGCCGACCGTCGCTAAGCCCTGCCCCCGGTGCTAACTCCCGACCCATGATCGTGGAACCCCTCCCCCCCTCCCTTAATTACACTTGCCTGCAGTCATCGGTGCTCCGGTGTTGTCCTCTGTGGCTCTGGTCAGCTGACATCCCAGACTGCACTGGGACTCAGTCAGGTGACGACCGGGCACCAGTGCAGGCTGGGAGACCAGCTGACCAGAGGGAGGACATCATGGGAGCACCGATCACCGGTCTCTGGACTCGGGTAAGTTATTTTTATTTTTAATTTTTTTTTTGGCAGTGATCAGCGTGTGGTCTGTTTAGACCACACAGCTGATCACTGGGGCTGGCTCCGGGCTCTGCTCTACCCGTTAGAGCAGAGCAGGAGTCCGGTAACCGGGGGAGACTCTGGATAACGCTGCCACCACCAGGTGGCGATATTATCGCAGGGCTTTCCCCGGTATTTTTTCACAATTTATTTTTAGTAACTTTGGCCAGATCACATTTCCCATTACAATTATGGGAAATGCGATCTGATTACTAAAAATAAGTGATAATTAGGTGTTGGGGTAGAATTTTACAAATTCTACTCCAATTGCCCTGTAATAACTATAGGTGATACTAAAATAATGTGAAAAGGGTGTGAAAACACAAAACAGCCTTTATCACTTTATTTTATTAAAAATAATGTTAATAAATAAAGCCCATGGTATTTTAAACTGCTGTGTGTTTGTGCCGCTGATCTGTTCCTTAGTTTACCCAGCCAGCCTTGGGACAATATTGGTGAGCAATATTGTGAACTGTGAGTGGTCAAAATTAATTGGAAATTAGGGGAAATTAATGTTACTGATGTTAACAATACTGTAGTAACAAAATCGGGCCCAAATTACATGTTTTTATAAATTAAAATAAAATGCAGATCAAAACACGTCAGGGTGGTTTTGCAAAACCAAAACACGAAGATGAATCCAGGTCCAAAAGACACACACGGGGGTCCGTGTACATCTCTGATCTAAATATTTCTCATGCCTCCTGAGGGTATCAGATTTGTTTCAGGTGGCTTATAAAGGCGAATGTTCTTTCAGTAACACAATGTTGACTCATTGCCACCAAATATGGGTCATGGAAACGGATGTAGTAGACATCAAGATTTTTTTATTTTTTTTTTACACCGAGTTTAAGTGTCATCCCTGTCATACATCTATACAGAGATTCAAAAAGGGAGTACACCATAACGCCAGCACTCAGTGGCTGAACTATCCCCATGCAGAGGAATCATGGGCAGCATCGTAGCACAGTAGTTAGCATTGCTAACTCACAGCACTGGGGTTATGAGTTGGAATCCAACTGGGCCCACATCAGTGTAGTTTATATATTCTGCTTGCATGGGCTTATCCCTTCTCTCGAATAAAAAAAACTGGTAAATTGTTTAGTTTCTTATGAAAACAAATTTTTGTGAGCCTCCTAGGTCACTCCGAGTCAGAGGGTAAACCTGACTTTACACAGTGGGGGCACTACCATGATGGTGATATTGTTTATTATGCAACAATGTGCAATGTATATATGTATTTTAATTTATATTTGTGTAATATTGTTGCAATCTGATTTTAATAAACAAAACCATGATGGTGATCAGTGCTATGCCCCACCCACTGCGCTGGAAAACTAGGGAGCCCAGGGGAACACCTGGAAATTTGGGAGTCCCATGCCATTACAGTAAGTATAGGTAATTTAGACTATAATCTCCAGTGAAGTAGGGACTGAGGTCAATTATTACATAGGGGCTATGTGTTATTATCTGCTATATATATATATATATATATATATATATATAACATTACATTGTACCCAAGGCATTTATGCTGATTGGGCAGGACTGCATTTTGGGTGGTTTATCCCCATTCATAGAATCATTAAAAGGGTGGTTTTATGGAAGTGATGAACACACCGCCATGATGTGCGATCACGCTGCCTTCTCTTGCGTGTGTTGTGACGCGATCCACAAACAGATATTTTGGTGAGGTATAGCCAAGGATCATGTCCTCTCCGTTACAGTTAGGGGAGAAGAATAGACCAGAGGAATTGAATCATAGGCCACATACAGCGAATGTCTCATGACCGTAACCAAACTCTGTTATAGCAAATTTCGTTACAATGTTCCTATTTATCTGACATTACAATTGTCCCGAAGCATTTAGTATTAAATCCAAGGCTTCCGCACTGAGACTGCATTGGTAACCCCTGTCTCACGGTGCTACATATATAATATATATATATATATATATATATATATATATAATGACACACCTGCTTATCTGTATTTCATTTAATGAAATGTAAATGCTTTAAAGCATTATTTGTTACCTTTTTTTAAAGGTAATAGATATATAGCTTTGTTAATAGTCTCTTTTTTTTCTGGAAGGATAAGTGTACAGTAAGCGTCCGGGCCCCTGTACACGCTACCACGGATTATACAGGGGGAACGCCTGCATAATACTGTGTGTCTGTGTGATACTGGAAAACTGCAGGGTGAATACATGACGCTATCAGGGCTGAAGGCTGCTGTTGGCATTACAGCAATGTGGTGGATTGCGCTTTCTTTTGCTGTGGATAATATAATGGAGAGAATGGAAAATACTGCAGGGATGTGATCCTACAGGCTGTAGGGGCTGCCGTGATCGATATAACATATAATTATGTATTGATTATGCAAACCTGATGCCTTCAAGTCTTGACAGATAACAAAAAGTATTTATCCCTTATTATCACCGTGAGCAAATAGTAAAGAGTGGGATTATATTTACACTCAGATGCATTTGCAAACTGAAAAAAACATACTTGCGTGTATACGTTGTTGGATGCGTCTCAAGATGTATCCAGGTCAAAGAACAGTCATATTTACACCGGACGTGCATCTTGTGTATACCGCCACCATAATGTAGACATTGGCGAAGGCCATCGAATAACATGGTGAATAACATTGGTGGCATGAAACTATCGATGGTGAACAATCGATTTTGTACCCATCACTGGCTTTCCCTGCTGGAGGGCATGGCATTCCTCTGGACAATCCCGTTTGGGCTGGGGCTTATCTATGTGCCACGGTGAGTGGGGCAAAGCTCTGTGCCCCCTCCATCTGGGAAAAAAACAAGACCACTACTGACCGTCATAGAGCAAAGACAGCGTAAACCATTAACCATCGGATGTTTTAGCCGTCAAAGACCTTACCCAGTACAGATGCAGCTTGACTGTTTTAGTAGTAAATCTAAAATATCATTACCATATTTGTACACAAGAGGGAATAGTGTATTCACAGTTATTAATAAAGTAGATGAAGTACCCGGCATTGCCCGGGTTTAAATGTTCAACATGGTTTTTTTTTCATTGCGTGATGTTGTCAAAATGCATCCAGTGGACAGCTCAGAACCGGCTCCCCGGATCAAAGTTCTTCCCAGTGTACACCAATGAGAGGTCTGACCTGAACCTAACACCCCTAAAATCTGGCCAGGATCCAACTGGACCGCCTTGCGTTGGCTTCATCCTAATAAGCGCAGGGGTGTCCGAATGCATAACCAGAAAACAAACAAATAGACCAATGAATTTTAGATACAAGATACAATTAGTAACAATTTGAAATTAAAAAGACGTTAAATACGAACTTCTCCATTGTTCCCTTTAACTAATCCAACAGGAATTTTCCTTCCTGGATTAGTCCAAATGGAAATAGGAATTTAGTAATCTGATTAGAGAGCAGTGAATCTATATAATCTAGCGGCAACGCTAACGGATTGTGCATGAGCTGATGAGGGCAATCAGGAGAGAGTGTCACTGCTTATTGTTACACCAGGATGCAGTCCAGTTCTAATGCCGAAAGCTATGTCAACATTGTTTAAATGTCGGCAGGCAACATATCGACATCCTCGGAATGTGACAATGTGAAATACTGATGTTCTTAGAATGTCGACATTAGGGTTAGGCTGTGGGGGCAGGGGTAGCTGAAGATGCCATTGCTGCTGGGACCAAGTAAGACTCCGCTAGACCACTAGGGACCTAGGGACGGTTTGTCGGCAATCCACGATGACTGTCTCTGAGGCATAGAAGCAAAAAACATACACTTATTATACTTACTATACTTTTTTCGCACTATAGGGGCTAATTGAATCCCACCCCACCCCTTGGTCTTTGATTAAACTTTTTTTTATTTTTTCCTTATGGGGAACCAATTACAAAAAAAACCCAAATCTGACATGGTAAATACAGGCCTAGTATACCACACACCGTTGCGCCAGCCATCCAAAACATGCAAAAATCAAAAAAGTCGTGCCCAAAACCGAGACAAGACCTTTCTGTTTTGTCCCCTAGCTTTGCACACCTGTTTGGTCGGGAAGCAGTCAGGAAGCTGACGGACGGAATCCCGACCGCCGGCTTCCCGACTGTCTAATCCCGGCAAGTGTCTAATGACAGGCGTCGAAATCCCGACGCCTGTCATTAGACCTATGCCGGGAGCCCAACACCCGGTTTACCGTTCGAAGGTAAGCCGGGCGCCAACAGCCGCGGGGGAGGTTTAGGGCTCCTGGCGGGGGACTTGGGGTTAGGCACCCCCCGGGAGGTTAGGCTAGGGGAAGGGGGGGTTAGGGTTAGGCACCCCTGGGGGGGGGGGTTAGGGTTAGGCACCCCCCAGGGGGACTTAGGTTTAGGTGGCAGGGAAGGGGGGGTTAGGTTTAGGCACTTAGAGGGGGGATTAAGGTTAGGCACTTGGGGGGGAGGTTAGGGTTAGGCACCCCTAACTTAGGGGGAGGAATTAGGTTAGCATACTTACCTTAATGGACGATTGGGATTTCCACCTCTGTCGGCCCGTCACTGTCGGGATTTGCCCGCCTGTGTGCTTCCCGGGATTTGCACGCCTGCCTGGCCCTGTGTTTGCAGACCTAAATAGAGACGCGATGGCCCTATCTGCTCAGCTGAGCAGTGGGTTTGGGTCTGAGAACACCTGAGGCCAAGTTCTGCGAAATGTGCAAAAATGTAGCAGCCAAGTGAACAACAGTCCCCAGAACTCTCTCTGCCTTTTATTATTATTATTATTATTATTATTATTATTATTATTATTATTATTATTATTATTGTGCCACAAGTGTTCTGCAGCGCCTTGCAAAGTACATTAACAAATAAGTAACCAGTGAATTGCAATACAATACAATACAGGACATGGATAATAAACATTGCTATATTAGCGACCTTTACGCCCACATAAGCAGCCAAGTGTTAGTTGCCCTAGTGGGGAGTAAGAGATAAATTAAATTACAGTAGGGAGAAGCACAAGAGGGTAGAGGGCCCTCAAAAGAGCTTACATTCTTTAAGGGAGGGGCAGACGAACAGGAGTGACACAGATGGGGTAGGCGGGGAGGAATGAGCATGTAGCAGCAAGTTAGGATGAGAGTTGGAAGGCTTGAATGAAGTAGTGGGTCCTAATACCTCATTTGAAAGATTGTAGAGAGGTGCAGAGTCTGATGGGGAGAGGAAGGGAGTTCCAAAGGTAGGGAGCAGCACGGGCAAAATCTTGGGAGTGGGAGGAAGTAATCTGCATGAAAGGCGGTGTGTATTAAGCGAACGAGGAGGGCGGACAGAAGAGTGAGGGGAGAGGAGATCAGAGGTGTAAATGGCAGAGGAATGGGTGAGGGCTTTGTAAGTGAGTGTGAGAGCCTTGAATTGGGTTCTGAAAGGGGATGGGAGCCAGTGGAGGGCTTGTAAGAGAGGGGAGGCAGATGTAGAGTGTTTGGAGAGTAAGATAAGCCGAGAAGCAGCATTGAGCACAGACTGGAGAGGAGAGAGATGGGATTTGGGGAGGCCAGATAAAAGGAGGTTACAGTAGTCCAATCTGGAGATGACCAATTAGTGTATGAGGGTTTTAGTGGCATCCTGGGTGAGAAAGGGTCTAATCTTGGAAATATTCTTGAGATGGAAACGACAGGACTGTGAGAGGTTCTGAATATGTGGTTTGAAGGAGAGGGAAGAGTCCAAGATGACTCCAAGACAATGCACTTTGGGACTAGATGAGATAGTTATGCTATCTATTGATAAAGAAATAGTGGGACATGATGTTATGTGGGAGGGTGGGAAGACAATCAGCTCAGTCTTAGACATATTAAGTTTGAGAAATCGCTGGGACATCCAGGAAGAGATAGCCGAGAGAAAGTTAGAGATCTGAGTCAGTAGAGCGGGGGAAAGATTTCAGTGTCATAAGCCTAGAGATGATAATGGAGGTCAAAAGAGCTGATGAGTTTACCTAAAGAGGACGTATAGAGAGAGAATAGGAGAGGTCCAAGAACAGAACCTTGGGGAACACCTACTGTAAGAGGCTGTGGTGGGGAGAAGTTGTCATGAGAGGAGACAGAGAAGGAGCAGTCAGAGAGGTAAGAGGACAGCCAGGAGAGAGCAGTGTCAGGTAGACCAAGGGAGTGAAGGATATGCAGCAGGAGAGGGTGGTCCACAGTGTCAAAAGCAGCAGAGAGGTCAAGGAGAATGAGCAGGGAGTAGTAGCCCTTGGATTTGGCAGCAAGGAGATCGAGTGGAGAGAATGGAAGCCAGACTGAAAAGGGTCAAGGAGGGAGTGGGAGGAAAGAAATGTGGTGAGGCGGTTGTAAACAATACGCTCAAGGAGTTTGGAGGCAAAAGGGAGGAGAGAGATTGGTTGGTAGTTCGAGGATCAAGGTTAGGTTTTTTAAGAATGGAGGAGACAAGAGCATGCGACCATCGGGCTTGCGATGAGACCCTTGTGGTAGTGTCTCGTTGCCGCAAGCCCTGGAGTGCTTTTGGCTCTGACCGAGCCAAAAGCACTCCCACTGACATCACTTGTGATGTCAGTGGGGCCGGCCCTAGATGGTAGGCGTTCCCATGGGAACACCTCCGTCTGGGCAGCCCTGGCCCACCCACCAAAGGGGGCGTGCTGTCGATGTTGAGTGACATCGACAGCACGCCCCCTTTGTAGCGAGACCCGGAAGGGACGGCTTGCCCAACGCTATCCGGGTCTCGCGCATGTGCACGACAGAGCCGCCTCCGTTGTGCGCATGTGCACTGGGCCAACATCGACCCGCTTGCGAGCGCTCAGTGCTCGCGAGCGGGTCTGAATCAAGCCCAGAGTCAAGAGCAGAAGTAAGGGAGGCATTGTATAGGGAAGCAGCTTGTTCAGCGCAGGAGAAAGAGAGGATAGGGGAGAGAAGTGAGTCAAGTAGGGAAGAAAAGAAAGCAGCGTCGATAGCTTCAATGTTATGCTTAGTGATGGTGGCTTTTGGAGGTAGTGGAGGGGAAGGAGAGAGGGATAGGTTAAAAGAGAGAAGGTGATGGTCAGAGAGGGGGAATGGGGAATTGGAGTAGGCAGAAATATCACAATGGTGAGTGAATACTAGAGCAAATGCCCACTTGCATGGGAGAGTGAGGAGGTCCATTGGGAGAGGCCAAATGAGGAAGTGAGGGTGAGTAGTTTGGAGGCAGCGGAATCTGTGGGGATATCAATTGCAATATTGAGTCACCTAGGATAATAGAGAGAAGGTCTGAGGAGAGAAGGTGAGTGAGCCAGGAAGCAAAGTTGTCAAGGAACTTGGAGGGAGGGCTGGGGGGACGTTAGATGACCGCTACTCTGAGGTGTACTAGTTGGAAGAGGTATAGCATGAACTTCAAATGTGGAGAATGTAAGGGATTGTTGGTATGAGTAACCAGGGGATATAAGGACACCAACACCACCCCCATGGCGACCCCCAGGCCTGGGGGTGTGGGAGGTGAGGCCTCCATAGGAGAGAGCTGCAGGAGAAGTGGTGTCAGAGGGTAAAATCCAGGTTTCAGTGGCCAGGAGATTCAGGGAGTTGGAGATGAAAAGGTCATGGGTGGGGGCCAGTTTGTTACAGACTGATCTGGCATTCCAGAGGGCACAGGATAGAGGGACAGAGGTGATAGGAGAGATGTGAATGACATTGTCAGGGTTGCTATAGCGTGGAGATCAGATTACTTTGGGAGACCGAGATGAATAGAGTGTAGGGATCATTCGGGGCTCCTGTGCTAGGGGGGGACCCTGTAGGAGGTGGGCAGGGAGGGAAATTAAGGGGACATGGATGAAGGTGGGGGTAAAGTGACAGGGAGAGAAGTGAGGGAGGAGAGATTATCAGTGGGGTAGTACGATCCTTGGGAGTATAAGATAAAGAAAATGGAGGCAGAGAGAGAAGGGGAGATAGGAGGAGGTGGAGGAGACCAGGGGGAAAGGATAGAGGTGGAGTCAGGGCAGAACAAAAGATTAGTTAGAAACTGAGTGAAGGGAGGAGTTGAAGACAACATGGTCATGGTAAGGATGAGGTACAGTGTCAGCACAACAAAAATATATTATGGAGTTTCTAAAAAGTGGAGATAAGATGGGAGCAGAAATTGAATATTAGAGTAGAGAGTAGTAGTAGCTAGATCATGTAAGACTAGGCCAAAGAGGTAAGGTAAAAAGACATTATTAGAGAGGTAAGCTGATATTAACAGTGTTCAGTAAGATTATCTGTTAAGCACAGAGGCAGCACAAATAGTTGCAAGTAATGGCCAGAGTTTTTGTAGCAACCAAACCCAAACCGAGTCCAGTGATGAACCTCCAGGCTATGCAGTCAACAGGCTCATGTAGCAGTGAGACTGTGGATTCACCTTTGTTGATGTTGTTTTCTTTAAATCTAGATCAGGTTGTTAGAAGTGTAGATCGGTTGTTTCCCTTCTGTTCAATGCCGGTCTAACGCCAGTATTAATCTTAAATTGCACTTTTGATTTGAGCACTTCTGATACAGGGCACTTCCAGCCGACTAATGACCCATATGTAGAAGACCTGGCATGTTAAATTACTGATTGCTTACAAGCCCAGCAGCCTCCCACTAATATGGCTAGCAATAAATTGAGTAAAACAAACAAACCGCGCATAACACTAGGTTAATATCAGGCTCAGGGGCCTATTCATCAACACTAAATTACCGTTTTTAAGGACATTTTCCTTCAATAACGTTATTTTAGTATTCATGAAGCCACTTAGCACAGGAGATAACACTGATATCTCCTTGCTAAGTCCCCCTGCGTTCATTTCCACACTCCCCACACATTAGTATGGGGATGTGGAAATTTTGGTATTCATGAAATTCCGAAAATTATGAATTTTCAGAATTTGTTAGAGGTACTATCTGCCACTGTGAGGTGGCGAATATCAGGTGAAACTGACCAGCTTTCAGCTGGACAGGTCCCCCGGTGTCTTCCTCCGGCGGTCTGGTGCGTCCTCTGGCTCCGGAGGCTGGTCGGACACTGTGTTCTCCCAGCAGAACACAATAAAGATTAGAAAAAATACAAAAAACTTTTTTTAAAAAATTTTTCTAATCTGTACTGTGGTCTTCTGGGTGACAGACCAGCAGGATGGAGCCAGAGGCTGCTGCGCAGACAGGTAAGTGCGGGATGGGGGGGAAGTGAGCACGGGGGAGGGGGGGAGTTGAGCGGAGGGGGGGAGACACAAACTTACCGCATGCGCAGCACTATTTCCAGCTGCGGTAAGTTAGAGCAGGCAGGGAAAAGTATCTATTTCCTGAAAAGCTGTCATCGCAAAAATGACAGCTACCGTAATAGATAGTTATAGGGAGGAGGAATGATGAATTCCTCCGGTAATTAGGTAGAACCCAGTTCTAAACCTAATTACCTCCAGGGAAAGTTTAGTAATGATGAATAGGCCCCTCAATGAGCTAACAACAAAGAAACAAAAAACATCAAACTAATATACTATGCAGTGATATGCTAAATAACATTGCTTATCAGCAAACGTCTGAGACTTGTAGTCCGTTACCTAAGTTCTCAGGCTAGCCAATGGTGTTTTGGGACTTTTTGGCAGGAGTATGTGACCTGGGCAGACGGGGACCACATCTATTTATATAATGTGCATAAGGAGGTGCCTCATTCTTTATAATACACACGTTTTCCTAATGAACACTGAAGTGATGACATCAGAAGTTTGTACACTATAAGCTAACATCACCTGTGTGTGAGATAATGAGGGCGCTGATATAAAGGAGAGCACAGAGCTGGATGAATCCGGTCCCCTCCGCTTGCATCACACTTGTGGTACAGCAGCAGCATCATTCGTCCTCCTCCTTAGCTGTATCCTCTCCCTGTGGATCTCTCTGTGCTGCTGTCTCCCCACCACATCCTCGCACACACACACACTGCAACTTGTCTGCCATAGAAGCAGCATCTGCTAATTCTGCAGCTGGGAAGGAAAAGGGAGATTGCACAGCAAAGGGAAGGCGAGAGCTGGGCTGTGGTACTACCAGGCTGCAATCCTCTGGGAGAGCAGATCCCAGACCAGCCACAGCACGGAGGTGGGCACAGGGGGGGCAGTGCGATGGTTTGCTACCAAGTTTCTGCTGTGGTGATTCAGCATCATCAGGCTGGGCACATTTAGGGCAGAGACCCGTTGCCCCCACATGCCGTTAGACCCTCTCCCTGGCTGAGACGGTAAGCACCAGTGCTTTTCTTCCATGTCTGAGTGATCCTGTAAATAGACGCAGACCATTGTGTTTGTGGTCACGTTAACTGTCGCTGAGTATTTTGTGCTGAAGGTTGGGAGACTTTTATCTCAGTCGTAGCTGCATGGAAACGCAATGAGGCCCCTATTTACTATTATGCAGAGATCACACAGATTTTCTGTTGCCGCTTATCGCAGTGATACAGAAAGTGACAGTCTCCCTGCTACACTAACCCTGTACGTGTGCATGTATGTATTGGATTGCAGCACAGTTACTATGTTGCAAATGTTGTGCCACCTGTTTTATTGCCATAAACAAACAGTTCCTGTGATTTATAGTAGTGCGAGGCAGCCCTGGGCTCTCCTGAGGTTGTCACCTTGCACTTCCACACCATCTGGGCAGTCATGGGTTAACTACCTCCTTGTTTCAAGCATTTCTCGTCCAGGCCTAAACCCATAATAATAACCCCGCACCATGCACCGGTTGCCAGCCTTCCTGGTCTGCCCCGTGTCCTGCAGCTTCCTGGGATTATTGCACATTCTGTTCTCTGCTTTGGTAAATGCGGATTCAGCCACAAGGATTTGGGAGTAACTGTTCCTTTCACTCTGGCGCAAGGACGCTGCTAAATTCCTCTAGCAAGCCAGGAAAATCTCTTCCTCATTAGAACCGAGGCTAACACTGGCTCAGTGATTAAGAGAACTCATGTCGCCTAAATCCCCATTGGCCTCCTTGTTTTCTATGCCCATAATTGAAGGAAAAGTTAAGCTACTGTACGTGGAATATGAAATGTATTTGTTATCGGCTAATGGTACTATGTTAATTGCTCTGTTGATTGGATGCACAAACTCGGCCATGATCCTCTTACACAGTGTCCCTGGCTGTGATGTGAATGTGTACACAGAAATCCGGACACATTCAGCCGCAGCTGTAATAACTAGACTTTTTGGTGCCCTATGCCAGAGAGAGCATTGGCACCCCCCCCCCCTGGTTTTTTAAATAGGGACATAATATAGTGCACCTGAGAGAGGGCCATGGCCTCATGGGGAAGGGCCAGGGAAGAGATAGGGGAGGCCAGGAGATGCTGGGGATAAATAGGGACATAATATAGTGCACCTGGGAGAGGGCCATGGCCTCATGGGGAAGGGCCAGGGAAGAGATAGGAGAGGCCAGGAGATACTGGGGATAAATAGGGACATAATATAGTGCACCTGAGAGAGGGCCATGGCCTCATGGGGAAGGGATAGGGGAGGCCAGGAGATGCTGGGGATAAATAGGGACATAATATAGTGCACCTGAGAGAGGGCCATGGCGTCATGGGGAAGGGCCAGGGTAGAGATAGGGGAGGCCAGGAGATGCTGGGGATAAATAGGGACATAATATAGTGCACCTGAGAGAGGGCCATGGCCTCATGGGGAAGAGCCAGGGAAGAGATAGGGGAGACCAGGAGATGCTGGGGATAAATAGCGACATAATATAGAGCACCTGAGAGAGGGCCATGGCCTCATGGGGAAGGGCCAGGGAAGAGATAGGGGAGGCCAGGAGATGCCGGGGATAAAAGAAGATGAAGCTACAAGTGAGAATGATAATAAACAGGAACATTGACCGGCCCAAACAGTGCCCCCTGCCCTGCGGTGCCCTGGCGCTGGTCGCACCACCCTAGTTACGGCCCTACATTCGGCAGTCTGAGGATGAGTGGGAAAAATGTAAGCCATTGTGCCGATGGAACGGTCATGCTGGGTGGCATATACATATAGTGATGTCTGTGACAAGTTACATATGACTCCTTTAGGTTTCAAGCTAAGAACACGTAGAATACACACCTGATACATAGCTGTATTTATTGCAGACAGGCAGCACCACGGCCTCTCTTCTTGTAGATGGTCCCACTTCCGCCGGCCACACCGTACAGAAAAACATTGGTTATTTCCTACACAATCTGAGCACGGCCAAGGTATCATTATACAATTCATAAGTGTAGTTCTTTGGCCATTTGAGAAGTTGGTTTCCAAACTAATTACATTCCAGCACACTCATGTGAATTACGGGGCCTATGTATCATCGGTGGCAATGGGGCCCGGCAAGCTATCTCTTCTTATTGCCGTATACTGTGGTATAGGAGACTATTTGTGTGCCTATTATCAAACCTCTCTTGCCAGTAGAGTGGCTCTGGTTAGAGCCAGGTGATTGCTTCCGCTATAACATTACTGCCAGGTTCCGACCTCTCTTTATATACTGCACCATCCGCACAACAGGTGCCAATAAAGGCTGACTGGTGAGAAGGCTGCAGTGGCGAACGCCGTCTAATAATGGCTTACACCAAAGGGTGTCCAGCTCTCCGAAGCCTGAACATTTGGTGATGATTGTAGTCCTCATTGAGAATTAAGGGTAATTTACTGAATGTAGTAATTAGCTGTCAACTTTTTTTTTTTGTAATAGCGGTTAAAAAAAAAATTCAAGGAATGGATTAGCCAAAAAAACAAGTCTTCCATCCCATTACACACTGGGAGTTTTACTGTTCTCTAGTTATGGTTTCGTCTTTATACAAGGTCCGGAATTTCGCTAGGATACTGTTTTATGATGGTAACACCATGTTATCTCAGCTAGGTGCCGGGGAGCGCTGTTTTGGCAGGATTTAGGACTTTTAATAAATATATGCCATTCTGTCTGCCCAGGAGTTGAGAAACTAAGTCCCAGCAAACTCTGCCATGCTTGGATTTTGCATATATGCACTTGTTGACTATAGTACTTGCTGCCTACCTGTAATCAGTGAGCTCAGCTGTGCTGTGTATGGTACCATGGGTTGGGCACTGGCTGTGTATGGTACAATGGGCTGGGCACTGGCAGTAGCTGTGATGTGTATAGTACCATGGGCTGGGTGCTGGCAGTAGCTGTGCTGTGTATGGTACCATGGGCTGAGCACTGGCAGTAGCTGTGCTGTGTATGGTACCATGGGCCGGGCACTGGCAGTAGCTGTGCTGTGTATAGTACCATGGGCTGGGCACTGACAGTAGCTGTGCATGGTACCATGAGCTGGGCACTGGCAGTAGCTATGTATGGTACCTTGGGCTGGGCACTGGCTGTGCATGGTACCATGGGCTGGGCACTGGCAGTAGCTGTGCTGTGTATAGTACCATGGGCTGGGTGCTGGCAGTAGCTGTGTATGGTACCATGGGCTGGGCACTGGCAGTAGCTGTGCTGTGTATGGTACCATGGGCTTGGTGCTGGCAGTAGCTGTGTATGGTACCATGGGCTTGGTGCTGGCAGTAGCTGTGTATGGTACCATGGGCTTGGTGCTGGCAGTAGCTGTGTATGGTACCATGGGCTGGGCACTGGCAGTAGCTGTGTATGGTACCATGGGCTGGGCACTGGTAGTAGCTGTGCTGTGTATGGTACCATGGGCCGAGCACTGGCAGTAGCTGTGCTGTGTATGGTACCATGGGCCGGGCACTGGCAGTAGCTGTGCTGTGTATGGTACCATGGGCTGGGCACTGGCAGTAGCTGTGTATGGTACCATGGACTGGGCACTGGCAGTAGCTGTGTATAGTACCGTGGGCTGGGCACTGGCAGTAGCTGTGCATGGTACCTTGGGCTGGGCACTGGCTGTGCATGGTACAATGGGCTGGGCACTGGCAGTAGCTGTGCTGTGTATGGTACCATGGGCTGGGCACTGGCTGTGCATGGTACCATGGGCTGGGCACTGGCAGTAGCTATGTATGGTACCATGGGCTGGACACTTGCAGTAGCTGTGCTGTGTACGGTACCATGGACTGGCAGTAGCTGTGTATGGTACCATGGACTGGGCACTGGCAGTAGCTGTGCATGGTACCATGAGCTGGGCACTGGCAGTAGCTATGTATGGTACCTTGGGCTGGGCACTGGCTGTGCATGGTACCATGGGCTGGGCACTGGCAGTAACTATGTATGGTACCATGGGCTGGACACTGGCAGTAGCTGTGTATGGTACCATGGGCTGGACACTGGCAGTAGCTGTGTATGGTACCATGGGCTGGGCACTGGCAGTAGCTGTGCTGTGTATGGTACCATGGGCTGGGCACTGGCAGTAGCTGTGCTGTGTATGGTACCATGAGCTGGGCACTGGCAGTAGCTGTGCTGTGTATGGCACCATGGGCTGGGCACTGGCAGTAGCTGTGCTGTGTATGGCACCATGGGCTGGGCACTGGCAGTAGCTGTGCTGTGTATGGCACCATGGGCTGGGCACTGGCAGTAGCTGTGCTGTGTATGGTACCATGGGCTGGGCACTGGCAGTAGCTGTGCTGTGTATGGTACCATGGGCTGGGCACTGGCAGTAGCTGTGCTGTGTATGGTACCATGGGCTGGGCACTGGCAGTAGCTGTGCTGTGTATGGTACCATGGGCTGGGCACTGGCAGTAGCTGTGCTGTGTATGGCACCATGGGCTGGGCACTGGCAGTAGCTGTGCTGTGTATGGCACCATGGGCTGGGCACTGGCAGTAGCTGTGCTGGATATAAGATGTGATGTAACAGTGGTGTGAGATTAATCCCCCCCCCCCCCCCTCTCTCTATTCTTCCTATCAGGCTGCTGCTAATCATCTCCTGATGAGCACAGGGTGACCACCTCCAGGTCTCGCTGACATGGAGACACGCTGAGCGTAATAAGACCACAGTATAGTCTGGAGGAGGGGGCAGAGGCTTCTGTGTAGCACAAGTCTCCTGATGCTGAACAGACACGTTATGGGCCATGGTTTGGGAATGAGAGGCAGCACACAGGGCAGAGGATGGCACTCAGTGGTGGATAACTGAAGTACTTAAGTTATTATTATTATTATTACATTTTATTTATAGGGCGCCACAAGTGGTCCGCAGCGCCGTACATAGTTACATGTGTTCAAGTTTGGCTAACTTTAAAACCTGGATTGTTTGTGAGCCTTGAGGACCAAGGTTGAGAGACACTGCAACACTGCTCTACAATGACCCTGACATGTGGCAACTGGATGATGATGATTATTATTCACTGTAGGTAGAATGCGGGTGAAGGTAGAGAATCTGAAGCGATGGCACGTCTCTGGGAAGGGCAACCAGTTTGGGAAGCAATGGTACGTCTTGCTTGTGGGGAGGCAGTTCACACTCAGAACCTGTAAGGGGGCGAGCGTACAGTATCTGTTGCTAAATGGGACTTGACGACAAGGTTCACGGTGGGCATGGGTAGCGCTAATTGGAGCATGGGGTCCTGTCCATGAGTTTCCACTTTTTTCGAATCGACATTTTCACCATCCTTGAGCACTGATTATACCTGACCTCTCGGGTCTATTTTATTAAAATAAGTCCTAATATCCTGAGGAAATTGGAGTTTTGAGTTTATGCCTATGTAGCAAAGCTCTGCTCCTCGTAGTGACTGGTTAATCTGGGTCTTAAGCCCAAGTCCAGATTTCCAGTTTCCGTGCACTTCTGCTGGCTGACGACTGACTGGCCTGAAGGGCGGCGCGATAACTCTACCAGCCAGTGGTGTCGCGGAGCTGAGTGCAGCGCACGGCTTCCCCGGTATCTACGTCATGGGCTGTCCTGCTGGGTACTGCACCACTTGGCATCTGCTCCGAGCTCCTTTCCACTTTGCTGGCAGACTCTCTAATGATGGAAGTGACAATATTTGCCCTTAGTGTCCACGACTCCTACACTGCTGTCTGTATGAGCGTCCCTCCCATCGTTTATCCAGACAAAACCAGCTTAGCCCCAGTTACCCTAAAACGGGCTACAACCCACTATATAATGATGCCGCACCTTCGTTGCAATCTGCGGACTCTTCCGCCAAACACAGGACTATTGGGAAATGCAGTATGTATGGGAGCCCGTGTTATTGGCGCCTCGGGTGGCAGAATGGCTGGGCACATACCAGGCTACATTTTAGACCCTGAGTGTCCTGTGCATAAATCTCTTCCATGCAGTATGCAGATGAAGGGGTCTAGTTACTAAGCAGTGTTAGGAGACAGAGTGATAAGGTGCCAGCCAATCCGCTCCCAACTGTCATTTTTCAAACACATCCTGTGAGATGGCAGTTAGGAGCTGATTGGCTGGTACCTTATCACTTTTCACTCTGTCTCCTAACACTGCTTAGTAAATAGACCCCTGAGTTTGGAGAAAGTGCCTCATGTAACGCTCACAATCGCTGCATCTGCCTCTGTCCATTCTCTGTCACTATTTGCGCACAGACTATTGATTTAGCACAAGGATCAATGAACACAGAAGAGATACCCCCACGCTTTATTATGGCCATTCAGTATAAAGGCCTCTGGGCTCCACTGACCTTTCTGCCTCCTACCAGGATTTCCTCATGTGTAGCATAGATCAATACCCTTCCCCAGCTCTCTCCCTGTGCCACATTGCGGTGAGACGGACGTATGCCCAGTATAGCAGATGGTCTGATACTAAGATACAGTACGTTTAAATATCTACCAGGAAAATCTGTTTCCAACCAGCACATAATAATAAAAACAATGGCCCTCATTCAGAGCCGTACGCTCTGAGCAGAGCGCACGCTCTGAATGAGGGCCGGTCTCCATGAAAATGGAGCGTCCTCCTGGACGCTCGTATAGCTGTGGGTCACCACCCACAGGCTATACGAGCGTGCATTTTGATGGCCGCGATGGTCGTGACCATCGCGACCATCGAAACTGCGAGCCGGAGCCTGCGGTTGAGGTTTTCAACCGCAAGCTCTGGAGTGATTTTGGCTCTATCAGAGCCAAAATCACTCCCACTGACATCACTAGTGATGTCAGTGGGCCGGCTTTTGACGGGAGGCGTTCCCGTGGGAACGCCCCCGTCAGGGAGGCACGCCTACCAAAGGGGGCGTGCTGTCAATCAACATTGACAGCACGCCCCCTTTGATCGGACACAACGAGCGAAGGACTTTCCTTCGCTCGTCGCGTCTGGCGCATGCGCACGACGGAGCTCCCTCCGTCGTGCGCATGCTCAGTCCAGAACATCGACCCACTTGCGAGCGGACAGCCGCTCGCGAGTGGGTCTGAATCAGGCCCAATATCCTCTTATTTATGTCACTGTGAACGGGCACATCCGCTTTTATGGCAGGGGCACGGCGTGTAAGGCTCTAGTCTGGCTTTGTTTGCCAGAATGTTTGTGTTTAGGAATGTTGGAGGTCTGCAGACCTTTCCTCCCGTTGAATTGCGGGGGAGCAGCGCCGAGGCGCTCTATTGGTTAGGCTACTGCAGGTGCCTTCTTCTAACACACCATACCCACATAACGTCTAGAGCAGCAATATGGCCGTGTGTGTGTGTGTGTGTGTGTGTGTGTGTGTGTGTGTGTGTGTACGTACAATGGAGACGTAAGATTTGTCTGGACACTGGTAAGATGGGGATGGTCCATCGGTTTCTCTGTACAAATGCTAAGTTAGATTTACTTTAGCCAGGCAAGAAATCCTAATTTAATATTATAATTTATTTCCAGTTATTTATACATAGTGCACACGTATTCCACGGCGCTTTACAGAGTATTTGGCAATTCACATTAGTCACTGCCCCAGTACAGCTTATACCCTATGGAGCTCATTCAGACCCGCTCGCAAGATGCGATCGCTTGCTGGCAAAAAGGGGACGGATATTTAAATTAAGTGCTCTCACTGCGTCGCGTAAGGACACCCACTATGTTTTAGCGAGGTACGTGAGCTTGCAAATGTCTGAAGACGCCCCCTTGCCACTCGCAACACACGTCATCTCCGGGAAATGAAGGATTAATCGGGACCATCGTGAGCCATCGGAGCTGCTCGCAGCCCTTGGGGTTGCTTTAACCTTCCGCAAGCACTGCGATCAGCGCTGGCTGAAATACATGCCAGTGACGTGTACAATGACGCTACTTTGCTAATTATGCACACCCTTTAAACGTCATTTTGGTGGCCAGACACGCCTGCGTTCGCAACACCACTCCCCCGTTCACAAGCACCTTCCCCTGTTACCACCCACAAACTGTGCAATCTGTCACTCAGAGCAGCGACCTGATAGTTGCTTACGAGCTTCCAAAATCAGATCGCAAAGAATGGCTTGTGCACTGTGAATTATACGCATGCGCAGATGGGCGAAAATCGCTCAGAGCGAGCAATCGCGCCTAAGCGAGCGGGTCTGAATCAGGTCCTATATTCCATATCACATGCTCACACACAGACACTAAGGTTAATTGGCTCCCAACAAACATTAACCCAACAGTATATTTTTTGGAATGTGGTAGGAGACCCATGAAAGCACAGGGAGAATATCCTGCAGAGCCTGTTTAGTTGGGGGCTGGGGTGTAACTAGATGCCTGTAGGCCCCACAGCAAAAGTTAGTAAGGGCCCCTATGTACCATCCAATGGTGCAAAGTGTATATAACACATGTAACTTTCACACAGAGGCCCCCAAAACCCCACAGCTGTGGGTCCAATAGATCCTGCACCTATGGTAGTTATGTCCTTGGTAGGGAATAATGGACTCCTACGCCCTCTGAGTGGTCCATAACCTGTCCTTGACCACTAAGCCATTATAATCGAAGCCTATCACATCCCCTACCCATATTTCCCAGTGGAAGCACATTACTGATTGCATTTACAGCAGTGCAAATTTAAAATGTAAATGTACATACAGTATAATACTCCAGAGTCCAGAAGAATTAGGACCTTAATGAAGAATGAGGCTCCAACAAGAAGCATCTTAGGTAGAAGTTGCAGTAAATGAAGCTGTCCAGATGGGTTTGTGCATATAGATGTGTCCTCATACTGTACATCTAGCCTATGTATAATCTCTATCAGTGAGTATGGCTGTACATTCACTTTCTATAGACAACCTGCAGAGCCTGGTGAAGCTACCGGAGTGGTCATCGCCGACACAGTTGACCGCTAGTGTGCACCGTATTCTGCTGATCCTCAGGACTGCACAGACATTCCCAGCACATACATGTTGTTGATGTTATATGTTGGTAAAATACACTGTAGTGCCCCCAGGTCACATCATGCCACACGGAAATCCCAGGTCACATTATATCACAGTGCCCCCCGTGCTGGTGAAGTAGATATGTGTTGTGGGCCCCCTGTGTATGTCGGGGGTATGTTAATGCTCGTCAAGTGCTAGGCTTCACCTTAGCCGTGTGCCCACTCCTCCGAATTCCATTCATTGCCGCATGCACCTGCTACTGGCCAATATTCGTGCACGCCGTACCCATGAAATGCCCCTCTGTGCGGTAAGCAGGACATGGACCATACTTCCCAATTTCCACACCATGCACCAGCGGGACAGCCCAGCAATCCATTCTGCCCTACGTAAATCAGGGCTATTGGGAGTTATGGTTCATGGCCTTTAATTTGATTCCTTTTTGTTTTTCTATCTCTTGGTAACATAATGACATCTGTAACAAACTCCAGGTCTGCAGAGAGGCTGCATCGGGCGCTGTCAGACAGACATCAGGATGGGCCACGCTCCAATGGGCGCACCTGATTGATGGATCCAGTTTGTCTCATGTGCGTGGGTTTCTGTATTCACAAATGATCCCCAATGTCTGCTCCATGTAATAATAACTCTTCCCTGCCTAGGACATATCTGGGGCCATAACGTGCTGCTCTCTCAGCTGCTGCTGGACTGTAGACACTTCTCTTATTATCAGAGTGCGTTTCCTATTTTTGATTGATCATGGAGACTTCCCATTGGGGACATAATTGAGTTTCTCCTTTAGGACTAATCTCCAGTTTAGCGCTGAGATCCTTTAATAACAAGTGGCAGTAACAAGATGACTGACTTATGGTCCTCGGTGACAAATCTGCAGCGGCTGCAGCCAATTCCCCTGTACAGTTCAGCAACGCGTTCCAGATCACGGATAGCGAGACAGGAGCTGGCATGGGCAAATGTCAGTAATTTTCTAGGATAAAATGGATGAAACTCGTTAATATACCAGTACGGGCGGCTTATTTTTACTTTGCCTGACGCTGGGCGAGTACGATGCTATTTGGTGCAGCGCATTAAAAATGCTTTGTGCAGAATATTGGGCACTCACCTGCTCACTCAGCACTTATGCCATCTTATGTATGTATGGCAGTACCGGGGGGGAGGTTAGGGTTAGGCACCCCATGGGGAGGGTTAGGCTATGGAATAGGGGGGTTAGGGTTAGGCCTCCCCCGGGGAGGTTTAGGCTAGGGAAAGGGGGGAGGTTGGGGTTAGGCCAGGGAAAGGGGAGGTTAGGGTTAGGCCAGGGAAATGAGGGGGTTAAGAGTAAGCACCACCGGGGGGGAGGTTAGGGTTATGCACCCCATGGGGAGGGTTAGGGTTAGGCACTCCATGGGGGGGTTAGGCTAGGGAAAAGGGGGGTTAGTCACCCCCAGGGTAGGGTTAGGCTAGGGAGAGGGGGGGGGGAGGTTAGGGTTAGGCACCCCATGGGGAGGGTTAGGCATTGCATACCGATCCCGATATAAAGTTACACTTCCATGGACACTGTTTTGCCATAAAAGATTATGTTCGGCACACACAAGACTGATTTATGAAGCTCTAACTGAATACAAAGTCCAAGAATGCAGCAGCCGTAGTATGGTGTCACATGACCACTTTAGTGTCAGTACTGGACATGCCAGGAGACTCTTTTCCAGTCTTCCCTGCCCAGTGTTGGTGGTTCTGTGCCCACTGCAGCCTCGGGGTCCTGTCCTCTGGTGTGCTCTGCTACTGCTGCAGCCCATCCACTTATCACAGTTATTTGAGGTTCTGTTGCCTTCCTGTCCGCATGAACCCGTCTGGATGTTCTCCTCTGATTTCTACTCGTAACTAGAGCTGCTCCTGCCTGTATGCATTACTGTCTTTGTGCACCGTTCTCTTCTAATGCTAGATGGTGGATTCCAACTGCGGTCCTAACTGTGTGGAGTTTGTATATTCTCCCTGTGCTTGCGTGGGTTTCCTCCCGCACTCCAAAAATATACTGGAAGGTTAATGGGGTCCCAACAAAAATATGTGTGTGTGTGTGTGTGTATATATATATATATATATATATATATATATATATAATGTGTGTGTGTGGAGATGGGTGTATATATATCACACACAGTATATCTCATTATCGGTTTGATGTGAGCTTGTGACAGCCCTGTGCGCTATTCTATAATCCGGGAAGTGTCCTTATCTGACAGTTCCCATTTTCCTGACGGCGACAGATTAGTTGTAAATTGGTGCAAACTAGACCAGAGACACCTGACAGACGGATAGGAGGCTGCGGATCTGTAATAACACTAATTCTGAGGTGTCAGATTGGAAGCCCCCCACCCCCCACCCTGCCTGTTCTATCTGTGCAGCTATTAATGAGGGAAGTTGTCCGGGGGAGTAATCTGAGGCGTACAGTAGTGATCTGTCTCCGATCATTGCACTTTACCTAAAATAAAGTAATCTTTAGCTGTAGACAAAGGTATCTCCTAAAAACTAGGCTTGACGGAAAAGGCACAATGGAAATAAGAGCGATTTGATTCGGAGATGGCGCTGTAGCACGGACGCTGTGTTTGTGCTAAAATATGCAAAAGCCGCCAACCGTCAGCGTCTCTGATCCACTGCTGCGTACGGGGATGCAACCAATGGATGAACTGCGTGACCATTGGTCCTCTGAGTAATCCCCAGGTTACTCCGGGATGGGCAGGAAAATCGCACTGTCGGGGCCAGTGACGCTGCGCCAGTTTCGGCACACCCAGAAAATGAGATCCGTTGAATAAACCGCTGGTGGCTTTGTCCATAGAAGTGTCAGCCTCCCAGACCTGTATACACCCCGGGTTAGATGGACCAAGCTCCTGGAAGAGGTGACTGCCTTTGGCGTGTAGTATAGGAAACTAGGTAACTGGGAGACCGCAATCTCTTGCGATTACGCAGTCCCTGATTACCGGGTCAGTGTCAGCCTTTATAAAGGGAACGAAGTCTGAACCAGGGAATTAGAGACCTCTTGGATTGTAAGCTCATTTGGGCAGGGCCATCTCTTCCTTTTATGCCAGTGTATGTTGTTGGTATCCTGATGCCCTAGATGTACTGTATGTTACTGTATGTCCTATGTTGGTGCTTTATAAATAAAGGATAATAATACTACACCTGAGCATTTAAGGGAGTGTTTGGGATGTCATTCTGTATTAATATAACAGAGGTTAGGAATAGAGCCGACGGCACATAAACTTCTAGTCAGGGATAGAGGGGTTAATAAAGTTAAAAATGTTTGTTGACAGTATGTAGGCAGATGTGATAGGACGTTAGGTTAAGGGGCGGGTTTAGTGAGAGGGTGTAGAGAATCTGCTGTGGTAAAATCTGCCTCTTTGAATTGATCTCCCTCCCTCCCTACCCTCTTGTGTCGGAATGGGTATGATATATACCGACAGCCTTAGGGCTGCCTAACCCTAACTTCCCCCCCAAGTGCCTAACCCTAACCACCCCCTTCCCCGTTGCCTAAACCTAAGTCCCCCCTGGGGGTGCCTAACCCTAACCCTCCCTCCCCCTAGCCTAACCCTAACCCTCCCGGGGGGGTGCCTAACCCTAAGTCCCCCCCCGGGAGCCCTAAACCTATCCCTCCCCCTTTGCGGCTGTCCGCTCGCGGCGCCCGGCATCACTACGATCGTGATGCCGGGAGCCGGTCTCCCGGCGTCGGGGAAATGCGGGCGTCTACATCTAGACGCCCGGCATTTCACCCTTGCCGGGATAAGACAGTCGGGAAGCCGGCTGCCGGTATATAGGCAGTCGGCTTCCCGATTGCTTCCCCTTGTGTCTTGTGTCGGCTTTATTTCATTAGCAGGGAAAGACCGGCAATATTGAAGCGTCCATCTTGCAGCAGTAATAGCGAAGCGCACCCCTTCAATGCACTGATAGGCTGATTTCACCCTATTGGGGTCAGCGGCACCTCTCGACCGAGCAGGATGAATGGTGCATTGGCATGGGTGTTGGGGCCGCATCACTTGCTCTGAAAGGGATAGTTGGCCCTTGCAAGTTTTACGATCAGCCCTACACTTGTCTGGGATAGTTGGCCCTCACAAGTTGTGATATACTTCCGGCCTAAGACAAGTGGACG
Organism: Taudactylus pleione; assembly: GCA_031769625.1. Taxonomy (NCBI): domain Eukaryota; kingdom Metazoa; phylum Chordata; class Amphibia; order Anura; family Myobatrachidae; genus Taudactylus; species Taudactylus pleione. Next base: position 3,351,496 of record JAUIMM010000026.1, read on the forward strand.
CTGGTTATTTGCCGTTCTTTCTCCTGCCACCATGTCTACCTTGTAACCAAATAAAGCTGACCAATTAATTTAAACGGCATAACTTGGTCTCCTGTCTTTATTTTAGTTAAACTAAACTTAAGTCATACTTGCCTACTTTTGAAAAAGCATTTCAGGGAGATTGCGAAAGCAACACCTATGAGCGTGCGGTTAAGTGGGCGTGTACTGCTACATCTGAGGGGCGTGTCATAAAAATGACTTGCATCCAAATGTAAATGATCCGCAAAGCAGTTAGTAAGATCTACTTGTTGATGAAAACACACTGATACTTCTCAGAAAATGCATGTAACCATAGGGATCATTGTGCCTTATAACCAATGCAGGGAAATAATACTAATGATCCTATTTAAAAGTAAATATCTCTGGGTTTTTTTTTGTAAATAAATGCTTCATAATGTCTGTAAGATGCAATGAGGGAGATTGCTAGACTCTTCAGGGAGACGGGGAGATTGCTGCTATTTCAGGGAGTCTCCCTGACAATCAGAGAGAGTTGGCACGTATGGTTTAAGTTTATGGGTCACATCTATCATCTGATGATAGAAAGTTTATAATCTAAATCTGTACTGTCTCTGTATCCTCCCTGGTCTGTCATGCCATCCGTACTACTACCCCCAGCTGTCATCTGCATCAATACTTCCATTATCCCCAAGCATCTATCATGTGTTTCTACTACTGATATCCCCCTCCCCAGCTGTCATGTGTCCCTACTATTACTACACCCCACCTGTGTCCTTCCTACTACTCCTAGCCAGCTCCGGTGGCCTTACTACTGATACCTCCTTCCAGCTGTCATGTGTCCATAATACTGCGCCCATCCAGCTGTGATGGGCCCCTGCTACTACCCCTCCAACTATCATCTGTGTCCTTCTACCCCACTGACCACCACCCAGCTGTCATCTGTCACTACTGCTACCGCCCTACTACTGGTACTAACTCCCCCAAGACTTGTCACTCTCCGACACTACGGACATCGCATCCACTTCCGCCTCCCGTGTGCGAACTGCACTACCGGTTTCTAGGCAACCTAGATGCCGGGCGACGTCACGGGTTACTGGGAACGCAGGATGATCGTCCATTAATCTGATTGGTTCCTCACCCTTTTTATACCAGGCAGCGTCCTCATGGCTTTGCTGGGTATAGCGTCTCCGTACATGCCCTTCCGGTTCCTGTGCTAGACTCAGCGTTTCCTGTGAGTACTCCCAGCTTTGCTGCGCGGTTCGTGTGTTTCCCCGGACCAGTTGTTTCAAGTGGTTCCCCTCTTTCCAACTTCCACATTGCTTTCACCACCGGCTCTCCAGCCACACTACCGGCACTTAGCCGCACCTTCGGCTCTCAAACCTGCATCCTAACCTTCTGATGGACTAGCTGTGCTTCAGTCACCGGTTCTTTAGCTGTCACACTTTACTCCGGTCCTCCTAGGGGATCTGTGTAAACCTCTACTACCCCGAGTCGGCCGCCTAAGTACCGGTGAACAGCGGGCGGTTGTTAGTGGTGAAAGACCTAGTCAGGGGCACCTAAAGGGCTGGAGTGGGTACTATTTACCCGGGCTTGCTTGAGGGGCCTGGCGCCGCCCCACCCCCCCCCCTGCCTCTTACATCACAGCAGCCCAGTACACACTGCTGTGTGCTGGTCTGCACTGGGGGACTGCTCGCGCCTGCTAAGCAGCAGCCACCGCAGTCTCCGATGCCTGTGGGGAGCGCTCCCCACTGTCTATGCACCGGGCTGAGGGTCCCACCGCGCCATCCTCCCCAGTGTGCGCAGCGCTTGTTTTTTTTTTTTTATTTCCCTAAGGATGCCCCCCGGGCCCGGTGTGGCTCTCTGTGCCACTGGACCTTGTTAATTGGGTTCTATGGGGGTTCACACTGGTTACCCTAGGTAACCGTAACATTGAGGTGGGCTCATCTGCACCCATAAGGGAGATGAGGTCACTCCCCACTAGCAGAACCCCTCTGTCACCTCCAAGGTGTAGTTGATTTGGGTCCCCAGGGTGAGAGGCAGGGTACGCTCAGTTTGGAGGAGGATGGAATGTGCAGGTCACTCAGGAGAACTCTCGGCACCCACTCAGCTGGGTGCCCCGTTTCTGCCAGCAGAACTTTCCTGGTGTCTCCTCAGTCCTCCAAGTGCCAGAATCTCTTGAATTGTTATGTGAAATGATCCGGCACTCTCTCCTCTAGGTGACCACACACTGACTGCTGCTGCCAGTATGTGTCATTTCACTCAAAAGTACTGTGGTGATCTCGGTGGTCAGTATGTGAGCGGTTCGCGGCCGCCCACCCGGACAGACTCTGGACAGCGCCTTACATTGCTGCTGACGCCTGGAGCACGGGTGCTTCGTCCTCCCTACGCCCCTGCCATGACATTACTCTCTCTCAGAACCGTTAATTAGCATTATAATTTGTATAATTTGACACAGGCGCCGTTGAAATTCATCATTGCTCCAGCCGGATACAGCTGATCCGAAAATAAGCTGTCTGCCCGAAGCGCTTCACCTTTCCGAGCACTGAAACTATTACGCCTGCGTGACGTACAGATCACGCAGGAACGCAAAAGGCCCGACGTCTGGCTGAAGGAGTCTGACAGGGGCGGAGGGATTCGAAAGGATGCCGCTTCGCAACCCGGGACTTCTTCCCATAGGGAAATTGCAGCTTGAAGATGCCGAATGCTCCCGCAGTCAAGTTTAGAAAATATTGTATTTTCGGAGCTTGATTAATTCTGTCCCCATACCAGTGTATTGGCACAGCGGGCCATGCCAGGAGAGAAAGGTAAGCAGGAGATATCTGTGATACTAGTGTATGGGGACAGCGGGCCATGCCAGGAGAGAAAGGTAAGCAGGAGATATCTGTGATACTAGTGTATGGGGACAGCGGGCCATTCCGGGAGAGAAAGGTAAGCAGGAGATATCTGTGATACTAGTGTATGGGGACAGCGGCCATTCCGGGAAAGAAAGGTAAGCAGGAGATATCTGTGATACTAGTGTATGGGGACAGCGGGCCATTCCGGGAGAGAAAGGTAAGCAGGAGATATCTGTGATACTAGTGTATGGGGACAGCGGACATTCCGGGAGAGGAAGGCAAGTAGGAGATATCTGTGATACTAGTGTATGGGGACAGCAGGCCATGCCGGGAGAGATAGGTAAGCAGGAGATATCTGTAATACTAGTGTATGGGAACAGCGGCCATTCCGGGAGAGGAAGGTAAGTAGGAGATATCTGTCATACTAGTGTTTGGGGACAGTGAGCCATTCCGGGAGAGGAAGGTAAGCAGGAGATATCTGTGATACTGGTGTATGGGGACAGCGGCCATTCCTGTAGAGGAAGGTAAGCAGGAGATATCTGTGATACTAGTGTATGGGGACAGCGGGCAATTCCGTGAGAGGAAGGTAAGCAGGAGATATCTGTGATACTAGTGTATGGGGACAGCGGGCCATTCCGGGAGAGAAAGGTAAGCAGGAGATATCTGTGATACTAGTGTATGGGGACAGCGGCCATTCCGGGAAAGAAAGGTAAGCAGGAGATATCTGTGATACTAGTGTATGGGGACAGCGGGCCATTCCGGGAGAGGAAGGTAAGCAGGAGATATCTGTGATACTAGTGTATGGGGACAGCGGGCCATTCCGGGAGAGAAAGGTAAGCAGGAGATATCTGTGATACTAGTGTATGGGGACAGCGGCCATTCCGGGAGAGGAAGGTAAGCAGGAGATATGTGATACTAGTGTATGGGGACAGCGGGCCATTCCGGGAGAGGAAGGTAAGCAGGAGATATCTGTGATACTAGTGTATGGGGACAGCGGCCATTCCGGGAGAGGAAGGTAAGCAGGAGATATGTGATACTAGTGTATGGGGACAGCGGGCCATTCCGGGAGAGGAAGGTAAGCAGGAGATATCTGTGATACTAGTGTATGGGGACAGCGGGCAATTCCGTGAGAGAAAGGTAAGCAGGAGATATCTGTGATACTAGTGTATGGGGACAGCGGGCAATTCCGTGAGAGAAAGGTAAGCAGGAGATATCTGTGATACTAGTGTATGGGGACAGCGGGCAATTCTGTGAGAGAAAGGTAAGCAGGAGATATCTGTGATACTAGTGTATGGGGACAGCGGGCCATTCCGTGAGAGCCCAGACCCCCAGCATCTTGTTAGTTCTATACTCTAACACACCCAAAATATGGGAGTGAGCAAGCCAGATCAGTTGCGGATGGGGGGTGCTGCATAATGGTCTGGTGACATTGAGAGTAGTAAGGGGGGGGGGTGTGAGGGGAGATCTATGTAAATACCTTCTGTTCTCAATAGGCAATTGTAGCTATTTATGAACAGTGGAGGGATGTTTGGTCCCTTGTGGCCCACCTCACCATATGAGGCGGGCCACATAACCATAACCGTATGGTTATTTTTTCAAATCAAGGGTTACAATGACAGGCAGTACAATATTCCTAGACTGACATGTACAGGATGAGACTGTTTTGCGTGTGGTACGTGAATGTCTAGTTAGCTGGTGTTGGTCAAAACTAATTACAGGGAAAAATGGGATCCAGATGAAAGATCAACAATTAATAGGTCGACACCATATGGTGTTGGAAGGTTGACAAGTACAATTTAGAGTTAAAGTTGACCATATGTGTCGACCATTTGAACCTGTCGACATTTTGCACTGTCATCATTTTGTCTGTCGATTAACTGATGTCTGACTGTCTATCTTCTTACTCACTATGGGACCTATTCATCAAATAATGTCCCAGTAACCATGAGGAAACGCTACCGGGCCATTCATCATCTGGGGTCCACATAGGATCACCTGATATTCAGCAAACCTAGAAAAATTAAAGCTTTCGCAGTTTGATTGTAAGAACAAGCACCATTTTCAGATGGCGCTTGTTCTCGGATCCCTGCTCATTCCTATGGGAAGAAGTTCCGGGGATGTGAAGAGGGATCCTTCCGCCGCCTTCTCACTACCTTCCCGGCGGGTTTGCACACGCCTGACCTCGGGTCACACATGCGTAGCCAAGCCGACGGGGGAGAGGTACGTAACGCTGCGAATTCTGTAGCTGCAATACTAACCGCAGAGATCCTGAGCTACGGCACCCCCGTACCCATCCCCTTAGCACTCTGCAATGTGCGGGATCTCCATCTCCCCCACAGACGTTCCTCCTCCTTTTCTATTTGGTTGCAGACTCTGATTAGATGCGTTTATTTCCAATTACCATCTCTGCGCCGATCTGTGGGCACTTCCTGTAACCGTATAGATCAGACCAATCCCAACTTGTTGCGTGTAGCTGTGGATTTGTATATTGTGAAAGTAGAACTATCTCCTTTATAGTATATCAGAAGATTAAAGGATTTTCTCCTATAAATCATGCCTGCCGGATTATAACATCCACTTTTTACAATATATAAGGAGATTAAAGGATTTTCAGCCATGCAATTTTACAAACGCAACTTTTTATGATTTAATGCATTTGCTGATACAAAAGAATATAAATTGTGTGTGTGTGTGTGTGTGTGTGTATGTATGTATGTATAAACATTTTTTTTTTTTTTTTAAGCAGTGATTATTTTAAATTTAAATAAGACATTTGGGGTCTATTTATGAAGGTTCCATAGCCCATAATGCTGCATCAATAGTTTCTACATGGTTCACATAGTTCTAGGTAAAGGGCCTGTTTATTATGGTCCTTACTCAGTAGAGTGTTCTATTTATTAAGCTCGGAAAGTGTGACTCCGACAGCAAACGTCCTCTCCAGGTGGCGTTTACGCGCTCATTCCTATGGAGAGAGCTCTCTGGGGGCAGGAGGTTTCAACCTTTAAAAATGGGCTCAAGCCTCTGAAAACAGTTTGCTGCATAAAATACTAGGGGGCTGCAGTAGGCCAGTATGTATCAAGTTCCAGATGGCGAAACTTTCCGGAGATTGAACCAGATAGGTGTTGGCAATAGACGCCTATGGGTTTCTTTACATGACGCGTACCTGGAGAGGGCTCGAAAAGGAACCTGCGCAATCGCCAATCATTAAACATCGGAAATTTCCGTACATCTCTGAATCTGGCCCAACTGTCCGCAGTTCCCATGCACGAGTGTGGGGACCGTCTTATTCATCAAATTCTGAAAACAGCTGAAAGTTTCCGTCGTTTGACTGCGGGACCCTGCTCCATCTTCAGATCCGGGTTAGGAAGAGGGATCCTCGGCTAGTACTTCGCACGGTATCAGTAGTGTTAGGGATCGGGGCAGCAGTTGCTCACAGGAGCAATATTGAATTGCTCCAGAACTATTGTATCCGCCGCCGAAACTGATAAATGACTAAAGGGGGTCAGGTGGGACATATTGAGTTACAGTATATACCCCTGAAAGAGAAATAAAACATTAAGGGCTGTATTGAATTAGACGCGAAAAGCTGAGATCCGCGGAAAAGTATCGCCGATCTCTGCTTTTTCGCGTGGCGGAAACTTATCTCCGCATTCAATTCCACCCGCTTTTTGCGTATGCGGAAATTCAATGCAATGTAATAGGCAAAAAAGATTTGCCTCCAAATAGCAGGAAAAAGAAGTGTAAAATGATTATTTTGGGGTGCAAAGGTGGGGAAATCACTCAGAACCCCTGGGACAGCCCCCTGCATAACGGTGGGTTTCGTTCTGATGGAAATGAAATAGTACCCACATGTGACCAATATGAGTGAGTACAAATGAACACACTTTATTTACAAGTAACAAACAATAAACAAACACCATACAAAGTATACAGTATACTCAACTTTTGTCTATGTATTCAGATGACACCGGTAATTCATCATCTTCAGCATAAGATGTACTTCATCTTATCTTCTCTGGGGAGCCCTCGTTTTCCAACGCCCAGATAATATATAATATACATTGGCAGCATCCTACTGCAGTCTCAGATCTACCACGAGCTAATGGGTCCTTTGTGTACCTCTGGTTTATATACCTTAGTATGGGGTGTTGGCTTTCCGGATATTAAGCCCATATCAATTACATACAGTGCTAGGTATCAAGCACTCATTGGTCCAGCGTAGCATTGACCAAACTTATCTCTCTTGCACATGCTCTGTAAGCACTAAGATATTACCAGACAAAGACATACAGTAATGACGTATCCTAATGTCTGGAGATGAACTCTATTTCAAGGCTCCTTTGTAATAGTCTGGACATCACTGTTAATTACCCATAATGCTTAGCATCTCTACATAGCTTACGATGGAATGTAGCTAACTGATAAGAACATAGAAGCTATGAATGGCTCATTATACTTATAGTTGCAATAGAAATGACAGGTAGAGCTAGGCCTCAATATTTATGGCTTCTTTGACCCCAAAAGGTCATTTGACCATTCTATGGAAAAACAGTAACTGTATTAAGACAATCTCATTCTAAACCTCAAGAGGCCTAGCAAGGGGTATAGGTGTGTTACTTATATGCCTATGTAGAAATTAACTATTTAACCCACTGATTACACCCCCCAAAGGACAACTGTCAAATTCTGAAAATAAGAAAAGTTAACACCCCAAAAAAAGTACTTTAATTTTTGGGGCAAAGCATAAAAACTAGCGAAATAGACTTTTTGGGGGGCTGCAAGGATTGGTAAGGTGTTTTGTGTTTTATGATTGCAGGTGCATGCAGCAAGTGCGTTTTTCACTTTTTTTTTTTTTTTTTAAACTTGACTTTAAAATATGCTTGCACCCATTTTCAAGTACCCCAAATTTGACAAGACTACTTATTTTCACCAAAAAATACTGCTTTATGCCATTCTTCACCACTTGTGCAAAGACGCTAATAAGAAGCTATTGTAACAGCTTAAGTACCCCAAATAGCTTTATTAGGGCTATTATTACACATCTACGTTGATCCCCAATGTTAGTGCATCTTTTGGGGGCTTCAGGCTGATTTCCCCATTTCTGATAGCACTTTCCGCCTGTTCCGACATCGCCGCTTGCCATTTTCGCGTGGTTTGGAATTGAATAGGGCGAATAGCGGGGATACTCACGAAAAGTTTCCGCGTCCAAAATGTGTGATGCAGGCGAAACTTTATCGCAAACGCAAAACTAATTGAATACCGCCCTAATCTGTAATTCTCTATAAGATCTGTATTGCCATTGAGATTTGCCAAAAGTAAAATTGGGAAACTCTCTACCTTGAATGCGGAAAACTGTCCTGTGCTGCTGCCTTATCAGCTCTCCTTCCTCAGTGACCACATTACACTGTGCTGCTGCCTTTATCAGCTCCCCTTCCTCAGTGACCACATTACACTGTGCTGCCGCCTTTATCAGCTCTCCTTCCTCAGTGACCACATTACACTGTGCTGCCGCCTTTATCAGCTCTCCTTCCTCAGTGACCACATTACACACACTGTGCTGCTGCCTTTATCAGCTCCTCTTCCTCAGTGACCACATTACACTGTGCTGCTGCCTTTATCAGCTCCTCTTCCTCAGTGACCACATTACACTGTGCTGCTGCCTTTATCAGCTCTCCTTCCTCAGTGACCACATTACCCTATACTGCTGCCTTTATCAGCTCTCCTTCCTCAGTGACCACAGGGCCTGATTCAGAGCCGGACGCTCTTTCAGAGCGCTCGCTCTGAATCAGTGCCCTCCCTCTCTCTTCTTTTTTTTTTTTTTTTTAGAGCGGCCTCCCGGCCGCTCGCATAGCTGTGGGTAACCACCCACAGCTATAGCGAGCGGCCAAAAAGATGGTCAAGACCATCGCGACCATCAGGCTTGCGACGAGACCCTTGTAGTAGGGTCTCGTGGCCGCAAGCCCTGGAGTGCTTTCGGCTCTATCAGAGCCGAGAGCACTCCCACTGACATCATTTGTGATGTCAGTGGGGCCGGCCCCAGATGGTAGGCGTTCCCATGGGAACGCCTCCGTCTAGTCAGCCACGCCCCCAGGCATGCCCACCAAAGGGGGCGTGCTGTCACTCATCGACAGCACATCCCCTTTGTAGCGAGACCCATAGCGACGGCTGGGCCGTCGCTATCCGGGTCACGCACATGCGCACGACGGAGCTGGCTTCCTCATGCGCACTTGGCCAACATCAACCCGCTTGCGAGCGCACAGCGCTCGCGAGCGGGTCTAAATTAGGCCCACATTTCACTGTGCTGCTGCCTTTATCATCTCTCCTTCCACATTTCACTGTGCTGCAAACTTGATATCATCACTAAGGGGTCTATTTACTAAGCCTTGGATGGAGATAAAGTACCAGCCAACCAGCTCCTAACTGTCATTTTTCAAACACAATTAATTATAATTGGTTACATTTTATATAGGGTTGCGCCTAGTTTTATAGGAAATTTAGAGCAGCCTCCCAATAAGTAAATCTGAATTACCATTTGTTACTGTAAGAAAAAAACAAATGCTAGACCTGTAAACACATCATAACATTGGGGGCGCTTAAAAATTGTAGACACATATAAAAACACAAACGATATTTTATTACATAAAATTAGAACATGTAAACATACTAATAAAGAGCCAATTATCATTTCAAAGAACTCCGTCTGTGACATGACAGTTAGGAGCTGGTTGGCTGGTACCTTGTCCCCGTTCATTTTATCTCCATCCAAAGCTTAGTAAATACCTCTAACCCTCAAAAGGGCCACACATTACCCCAGTGGTAAGTTAAATTAATACATTTGATAAATGGAAGAGGCACCTATGTGTAATAATAACCGATCAGCAGGCCTTATAAACCCTATTATCATAGATAAAACAAGTGTTACAGATGTACCAAACCTCTCACAACCAAACCGAGAGGAGCTGGGGGGTGTCAGTGATTGCTCGGAGGGCCCCTGCTGCTCATCACTGTAGTAACCGCCATATATATATAATAACAATATATTTACAATCTATAGCGTAAGCACCCTGACAGACCATGTGCTAGCAGCTAGATTTCAAAAATCCTAAAATGTCCTTTTTTTTTTTTTTCACCACAGCGTCCCTGTATAATACAGCAATGTGACTGAATGCACGTCCATCTATATATTGTTTTTTTTTGCTCTAATTCCTATACTGAGAAGGCTGAAGAGTTGCTGGCGAGCTGCAAACAGGTTTTAAAAAGCTTTCTAGATCCTATCCCCGCTGGTCCCTGATGCTCACAGGATTAATGTTTAATCTTTTCTCCGCTGTCTAGATACTGGCTGGGGCGTAGAGAGACTTAACAGGCTCTAGATTCCTCTGCCAATGTCATAATAATTGGGCCTGAGATGCTGGAGCGCAGCCCCTGTCTGTTCTATCGCCCTGGTTCATTAATTTGACAAATGACGTCCACAAGTTGGAATAATGTAACCTCTCTGCCGAGCGCCCAGACATGGCGGTAATGTGCGTCACAGGCCATAAATCTATACGCATCCTGCACCTGACCACATCCCTGGTGTCTTTAGTTGAAAGCAAATAGATTGTGCATTTAGTTAATGGTGTATGAGCCCCTTGGGAAGCTGCGAGCGCTCTGTAGAGTGACGCACGACCGCGCTTTTCAAGAATCTGTGCAAAAGGTCCAATTGAGAGACCTGGTGCAAATTCTGGGTGACTGTAATGAATAGGTGGTTACAGATGGCCCAGATCTTCTGTCCATTAAATAATATGCCGGGGTAAAAATGCTTTTAGGATATGCATGGGCCAGGTATATAAAACGTATTACACCCGGCTGTTTACTCAGCTGCGCCGGTTACTTGTTAAGTTGTTGATGCGCTAATTACTTTATCTCTGGTCTCTAAAGATCTGGAACATGGTAAACCTGCCCGGGCAAGGATCTGTCTCCCAGGGGTGCAATTACTTCTTGTTACACTTACAGGATCTGTGTTCCCAGAATATCATTGTATCAGTCCTTAAACAGCTGCCATGGGATCAGGTAAATATACCGGGGATGATGCAGGGTTTGGTCAGAACGTGGTTAGTTCGCCGTTGCGGCAGCACGCCAAAAACACTGACCTGCAACCATTTTGTCCCAAGAGGTTTTATGGATGTTCTACAGTAAGTATAGTTTCTTTATTCTGAATCTCTAAATAAGCAATTTAGATTTTTCCCATCAGTTGGGGCAGATGTACTAAGCTCTGGAAAGTGATAAATTGGAGAGGGATAAAGTACCAACCAAATAGCTCCTAACTGTAATTTTTTCAAACACAGGGGCCTATTCATCAAACAGAAACGCTAGTTACCGGCCTTTCTTCATCAGGGGTCCAAAACGAGTAAATTGAATTCTTTGCCCATTTTTGGAAAACTAAAGAATCTGTATCCACCAAGCTGCACCTAATGCATTGTGGGGCTTATTTATTAATCACCACAGTATATAGCGCCTTTCTCCCAATAGGACTGGAAGCCCTTTACGTTATTGCAGAGGATGAGAGCCACCTTAGGCGCGCTGCCTGGTTGCAGTTCTATGTCGTCATGTTATAACGCCGCTGGGGCCTGTGTGTCCTATTGCAGTGTATGAGGTTAGTATAACCCACCTGCCCTGTTCTCAGAGCTCCTTGTGCAGGAAACACGGTCACGGTGCTGGTCCCCTGCATGTAGCTGTCACCATTCCCCTGTGGCCGTGTAGTCAGCCAGTACACGCTATTATCTCACTCCACTGACTATGTAGGTTATATGTCTCTGAGTAACGGAACCTGTGTACATCGCGCTGGCAGAGTGCTGCTCTCTCTCATCGTGTGTAGTGGTATTCTGGTAATGCCAGTCTGAGCCAGAGACTGGTCCATGCCTGTACTGGTAATATGTGAGGTCTCCCTCCTCCAGCGGTGCCTCTGATTGTATTATACAGGAGGGGAGGGGGATGATCTGTCCTCCCTGTAGTGTTTCTGTGTTATGGAATACAGGGTCTGTGCTGCTGTCTCCGGTAATCTGTACACAGCCTCTGTTTCTGCTCTCGGATTGTACTCTGTCCTGTCTGACCTCCCCATGTGGCCCCCTCACCCTCCGTACCCCCTCACCCTCCGTACCCCCTCACTGCTTTCTACACTAATGGGAAAAGCCTCTGATTTTGTTTTTTTACCTCTACTTTTTTTATTTTTTGCTTACAAAGCAAGATCACATTTACCATGTAATTGTAATGGGAAATGCAATCTGCTTACTAAAAATAAGTGATAATTAGGGCTTGGAGTAGATTTTTATGAATTCTACTCCAATTGCCCTGTAGTAACTTTAGGTAATATTAAAATAATGTGAAAAGGGTGTGACAACACAAAACAACCTTTTTAACTTTATTTTAGTAAAAATAATGTTAATAAATAGACCCCTTATTTTAGTAAGCAGATCGCATTTCCCATAACGGTAATGGGAAATGTGATCCGACCAAAGTTACTAAAAATAAAATGTGAAAAAATACCGGGGAAAGCCCTGTGATAATAACGCCACCTGGAGGTGGCGTTATCCAGGGTCTCCCCCGGTTAATGGACTCCTGCTCCGCTCTAACGTGCAGAGCCTGGAGCCGGCCCCAGTGATCAGCTGTGTGGTCTAAACAGATCACACACTGATACACTGCAAAAAAAAAAAGAAAAATATAAAAAAAATTTTTACCAGGGACCGGTGGTCGGGACTCCGGTGATGTCCTCTCTCCGGTCAGCTGGTCTCCCAGCCTGCACTGGGGCCCGGTCGTCACCTGAGTCCCAGTGCAGTATGGGATGTCAACTGACCGGAGCTATGGAGTTAATCACCGGAGCACCGATGACTGCAGGTAAGTGTAATTAAGGGGGGGTCCTCAATCGCGGGGGGTGACAATCGATAGCGGCAGCTACAGCGGGCCGAAAAGTCAGGCGATCTGACCTTTCATACATGACCCAGGCTATCGGCGCTGTTGTCTTGTAGATAGCAGCGCCGATAATGAGAAGCGGTATCAGTATATCCCAGGGTGAGACGTGTGTTAATACATAGAGGGGCAGAGTTATCATGTGCTGATCACAGATGTATCTTACAAATATTTTATTTACCCGACTTCTTACATCTTTGGGCAGAAGCTTCATTTGTTTTGAGAAGGACGAACCTGCCCGCGCTCTCCGCCGCTCTCTGCCCGCGGTCTCCGCAGATGCTGGAATTCTTTATTTGGTGCAGTAGTAAAAATAGTGTAATTAGTAGAACAGACCATATGTCAGGGATTGATGAGACGGCTCCTTCTTGGTTGGATCAGTCATACATATGGGAGCGCACGTCTATCATCTTCTAGTTATGTGTCAGGATGAGAATCAGCCAACTAAAATAAATCTGATTATTATGCTGGGGGATTGGCGGCACAGTAACATCGCAACATTCTCATGTGCAGGATGCAGTTTACAAGTTATCCTATCTATCTATCTATCTATCTATCTATCTATCTATCTATCTGGACTATTCATCAACACTAAATTAACGTTTTTAAGGACATTTTCCTTAAATAACGTTATTTTAGTATTCATGTAGCCTCTTAGCACAGGAGATATCACTGATATCTCCTTGCTAAGTCCCCCTGCGTTGATTTGCACACTCCCCATACATTAGTACATTAGTATGGGGATATGGAAATTATGGTATTCATAAAATTCCGAAAATTATGTATTTTTGGAATTGGATGGAGGTACTATCCGCCACTGTGAGGTGGCGAATAGCAGATGAGACTTACCCGCTTACAGCTGGACAGGTCCCCCGACGTCTCCCTCCGGCGCTCTGATGCGTCCTCTGGCTCCGGAGGCTGGCCAGACACTGTGTTCTCCCAGCAGAACACAATAAAGATTAGAAAAAAAAAACCTTTTATTTTTCTTTTCTAATCTGTACTGTGGTGTGCTGGGAGACCATGTGACAGACCAGCAGGACGGAGCCGGAGGCTGCTGCGCGGAGGGGGGGACACAAACTTACCGCATGTGTAGGCAGTGCTGCGCATGCACTGGGTTAACGAATGTAACAGCGCATGTGCAGCACGGATTCAAGCTGCGGTAAGTTCGTGTAGAGAGGGATAACTATCTATTTCCCGATAAGCTGTCATCGCAAAAATGACAGCTACCGGAATAGATAGTTATAGAGAGGAGGAATGATGAATTCCTCTGGTAATTAGGTAGAACTCCATGCGAGTTCTAAACCTAATTACCTCCTGGGAAACTTTAGTTATGATGAATAGGCCCCTATATCTCATATATATCTAGATCTCATATCTATCTATCTATCTCATATCTATCTCATATCTATCTCATATCTATCTATCTATCTATCTATCTATCTCATATCTATCTATCTCATACCTATCTATCTATCTATCTATCTATCTATCTCATATCTATCTATGTATCTCATATCTATCTCTCTCATATCTATCTATCTCTCATATCTATCTATCTCTCTCATATCTATCTATCTGAGCGTTTTTGTTTTTTTTTTCTCATTGCAAATAAAAATCATTTTAGGGGCCCATTTATCATTAAATATTTGTGGCTTATTTGGGTGTTTTCGGGGTGGGGGGTAACCACAAATATTGTATCACCCCCATGTATGAAGGAGGGGCCGCAGCATATTTCTCCGATCCCTCCATTCCTGCAGGCAGTTACATCCCCCATGGGATCTACCAACATCTGGAATGTGATACGTTCCTAATACTGGTCCCAGCCAATGGGCAATGGGCTACACATTGCAAAACTTACCAGGAGAGGGTCTATAAGAACCCTCCCCCCGACAATGGCGGCCGCGCATGTGTAGTTGCCCGACAGTTCTCCAGGCACATCGCAGGGACAGGCTTCTTCCGGAGCCTCTGTCCCTGCAGGTAACGGATGAGGCATTCCGGCGCTATGGGCGGTGATACCATGCCTAGACCGCATTGCAAATGTGAGCATTAATAAATGGGCCCCTTAGTGTCATTGGTGCAGAGCTGAACGCGCGCTTGTGTGTGGCTCGTATATTGCGTAGATTTGCGCTGCTCTGGCTCAGAATGTGGGTGCGTATTAAACGCTGCTATACAGAATCATGTCCAATAAGGGTAACCGGGCGTTCTCACATCAACGAGGTTCAGAAAAGGCGATTTCATGCAAAATGCGTCCTGGCATATATACGCCTGTTAGGAGGCGTGTCCTTTGTCCCAGACTATGTACACCCTGATGATGACGTGTAGCAAACAACGGGCATATGCTGCACGCCCAGCGGTGCACGGCACATCTGGAGAAATGTACAGCTGCGCAAATGTTTGGATAACGTGTATGTGATTGTTTTTATATTTACAATACTATAATAATATAACAAGTCGGGGACATGTAAGGGGTCCCGCTTGCAAGCTGCCAGCGTCACCATATTTTCACCGACTCCTTTGCAGATGTGGCACCAGAGCAAGACGGAGGGAAGCGGCTGGCACAGTACAAGAGACTTCTGTTCCGGTGCTAAATTTCCAAAGAAATCGCCACAAATTTGTGCCGCCTGCACCTAGTAACCATATAAGACCCTGCAGGGTGTAGAAAGTGCCCCCCCCACCTACCCCTAAGTTATTGTGCGCACTACATTATAGATCTGACACTGCACCCAGTAACACTTCTCTCCTTCTGTATAGTGGATGCAATTCTCATATGTTCTTGTTCAGTAGGTGTAGACCAGCCCCCACAGTAATATCCCCCCTGTCTCAGCACGTGGGCATATACTGACCCATAGACACAGGGAGATCTATTACAGCCACACTAATACAAAGGGCCGTATTCAATTAGCCGCGATAAGTCTGTTTCTGCGGAAAAGTATCGCCGGTGATGTCATTTCGCCATGCGAGAAGTTTCCTCTGTTTTCAATTCCAAAGACTTATCACCGGTGCGGAAACTCAATGCAACGGGACCTGCGATAAGTTTTCGCCTATGAATAGGTGTCGAAAAAAAGTGCAGAATTGAGCTTTTGGGGTACAAAGCTGCGGGACCCCCTACACCTTTGGGAGAGTCCCCCAAAGGAAAATTGCGTTAAAAAAAAGATTTAAACTCCTTAAATCAACCAAAAAAAGTACTTTCGTTTTGGGGGCAAAAAAGTCCAAAGTTTTTGGGGACAAACTTAAAAACTAGCGAAATAGAGTCCAAGGGGGTCCCCAACTATATATAAGATTGCAGGTGCTTGCGGCAGGTGGATTTTTAACTATTTTTAAAACTTCACTTTAGCAACTTAAAAATATGCTAGCGCTGATTTTCAGGTACCCCAAATTTGCTGGGACAACTTATTTTCTGCATAAAAAACTGCTAAATGATTTTCTTCACCACTTCTGCAAAGACGCTAAATAGCAGCTATTGAGAGCATTTAAGTACCTCAAATACCTTCAGCAGGGCTATTCGGGGGTATTTATAGTGATCCCCAATGTCAGAGCATCTTTTGGGGGGTGTCAGGCTGATTTCCCCAAATCTGACAGCACTTTTCTCATATTAGTTTTGCCGGCTCCAGTTTTCGACTGTTTCTAATTAAATATGGCGAAAGGCCACGCGCATGATACTTTTCCACATTGAAAACAGGCGAAGTAATCAAAGTCCAGCATGCGAAGAGTACGGAACTTTTCGCCAGGAATTGAATATGCCCAAAGTCATTATGGGAACACAGGCGCCCAGTACAATATAGTATGTAATATGAAATAAGATATAAATGAAAATGGGTCGATCAATGAAAATAACAATAGCCAATAAATTGTGTCCATCTATAGTTATGTAAGGCAAAAAGTAGCAGGCTGAGCCCCTCCCCAATTCTACATGGTTGTCCCAGTTAGATGGCGCAAAGCTCACACTGGTTTATCTTCATCTTCTCTGTTCAGATAACTTCAGGGAAAAAGACTGAGAAAATGGGATGTAATCGGGGAAACCGGTTCACGTGACCCCGACAGCCGGCTTCCCGACTGCTTTATCTCGACGTGGGTTAAATGACAGGCGTCTATATCTAGATGCCTGTCATTTTCCCGACGCCGGGAGACAGACGCCCGGCATCACGATCGAAGGGCTGCCGGGCGCCGCGAGCTGACAGCCGCGGGAGGGAGGGTTAGGTTTAGCGCACCTGGTGGAGACTTAGGGTCATGCAGCCGGCGGTATGTCATACCGATTCCGAGAAAATAACCGGCCTCCATAGCGATAAACGTTTTTGTTTTTTTTTTCTCTTTGTCTTCTAGTGGGCGATTTGATGAAATACAGATGTGTTCGGTTACGGCAATTACTTGTAGCAAATACGTTTAATAAGTGATGGTTTCCGCACGTAGGGCACATCTCCGATTATGCTGCTCTGCCTGCTGCCATTTCTAGGCGGGGAGGGGGCTTTGAAGGCCTCCTCTATCCCAGAAAGAGACGTGTCGCTGCTGTTGGGGGGGGGGGGGGTGGTAAGGGGGGAGGGGGAGGGATGAAGCCGGGTTCCTATCGGATGACTGGGATTTCCTGGCCTTTTTTTGAGCAACTGCGGTCGCCAGCTTGTGTGATCCCATGGTCCCTCAGCCGGCAGAGGATCGCGCAGATGTTCCGATGCTGCGTCCATGTACGCAGCTTGTATCAGCCCGCCATCACACATATATGGAAATCATCGGGCTTCTGTACAACTCTGAATCCGGGTCCTTAGATAGATGGAGGTTATTTGAAGACTGACCAATCAAATCCTTCCCCGTAGCGCCCAGACGACGTACGGCCTCCCCGAGAATGAATGCAGGCTCCCCGGGCGTTTTATTACACTATCAGGGTGAGGTATACGTTAGATGGCGTCACATATGGATTACGCACGGACTGAACTCTGCGCAGCGTTGCAGGATAGTTGGACATATAATAATGATCACTAACCTGAATTCTATGTTTGGCTAAAAACCCTTTCAGGAACCACCGGCTGCTGCCTCTTCTATATATAGATCCTTTATAATCCTGTGTCAGGCAGTGTATAGTCATTTATTAGTCATACACACAGCGATGGGGATTGTTACTATATTCAGCACTAAATTATAAATGTTCTCCGCAAATGGTTAAGCTCACATAGGGGCCTATTCATCAACACTAAAATAACGTTTTTAAGGACATTTTCCTTAAATAGCGTTATTTTAGTATTTATGATGACACTTCTCTGGGTAACCACCCCCCCGGTAACTCCCTTAAACACCCAACGGAATTGCAGGGATCTGTGTGCAATTTCGGTCGGCACTTGCGGCTGACATCGCCGCTATGTCCACCTCTGAATTAGTCCCATGGGAGTGGAAGGACAACGTGTTCGTATATTTAATCTGCTGACTAATGTCTCTGTTACTGGTGTTTTAGGCTCAAACATTGACTGAAAATATTGTAATTCTGTGTATTGTTTGCAGGAAGGTGAGACGTTCTGTTCCCTGAGACCTTCCGTGTCCACATAGGATTATTATTAGCTGTTACTTCTATGGCGCCACAAGAAGTGCGCAACGCCACATCACTTAGTCGTGATAATCTGAGGTGAATTAAACCGGTTTTATAATGAGGGTAATAGATGTATACACGGTGACTGCTGGTGTCCTCCTATATAATGAGGGTAATAGATGTATATACACGGTGACTGCTGGTGTCCTCCTATATAATGAGGGTAATAGATGTATACATGGTGACTGCTGGTGTCCTCCTATATAATGAGGGTAATAGATGTATACACGGTGACTGCTGGTGTATATAATGAGGGTAATAGATGTATACACGGTGGCTGCTGGTGTCCTCCTATATAATGAGGGTAATAGATGTATACATGGTGACTGCTGGTGTCCTCCTATATAATGATTGCGTTCTGATGGCTTCACTTCAGTGTTGGGGAAACGTGTGCGTTATAATAATGAATAGCTCCCTCCTCCTGTAAATTATTAGATACAAGACGTCAGCTCGGACCCCTGCCCTGTGTATTATGGTTCCAGAACCTGATGACTACTAATATCCCTATAACTTACAGTAAGGCTGGGATCCTCCCTTATATAATACATGTCCTATAAGACGGCTGTATGTTTATATACGTGATAATTGGTGTCAGGACTCAGCAATTATATAATTACTCTGCGTGCAAATCTCTTCTCTATACAACAAAATAATATGAGTGTTTTACCGTCACTAGGGAACAGTAATGATTATTCATCAGCCAGGAGCCAGGAAAATACAGTATATAGCGGTGTCTGTATTATACAGAGAAGAACAGCTCCTCTATGCCGGCGTCACGCACGCTGCGCCCTGTTGTTACACTAATAGGCTCTATCAGAGCATTATGAGAATTGTACCATTCGCACACTATAGCCAGGTTCCCCAGCAGTGTAAGGAATTCTCTTACTGCTGATCCTATGGTCCTGTCTGTGTCTGTATCGGCCATTACTGAATCCTCTGATAATTTGTACTATTTTCTTTTTTCAGAAAACCTCCCCAGCGCACAGAATGAAGGAGGAGAACTTCCTTCGGCGCAGGTTCTCATTGTGTCCCACCACCGTCACCCCTCAGAAGACGGACGACAGCAAGCTGACTCGGAACTTGTCATTTGGGGCTGACCATGATATCCATGCTCTTAGCACAGGTGCGTTTAGTCTGGTACCAGGATATAGCATTAACCCTTAGGGGCCCATTTATCAATGATCACATTGCAATGCAATTTGGGTGCTATATCCGCGCCCATTAACACATTGCAGAATGTATTGTTTGTATGCTTGTATATGCATTCACAAGGACACTGAAGCATGGGTAATCACTGCAAATGGCTGAATAAAGAAGCACAGCAAACTATAGACACCCTGTACCCCAGACCTCGCCCACTTCCCAGCATTCTCCATGGTCCTAGGGACCGTCACTGAAGGTTCAGGCTTTCACATACAATAAGGGAGTGTCTGCACACATTAAGCATATATAATTCAGTAACATCACATCCTCTTTTCTGTACCCTGTATCCTACAGTGCAACAATGTAATATGTTAACCACTTGCCTGGCATGGTCATATCAGATACGGCCAGTCAGAAAAGCTCTATGGGCGGCTGCTGGAAAATCATTTTCTAGCAGCCGCCAATCACAGAGGGACCTCCTGGTCCCTCTGCACACTTTGCCCCTCCCCGTGGGCCGATCACTGCAGTGATCGGCCAGCCCAGCGCCGGCGAACCCACCCCCCCTTGGCGGCTGCCAGGAGGACAGGGTAGAGAAGACAGCACTGTCCTTCCCTCACTCCACCCCCGCTATCGGCAGCCTCTCCCCATTGATGATAACCCCACCCCCATAAATAAATCAAAGCCCTGCCCATAATATATATATATATATATATATATATATATATATATATATATATATATATATATATATATACACACACACAGATAGATAGATATGTGTGTGTGTGTGTGTGTGTGTATATATATATATATATATATATACACACACACACACATATCTATCTATCTGTGTGTGTGTGTGTGTGTATATATATATATATATATATATATATATATATATATATATATATACACACACACATATCTATCTATCTGTGTGTGTATATATATATATATGTATATATATATATATATATATATATTTACACAGACACACGTATATAGATGACAGCCCCCAAACGATGTTAAGGAAACATCGGTAGCTGTGGCCACAATCGATGTTACTATCGATGACCAACTGTACTATATAGCATAAAAATTGCCATTTTTATGGTATGCAGCGCTTAAAATTTTTTTTTGATTTTTAGAAAATCGTGTTGGATAAGTTTTAAAAAGCTGTTCCTGACCTAATTCAATCATAAAAAAAACCGACAATTTCGGAGCGGTTTTTGGAGAGAGAATTCGTCAGTTAAGTGGTTAAGAACATCATCTAACATGTTTCAATGAGTCTCTCAGGTCTGTGAATTTCTCTTTTTTTGGATCTTTCATACACAGGGGTCTATTTACTAAGCAGTGATATGAGACAGAGCGAAAAGTGATAAGGGGGCCTATTCATCAACACTAAAATAACGTTTTTTTAAGGACATTTTCCTTTAATGTTATTTTAGTATTCATGATGACACTTGGCATAGGAGATAACACTGATATCTCCTTGCTAAGTCCCTCTGCGTTAATTTAAAAAACTCCACATACATTAGTACATTAGTATGGGGATATGGAAATTATGGTATTCATCAAATTCCAAAAATTATGTATTTTCGGCATTTGATGGAGGTACTATCCGCCACTGTGAGGTGGCGAATAGCAGGTAACACTTACCTGTGGACAGCTGGACAGGTCCCCCGCAGCTCCCTCCGGCGCTCTGGTCCCTCCTCTGGCTCCGGTGGTTACTCGCACACTGTGTTCTCCCAGCAGAACATAATAAAGTTTAGAAAAAAAAATAAAAACATTTTTTTTTTCTCTAAACTGTACTGTGGTGTGCTGGGAGACCACGTGTCAGACCAGCAGGATGGAGCCGGAGGCTGCTGCGCGGCAGATAAGTGCGGGATGGGGGGAGGTGAGCGGAGGAGGGGGGGTGCACAAGCTTACCGCCGCTGCAGGTAGTACTGCGCATGCGCTGGGTTTACGAATATAACAGCGCAATGCGCAGCACTGTTTCCAGCTGCGGTAACTTAGAGTAGAGAGGGAAAAGTATCTATTTCCCAAAGAGCTGTCATCGCAAAAATGACAGCTTTTTGGAATAGATACTGATGGAGAGGAGGAATGATGAATCCTCCGGTAATTAGGTAGAACTCCATGTGAGTTCTAAACCTAATTACCTCCATCGATTTTTAAGGTATGATGAATAGGCCCCAAGCTGCCAGCCAATCAGCTCCCAACTGTCATTTTTCAAACACAGGCTGTGAGATGACAGTTGGGAGCTGATTGGCTGGCACCTTATCACTTTCTTATCACTTTTCACTCTGTCTCCTAACACTGCTTAGTAAATAGACCCCTCAGTCTATGTTTCATCAACCATGTTGGACTTTTTTTCAATCATGGTTTGTTCACCGTTATCCAGATTATCATACATGTCAGATGAAGGATATTCTTCAGTCATGTTGTCTTAATACTGGTTGGGATCTTAAATCCACCTGATTTCTTCTTACTTCTGTTCCACGCTCTGTGCGTATAGTATAAGATCTTGGTGCTACTTGTGCCTTTCTCATGGTCTCTGAGATGGACTTGGTCACCCGATCTAGGATCAGACAGGCTTTTTGCTCGTCTATCATGGAACAGTTTTTGTTTCACCTGTTGTCGTTCCTTACTCAGTCTGACTAATGTTGAATTATGCATTTTAAGCAGTTCTTCATGTATTAGAAGATTTGCTCTAATTCTCCTTCCCAATTCCCATCAGCATTTGTGCTGGAGAGAATCCATTCTGCAGAGGGGTACTGCGGGAGATTAAGAGACTTTTGTAGAAATCTTCTTTACCATCCTGCGCTTGTTTCCTGAGACTCTTAACAGTTTTTACTGAACTTTCCACCAATCCATTTGACCGTGGGTAGTGGGGACTTGATGTAATATGGACAAATTCCCACTCATCAGCTAATTGTCTAAATTCAGCACAGGAAAACTGAGGACCATTGTCAGTGATCATCTCCATAGGAACACCATGCCTGGCAAAGAGTGACTTCATGCAGTTACAGCTTTACTACTAGTTGTCTGTAGTGTCATCACCTCAGGATAATTAGAATAATAATCAGTCACGACAATGTACGTCTTCCCATTACAAACAAACAAATTTGCGCCTACCTTCTGGTATGGTCTCTCTGACACTGCATGAGGACTCAGCGATGCGACTTGTTGCTTTGGTCTGTACATAAGACATAACTCACATGTAGCTGTTGTCTGTGCTATGTCTTGGTTCATTCTTGACCAATACATCACTTCACGTGCCCTCCGCTTACATTTTTCTTCTCCTAAGTGGCCTTCATGTATCTTGCACAGCAGAGTTTTTCTTAGTCGTGCAGGTATGACAAACCTATCGCCTTTGTATATGATGTCATTGACAACAGTAAGGTCACTGCGGTACATCCAATAATCATGAATAGGCAGCGGAGAAGCATTATTTTCTCCTGGCCATCCTTTCAGAATGATGTATTTTTAACTATTTCATTGTGTCATCTGTCTGTTTATTTCTAATCTGTAGCTTCTCTCCCAGTGTCTCTTGCAAGACGAGAACAATCAAATCCACATATGCTTCTATCTCTTTGTCCATCAGACTTCCAGAACCTTCACTTTTGTCCACAGCATGAGAAAGTGTGTCAGCAATGTACATGTATTTACCGGGACAGTACAGCAATTGTACATCATACTTCTGTAGTCTTATGAGCATTTGTTGAATTCTCATGGGACAGTCATGTAACAATTTTAGGGGCCTATTCATCATCGAAGGCCGTATGGCCTCCAATGATGAAGTATTGAACTCACTGTGAGGGATCCTTAAGGATCCAACTCGCAGCGGGGGAAGCCTGACACCGGAGCAATTCATCATTGCTCCGGTGAGGGGACAGATGCTCCGAAAAGCAGTTGTCCCTGTGGTTAGTATCGCAGTTACTTCTGTAGCTGCATTACTTACCTGCTCCCTGTCATCCCGGCTACGCATGCATGACCTTGGGTCACGCATGTGCACAGTCGCCGGGGAGGTAGTGAGGAGGCGGCTGAGGGATCCTCTCTGATCCCTCTTCGCATCCCCAGAACTCCTTCCCATAGAAAGGAGCAGGGATCCGAGAACAAGCGCCGTCTGAAGATGGCACTTGTTCTCAGCAGTAAACTCTGAAATACCAAAGAACCCCTGATGATGAATGGCCCGGTAACTTAAATATGCTAGCGTTTCCGCATGGGTACCGGGCCATTTATCGTATGATGAATAAAACCCTTAGGGGCCTATTCATTAACACAAAAAAATCGATGGAGGTAATTAGGTTTAGAACTGGCATGGAGATCTACCTAATTATAGGTGGAATTCATCATTCCTCCTCCCTATAACTATCTATTCCGAAAAGCTGACATTTTTGCGATGACAGCTCTTTGGGAAATAGATAGTTATCCCTGTCTACACTAAGTTACCGCAGCTGTAATCCGTGCTGCGCATGCGCTGTTACATCTGTAAACGCAGCGCATGCGCAGCACTACCTACAGCTGCGGTAAGTTTGTGTGCCCCCCCCGTCCTGCACTTACCTGCCGCGCAGCAGCCTCCGGCTCCATCCTGCTGGTCTGACACGTAGTCTCCCAGCAGACCACAGTACAGAGCAGGAAACTCCCCATTGACATCACTGCTGATGTCAGTGTGGTCGCCCACAAAATGGTAGGCGTTAAGGAACGCCTCCGTTTGTGAACCCACCCCCCCCACACCCCACCTACAAAACGGGCCGAGCTGTCGATCAACATAGACAGCCGGCCCTTTTGTAGTGAGCTCCGGAGCGAGAGAGTTTCTCTCTCGCTTCGGGGCTTGCGCACTCGCAGTGCGGCCGCTGCGCGTGCGCAGGGCCTTAACATCGACCCGGTTGCGAGTGCTCAGTGCTTGCGACCGGGTCTGAATGAGGTCCTTAGTCCTAAAATTGGTTGCACATCTTTATCCGCAATCAGTAGAGAGATTTTAAACTTTTGTTCAGTGTCACCAGGCATGTACCTTTTTACAGGAATTTTCTCACCAGTATAGCATGCATCTTTCACATTGGCTGGATGAATAGTCTTGAAAAGATATTAAATTTACCTGCATGCCTGTATCAAGCTTAAAGGGAATGACCTTCTCGTTCACTGTAAAGGGGCCTATCCATTACCTGACTCTGAGAGCAATCCGATCAAAACCAGGAGGTTTTGGTTGCATTGTTCACAAAGTCGGGTAATGGATAGTCGGCAAGGACCAGCGATGCGCGTGCACGCTGAGTCCTTGCTGACCCCGACTGTCTATTGAACATGCCCGTCAACCTGACGACATTCGGCATGCTTAGAGATAGGAGGTCGGGCTCCTGCACTGAATGACGTTCAGTGAATGCTGTTTGGTACGGGTACCGCACCCGGCGACCTGAAGGACTGAACGCTTGACGTTCAGACTTTCAGGTCGCCTAATGGATAGGCACCTTTTTAAAGGAACAATCCATTCCTTATTATCTGTACTGCAAACTTCAGTGTGCGCTGTGTTTGCTTCACCACACTTCATGCAGGTTTTACCATAAGCTGGGTGCATTTTTTTTAGACTGTGACTTCTACTGCTTCATTTTAGAGAATGGTGTTTTGTTTGACTCTGTTTTCTTCGCCATAGGCAAATGCAGGGGGGTTTCCAGTTGCCTGGAAGCCCAACCGGAAACCCCCCTCCTCGACCCACACCATGACCACAATAGAAATAGTAATATAATAGAACTTTTCTAGTGCTGCATGTTCTTCTCAGTATCACAAATGAAATAATTAGCACCACCTGTGGATCTTTTAATTAACATGTCAGCCAGTAATAAATATACCTGTGCACCGACTAGGAGATCTGGAAAACATGCACTGTTAGGAGTGCACTGCTATAGACCATCTATAGGCTTAATTATTACTGTATAATACACCAGTAGTTCTCAAACTCTGTCCTCAGGACCCCACAGAGGTCACGTTCTCCAGGTCACCCAGCAGGTGCACAGGTGTATTCATCACTCACACATTTTACAAGATCCACAGGTGGAGATAAATATTTCACTTGTGATCCTGTGAGGAGACATGGAAAACATGTAATGTTTGGGGTCCTGAAGACCAAGTTTGAGAACCTGTGTAATACACTATCCAGTGCATAAGGAGCCCAATATGTACATCTATGACCAGGGAGTGCTAGGTTCTTCCGCTGCTCCCCCAGACTCCAGGACTTGCTCCCATGCTCTGGATGTTGCCCACAACTGACATAAAGACATTCAGCTCAGACAGGATGGCCCTACTGCTGCTTGAGTCGCAACCCGCTCCTTTTGGATCCCTCTGCCCCTGTCCGGCTCCTTCCACCGGACGTCGGGGCTCTTGTGCGCATGCATGACCTGTAGGTTGTGCCTGCAAAGTCCCGTCACTGCTCCGAAAAGGAGCAGTGAAGCCACTCATGGGGCCGCGCCTGGCGCCCAGTGTGAGACGCGGGGCCGCGCCTGGCGCCCAGTGTGAGACGCGGGGCCGCGCCTGGTGTCCAGTGTGAGACGCGGGGCCACGCCTGGCACCCAGTGTGAGAGCGGACATTGACAATTGCTCTTTAAATACAAAATAAGAGAAATTTGTGCCATTTTGTTAGTCAGTATTGAGTTCTAGGGACAATTCTGGGTACACAATAAACCTGAACACAGAAAAAACAAGAGATTTGTCCCCCAGCACACTGCAGCAAAAACAATACTTAAATCCTACATGATAACAGCGATTCAGAGGTATTAGTTACATACATTTGCAAATATATGAATAAGCGCCAGGCCAATCGTCAAGGCTCCTCTATACTGGCGTCCCTAGCATTAATGAGTTCACGTCCGAGAAGCAACGCACCCCAAAAAAATTCCAACCAAGGGCCATCCCCAGGGCATCACACGAAAAAGGTGATAGTGAAGTATAAAGAAAAGATGTGTAAGTATAAATCAATAAGTGTTAATGAAATGAGAGAGAATTAAAATGACACAAATAATATACAAACAAATAGAGAAGTGATAAAGGTATTCTTTGTGAATTAAGTGGTGATGCCATGAGAAAGGCCCAGTCAGAACCCCCCCCCCGGGGGCCCCACTCCCAAACGCTCCCCCCAAAATAATTATTGCTATATAATGGTAGCACCCACTCTGGGTCATATAATTACAATTGATGTACTGCATGATAACAGTACATATATAAGCTGAGAGCTAACTTACCTTGGAGGTACCCCAAAAAACCTCCACATGGCACTATAAGCATCAGCACCTCCTCCTAATGCTGACTGCCTTCATGCCTCTCCAAACTTGCAAAAAAAATGGTAGTTGCTCCGATCAGCTTAATTGCATAACACAGGTGCTTGTAAAGGGCGGGGTTTACTCTGAACACAGAAAAAAAAAGAGATATGATACATGATAATAGCGATTCAGAGGTATTAGTTACATACATTTGCAAATATATGAATAAGCGCCATTTTTTTTACACAATAAACCTCCAGGGACAAAATTGTTAAAGCCTGGAATTTACTATGATATTTGTAACACTCTGCAACGGTAAAAATTAGAATAAAAAAAACAATCTGAAAAAACACAATTGTGCGCTGTGCGCTAACGATACTGAATTTGAACCTCTATACGCTTCTACCTATACCTTCTAAAGCCTGCCTATAAACCTCTAAGATTGACGCTTATTTGCGTACGCAGTCATACAGTAAATAAAAACCTTAGACCTGGAACATGTGTTTCCGAAGCACAAAGTATTATTCAAGTAAAAGTACAGTCAGTTACACGCTATGATCTAAGTACAATTTAGCGCAAAGAAATTATACAGACCCAAGTACAGTTATACATACGCAAGCGCTCTGGACCAGATACCGGCATTCAGCAAGAAACCTCCATCAATCAGCATTCAGCAAGAAGACTCCAGACTGGGGTCACAAAACACACATTTATACTCTCACAGAAACAGACAACACAATAGAGAGGCTTGTCGCTGATGCCATTGGTTCCCAAGGAGGATGCATCTGTTGCAGAGCATTTAACAGGTTGATTCAAATAGACACAGTCCAGTCTCCGACAGCTGGTGGTCTCTGTTTTCCTGCCTCATGCACATCCTAACAGTTGGTCATACAATGTACATTTCGGTGCTTTAAGTCTCTGCGGTCCATAAGTTGAGAATGCATTTTGCGATGTTCACACCGATGATATCGGAATGCTGTTGAAAGAGTGCAGATCAATATAATACCAAACATGGCTTACTTATCATGTATTAAACCTTAGCTACCAAATAACCTTTATTTCACAGCAATTATAATAAATTAACAAACTTGAATCTTATACTTTAAAGCTTATGGAACCTTTCATGTGAATATGTAATATGTGAGTATTTGGGTTTTCATATAAAGACGCTAGTTAACTTGGGGCAGTTGCGTGCGCATGAAGCTAATAAACAGCGTTTTCATACTGAGCCCTATGCATTTGCTAAAATGCAACATGTTAACAGCGCAATTTTGCGTATTTGTGTGTAAATGAGAAATGGTGAAAGATGCAATCGCATGGTGTTAATAGTAACATCGCCATATGTACTTAAGTGTGAGTTTATCTAAAATGGCGCTTGGGCGGCCATTCGCAAAATGGCGTCTTGCGATCTCATTTTCTAAAATGGCGTCTTGCGGCCAGTCGCAAGATGGCGTCGTTACGATCTAATCTAAGCTGGTCTTGTCTCAGCCAATTATCCAGCTTCGACAGTGCCGTCCGGGCTGCGCCTGCTGCTGGCACATTGTAATTGTTGGGTTTTTTTCTCTTACAGGGAAAGATGTGGAACCCAGCAACTTACCTCTTGTGAAGGATGACGACCCATTCACCACAAACTCAGCTAACAAGGTATCAGGCTGGAATATTGCTGAATTTATAATGGATAGTCTATATATCCTGGGTATAATCTAACATCTTCCTATTGAAGTGTACCCATTACCCAGACACGGTACAAGCCGGGCATTTGTGATATGCGCCAACATTCTGTAATTTCCCCCATCCTCTGTGATGTCACATGTTCCACTGGCAACCTGAGATGTGCAGGAGGAAGGTAGCTGTGGGCATTCGCACCCGGAGATGCTTTCCTGGTGGTGGCGTGCACGCGGCGCTATAGTGCTGAACTTGTCATTACTTTTATTTTCTACTTTTAAATAAATTATCAGGCACATCCCGTTCCAAATTATTTTCGCTTATAAATATCTCAAAAGGGATCTGTAGGCGCCCAGGTATTTACCTGTTTGCGTTGGAGAGGAGTGCGCTCCTTCACTGTCTCAGGGCCTGATTCAACAACGAACGCACGCAGCCGTCCGCCGCGAGAATATGCTAATCAATGCATACGCGCGGAGACCACAGTACTCAAGATAGCGGTAACATCGAGAACCACCGGACCCATACGCACAATAGTGGTTGACTGCGTGTAGTCTGAGTACCATAACCCGATCGCACTGGCTAGTTCGTGCACGCGCAGTGCAAAACATTGGCCAAGTGCGTGCATTTTCTCCTTTGCATTCCTTGCCAAATCAGGCCCTCAGACTCCTCTGTAGGGATAGCCATCGAGAGTTAGCCATCGATGGCAAGAGCCAATGGTTCTTCATTGATAGACAAGTGGGAGCCGATGGTTATTTTTAATTTTTTAATTTTTTTTTTCATGAGGAGCTTAGCCCTGCTCCCGTTTTTGATGGGCACACGGCGGGCTGTGGACCAAGTAGCGGTGGCCATCGAGGGGTGCAAACCGTCGATGGTTCACCATAGATGGTTTTTGTGCCATCAATGGTAATCACTGATGGGCCCATCGATGGTAACCATCTACGGAAACCCCACTGATGGCCATCCCTACTCCTCTGTGCTGAGACCCTGGCAGTGTAACGTCAAGGCACACGAATGACCCTGCGTGTGTCATGCTGCTATACCACTGTATAGGTAATATACTACCTGAAATAGTCACAGCTGCCACCACTGTGAGTGTTACTGCTGTTACCAATAAACCTGCAAGCCTGGGTAAGGGCCCATTGTGTGGACTAACCTCCAATTCACATTCCACTGGCACCTATTGTAATCACCCAGATCATATCCATATTAAGGGACCTGGAAACCCCCAGCAGTGTCATCACCACCTACATACTGTACATTACACAAGGCAGAAAAGGGGCGCAGCTCACAACCATTTTTCACTGGCATCTTGGACCAGTTCTGTGACCAACGCTGGAACTTGTAGTGCACCAAGGAGAAATAAGCTTAAAAAACTGCTAATTGCAATATATTTTGTTGTAAGTAAATAAAAAAGACCCCGTGCAAACCTGGCCTTTTATGTGTAATGTGATTTATAATGTAATGCTACCACCTACCTAATGCTTTGTACACACTTGGCGATTTATCGCTAGTTTTATCGACTAATGATATATCGTGAGTGCATCGGCGGGTGTGTACACACGATGTCTGTCAATGAAGTCGTTCAGACATATCAGGTCGGCCCTGCAGCACAGATATATCTGACGCCCAGACACTGACCTCTCAGCTAGGCTGGCAAATGTAACTGCCCGGCCAATTGTGTTGTCAGCCCAGACACACAGACCGGACGATTGGTTTGTTTGTATAGCTTAACGATCTGACACTCTGACCGTGGACAGGTCTGCTGACCGATCCGTTGTCCGTGTGTACCCAGCATAACCGTGAGCAGTATATAATTATCCAAATATATATTATTGAAGTCCATTCCCTCTAGTTCACCTCCTTTGCCTGAAAGCACCAGAAAACACCCCTCATGGCCCTGGAAAAAGCATTGGCGAGCGGTCTGGCATCCATTATGATGGGGAGGAGGAAAACGCAGAAGGGGACATGCTCCCAAATTTAGGGATCTTTTGTTTGTTGTCATTGCCACAGTGTTCTACCTCTGCCCTGAAGTAGGTTGTGACCTTGCAGAATACAGTTTCAGCTCACGAAGGGGCCTATTCATCATCTTTCCTGCTTGTGGGTTGCGATCCACTCCTTCCCTTATTCAAAGGAGGGTCGGGTTGCGAAAAGGGATCCTTTCGGATCCTTCTGCCGGACATCTGGGCTCTTATGCGCATGCGTGACCTGTAGGTTGCTTATGCACACTCCCGTCACTGCTCGGAAAAGGAGCAGTGGAGCCGCTCGCGGGAATGCCTGATTTCGCATCAGCAGTTACAGCGCCGGAGCAATGATGAATTGCTCCGGATTCCGTGGCGAGTTAGAATGTTAATTTCCGGGTTCCGTTCTAAGGGCCTGATTCAGACCCGGTCGCAAGCACAGTGCGCTTGCAACCGGGTCGATGGTGGGCCAGTGCGCAGGCGCGAGACCCGGATAGCGCCGTGCACTTCGTCGCTCCGGGTCTCGCAACAAAGGGGGCGAGCTGTCAATGTTGAGTGACAGCTCGCCCCCTTTGGAGGGCGGGCTGGGGGAGTGGATGCCCAAACTGAGGCGTTTCCGTGTGAACGCCTCCGTTTGGGGGCGGCCCCACTGACATCACGAGTGATGCCAGTGGGAGAGATTTCGGCTCTGTTAGAGCTGAAATCTCTCTGGGGCTTGCGGCCACGAGACCCTACCACAAGGATCTCGTCGCAAGCCCGATGGTCACGATGGTCTTGACCATCGCGACCATCTTCCTGGCCGTTCGCTATAGCTGTGGGTGGTCACCCGCAGCTATGCGAGCGGCCAGGAGGCCGTTCTAAATAAAAAAAAAAAAAGACCGGCCCTGATTCAGAGCGAGCACTCTGTCAGAGCGTCTGGCTCTGAATCAGGGCCTAAGTGCACCCTGCGATGTGGCCCATTGAGAAGTGCACATTGTTAGGTCCTCTCAGAGATGCTTTGTTCAGCAACGTATAATAGAGTTTTCATGTAATAACTGTATTTAAAGCTGGTTACTGTAAACAGCGGCCTAGTCCTGCAGACAACGGCGCTGACCTAGTACTGACTGTTCCGGATCCTGCGTGTAAATAATTCATCTCACCGTCTCTGCAGTAACGTACGATACATAAAACAATGAGCAATGCATTATTCATGGCCTGATACTCCAGCTTGGGAAATTTTATGCTAATTAGCCAGATTGTCAGTAAAAATTAGAAATCATTGCGCTTCACTCATAAGAATAAATCGCTGATAACAATGGCCGACATTGCGGTGATCTTTATACAGTACATATTCTACCAGTATAAATGTTGCCACATCTTATTGTGTTTACAACGTCTGCATTTTTTTATTTTTTATAAATACATATATTCCTTATTTTCTGCTCTCTTAAGCTGGGTACCCACTGAGATGGCGGGCATTCGTTCCGACATCGGACGGGGATTGCCCATCCAACGAGTTGATGAACGATCACTGTTCCTTCCTTCATTAAAGCTGGGTACACACTGGAGCAATGGCTGACCGATATGAAGTTTCGTAACGAGATATCGCCTACACCGCTCAGTGCGTATGCATGATTGCACGCTCCCGCTGGTCGCTAGTCCATACTGCACATCATACCTAGCGATTTTGTGCCTATCGTGCAGTGTGTACGGCAAACCGGATGACAAACGATATGTCGGACTGATTTGACGTCCTCCCGCTGCCCTCCGCCATTTCTCTGTATGCTGGCCCCGTACAGAGTGTACGGAAAAAAGCTGCGTCCTCTTTTACAGCACAGCCAACTGTACAGCCCATTATCCAAACACATCAAACCTGACGACGCCTCAATCGACTGCGGGAGCGCACATATTGAGTGAACACACTGATCGATTTGTCGTTACGAAATAGCAAATCAGGCTGACATCGCTCCAGTGCGTACCCAGCTTTAGGGCCTGGGCGCTGAAATACGTTAACTAGCGTTTATTAATGGAAGTGCCCTTTCAGCTGGGAGTATTTGCACTGTGCAGTTTTTCTGCTGCTGTCTACACCAGTGACCACAAGCGCAAATTGTCACCGCATGATAAAAGTGATCGTGTGTAACTTGCAGAGTCACCGGCATTTAATGCGGCTCCAGTGGGTAATGAGACTTATTGCTGATATCCAACACTTGAACTTCTTCTTTGAAGCACTGAGGGCACTTTGGGCTCTATTTACTACAATCTGCATTTTGAATGCAGATTGAATTCAGGTAATATCACAGGGATTTACTAAAAATCCCTGGCAGGGACAGAGCTTGCGATAAAGCTCTGTCCCTGAGAATTCCCTCTGCAGCCTTATCACGGTATTTTCGCAAAAAATACTGTGACAAGTGCCCACGCATGCGCTGACCGGTCACTGCTAAGCCCCACCCCCACAATTGCGACCCCTCCCTTAATTACACTTCCCTCCGGTGATGTCCTCCGTGGCTCCGGTCAGCTGACATCCCATCCTGCACTGGGCCCTGATCAGGTGATGACCGAGCCCCAGTGCAGGATGGAAGACCAGCTGACCGGGGGGAGGACATCGCTGGATCACCGGCCCCCGTTTTTTTTTTTTTTTTACAGTGTATCAGCGTGTGGTCTGTTTCGAACACACAGCTGATCACTTGGGCCGGCTCCGGGCTCAGCTCTGCCTGTTAGAGCGGAGTAGGAGTCCGGTAACCGGGGGAGACCTTGGATAACGCCATCTTCAGGTGACGTTATTATCACAGGGCCTCCCTAGGTATTTTTTCACATTTATTTTTAGTAACTTTGGTCGGATCACATTTCCCATTACAGTTATGGGAAATGCGATCTGATTACTAAAAGTAAGTGCTACTTAGGGGTTGGAGTAGAATTTCACGAATTCTTCTCCAATTGCCCTATAATAACTATAGGTGATACTAAAATAAAGTGAAAACACAAAACAGCCTTTTTCACTTTATTTTAGTAAAAATAATGTTAATAAATAGAGCCCTTTATCCGCTAACTGATGGCACTACTATTGTAATTGTAGGGATTGCAGCATTACCGTCCCCAGTCCTGGTCCCAAACATCCCTCCGCTGATCAGTACAGGACTATAGTCCCAAGGTGGTATCGGGCCAATGATAACAAGAATGTAGACCCTATGGCTACTCTTACAGCTCCTGGACAGTGATTGTGGGTTAATATATATATTTTTTTTTATATAATTTTTCCTTGGGAGTGTATGGTGCAATGAAATAAAGTAAACCAAGTAAACAAGACACACATCTAATTTAACAATGTAGTTTATTTGACTGTATAAGTCCTGGAGTCCTGTTTGTAGATATTACAAATGTAAATTTTGGGGATGCTTTTATTTTTTATTTTATTTTTTTACCATAAGAACTTCCCCGACAATGGGTGCCATGCATTCGTGGTCAGTAGGTCATGTGATCAGTAGACCACGCATGCGCAGGACCCTCGGCACAGTAGTGAAGAAACCACTTACGGGAAAGTACCAATCAAAATATTACAATGTGCAAATTTCAGGCTGCGGTAAAGGCCGGCGGCTGTCCCACAAAATGCCGCCAAACCATGCTTCATTAGCGTGTAGCTCTGTATGTGCGGTGACCATGCTTCATTAGCGTGTAGCTCTGTATGTGCGGTGATCAACCTTCATTAGCGTGTAGCTCTGTATGTGCAGTGACCATGCTTCATTAGCGTGTAGCTCTGTATGTGCGGTGACCATGCTTCATTAGCGTGTAGCTATGTATGTGCGGTGACCATCCTTCATTAGCGTGTAGCTATGTATGTGCGGTGACCATGCTTCATTAGCGCGTAGCTCTGTATGTGTGGTGACCATGCTTCATTAGCGTGTAGCTCTGTATGTGCGGTGACCATCCTTCATTAGCATGTAGCTCTGTATGTGCGGTGATCAACCTTCATTAGCGTGTAGCTCTGTATGTGCAGTGACCATGCTTCATTAGCGTGTAGCTCTGTATGTGCGGTGACCATCCTTCATTAGCGTGTAGCTCTGTATGTGCGGTGATCAACCTTCATTAGCGTGTACCTCTGTATGTGCAGTGACCATGCTTCATTAGCGTGTAGCTCTGTATGTGCGGTGACCATCCTTCATTAGCATGTAGCTCTGTATGTGCGGTGATCAACCTTCATTAGCGCGTAGCTCTGTATGTGTGGTGACCATGCTTCATTAGCGTGTAGCTATGTACGTGCGGTGACCATGCTTCATTAGCGTGTAGCTATGTATGTGCGGTGACCATCCTTCATTAGCATGTAGCTATGTATGTGCGGTGACCATGCTTCCATACACAGATAATATGACTCACGTTTGTGTTGATAAATGAGTCATTGCTTTAGTGGTGTAAGGATATG
Organism: Taudactylus pleione; assembly: GCA_031769625.1. Taxonomy (NCBI): domain Eukaryota; kingdom Metazoa; phylum Chordata; class Amphibia; order Anura; family Myobatrachidae; genus Taudactylus; species Taudactylus pleione. The sequence goes on from JAUIMM010000026.1 coordinate 3,386,241, forward strand.
AGGAGAACCTCCATCATATGTAACCTTTACATTCAGTGGGAGTACCGACCTTGTGTGTCACATACAACTAATTAGGCTCCTATACTCTCTCGTCTTTCAGACACGTCACATTCACAAACGCCTCCTGTCGCCTCTACGTTGGGATTATCGCTTTCAGATATTACAGTATATTTTAAGCCAGCTGCTAGAATGAAAGGGAACCTTTATCTGTCCAGTCCATAACCCAATCACTATTGTAATAAAGCCTATAATCCGTGTACTGTGGCCCTGATTCAGAGCCGGACGCTCTTTCATAGCGCTCGCTCTGAATCAGGGCGTTTTGGGTTTTTGTGTGCCCGGCCTTCTGGCCGCTCGCTAAGCTGTGGGTGACCACCCACAGCTTTTGCGAGTGGCCAGGTGATGGTCACGATCATCGGGCTTGCGACGAGACCCTTGTGGTAGGGTCTCGTCTGCCGCAAGCCCCAGTGAGCTAATAGAGCCGGAAGCTCACCACTGACATCACTCGTGAGGGGTTGCAAAGGTTGCAAAGCTTAAACTTAAAGGAATTGACGGAAGGGCACCACCAGGAGTGGAGCCTACGGCTTAATTTGACTCAACACGGGAAACCTCACCCGGCCCGGACACGGAAAGGATTGACAGATCGATAGCTCTTTCTCGATTCTGTGGGTGGTGGTGCATGGCCGTTCTTAGTTGGTGGAGCGATTTGTCTGGTTAATTCCGATAACGAACGAGACTCCCGCATGCTAACTAGCTACGCGACCCCCGGCGGTCCGCGTCCAGCTTCTTAGAGGGACAAGTGGCGTTCAGCCACACGAGATCGAGCAATAACAGGTGTGTGATGCCCTTAGATGTCCAGGGCTGCACGCGCACTACACTGAACGGACCAGCGTGTGTCTACCCTTCGCCGACAGGTGCGGGTAACCCGCTGAACCCTGTTCGTGATAGGGATCGGGAATTGCAATTATTCCCCATGAACAAGGAATTCCCAGTAAGTGCGGGTCATAAGTTTGCGTTGATTAAGTCCCTGCCCTTTGTACACACCGCCCGTCGCTACTACCGATTGGATGGTTTAGTGAGGTCCTCGGATCGGCCCCGCCGGGGTCGGAAACGGCCCTGGCGGAGCGCCGAGAAGACGATCAAACTTGACTATCTAGAGGAAGTAAAAGTCGTAACAAGGTTTCCGTAGGTGAACCTGCGGAAGGATCATTAACAGCCAGGCCCGGGACCGCGGGGTCCGCCGGCTGGAAGCAGCACCGAGAGAGAGGGGGGCCCGGCAGGGTGCGAGGACGGGGCGAGGGGAGTGGCAGGCCAGGGCGACAGGCTCAGGCTCGCCATCCCGGCAGCCGCCCCCTCCACCCGGTCCCCGCGGCCGGGCCCAGAGACGAGAGAAAGACGAGGCGGCGCGGAGTGACAGGAGCGGGAACCCGCCGCCCCCGCCGCAGCCTCCGTCGCACGGAGGGGACAGCCGCGGCCGGGGGCGACGGGGACCCCGGACGGCCGCCCCGGAGTAGGCCCTGCACCCGCGTTCCCCGGACGCTCCCGACGGACGGGGGCCTCCGCGCCCCTCCCCGCGACCCAAGGGGCCGGGCGGGCGGAGTGGCGCCGGGACAGAGGCCACGGCGGATGGCGGAGGAATGGCCGCGGGGCCCGTCCTCCCCTCTGCGCCGGCCTCCCGGGGCCGCCCCGCTGCCGGCGGGCGAGCCGATTTCCCAGAAGCAACAGGTCCCCTCCAGGCCGATCCGGGTACCGCTCGCCTCCTCGCCCACCCCGGAGAGGGGGGGAGGAGGCGGTAGGTCGAGAAGACCCGAGACGTCGCGCCTCCCGCCGGCAGGAGCCGCGGGGGCCGGACACGGGCGGGGGACTGGTTCCGCGGCCGTGTCCCCTCGACCCGCGCGCCGTCCCCCCGGACCCCGGAGGGATGCGGCGGCCGGGCGCCCGGACACCAGGGCCCCAGGGCGTCGGTTTCTCCCCCCCCACCGGAACGCAGAGTACCCCTGCCGACCGAGAAAGAGAGAGAGAGAAAAAGCCAAGACTCTCAGCGGTGGATCACTCGGCTCGCGCGTCGATGAAGAACGCAGCGAGCTGCGAGAATTAGTGTGAATTGCAGGACACATTGATCATCGACACTTCGAACGCACCTTGCGGCCCCGGGTTCCTCCCGGGGCTACGCCTGTCTGAGGGTTGCTCCCCCATCGATCGCCCGCCCGCGCAGGCCGTCCCGCCTCCGTCCCCCCCTCCCCGGAGCGCGCAGCCAGCCTTCGTCCCCCCAAGAGCAGACCCCGCCTTCCCCTCGGCGAACCCCAGCGCGCGCCAACCCTCCGAGAGCGCCGCGCGGTTGCCTGTGACCGACGCAGGGCTGCCGCCGGCCCGGGTGGGCCGAGAAAGCGAGGGCGGGAGGCAGCGAGGCGGCGGCGGCGGGGATCCCCGTCCACCCGCCTGTCCGCTCTCCCGACTGAGACCTCAGATCAGACGTGGCGACCCGCTGAATTTAAGCATATTACTAAGCGGAGGAAAAGAAACTAACCAGGATTCCCCCAGTAACGGCGAGTGAAGAGGGAAGAGCCCAGCGCCGAATCCCCGCCCGGCGGGCGCGGGAGATGTGGCGTACGGGAGACCGGACCCACCCCGGCGTCGCTCGGGGGCCCAAGTCCTTCTGATCAAGGCCCAGCCCGCGGACGGTGTTAGGCCGGTGGCGGCCCCCGGCGCGGCGGGACCCGTTCTCCCCGGAGTCGGGTTGTTTGGGAATGCAGCCCAAAGCGGGTGGTAAACTCCATCTAAGGCTAAATACCGGCGCTAGACCGATAGCGGACAAGTACCGTAAGGGAAAGTTGAAAACAACTTTGAAGAGAGAGTGCAAGAGGGCGCGAAACCGATGAGAGGTAAACTGGTGGGGTCCGTGCGGTCCGCCCGGAGGATTCAACTCGGCGGGCTGACGCGCCGGCCGCCCCGGGTCGTCGGACCCCCCCTTGCCCGCTCCGTCCGTCCCCCTCGCGTTACTTCGGGAACGCCTCCGTTTGGCCAGCCACCCCCCCCGACCCGCCTACCAAACGAGGTGAGCTGTCGATCAACATAGACAGCCGCCCCTTTTGGATGCGAGCGCCGGAGCGAGTGATTTCACGCTCACTCCGGGGCTCACGCACGCCACGCGTACGCACTGCCAGGCCATCAACTTGCTTGCGAGTGCGTCTGAATCAGGCCCTGTGCTTAATGCGATGCTAAAGTAACCTGAACCTCATCTGCGCTCCTCTATACATTGGTAATTACCCCAAAACTAAGACACTGCCCTCCAGCGGCCGAGAGACTATCTGAGAGATATGTAGGCATTAATTTATGAATGTGACTGGCGAAAGGCACAATGATGACCGTCCATGTTATTGGTAGGCCTGAAATACACGAACGGCCTGATTTAACAGAAGACGCTAAACCGTTGTTGGACGCAGATTCCTGATTATCGGGAGCCTGCGCAGAACTGGTTCTGCGAGATCGCTCGCAGCCTCTGCATGATGGGCAGGGATGGCCTGCGTTCCAGGAAACGGGGGCATGTCTCCCCTGTTTTCCGGGACTGGCAAGGCCAGGATTTGCGTCTGTGGCCGTAGATACCTGACCTCCCATGCCGGCCAGCCTGCATAAGCTGAGGCTTACTCAGTTAGCTGGTGCCGTGCAATATTGCGACCGATAATGATTCCAGGCTGAGACTTCGGTCGCAGTGCTGTGACCGCAGATGCAGCAGGAGGAGGTCAGACACCTCCTGCTACATTTGCATTTTAGCAAGGACGGATTTGTAAAGCTGCTGGTGTGCGGCTCTGCAGTTCCATCCTCTGCTGAATCAGGCACTAAACGCTGATTGGCGACATTTCATATCCCACCCCTGATAAATACTGCGCACACACAAGATAGAGGTTTGTGCTTACAGCCTCAATAGGAACTTGGGGAGCAGGAACAAAAACAATGGATGACCCCCCCAAGCCGACATAGCCAGCAGCACTTTTAAGAAGATACTTATCATCCTGTGTGTGTTTTGTTTGTTTGCCTGTGAGCGCGGTAATGCAGAGTGTATTCTGCTGGGGAAAGCTGGGACTAAAAATCCCCAGTGACATTTAGACAGCAGGGACCGAGCTGCAGTTAATTTCGTTATCCCCGATGACGGCAGTAGAACAATAGACCCGAAGAGCTAAATCATGACGTGAATTTGCTGCATTATACAAGCCGGGTGATTCTCAGCACTTGTGTTTCATCCCTGGGTTACATGTTATAAAGTCTTCTTTGTCTATGTCAGGGTGGCTGCCCGGATGTCGATTCAAGAGCTCGAAATATCTAAAGGTCCGACTCCCGCGTCGTCTAAATGCAGTTGAGGCAGCTACTTTTGTAGGGTGACCAATACAGACCATCGATTCCAAACCTGTGTCTCATTGGCGCGCCTGGTTCCTCTTGACTCGATAGACTAACCAACATGTAAGAGAATATAGTCTAACAAAATGGCTGCCCCTTGTTATGTGTTGGTGACTGACTGGTCCAGTCTCACAGGTGTCACCTAGCACAAAATTGTGGACATAGCCGTATTGTACCTCAGCCATTCCACTGCACAAACAACCCTCGCCTGTACTGCTAGCAATCTATAGATACTCCTTCAGTCTACATTTATCAGGTACCTTACACCTCATGCCAAACTGGATGGAAGACCCTGCCCGCTGGATGGTCATTGGATTGACTGACTTGTCCTCACTGAATATTCTCCAGTACACTGAGAAACACTTGTTAATTCAGACATATGACACAAGCAGGCAGCACATAGTTAATTAGTGAATATAAAACATTGAGAAGCCCAAGGGCTCTGCAACACTGGCGCTTTGTACTTCATCTCTGTCCGACTGTCCTGAGAAGGTGACGATGGACACCGAATGTAGCTGGTTCGACTGGGGACCGGTGAATGAACGTCCCAGAAGTGTTTGCACATATTTCCTAACATTTTGGAATACAGGATGGTTCTGAAACTCTAATACATTTGCATTATCTATATACTAATAGCAGAAATACCTGTTTAATGAGTGACCTATTTCTATGATGCCGTTGTCTGAGCAGGGCACAAACCCAATTAAAGGTCTTGGTCCGTAGATTTGCAGAAAAATATTGGCGTTTGAATTTGCTGCTTTGTTACGGAGTTATGTGGCAAGACGTCTGCCCGCCATTTACAGTGCATCGTGACCGTTGGCGAACTCTCCCTGTGCACCTGTTGGGTGACCTGGAACATGTGACCTGCTGGGTGCTCTGGAAACTGTGATGGTTATTTACAGCCACAAATATCACCGCGTCTTGCGTGGACCTCAATCACCGACTGCTGTGTTATTTCATTATTCACTTCTCCATGCTTTGTTTACATCAAACATGCCTAAAGGCCGGCCTCGAGGACACCGACGTGGTGGAACCCTTACAGGTCGCCCAGAGCGCACAGTTCAGATATCTTACAATCAAGAATATTATCGTCACAAATAATATGTAACAAGATCAACTAATACGCTGCTTGCATTGGACGTGACCTATTTATTTATTTATTAACAGTTTCTTATATAGCGCAGCATATTCCGTTGCGCTTTACAATTGGAAACATTTATAGAACAAAATAGGGTAATAACAGGCAGATATATAGGTAGGAAGGCCCTGCTCGCAAGCTTACAATCTATTTACCACAATACTACACTGGGTACTATGGACGAGCAATATGCGACCTCTGGTGTCCTACACTTCTTGGTAGCGGAGATTAGCGGCCATTTTTCATGCTGCTGTCACAATGTGGTTGTTCCACCATATTTAGCTGAACTCTTTATGACAACTACCCTCACATTATGGACTCATTATCTCCATACTATCCTCCATACTGAAGACGGTTACCTCCGGGATACCCTAATATACATGATTTTAACCGTCAGCATCTCCACTATCAAATGTGACAAATCTATCCAACCACACACTTGTGCTTTTCTCCGAACGTCGGCAATTTCAATCCATTGAAGAAATAAAAGTGAATCCAAACGTAAACATATATATAAACGACTTGCCAGGGACACTGTGCTGATAATATCATCGGCACATCCAGAGTTATTAAAGTTTAAGTGGACTCAAAGACTTTCTGACCACCGTGTAGCTGCCAAGGATACTTTGCTGCTGTCCGGTGCATTCACGCAGACGACACGCAAGATGGCAGCAGCGTACCAGGGAGAGCGCAGATTCTATTCATGGGTCTCTGTTGTGCAGTTGGTCAATATTGAAAAATAGGGACTTTTATGGGGCTGAGGGCCTGATTCAGATCAGGTCGCAAGCGCTGAGCGCTCGCAACCTGGTCGATGTTTGCCCACAGGGCATGCGCACGACAGACCCGGCTAGTGACGGGTGCTCCGTCGCTCCGGGTCTCGCACCAAAGGGGGCAAGCTGTCGATGGTGATTGACAGCTCGCTCTGTTTGGTAGGCGGGCAGGAGAGGTGGTTGGCCAAACTGAGGCGTTCCCGAAGGAATGCCTGCCGTTTGGGGGCGGCCCCAGTGACATCACCAGTGATGTCGGTGGGAGAGCTTCCGGCTCTATTAGAGCCAGAAGCTCTCTGGGGCTTGCAGTCACAAGACCCTACCACAAGGGTCTCGTCGCAAGCCCGATGGTCGCGATGGTCTTGACCATCGCGACCATCATCCTGGCCTTTCGCTATAGCTGTGGGTGGTCACCCTTAGCTATGCGAGCGGCCAGGAGGCTGCACCAAAAAAAAAAAAAACGCCCAGATTCAGAGCGAGCGCTCTTTCAGGGTCCATCTCTGAATCAGGGCCTGAGTCTTTATCAGGTGGAGATTGGGGTCTGTTCTGTGATCCTGCCGTTTGTCAGGATAACAGAACATACCGTCTGGGGCTACCTGAACGTAAGAGACCCGTTCTTCTAAACTTCCTGCGTCTACCGGCCAAGGGACAATACAAAGACCAGGCGAATACAATGTGAAAAGGTAAATTATAACATTCATAAAACGCACGGAAAGCCGCAACAAGAGATGTAAAGCAATCGAGACAACTACAAACTGAGCATAACTCGCAATCTACAATACTATATAATACAGGACAACCAATGTAGTAATACGGGATTTTTTTTTTGCTATTCATGCGAATCTATGCAAATGATAAAAAATGAACTTAAAAAAAACTATAATAAATAAAAATACAATTATGAATATACTGAAATAAAGGCAGAAATATTGTTAAACACTGTCAACTTGTGATGGGTTGTGTTCAGAGAGCGAATATGAATAATGAAAGTATTCTCCAGCTGTTTGCGCCATCACCCTGATCTGCTGGAATCCCTGATGGCGGCAGTAATGGTCCAACCCTGCTCTACTCTCCCCGCGTGTACCACCTACTGTGTGCCAATGCCCCATCACGGTGAAAATTCCCAATTGGTGAAATCGAGCGTCCATAGTGCAGAGAAGGGCTGGGCCCATTACAGCCCAGGGAGATGGCGGCAGATCCAGAGAACCGCGCTAGCACCGTCCGTAATTTGTTGTCTTATTTTAAATCATGGAACTGTCGGTGGCGTATTTATCAGACCCCTATAAAAACAAAGAGAACAATTAGTGACCAGGCGCTGATAATATAATAGTATAGGAGAGAAAAAGAAATAGACTTCATAAAAATGAGTGTAAGGGCGCACATCCACTTGGCGATTTTTATGCGCGATTGAACGATACCGTTATCGTTCAATCACGCATGAATCATGCACATTAATGTCGTAAACGACCAGCGATGCGCTCTCCCGCTGGTCGTTTCCAACATCAATCATCGGCTGAACATGCTGTACAACCTGACGATAACGACAGATAGACCATGTTAGGGGATGATTGATGAGCCCACACTGATAATGACTACTCGGTCAGTGTAGGCACAGCACAGCACAGCACAGCACAGCACAGACTGAAACGACTGCATGATTACAATGTCGTAATTGTGCAGTCGTTTTTTGGTCTGCTAGTGGATGTGCCCCTTAACTAAATTGGATATTTAAAACTATTATAGCTGCACTCGTACTTGTAAAACAATTAGCGAAACATATAACCACTAGTGGAGACGCACATATGTATATAAACTGATGTATAATGATGTGGCAGAACAAAATCAAGTCACATCAAAATAATTAGATATAGATAATATCTTCATATATACTCTTGTGCTTCTCCCTACTGTAATTTAATTTATCTCTTACTCCCCACTAGGGCAACTAACACTTGGCTGCTTATGTGGGCGTAAAGGTCGCTAATATAACAATGTTTATTCATGTCCTGCTTTGTATTGTATTTGTAAGTCACTGGTTACTTATTTGTTCATGTAGTTTGTAAGGCGCTGCGGAACACTTGTGGCGCCATATATATAAATGATAATATATATGTGTTTGTGTATGTATTTATGTACGTACGTGTGTGTGTGTGTGTGTGTGTGTGTATATCTATATCTATCTATCTATCTATCTATCTATCTATCTATCTATATATATATATATATATATATATATAGATAATCTCTCTCTCTCTCCCAATATATATATATATATATATATATATATCTCCCAATAATTAAGCACCTAGACCGGCTCAGGCATAGACACAGGATGTCTCTCCTTTTAAATATAAAAAGTAGCAGAGAAAAAGACCTGAAATGCAAGTATTAAAAAATTTGATGGCACACTACAAGTCCCAGGATGGAATTTAAATTGATATATAACTCTTTTTGCAATTACGCATGTATAGCGGAAATGGCACGTACTGTACGGCACTAAGAGGTCTATTTATTAAGCAGTGTTAGGAGATGAAGTGAACGGTGATAAGGTACCAGCCAATCAGCTCCTAACTGCCATGTTAGGAGCTGATTGGCTGGTATCTTATCGCCATTCACTTTATCTCCTAACACTGCTTAGTAAATAGACCCCTAATGGTGGGTACACACCTGACAGATATATCTGCAGATGATGTTCATACACACTAAACGGCCATCATCTGCTTGAACCCCAGGGGGGCGGGACCCGGCGGCTGGTGGGGGCGTTTCCCGCCCCCCTCCCCATGGCTGCCGTTATGTGTGTACGGACGGTCTGCAGACATAGCTGTCCATCGGCTGTGCAGCGCAGCCAGTGCGATATGTCTGTGAAAAACAGGCAGACATATCGTGGGTGCACACTGGCCGACGGGCAGCAGATATATTGGCCGATCAATTGATCGCCCAATATATCTGTCAGTGTGTACCCAGCTGTAGCGTGGTAAATGAATTAATGAAATATGAAGAATGGAAAGTCCCGGTAATTAATGTATATAGTATTCACGGATTAAGCAGGGTCCACTTTACCAGTATGATCCATCTGTATACATTGGGGCACCATGGTGTGTGCGGTAATCGTGGCCTCTGTGCAGGGTACAATGCGTCTGCCGACCGCGTCCGGGCTGTATGGAGGGAAGTGCGCAGACAGATGATCCTGATGTCAGAGTCTCAGCACTTGCAGCTGCCGGCACCGTACTAACCAAGGCTGTCATCTTTAGCGTATGTTGGGGCCCATTCATTAATGATCGTATTCGCAATGCGATCTGGGCGCGATATTAACACCCATGATCACATTGCAGATTCCATCATACCGCCCAGATGTAACAAAATGCACTTGGAGGGACAGTGGCTCCGAAAGAATCCCGCCCCTGCGATGTGCCGGCGAAGTGGCGGCGTCTTCAGATGGCGGTAGCTGCGGGGGCCAATCGCCACAATGCATCGCATTCCGGGAGCTGGTAAATATGGCAGCATTGCATCCCCCATAGAAACCTATGTGGGCTGCAGCTGCCGGCGGGAATGGAGGTATCTGAGATCTATGCTGTGGTCCCTCTGTCATACATTCGGGGGATATTAAATATTTGCGGTTCCGGGTATTTTCGGGGCATAATCTGCAAATATTTCTTGATAAATGGGCCCCGTTATGTGGTGTTGGGCATGATACCTGTTTTGTGTAGCTCTGCGCTTACTACGTTTAAGTGTCTGAAAATGTAACTGGAAAAGACTTCCGGAGTCTCCATTTTACAACGTGAGTTGTCCGTGCTTAGAATAACCCGATCGTTGTGCTCTGTTTTCCAGGTCGATAATAAACTTTGCAATGGAACAGACAAGGAATGTTTATCGCCCACATCTAAAACTGTCAAAATGGACACACTCAAGGTAAATGCCTTTATATAGGCCGCATCCCTGCAGAGCTTCTTACAGAGCTGTATTGTGCTGCACAGCGCCAGATAATCCCTGATCCTCCGTATTGTCTCAGATATCTGAGAGCTCTGCCCGTACTTAGATCAGTCTGTTGGGGATGTGCAGATAGATTGGTGCTGGAGGAGAGGATGGGGCACTGCCACACACCAGCTTGGGAGGAGATATGCGGATAGATTAGTGCTGGGGGAGAGAATGGGGCACTGCCACACACCAGCCTGGGAGATGTACAGATAGATTGGTGCTGGGGGAGAGAATGGGGCATTGCCACACACCAGCCTGGGAGGAGATGTGCGGATAGATTGGTGCTGGGGGAGTGGATGGGGCACTGCCACACACCAGCCTGGGAGGAGATGTGCGTATAGATTGGTGCTGGGGGAGCGGATGGGGCACTGCCACACACCAGGCTGGGAGGAGATGTGCGGATAGATTGGTGCTGGGGGAGCGAATGGGGCACTGCCACACACCAGCCTGGGAGGAGATGTGCAGATAGATTGGTGCTGGGGGAGCGGATGGGGCACTGCCACACACCAGGCTGGGAGGAGATGTGCGGATAGATTGGTGCTGGGGGAGAGAATGGGGCACTGCCACACACCAGCCTGGGAGATGTGTGGATAGATTGGTGCTGGGGGAGAGAATGGGGCACTGCCACACACCAGCCTGGGAGGAGATGTGCGGATAGATTGGTGCTGGGGGAGAGAATTGGGCACTGCCACACACCAGCCTGGGAGATGTACAGATTGGTGCTGGGGGAGATAATGGGGCACTGCCATACACCAGCCTGGGAGGAGATGTGCTGGGGGAGAGAAGGAGATGAGAAGGACATACGGTAATTACATGTCCTGAGCTTCCATTCAGAACTGCTGAGTGTTAACCTGCTTTGAGCCTAAATAAAGGACGCTGCCAGTTATTGTCGCACAACCTCTGTTGCCATTCCACAATTTCCAGTGATTTATTGGTTTACTTAGGAACAAGCCGCTACTTTCCATATTTATATGGTATAGCATGTAAAATGTATTCATTAATATGTTGGTCATAATACAAAGTTAACGATTTCACTATTACAGTCAACTGAGTCTCCAATGTGGATGTTGTGGATATTTGTCTTTGAGAATAAATATAAATATTTTACACTCATTTTGCAATCATATATTTAAGGAAGGTACATAAATGATACATACATTGCTGCTGCTGCAGGTGTTATCTCTGTCACTTTTTTATTATTCGGACTCGGCGGTGTCGCTCTTCCTGTGCCGGGAATAGGCCCAGTAACTGTATTATTACAGCATAGGTGACTGTATTATTACAGCATAGGTGACTGTATTATTACAGCATAGGTGACTGTATTATTACAGCATAGGTGACTGTATTATTACAGCATAGGTGACTGTATTACAGGTTGAGTCTCCCATATTCAAATATTAAGAAATACAGATTTATTTATTTTTTTGCATAACTGAGATAGTGACACTTTTTGCTTTTTGATGGCTCAATGTACACAATATATGTTTAAGGCACACTATTCTAAAAAATAAAGTATAACATTACCTTCAGGCTGTGTGTATAAGGTGTATAGGATGAGCTGCAGGCTGTGTGTATAAGGTGTATAGAATGAGCTGCAGGCTGTGTGTATAAGGTGTATAGAATGAGCTGCAGGCTGTGTGTATAAGGTGTATAGAATGAGCTGCAGGCTGTGTGTATAAGGTGTATAGAATGACATGCAGGCTGTGTGTGTATAAGGTGTATAGAATGAGCTGCAGGCTGTGTGTGTATAAGGTGTATAGAATGAGCTGCAGGCTGTGTGTGTATAAGGTGTATAGAATGAGCTGCAGGCTGTGTGTGTATAAGGTGTATAGAATGAGCTGCAGGCTGTGTGTGTATAAGGTGTATACAATGAGCTGCAGGCTGTGTGTGTATAAGGTGTATAGGATGAGCTGCAGGCTGTGTGTATAAGGTGTATAGGATGAGCTGCAGGCTGTGTGTGTATAAGGTGTATAGAATGACCTGCAGGCTGTGTGTATAAGGTGTATAGAATGACCTGCAGGCTGTGTGTATAAGGTGTATAGAATGAGCTGCAGGCTGTGTGTATAAGGTGTATAGAATGAGCTGCAGGCTGTGTGTATAAGGTGTATAGAATGAGCTGCAGGCTGTGTGTGTATAAGGTAGGGATGTGCAGGCTCGGATAGGTTCGAGTTTGCACGTGGAGTTCGGATTTTTCCCTCCAAAAAAACGGAACTCAGAACGAGGCAAAACGTCATCTTACATGGACGAACATCATCATTCCTGGACAAAAGACCAGGAATGATGATGTTCGTCCATGTAAGATGACGTTTTGCCTCGTTCTGAGTTCCGTTTTTTTGGAGGGAAAAATCCGAACTCCACGTGCAAACTCGAACCTATCCGAGCCTGCACATCCCTAGTATAAGGTGTATAGAATGACCTGCAGGCTGTGTGTATAAGGTGTATAGAATGACCTGCAGGCTGTGTGTGTATAAGGTGTATAGAATGAGCTGCAGGCTGTGTGTGTATAAGGTGTATAGAATGACCTGCAGGCTGTGTGTATAAGGTGTATAGAATGACCTGCAGGCTGTGTGTGTATAAGGTGTATAGAATGAGCTGCAGGCTGTGTGTGTATAAGGTGTATAGAATGACCTGCAGGCTGTGTGTATAAGGTGTATACAATGACCTGCAGGCTGTGTGTATAAGGTGTATATAATGACCTGCAGGCTGTGTGTGTAAGGTGTATAGAATGACCTGCAGGCTGTGTGTATAAGGTGTATATAATGAGCTGCAGGCTGTGTGTATATAATGAGCTGCAGGCTGTGTGTGTATAAGGTGTATATAATGAGCTGCAGGCTGTGTGTATAAGGTGTATATAATGAGCTGCAGGCTGTGTGTGTATAAGGTGTATATAATGACCTGCAGGCTGTGTGTATAAGGTGTATATAATGACCTACAGATTCCATACTCCCAGGGCACAGCGGAGCACACAGATTCCATGCTCCCAGGGCACAGCCACAGATTCCATACTCCCAGGGCACAGCCACAGATTCCATACTCCCAGGGCACAGCCACAGATTCCATACTCCCAGGGCACAGCCACAGATTCCATACTCCCAGGGCACAGCGGAGCGCACAGATTCCATACTCCCAGGGCACAGCCACAGATTCCATACTCCCAGGGCACAGCGGAGCGCACAGATTCCATACTCCCAGGGCACAGCGGAGCACACAGATTCCATACTCCCAGGGCACAGCCACAGATTCCATACTCCCAGGGCACAGCCACAGATTCCATACTCCCAGGGCACAGCGGAGCGCACAGATTCCATACTCCCAGGGCACAGCGGAGCGCACAGATTCCATACTCCCAGGGCACAGCGGAGCGCACAGATTCCATACTCCCAGGGCACAGCGGAGCCCACAGATTCCATACTCCCAGGGCACAGCGGAGCCCACAGATTCCATACTCCCAGGGCACAGCGGAGCCCACAGATTCCATACTCCCAGGGCACAGCGGAGCCCACAGATTCCATACTCCCAGGGCACAGCGGAGCCCACAGATTCCATACTCCCAGGGCACAGCGGAGCCCACAGATTCCATACTCCCAGGGCACAGCGGAGCCCACAGATTCCATACTCCCAGGGCACAGCGGAGCCCACAGATTCCATACTCCCAGGGCACAGCGGAGCACACAGATTCCATACTCCCAGGGCACAGCAGCGCACACAGATTCCATACTCCCAGGGCACAGCGGAGCACACAGATTCCATACTCCCAGGGCACAGCGGAGCACACAGATTCCATACTCCCAGGGCACAGTGGAGCACACAGATTCCATACTCCCAGGGCACAGTGGAGCACACAGATTCCATACTCCCAGGGCACAGTGGAGCACACAGATTCCATACTCCCAGGGCACAGCGGAGCACACAGATTCCATACTCCCAGGGCACAGCCACAGATTCCATACTTCCAGGGCACAGCGGAGCACACAGATTCCATACTCCCAGGGCACAGCAGCGCACACAGATTCCATACTCCCAGGGCACAGCCACAGATTCCATACTCCCAGGGCACAGCGGAGCACACAGATTCCATACTCCCAGGGCACAGCGGAGCACACAGATTCCATACTCCCAGGGTACAGCGGAGCACACAGATTCCATACTCCCAGGGCACAGCGGAGCACACAGATTCCATACTCCCAGGGCACAGCAGTGCACACAGATTCCATACTCCCAGGGCACAGCAGTGCACACAGATTCCATACTCCCAGGGCTCAGAGTTGCTAATCTGTGATTAATCTTCTGTCTCGCTTCTATTATACAGGTGCAAAAACAGAATTACAGACAGGAGAAGAAAAGGGCCACGAAGCAGCTATTTAGTGCCCTGAAAGACCCCAGTGTGGTCATTGTGGCAGACTGGCTAAAGGTATTACTGATGTATATTCTGTCTCATCCTCTCCAAGCATACAGGCCTATATTTGTAAAACCAGGCCCGCGCCCCTCCATCCTAACAGATTGTGGGGCCTATTCATTAAACGTAAAATTTCAATGGAGATAATTAGCTTTAGAACTCTCATGGAGTTCTAGCTAATTATAGGTGGAATTCATCATTCCACCTCTCCATAAGTATCTATTCCGGTAGCTGTCATTTTTGCGATGACAGCTTTTCGGGAAATAGATACTTTTCCTGCCTACACTACCTTATCGCATCTGGAAACAGTGCTGCGCATGCGCTGTTACATCTGTAAAACCAGCGCATGCGCAGCACTGCCTACAGATGCGGTAAGTTTCATACCGCCCCCCCTGACCCTCCCCACCCCCTCCCCCCTACAATCACCTTCCCCCCCGTCCTCCCCCCCCCCCCCCCCCCACACTTTCTTGTGCTCTGCTGGGGAGCACATGACAGACCAGCAGGACGGAGCCTGAGGATGGAGTAGAGCACCGGGGACTCGTCGGGGGACCTGCACACGCTGATACAGGTAAGTTTCACCTGCTATTCGCCACCTCACAGTGGCGCATAGTAACTGCATCAAATTCCGAAAATTGATCATTTTCGGAATTTGATGAATACCACAATTTCCACATCCCCATACTAATGTACTAATGTACCCATACTAATGTACTAATATACTAATGTACTAATGCACCCATACTAATGTACTAATATACTAATGTACTAATGTACCCATACTAATGTACTAATATACTAATGTACTAATGTCCTCATACTAATGTACTAATACTAATGTACTAATGCCCCCATACTAATGTACTAATGTCCTCATACTAATGTACTAATGTCCTCATACTAATGTACTAATATACTAATGTACTAATGTCCCCATACTAATGTACTAATATACTAATGTACTAATACTAATGTCCCCATACTAATGTACTAATATACTAATGTACTAATGTCCCCATACTAATGTACTAATGTACTAATGTACTAATGTCCCCATACTAATGTACTAATATACTAATGTACTAATGTCCCCATACTAATGTACTAATATACTAATGTACTAATGTCCCCATACTAATGTACTAATATACTAATGTACTAATGTCCCCATACTAATGTACTAATATACTAATGTACTAATGTCCCCATACTAATGTACTAATATACTAATGTACTAATGTCCCCATACTAATGTACTAATATACTAATGTACTAATACTAATGTCCCCATACTAATGTACTAATATACTAATGTACTAATGTCCCCATACTAATGTACTAATATACTAATGTACTAATGTCCTCATACTAATGTACTAATATACTAATGTACTAATGTCCCCATACTAATGTACTAATATACTAATGTACTAATACTAATGTCCCCATACTAATGTACTAATATACTAATGTACTAATGTCCCCATACTAATGTACTAATGTACTAATGTACTAATGTCCCCATACTAATGTACTAATATACTAATGTACTAATGTCCCCATACTAATGTACTAATATACTAATGTACTAATGTCCCCATACTAATGTACTAATATACTAATGTACTAATGTCCCCATACTAATGTACTAATATACTAATGTACTAATACTAATGTCCCCATACTAATGTACTAATATACTAATGTACTAATGTCCCCATACTAATGTACTAATATACTAATGTACTAATGTCCCCATACTAATGTACTAATGTACTAATGTCCCCATACTAATGTACTAATATACTAATGTACTAATGTCCCCATACTAATGTACTAATATACTAATGTACTAATGTCCCCATACTAATGTACTAATATACTAACTAATGTACTAATACTAATGTACTAATGTATGGGGAGTGTGGAAATTAACGCAGGGGGACTTAGCAAGGAGATATCTGTGATATCTCCTGTGCTAAGTCTGTTCATGAATACCAAAATAACGTTATTTAAGGAAAATGTCCTTAAAAACGTTATTTTAGTGTTGATGAATAGGCCCCTGTAGCGCTGAATGGTCTCAATAGTAAAAGCTCAACCTGAAAAATGGGCAGAGGGAATCCAGCGCGCTATGAGGCATCACAGTGGATAATTTATGCACGCCCCTGCAACGGCGTTCACACGTACTGACACGCCTGCGTTTCCCCGACCACTCCCCCATCACCACCCATAAACGCCAATTCCTGACAATCACTCTGCGATGAGTCCCGATCGCAGTGGCTGGTTCGTGCAGGTGCACTGCGACGCATGTTACAGTACGCAACAATTGGTCGATTGTGTGCGTATTACCAACTGCGATCCCTGCTGCATCAGGTCCATAGTGCCTGATTCAGGAGCGGACACAATGACTATGTCGACGTGGTTCAAGCGACTATTTGACATTGTGCATGCATGTAAGTCGCACCGTGCACGCGCAGCAATTATATTACAATTATGTTCATACCGAGGGACCAAAGTGAGTGACGGGTAGTCAGCGTTGGAGGATGGTAACGGGGGTGGGGTGGTTAGAAAAACGCAGGCGTGTCAGACCGCTTAAACACCGTTACGTGGGCGCGCATAAATCAGGCACTGCGGCCTCTAAGCAGCACGAGAGGTCACGGTTTGTCAGGAGATGTGTCGATGAAGCATGGCTGCCTGCTGTGTGTAAATGGTACCGATGTTTACGCTGTGTCTGCACATCATCGTACGGGTATGAGATGGCAGCCGCGGGCGTCCATGTGCTTTGGAAATCATATCGTATATTTTAGCAACTGCGATCCGTTGGCGATTGCAGCTGCGATTGCTTTTGTGTCCGCTGCTGAATTAGGCCCATATTTTACTGTTTTGCGATTACCCGCAGCAGCATATGCTACGCTATGGCACGCACTGTGAGCACACCATGCATTCCTATGGTGGTGCGGGTGCGAACCCAGTGCGCGTATCCGCTTGCGGGCACAAGTCTCGCGCCATGCGTTATGCGATTTAAGTAACAGGACACATCTATATCTTTGTAAATCTGTGACCATTATGGTGCGATTCGAATTGATCAATCTAATTATTATCTGTCGAAAGTAACATTTTACAAGTCTCAGGGATTACTATGACTGCACCCTGCAGGATTTTAAGACTTTTTGTTTTGTTGATATTATTTATTCTATGTAACTCGTCGCCCAGTCACAGTGGTTACATTGTCCAAGTGCTTTAAGGGCCTGATTCAGAGGCGCTCGCAAAAAGCGAGCGCTCGCTCTGAATCAGGTGGACGCTTTTTTTTTTTACCCGGCCTCCTGGCCGCTCGCTAAGCTGTGGGTGACCACCCACAGCTTTTGCGAGTGGCCAGGTGATGGTCGCGACCATTGGGCTTGCAACGAGACCCTTGTTGGTAGGGTCTCGTTCCCGCAAGCCCCAGTGAGCTTCCTGCTCTAATAGAGCAGGAAGCTCACTACTGACATCACGAGTGATGTCAGTAGGGCCGCCCACAAACGGCAGGCGTTCCTTCAGGAACGCCTCCGTTTGACCAGCCACCCCCCCTCCCCTCCTACAAAACGGGGCGAGCTGTCGATCAACATCGACAGCCGCCCCGTTTGTAGCGAGCTCTGGAGCGAGTGAATTTCTCACTCGCTCCGGGGCTCGCGCACACGCATTGCCCCACCATCGACCCGCTTGCGAGTGGGTCCGAATCAGGCCCTAAGTCTTTTACAATCGGCTCTTTCATGATTTGTCCTTCCCTAAATTTTCCACAAAACCTACAAATCTGATTTATATAATTTCCTATCTATTGGTGTTAAAATATATTGTAACCTTAACCTGTATCATTTGCTCTGTTAGGGGTCTATGTACTAAGCTCTGAAGAGTGATAAAGTGGACGGAGATAAAGTACCAACCAATCAGCTCCTAATTGTCACTTAAAGTACCAACTAATCACCTCCTGTCACTTTATCTCTCATAACTTTATCGCTCCCCAAGGCTTAGTACTTGATGTTGTGATGGGGAAATGCACCCAGTTGCTTGGAAACCAGATACATTGATCCGTGTGGCCAGCTTATGTCTATGTTCTGTTACAGATCCGCGGCACATTGAAGAGCTGGACGAAGCTGTGGTGCGTTCTGAAGCCAGGACTGCTCCTCATATATAAAACGCCAAAGGTTGGGCAGTGGGTGGGGACGTTACTGCTCCACTCCTGCGAGCTGATTGAGAGACCTACCAAGAAAGATGGCTTCTGCTTTAAGCTCTATCACCCGCTGGATCAGTCTATTTGGGCGGTTAAGGTAATTTTGGTACATTTTGCGTCTTTCCGGCTTATAGAGGGAATGGGATTTGTGGGCCAGTCCCCATTGGATGCTTCTACCACATGAAAATTCACAGCATTTGTTTTTTAATAGGAATCCTCAGTTGATCGGTAATATTGCTCAGGTGTGCCGCGTGCTGCCCCTAACCGTAGCCGCAAACCTCATGGGCAAACCCATAATGGGGTGCTTTAACATGAAAGAAATCTATTTATTCCTCAGTCTGTGTTGGTGATTCAAACAATTGTTATGTTTACTGTAAATGTGTAGTTTTGTTCCTTTTACAATGTGACATTTTGTTTGGTTTAAAATGTTTGAAAACTACTGCAATAGGTGTTGTAACAACCGATACTTGTCGGTCAGTGAGTGCGCCCGTCTTCCGATCGCACGGACGGTCCCAGTAAAGCCAGGAGTGGTCCGTCTGTTTGGTCCTCATGCCTGGGTCCCACTAGGGGTTTGCAAGTGGTGCCGCCGTCATGGGTGCAAGGCCTAGAGAGCGGCACCCTGCAGCCTGTAGAACCACTGCAGAGCTGTCCAGAGCTTCGTTACAACGTTCCAGTCACTCCTCTTATTCCTGGTAGCCCCGCCTCCTCCATGTGATGTCAGGATGTTTTGGGGGCAGGGCTCCCAACTGTCACTTTTTTAAACAGATGACAGTTGGGAGCTGATTGGCTGGAGCAGCATTTATCATACGCAACAAGTTTTATCACTCGTTGTAAATGATTAAACTCATTGATAAACGAGTCCCAGAGCCTGTAGAATAAAAGAAGCTGATTGGTTGGTGGTTTATCTCTCAACTTTCTCACCCTATTCTTTTATTCTTGTGGTCAAACCCTGTCGTGGCTGTTACTAAATGCCAGCTGATCATACCCACTTAATCAGCAGACTATAGGGTGCTACTATATAACACTAGTCTAGTTTTTTAAGGACGAGGGCTGGGTTGGGGCTAACGTTGCTATGATTAATATTTTATGATTTGCATCTAAAACTATTATAGTGTAGCAAGAACCACATGTAATAATGGTAATAATGGTATTGTGACAACACAAATTCTGGATTCACTTTAAATGTACGTGCGTTTTCCGTGGTAGTTGCCCCATGGGTGCTGTGAACCCAGGTATGAGAGGGCGGCTTTTTATTCCAACAGATATAACATGGGATTATAATAAGAACAGCAGAAATAATACAATAAAAACACAGATAAACTACAATTCTGCAACTGTTTATTTGGAGGGTCGATCTCACACCCTTTGTACCCCACTCCAACGCTGCCTGTACCATAAATAGACAGAAATCAAAAATAATGTTGCTTAAAGCACATTGCATGGAGTGAAATAAGATTACGTGACCATGTAATGCTGGGAAACAGGGCCCTGCCTATCAGCCCCAAATCTACAGGTGCCGGCAATTTGAAACCAGTTTCAGGGATATTAGACGCCTGGAGAGGTGAATCTAAGCGCATCGCACAAAGCCGGGCCTGGTATGACTTGGAAGCATTATAATAGCCAGAATTATATATTTGCTGGTTATTTATATCTGTACATGGTTATTATAACATAATATATTTGCACTTTAAATATCGCACTCCATTATGTATTAGTGCAGACAGTCCATGGAATAACACTAGTGCGAAAGCTGCATCTAATATCCAAAAAAGAGAAATTGAGCCGAACATTTGGCCAATACTGAAAAACAAATATTTTTGGGGAAAGAAAAAATAAAACTTAAACCTGGGGCTGTTCCCGGTAACTTGGCGGCTACTGTATGAACTGGGGTTTACTTTTGAAGAACCTTTTGTATTGGAAGTGATAACCCAGCGCAGCACCTGACAGATGACGATGTAACACTATAGAGACGGAAGCGTTTCGTTACACCTGCCGTACATCTGACGCTGTTCCTGTATGATTCCTGTGTTTCAGGGTCCTAAAGGGGAGAACGTTGGCTCCATCACTCTACCTCTACCCAGCAGCCACTTAATATTCAGAGCCGCCTCAGAGTCGGACGGTAAGCTTGTGTCTCCTACATTCAGTAACGGTGGCTGCACGGACGTGGGTCCCGGTATATTACACACCGGAATTCTGCGCAGTTACGGAGGCTCCTTTAGATTTGCGCCATCTTTACTGATTGTAAATGATTTCATAGACACCAAAATCCATTAAATCTGTTCCACAAGGACTTTAGGAAAGTAACACATTATATAAAACATAGACGTGTCATGGACCCTGAGTTTATGAAGCCGGTGCAACCCCCCATCCCACCACCCACTAAAAAGAAAAGAAAGAGAAAAAAAAAGTTTCCTGAAAGTAGATCTCCTATCTATGGCAATGAAAGCTGGTATCGATCGATCAGTATCGCACACTAGGGCTTCTGCCATGTTTGCTGAAATCAATCATTTTACAAAGACGTACATAGGAAATATTGTTATTAGCTAATAATCTAATACAAAGACATTGGGGGAGATGTACTAAGCTCTGAAAAGTGATAAATTGGAGAGTGATAAACTACCAGCCACTCAGCTCCTAACTGTCATGTTACAGGGTGTGTTTGAAAAGTGACAGTTAGGAGTTGATAGGCTGGTCATTTATCACTCTCTCCACTTTAACACATTATCCAGAGCTTAGTACATCTGCCCCAATATTGTCTCTACTTCTGTTTTTCAGATGTCCTCTCAGTCATTCATCTGTATCACCGTGTTATTAATCTGTATCACCAGGGACCTCTAACCGCACTACCCTGGTCCCTGACTGCTATTCATGTCCCTCCACTCTGCCCATCTTGCTCTCCTCCCTCTCATCCCTGCCCCCCCCCCCTTATTTCCCCGTCTCCACTGCCCTTACCTACGTCATCCTCCCCTCTCACAGCTTCAGCCCACCCTCCTGCCACGTCAGCAGTTTACTAACCACAGCCAGCTGCCTGGATCGCTAAGCTTAATAACCCTTTAGCGCCTATTGTCTCTTATTACCCTCTCCTTCTAAAATGTGACCTGTGACGAGCAGGGCCTTCTGTCCTATGTCTGTCCTCCTGGCTTCTTCCTGACATGTATTTCTGCATGCATGCACCTACTATCCTGCTTATCTGTTTCCCTGTAGGCTCACTGTTCTTGTCCACTGAATACACGACACCTAGTATACTGAGTTATTCATTGTTTAAGTTTTTGGAAGCGTGTACATACGACATGTTGTCAGACAGCGGATACTTGCAGGTAGTCTAGTTGGGGGTTGTGGGTAGACCTGGTTGGGGTTATTGTTCTGCAATCTTTCAGGTTATATTCCAGACACATTTCACAGTGTAATATACCCTTTGAGAAGCTTTATAACACTATGTAGAGAGAGAACTAATCATTATACCATACGGGGATAACCGCCAGAGCCAATCTTACAGTGTATAAGCGTATATCAGATTACTGAGCCCCACCACATCATTCAGGTGTCTTCTGTTTCAGGCCGATGCTGGATGGATGCTCTGGAATTAGCCCTCCGCTGCTCCAGTCTCTTCAAGATCAATTTGCCCAAGCAAGGAAAGGACGGTGACCTGATCATCGCATCCGATATCAACCACACCGGCCTCTACACGCTGCTGCAGGCCTCCACCGTCTCCGAGCAAGAGCTCTTCCAGTAAGGTCCCAGCTCTTACCAGCCCCAGTAACGGCCGAGGGGGTCACGCCTAGCTAAGCCATTACAACTTCAAATATAAATCTCTGCCCATTTTCTAAGTTAAGGTATAGCCCAGGTTATAGCAACAGTTAGTCATTGTTGGTTTCTTTCTTCCTGCTCTCTAATGTGATCTAAATGCTGCTCCCCGCCACACGTCTGCAGTAGAAGCTTTAGGCGAATTTGGGTAGATGATAGTCTATAAGCTTTCACTGCCCAGTGGTGTAGATATAGAGGCCCAAGCTGATGATATATGGACCGGAGGCCTAGAAGGCCAATGAAGGTCTCTCTCTGCCACCTACTCCCCAGTACTGACCACAACGGTCAACAAGGTGTGAGCCCAACCACACACACAGAAGCCTACTTACTGACAGTGGCTCCTTGCTTACTTGTCAACTGGGCAGCTACCTTTTCGAGGGGGATTGGGTACATTCATCATGTCTACATGGGTGACATTTTGACGGTCCCTGGTGGTCTAGTGGTGTCTTAACCTCCCTTACAGTGGCAGTGGCTCCAGCATCTTTTTTGGGGTCCTGGTGTTCACATGAGGATGAGTTCTAGAGGAGATCTCGAGAAATTCCCCCCCCGCGCGCAGCCTAACCCTAACCGTCAGCATCTTCAGACTGTCGACACTTCACATTACAACAGTTTACATGTTGACATTTTGAGGAACTCGACATGGTGCCTGTCAACAGTTTGAATCATTTCGACATTATGGTGTCAACACGGATACTGTTGATCTTCTGACCGTATACCGATGTGGGACTGTAGCCAGATTTCTGTGCTGCTAGGAGTCCTGCCGTTGAGATGCCATTTTCTGATCTTTTGAACCTGGCATGTGGTAGGTGTAAGTGACGGTAATAATGATGATGACGGTTAGGGAAAACCATTGGGCAGTGTGACTAGATGCATGAAGCCGTGCGGCCCCTCTCCTTAGCATAGGGCAGTTACAGCCTCATTTATCAACGAGTTTATAACTCAAAACTAGTGATAAATGTCTCTTCGTGTGATAAATGGTGCTCCAGCCAATCAGCTCCCACTTTTCTAACAGTTGACAGTTGGGAGCTGATTGGCTGGAGCACCATTTATCATACACAGTGACATTTATCACTAGTTTTAGTGATAAACTCGTTGATAAATGAGCAGGCTAGTCTGGCTGCTGCAGACTTCCGCACTTGTGCCCGCTTTCATGCGACTGAGAATCAGCCCCTGTGTTAGCAAAGCGCCACTTTCCATAAATAACTTCTCTATGGGGCGGATGTTGAGAGGGCTTCGGTCACACAGACC
Source organism: Taudactylus pleione (assembly GCA_031769625.1). Lineage (NCBI taxonomy): Eukaryota > Metazoa > Chordata > Amphibia > Anura > Myobatrachidae > Taudactylus > Taudactylus pleione. Next base: position 3,410,162 of record JAUIMM010000026.1, read on the forward strand.
GTGTAGTGTTTTGTTGCCATTAGTTTCTAGTTCCACCCTCCTCACTCGCTAGGGCACATTGTTCTGAAATTGCCTGATTTTTAATTAAAAGATTCCCAACACAAGAGATCATTAAAGAGTTTAGAATCTTTGAAACCTTATTCCGCACATCCACTTGCTGATTAAAATGAGCGATTGAACAATAATGACATCGTTATCGTTCAAACACTTAATGATGGTTCAGTTTTATGTCGAAAACGACCAGCGATGCGCGCTCACGCTGGTCGTTTTCGACATCAATCATCGCCTGAACATGCGGGTCAATCTGCCGATAACAACCGGTTGGGCATGTTTGGGGATGAGGGAGGGTGTCTGCACTGAGCGACATATCGTTCACTGTGGGCTCATTACAGGATGAGGAACGACTGTACGATTACAATGTTGTTCCTCTATCAGCAAGTGGATACGCACTTTAACTGTGGATGCAGTTTTTGGGCGCACGGGTGTTTTTCGGGTGGTTGTATACAATTATATCTAAATGTTATCAGATCTTTTTTTTTTTTTATTTATACAAACCCTCTTTAGGCTTAATGAATCTGCGCAGGAAAACGACGCCTTTTCTGACAAGTCGGAAAAAGATAATGTGGAGGAGTCGGAAAATGAGCACAACCGGAAAACTAGCGAGAGCGACCAGTCCGACTTGCACGGAGAGATCTCGCTGGACAGGGAGGGGACCACATACATGGAGGAGCTGTACGAGGAATTTGGGGAGGTATGGCGGGGCGCTCTGGGATAATAAAACCCCCATAAATATTTTGGACAGGTGTTATACATGCTGTGTCCCCTGTAATTCCATTGTAGTATTCTGGATACCGCAGGGCAACAACCGGTGGGTGCGCCAGGGATTCTGCCCCTGCCCTACCGCCATTACTCAGAAAATGCAGCCGCTGTTCCTTTGTCTTCCTCTTGTTCCGTTAGATCGGAGAAGCGTCGCAGACGGAGATGGTTTCTGATGAAAACAAAAGTCTGATGTGGACGCTGCTGAAGCAGATGAGACCCGGGATGGACCTGTCCAGGGTCGTCCTGCCGACCTTTATCCTGGAACCGCGCTCATTCCTGAACAAACTGTCCGACTATTACTATCACGCAGACATCCTCTCCCAGTGAGTGCGCCCCCCAGTGGGTAACCGTTTATAATAAAACGCCCCGCCAATTGGCACGTACTGAGGCTGGCGCCGAGGTGAACGCAAGTCAGTTGCGGAAATGTATCATGCGTGTTTTCTCACCACGCAAGCTCTGGCGCAGAGCGAACGCAAGTAGGGGGCTATACGCAACCGTACGCAGCTCAGTAACTGGGTGGTAATGGGGCGTATGCGCATAGGCTAAGTTAATAGCAGACGCATCGCTGGAATTGCGGCATCTGCAGCGTTAATTCCACCTTTTCCTTCAACAGATCTTTTGCACCAGGTGCAGGACGCTGGTGCAAATGCGCAGTGATCGTAATGATGGCTATAAAACCACATGTTTGGACGCAGAGATACACGCACACTGGCATACGGGGGGAATTTCTGCATTTAGTCCCGTGGACGCAATGTGCATTGATTACGACAGACTTGCATACAGCTCCACGCCAGCCCCATTGTGTGTAAATGTCTGTGCTGAAGTATATAGAATATTAATAACCTGAGTGTTTTTAGCGGCAAAGTGAGCTACAGCCGGTAATACGTATCGCCCCCTTTATGCGTTTATGCAGTGTATGAAGGTAAAGCTATACAATGTATATTAGTTCTCATTGCATTATGGTTGCTCTTAGTATATACGTCTCAGGGCCTGATGCAGACCCGCTCGCGAGCGAAGGACGCTCGCAAGCGGGTCGATGGTGGGCGAATGTGCATGCGCACTACGGAGGGAGCTCCGTCGTGCACATGCGCGAGACCCGGCGAGCGACAAGGAATTCGTCGCTCGGGGTCTCGCACCAAAGGGGGCGTGCTGTCGATGGTGAATGACAGCATGCCCCCTTTGGTGGGCGTGCCGGGGGTGTGGCTGCCAGACGGAGGCGTTCCCATGGGAACGCCTACCGTCTGAGTCCGGCCCCACTGACATCAGTAATGATGTCAGTGGGAGTGATTTTGGCTCTGATAGAGCCAAAATCACTCCTGGGCTTGCGGCAGCGAGACCCTACCACAGGGTCTCGTCGCAAGCCCAATGGTCGCGATGGTCTTGACCATCGCGACCATCATCATGGACGCTCGCATAGCTGTGGGTGGTAACCCACAGCTATGCGAGCGTCCAAGAGGCCGCTCCATTTTTAGGGAGGAGGGCCCTGATTCAGAGCGAGCGCTCTGGTCAGAGCGTTCTGCTCTGAATCAGGCCCTCAGTCCCTTCCCCTTTGTCACCATTATTGCAGCTTCCAGCCAGTGCATGCTGGGATTGTGGAACGTGTACTAATGGTTAATGATTTTCTGGGACAAACCGGATTGCTAGACTGTCGGACATGCTGCTACTTGTAGTTGCCCGCTCATTGGAGAGCTAAACATGGGCTGCTCCTGCTTGTACAGTGCCCGTCATAAACCTATAATAATGGATGAAGCAATACTGCGATGTACGGGAATGAGACCGCAGCTAGTAACCAGAATAATAAGGTTTATATGCACTTTGTGGTACAGATCAGAGCCCCCTCTACTGTCACCGCGCCCAACCAGCGAAAAGTCCTGAAGTTCTTATCACCACCATGTGCCACGAGCGGTGCTGCTGCCATTGTTATACAGTCACATCAGACAATATTACATACATACATACATACGGTACATACATACATACGGTATACATACATACATTAAACCATATACAGACTAATACTATACAACAAACATGTTATATTATACAACAATAGACAATGTAGCATGATATGTGATATTTATCATCGGCTACATATACTGCTGGAGAGAGTGAGATCTAATAGCGCATTTTATGTTTTCCTATCGGATCATTCACCATAAACTCCTACAGACTCCGCACCATAAACATAAGGTTACAGAGAACGCTAATGACCTAGCGACATGTATTCTGCGCATCTACCAACAAACCGCGTCCTAATGAACAAATAACACGATGGGGCGTATTTATCATTACACTATGGGGCGTATTTATCATTACACTATGGGGCGTATTTATCATTACACTATGGGGCGTATTTATCATTACACTATGGGCCGTATGTATCATGACACTATGGGGCCTATGTATCATGACACTATGGGGCCTATGTATCATGACACTATGGGGCCTATGTATCATGACACTATGGGGCCTATGTATCATGACACTATGGGGCCTATGTATCATGACACTATGGGGCCTATGTATCATGACACTATGGGGCCTATGTATCATTAAATATTTGCAGAATATTCCCCGAAAACACTATGGGCTACACTTCGCAAAATTTGCCGCCGCACATGCGTGGCCTGTAGATTATGCACATGCGTGGCCTGTATATTATGCACATGCGTGGCCTGTAGATTATGCACATGCGTGGCCTGTAGAGTATGCATGTACAGGCGTCCTGATAGAATTGGAGGAGACCACTGATGCAGTCTCTTCACTCCTAGCCCTGCGCAGGGACTGTCTCTTTTCCGAGCCCCTAATTCCGCAGGACATATAGCATAGAACATACTTGCCCACTTCTGAAAAAGCATGTCGGGGAGATTGGGAAAACAGCACCTATGAGCGCTGCGGTAAAGTGGGCGTGTCCTGCTACATCTGAGAGGTGTGTCATACATGTGATGGGCGTGTACTGCTACATCTGAGAGGCGTGTCGTGATAGGAGTGTACTGCTACATCTGAGAGGCGCGTCATACATGTGATAGGCGTGTACTGCTACATCTGAGAGGCGTGTCATAGATGTGATAGGCGGGTACTGCTACATCTGAAGGTGCCCACACATATACCGATGTGCTCACGGTCAGCCGATGTGTACAATTTGATTTCCCTTGAAACTCTCCCCGGCAGCTCTGCACAGGATTTGGTGTCCAATCTTCAAACGATCTCTCCTGCAGTCAGACTTTTTACAGTGCATCATGTCCTAGATTGTCAGATCTGCTCTACTGCACGGCAGATCTGACGATGCGATGTGCGACCAGCGGGGACGCGCATCGCATCGTAATCGTGAGTGGGGAATCACGATTTACTCAGGATTTGGCCATATTTTACACGATCTGTCATTCCAATGTGTCGGAATCGGCCAGATCGTGTAAAATGTCGCTATATGTGTGGGCACCTTGAGGCGTGTCATACATGTGATGGGCGTGTACTGCTACATCTGAGAAGCGTGTCATACATGTGATAGGCGTGTACTGCTACATCTGAGAGGCGTGTCATACATGTGATAGGCGTGTACTGCTACATCTGAGAGGTGTGCCATACATGTGATAGGCGTGTACTGCTACATCTGAGAGGCGTGTCCTAAGCCTGACTTACATCCACATGTAACCGAGCCCCGAAGCAGTCAGTAAGATCTATGTGTTGGGAAAACAGACTGATACTTTTCAGACAATGCATGTAGCCATAGGAATCATTGTGCCTTATACCCAATGCAGGGAAATTTGTACTAATGATCCCATTAAGGGGGGGGGTTATATATAACAGCTATATAATGGGAGTATGGTGTACTCAGGGAGATTACTAGACTCTTCAGGGAGACAGGGAGATTACTAGACTCTTCAGGGAGTCTCCCTAACAATCGGGGAGAGTTGCTAAGTATGGTTCAGGCGGCATTATCGCATACTGTATCGTGGGTACTAAGATCACACTCGCATTGCATTGAGTATGTGATTATTGATAAATAGCCCCTATATCACCATAAGAAACCTATAACCTAGTCTTCCAATTCCTCATACAGTAAATGTACTTTCTGCATTATGGTTGGGTTATTGCTTTGTATCCGCTCTCTGCACATTTGCCGCCAGCTCTGTGATATATATAATTGTGTATTTGTAGTTGGAGGGATTGTGCGCCTCTAGGTGAGCACAGCCGGAGTTTCTCATTAATGCCCGACCTCATACAGATAGAAGCGGCGGCTATCTAAGGCTTGTCAGGATTACACAGTCCACCAGTCCATTATAGACTGATGACTAACAGCAGATGTCTTACTGCATTGTCTCTGCTCTGTATGATTACACTATGAATGGAAATACAGGTCTGTCCGGGGTCTGGCTCCGTCCTGCCAGGGAGGTGAATCCAATCTGTGCTCATCCTCATAAGTGGCACTCAGCAGTACACTGACCCTTTATTTTATCTTCCTCCGCTATAAAACCTCTATATAGCTAAAGCCTGTGTACAGACAGACTGTATGCACACGCTGGCCTGGTCCCTGGATACTGCCTCATTCAGAGCCGGACGCTATTTGCGGACGCTCGTTCAGAAAAAGGGGCCGGATATTTAAATTGAGCGCTCGCTCTTTGCGGTCTGTTGACTCCTCTATGTCTGAGCGAGCGTCCGAAACATGTGCTCGCTATTTTGTAAAGACGCCCCTTGGCCGCTCGCATCATACGTCATCTCCGCTATTTATTAGATTAATCGAGTACATCGAAAGGCGTATGAACTGCTCGCTATTCTTGTGGTAGCATTTTCCTACTGTAATCATGCGAACAGTTCAGGCTAAGAGACAACCAAGTGACGTGGTCGATGACGCTGCTTTGTTAATTATGCACACCCTTAAACCGCCCGTTTTGACCATTTGGCACGCCTGCGTTCGGATCTCCACTCCCCGTTTTCAAGCACCTTCCCCTGTTACCACCCACATACGCCTCATCCTGTCACTCAAATTAGCAGGCCCTTGCTATTTTGCCAGCACACGATTTCCGACCGTACTGACTGGTTGGCGCATGCGCATTACGACCCATACGCATGCGCAGATGTGCAAACATCGCTCGGAGCGAACGAGCGGCCGCTTACGAGCGGCTCTGAATCAGGCCCTGAATCTCTGCCAGTTGATATAGCATGAATTGGGCAGATGCACTGTACACTCACAAAGAGGACGCACACGTGTGCCAATGCTGGATATCTGACCTTTGCCCCCCATTGTTCTTGTTACGTTTTTAGGTTCTGTAAAAAAAAAATTCCTGTACCTCTCAAATTAGGAAAGGACAGGTGTGAGCATGAAGTGACACTTTTTGATACAATTGAATATGTTAATCTACCTGCACAGTTATTGTTTATGTCATTGCGTTTTCTTAACCATTTGTTAGGTCCCTTGAGTGCCACCGGCATATTGTATGTATGTATGTATGTATGTATGTATGTATGTATGTAAACCCATCACTTCTTACATACGCTTTGCGGCTCTAGTATGTAAATGAGAGGCAGGAGATAGGAGAGCAATTTAGATGCATTCAAGAGAGCGGTCAGGATAAATCTATTTTGAAGCCATTTTTGTAGTTCTCTGTGTTGGATGATTTAAGTGGATTATGAAATAAATTAATAGTTTATTTTATGTAGCGCTGGGCTTTTCAATCTGTAGCATGTGACATCCAAACGACGCCTCATGCAGATTCAATGGGCGCATAAATCTGTCAGATGTAACCAAAACTAAATATTAGTAATAAATAATGAAATTATAATGGGTAATTGGTAAGAGAAAGTTTGAGAAATCTGGGTAAAGTGGATCTATGTCTCTCGCCTCATTTTTGCGCATTAATGTACAGAAGGTAACGCGGGTCTCTGTTTACTCTCCGAGTCTTGTGATCTGTCTTCGTGAGAGCATAATGCAGTTTTTCTCTTGGCATAATGCCCATTGGGCTGTGTGAAATATGGAAGCCGTTGCCGTACTCCATAGGGGAGAGGACGCATTTGGCGTAGCGAGCAGGTCGTATGTCACCTTCCTCCATGCTGCTTGCTCCTTTTTTTTTTTTAATTAATTGCAGTCCAATATCTGTCATTACACCAGAAGGGGGGAAGTATCATGTGTATATATCTATTGTTTCCATTATTTCTCACCTAAATGTTCCCCCCTCCTCCTTCCAGCTCTACCAGTACAGTATGTTTATATGCTTAACAGGCCAATAATAATTCCATAAGTACAGTTAATAAAATAAAACAATGATCACATTTCCAGCAAGATATAAAATAAATGGCTACATACATAATAGGTTAGAGAAAGTCAAACGCTGTATATATAAAATTGGTAATAAACCAAACTAAATGCAGCTTTGGATCATATCCGTTACAAGACTCTACAATATACGTCTGACTTTGGGCCATAGCTTTCTGCTAAATTAAATCTGGACTATTGCACTTATACTAATGAAATACATTCCAGCCTTTAATAATGTAATATTTTGTTTTCCTTTTATAGTAGAGTAACCTGCCCTCTGTGGCCCAGATGTTATTTGTGTATACATATATGTCTTGTCACCATTCGTAGTTGGTATTTATCCTAGTGTGTATGTTTTATTAATGGTAATCTATCAAACAGGCATTTTCCTGACAGGTTTGCAGAGCAGGAAAAGCTTATTTATACACTATGCCACGAGAACAGCCAGAACGCACGTACCCCATCTATTCCCGCCGGGCACCGTCATACGTTTTATATACAGGATATTTTATATAAACTAGCTGTGTTGCGTTCTGGCCCTGCAATTAGCACTTTCCAGAACAGACTGACAATCCTGGCAGGGAAAGTACAAGTCTTGCAGTTTTTCTGCTTGCCTGGTAAGACGCACATAGCTAGGAATGTATTACTACTTATAATGTATACCTGAGACGCCTTTCCATTTAGTTATATGGAGTAAAACTTTGCAGAGCAGCCAACTTCTATTAATTAGAGCACAAATAGGTTTTGTATGGAGTCATCAGGAAATAGCAGGAATGCAGAAGAATAATTTTTTTGGTCTTTTATTGCTGCATAATGATAATCCTAGCGCACAGCGGGTTATGTAAGGACGTCGTACCCCTGGGGGCTGTTTCACAGCTGGGGGCACATTTGCACCTTGATAAAACCATGTATCGCTGCAGGTGGGGCAGATGTAACGGGCGCAGAGTTGGATTTGGGAGGGGCGTGTCCTAACGCAAATTTAAATAGGAGTGTAAGACTAAAGTTGTCCGCGATTTGCGGGCTACATGCAGAAGCAGCCAGTATTTACCCTGCATGCACATATCATACATGTACTTACTTTTATTTCTTTGGTCCCAACTTAGGATCCGACAGCTTGCAAACGGGATGGGTACGGGATGCCGGCGGTAAGAATCCCGACAGGGTTAGGCTACCGACACCTGCCGGGAGTCTCCCGAAAATCGGGTACTGCTCCCAGCACCCCACAGGAGTAGGCGAGTCCCCCGGAATAGCCGCCGACCCCCCACGCCCGCATGTGAAAGTGGGCGGTTCGGTGAACGGACGCAATTTGCACTGAATCGCATCATCGTAGCCCCGCCCAATGCCAGTAATATCGGCATTATAAAGCAGGGGACGGGGACACGATGATGCGTTCGCCTCGGCACGCCCCCGCTCCACCCACTGAAGCCACCCCATCCTCTCTTCTGCACTGACCTGGCAGCCCGTCGGCAAATACGACCTCCCCCCTCCCTGCACCCGTAACCTAACCCTCCTCCTTTAGTGCCAAAGCCTAAACCCTAACCCTGCTACTTACCTTTGGGATTCTGGTGCCGGCATTCTGACCGCGATATATACGGTAACTGTGTGTGTGTAATAATATAGATTACTGCTGTTGCCATAGATACACGGTAGGCTAGTATTGTTGCGCTGACTGTGCAGATTGACCTTCGCCCTGTGTGACATTGCACCCGCGGCTTAGACAGTAAATCTGGTCTGGTTACAGGGCGGCTGTTGAGGACGACCCTTATTGTCGTATGAAGCAAGTTCTGAAATGGTATTTATCAGGATTTTACAAGAAACCAAAGGTGAGAAAACATTTCCTTATTTAATCACAATATTTGAAAGTAGATGTAAATGTATCATAATAACTGATATTTTTATCTGGAAAATAAATATCACTTTACCAAAGGGGGGGAGAGGGGTCCATCCCCCCAACCCCACTCCCACATATATTTGCTGAAATAAAGCGCACATTGGAGCAATCAGGGATATAGGGGTCCATGTGCTAAGCCTTGGCGAGAGAGAAAGTACCAACCAATCAGCTGCAAACTGTCAGTTTACAAGCTGTTTTTGAAAAATGACAGGAACTGATCGGCTGGTACTTCATCTTTCTCCATAGCTTAGTACATCTACCCCATAGGCAGGAGCCTAGTGGCCTATTTGATAGCCCACCTCTGCAGTACAGTTATAGTTATCTATATACAGAAAAACAATGTTCTTACCACATGCCCACAAGACTCCTGTGTGCTACAGTTGTGCGCTCTTATACCATATTCTAACATGTACATTGTATTCTGCTCACAACTGCAGACATACATATTTGTTCAGTATTGGGGCAATAAGTAGATAGGTATCTTGTTCATGGTAAAACAAAAGCCACAAATGGCTCATGATAAAGTGAGCAGTACAAAGGTAAATTGATTAGTTGTTACAAACCTCTCTAATGTAAAGGGAATGGGGACTCCAGGCACTGTAACGAGGAATACAAAGCTATTGACCGTGTCCTTCCTGTACCTTCCTCCCTAATGTCTCTATCTTACAGGGAATAAAAAAGCCGTACAACTCCATACTGGGAGAGAAATTCCGCTGCTGCTGGTTTCACCCACAGACCAATAGTCACACATTTTACATAGCAGAGCAGGTAAATGTTTCCAGGCATCGATCCCCTGACCCGCAGCTGCATCACTTCTTCATTCAGTGGGCACTGGGCACAGTCACCGCCCGTCACTGCGCCATTTACCCATAGACTGAGGCAGACCTACCTTGTAGCACATGAATTTGGAAGCATTTTAAGTGCTATATTTGCACATTGGTGGCATAGTTTGCTTTAAGAACCCTTTGAATGTATGATGTTAGTGATGTTATATTGGTGGTGGCATAGTTTGCTTTATGTACCCTTTGAATGTATGATGTTAGTGATGTTATATTGGTGGTGGCATAGTTTGCTTTATGTACCCTTTGAATGTATGATGTTAGTGATGTTATATTGGTGGTGGCATAGTTTGCTTTATGTACCCTTTGAATGTATGATGTTAGTGATGTTATATTGGTGGTGGCATAGTTTGCTTTATGTACCCTTTGAATGTATGATGTTAGTGATGTTATATTGGAATGTTATTGCCTGTTGCCCATTTTCAGGAAATCTGTGCAGCTAAGTTTGACGCTCATTCCCTGCTATATTGTATGTACATGGCCATAATGGCCGCCCCTATCTCCCAGGGAGCCACCAGCATCTGCGTGTACAGGTTGTAGAGCTGGTGTGATGGGTTCAGAACAATAACATGGGCAGTATCGAGTTAGCGAGGATGTTTGTTGCACCAACACAACATCCCACCACTATGAAAAAAGAAAAATATATATATATATTGTACTATGTTGGTGGTTGCGATGTGCCGCAGAAAACTATGAAACACCAGCACCTCACGACCATCATTGCCAACCAATTACCCCTCCCCCCCCCATGAGTGCAGTGGCTCCTCTATAGTGGGTGCAGGGTGTGAGGAGGACACAGGCGGGGGGCACCTCACATCCTTCACCCATATTCTTAAATACTTACCTCAGCTCTCCGGAGTCCCATATCAGCAGTGCTGTACAAATGACCAGAAAGGGTGCGGCGGCCATTTTGTGCATGCGTAGTAGCATTATTTCTGGGAACATTTGTAACGTGTGTGCAATGGCTGCTGATAGGTTATAAAAATACCTCAAGCAAAATAAGAGGCCTCTATCTGTAATAACATATTACTGAGAATAAGGGTAGGGGGTGACCCATGAAGAGTATTGGGCCGCCCATCACTGCGTTACACTCCTGGCCCCATGTCACCCCCGTCATGTGGAATTATACCTCACTGCATGTCCCCTCCCATCCCGCCATAATCCTGCCTCCATGTCATACAGAGTGCATGCGAAATGTATTCGTATTAAAACATGCATCTTTTGCAGGTAAGTCACCACCCTCCAGTGTCGGCGTTTCACGTCAGCAACCGGAAGGACGGATTTTGCATCACTGGGAGCATTTTGGCCAGATCCAGGTTTTATGGTATGAACAAGATGGCCGTCAGCCTGATCTTTATTATTGGCTCTCGCAGGGCAGCTAAGAAAACACAGATTCCAGTTATGCAGGAGAAAATAGCTCCACCTTTTGTAATTCCCTGTCAGCCAATCGTATTGCTGCTTTCATCAGGGCTCCGGAAAAGCAATTATGTGATTGGCTGATAAGGGTTACAACAAAGAATTCTCTGTTTGCCCCAGGACTGCATTTCTCAGTGTGGTTAGGTCTAAGTTATAATTGGCTGAATGGAAAGACCTGATTAGGTTCCCAAATGATAACCGGAGTCAGCCAGTGTACCAATATTTGCTGACTGTCACACACTTTCAGGGGGAGATTTATCAACCCTTCTAAAGAGGAAAGAGGGGGCGTTGGCCAAAGCAACCAATCAGCTTCCAGCTATCATTTTATACACTGTACTAAGTAAATGTGTTGAAAGAAGAGCGAGCTACTGTGCAGACTCTGGTCTTCCTATTCTCCAGGGAGGCTTCATGCCCTATCCCAAGATGGCCACTGTGATCACTATTGAGCACATGCAGGGGCCATCTTGTTTTTAGTGTGAAGAGTGTCATGGTGGGAGACAGAATTCTCCTACTTAGCCCCATGAGAGAACCTTGCCATTACCTGCTGTAAAGCTGTTCCAGCATCCTGTACCGCTACCTGCGAGCAGCATACACTCTCACAGGCTGGTGACCTGGATAGAACCCAGCTCCACTCCATCACCAGTGTGCTTGCAACAGTGAGTACGACTGTACCTACTATACTTCAATAAACCGACACCACTGGTTAAGTAACTGGGCTGTTCATAGTGTGAGTCATCTGCTGGTGTGTGCCTATATAACACTGCAATATCAACACCCGCACACACATCATTTCCAACAAAATGATGACTGGTGCAAATACGGGAACTTTATTGAACAGCAAGAAGCGTTAACAGTTCATTTATACAAGCACTTGCCGACAGACAGTATAAATATTTCAAAAGCCTGTTTATCTTGCTGGCTGGGTTAGTGATGAGACGTCTGTGGTTCCTAGAGACTGGATAGGCTGCGTTCTCCTGACTATTGGCTGCCTGCTCTGTGCTTAGGCGACCAGACACTTTATCAGGGCAGATCATTGTTTCCATGTATTTATAAACCATCCACTTACTGAATGAATAATTAGAAATAAAGGGTATCAGACAATTGAGCTGTTATTGATGTTACTGGGCTATGAGACACCTAAATATTTCTCACCCTTTTCGTACATTTAATGAAAAAAACCTTACCAGTAAAATAACTATTTGTATGTTTGCACCAGGTGGTAAAGAGTTAATAAAAAGAAAAAGGCTGACTTTGTACACTGTGGGGCTGATTCACATCCAATGGCGAATATTGTATAAACCTCTGCGGCGCATGCGTTACAGAGAGTAGGCGCAAATGGGCTGTTGAGATCAATTCACACGGTATCAAAAAAGTGACGGGCATTCCTGGGCGGTGGCTGGTAGTGCACGCAGAAATGGTCCATTCAGTGCGCATATTATGGGAGTGTCCATTTAAGCGGCTGCATTACCAGATGCATAGGAGGCCATAGACAGAGAAACTGCCCCTGCCATAGGCAATTTTCCATAATGGCGTATAAGGGCGCACCATTCGGTATTACAGCGCGCACGAACGCTCATAGTAGACATCTCTGACTTTGCGCATTTGGCCTTACCTGGCTGTACAGATACACTGAGAATGTTACTATATACAGGAGTGCAGACATTCATAGAGGAACTGTCCTGTCAGCAGCACAGAGCAGATAACCGTCCTGTTAGTATAACCGCTAATTGTGTGTATGTTACCGGATCTATTCACACTGTACACAATGGCAGCGATTCCCATTAACTCCGTTTTGTGCAGAAATATTTCCAGCTGACTCTGGGACTTTCTGCCGGAAATACACAGGAAGGGAACAGAGTAATAATGGAAATGTATATTTGCTATAAATTAGAAAGTGAATGTGCATTCGGTAGGATTAGCGCAATCCGTCACATAAGTGCGCAGGCCGTGTTTGCATTTCTGCGCGCTTTCATATATATATTAATGCTGCAGAGTAGGATGCGAAGGTCACATAAGCCGCACAGGCTTTCCTGCAAAGGAAATAAATATATAAGCCGTAAGATTCACGAGGCCCCGGCTGGCATTGCTGAAAAAAATAAAGAGGTTTAAGGAAATGTCCGCAGTTATTTCTGACCGTTATCAGCTTTCCTGCAGAGCACTTTGGTTGATGTTCTGCAGGGAGCAGCGGCACATTGGTCTCCATGTGCATACAAGCTAACAAGAGCCCCGGCTGCCTGCTGTGGTCTCTTGTAGTAAAGCTCAGACCACTTTCTTTTCAAACGCCCTTGATAGATCTCCGCTGAAATCTCCACCTCACAAGTAGATAGTTTGGAATCAGCTGTACAGCATCCTTCTTTTTGCACCAGAAGGCGATAGAAAAGTTAATTAACTTTAAAAATCCTCTTATCATTTGGGAGATTAGAAGTATAAAGCTGCATACACACACGATTTTTTTGAACGATTATCGTTAAATGATATAGTTTAATGATAATCGTTTGAAAAAATCGTTTACTTTCTGAGTCAAACGATGAACGATAATCGTTCATGCGCGGTCACGTTTGTAGTTCAGTCAGACTTGTCAAATGAACGATTTTCATTAAGAGAATATGCAAAAATCGTTGTAGTTCAAAAAAATCGTTCATTACACTTTAAAAAATCTGACAGATAATCTGACAGAAAATCGTTCATAAAATCGTTGGTAACAAAATCGTTGTGTGTGTGTATGCAGCACACACAACGATTTTTTTGAACGACTCTTGTTAAACAATATCGTTTAATGATAACCGTTTGGAAAATCGTTCACTTTCTGATTCAAACAATGAACGATTATCGTTCATGCGCGTTCAGATTATCGTTCATGCGCGTTCACGTTTGTAGTTCAGTCAGACTTGTCAACTGAACTATTTTCATTAAGGGAATATGCAAAAATCGTTTGTAGTTCAAAAAAATCGTTCATTACACTTTAAAAAAATCTGACAGATAATCGTTCATAAAATTGTTGGTAACAAAATCGTTGTGTGTGTGTGTGTGTGTGTGTGTGTGTATGTGTATGCAGCTTTAGAAGTGCAGACTCTCCCATTACTGAGAGCCAAATGTTGCCAATTTATTTGGGCTTGCAGAGGCCCCTATGTTGTATGTGACTCTTTCATGCCCATGGGTGTAACTACCATAGGTACAAGGGGTACAGCTGCTATGAGGCCCATCTTCCTTGTCAGAGTTATATACAGCGCCCTTACAAACGTTTGCTATGGGGCCTTCAAATACCTAGTTACGTCCCTGTTCATACACACGTGTGACAGCCTATACCCAGATATACTGTAGATATTTATAGGACTGTAGACTCGCTGACCTCCTGGATGTGAGATCAGTCGGGAGGTGCTGTCACTCCATGTCTCTGTGGTTTGCCGGCTGACAGCCTCCGCTCACATCCTCTGACTGTGGTGGGAAAACTGCAAAGATGAAAACCCAGTTAGGAACATTTATTCTCCTCTCTCAGACCTTCTCGGTCAGGTTACCTTGTATCACTCTCTCCATTAAATCCGCTGCTATGTTACTAAGGGAGGAAGTCGGAAATTTTACCAATAGAACAAAATATCTTATTCAGAAAATAAAAATAATTGT